>WARS01000036.1:5394284-6594284 GCA_008933995.1 Datnioides undecimradiatus | reverse complement strand
CAATGATAAAAATATTAATAAGTGTATGAAACTTAGCAATTATGACAATAGAATAATAATACAAATGTATTTTCAACCTACTATATATACCAATTGCACTTAAATTGAGTGCAATTTCATTTGTGTTAATAATCATAACAAAATCAATAAAACATCATGTTGACTTTATTTACAGGATATTAGTGTGTTATGAAAAACAAATACAGCTTCATTTATTATGTACAACATGCTTAGTCCTGATTTTCCCATACTATTTGGTAAAATGTTTTATGGTCCTTTAAGAGCTAGCAGTCTACTTGCTTTCCAGTAGGCCTCCCTGGTTTTAACCTACAAAAAAACCTAAACAAAAGTCTGCAACATATGAGACAAAGAAACATGAGCTCACTGTACACTCAGTGAAAAGGGTAGGAGCAGATGAAAGCCTGAGGTTCCCAGCATGTGAAATCATTGAACTTCCCGTTTCCTGCAGGACAAACAAACCACAGATCAGATCCACAGTGGCACAGTAAGTGTTATATATATTCAGATTTGCTGCAACATAAAAGTATCCATGTGCCTTGAGTTCAGCTTCAAACAATAATCTGCCTACCAATTGCCAGCACTTCCAAACAGGCCTCCACTCCTGCTGTGTTATTGGGCTCCCCTGGCAGCCAATCAGCATAGCCCCAGTGGGATCCATCCAACCAGATAAAGCGACCAGTCTGAGAGACAACAGATTAAGTCAGGTGGAGGAATTATTCATTTTTGTTGTGATCCAGATACAAACACAGAAAAATGGAATGAACCCCTCTCACAGTGTTGGATTTGTGATCAGGGTAAATGACTCATTTTTGTATTCCACAGATTTATGACTCCTGTACTCCCTGACTGAATATACACACCTCCAGATATCGTAGTCCTCCAATCCAGGTGCGTGTGTATGCCCTGTTGTGCTGCAGCATCATGCTCATCATCTCTCTGTGAATCTTTTGGCTCGTAATGGAAGCCAAGTGGCCACCTGGGAAATGGTCTTGGCAGAAGAACTGCAATGAAATAGAAATAGCAGCAGTAGGATTATTGAATATTATCAGCTGTGTGTTGCTAAAGAAGTCTAACTTTATCAACGTCAGTGGAGAAAATGTAAATACCTCTGCATCTGCAGCCCTCTTTGGCTCTTTGAAGAACTGGTAACACTTCCCCTCAAGCACCACACCAGGACAATAGCCCTGCCTGGTGGCTAAGGGTTGAAATTACAACATTCAGTCTTGTTTCTCTTTCAGGAAGTTTCACTTTTTTTTTCACTGTAATGATTTCTCTTGTCCAAACTTGGTATCATGATTCCAGTGAAAGTTATGGGAGAAAAACTCCACAATCCTTGCATTCATCAAAATACCTCTGTTACTTACTTTAGGAGCTCATCTTAAGCTAATCTGAGAATTCAGCAGTTCAAAAATGTATCTTCGAAATAACAATCTTTTATCCAGATCCCACTTTTGTAAGTCCTAATGTCTGAACAAAGATACACTTGATTTGTCTTACTCAGACTGCTGAAGCCTAATATTGAGCAACAGAAGACATTTTATAAAATACAGGAATTCCAAACAATAATTATCAATAGATGTGCATTTATAGTTATAGTGATAGTTATATAAAATGTTTCTGTTATGTTTATTGGTATAGAAATTTCCTCATATCCTTCCTTTCCATACTCTTCTGTTTTTTTCTCCTTCCCATTTTCCGAGCCATTATCTTTGTGGTTTGTTTCTCCTAGCCTTAGCATCGAAGCATATCCTACCCAGCTCTTAGGGATTTAGAGTGCTTATTTTCTGTGCTTCGTTGTTCATGTTGTCTTCATGTGTCCTTTCAAAACTTCTAAAATATTTGTCCACAAAAAAGTAATTTTTACACAGAAACCCTTCTTTTACACTGGAAACACAAGACTGTTGAAAGACAGCATCAGTTGTTTCTATGAGCTATAGAAAGTATGATGGAAGCAGAGGATATATATTATGGATAATTTGACCACAATTTTTCCCTAACCTTAAAGCTACAGTGGAGCTACCAAGACAAATAAACAAACATCTTTTCCAATTCTTCAAATAAGTTCATACAATGCTGGTTTGGCACATCATTATCAGAGACATCTTTCTGTATTTTATGGTATACAGATTTTTCAAATTTGGTGTTTGGTGTGACATTCAAGATCAGTGTACATGTGGACAAGCAAAAGTTTTCAAAGGTGTGTTTGTGAATTTTTTCATTTTACCTTGTCTGTCTTGTATTGGTGTTTCTACAGGGGTTTGAGCTCCCTGGCTCATCAATCCCCTACTTTCTCTTTTAGGCAACACACCACTCTGAACACTTCCATCAGGCACAGGACTGTCCTCCATTGCTGGCTCCTCAAAGGGCAGTGTGCCAAACACTGGAGAAAGGTACTCCTCCCCAGCAAAGTCTTTCTCTTGTTCCTCTATATACTCTGACCCCTCCACTCTGAGAGTGCCTTGTTTCATCCCATTTCTAGCCTCTTCATTGGGAAAATACTCCTCCAAAGGTAGTATCTTCTGCCCATTGATGTCCAATGCTGGCCCTTCGTCCATGATTGCAGCATCTGACACAACCTGCTGTTGCCTTGTCTCAGGCTCCAGTTCCATGATTGGTTCTTCATCTAAAACGTAGGGTTTCTCCTTCATAAGCTCCTCGTCTGGCTGAGGTTGAATGGCAGGATCTTTGTTCTGAAAAGCTGCCCTTAAAGTCTTTTCCACCTCTAACAGCGCTGTATGGCTTGGTTCATCTCCAAACACGCTGCCTTCATCCAGGGGCTCCAGTTCCATTATTGGTTCTTCATCTAAATCATAGGCTCTCTCCTTCATAAGCTCCTCCTCCTCTGACAGAGGTTGAATGACAGGATCTTTGTTCTGAAAAGCTGCCCTTACAGATTTTTCCATCTCTGACAGCTCTGTATCACTTGGTTCATCTCCAAACATGTTGTATTCATCCAGTGGCTCTAGTTCCATGATTGGCTCTCCCACCATGTTAAGTTGTTGCTCCATGTCAACGTGCCTCTCGTCAAACTTCTGACCTTGAGCCTCTTGCTCCTCATTAAACATGGGCGCCATTTCAGTCTCTATCTCCTCTTGAACATCTTGCTCCACCTTAACATCTGATTCCACATTAAAGTCTGGGTTATCTTGGATCTCTAATTCAGCCAAAACTTTTGGCTTACCATTAGTCTCTAGATCCACCTTAACCTCTGGCTCCACTTTAACCTCTGGCTCCACTTTAACCTCTGGCTCCACCTTATCCTCTGCTTTAACCTCCACCTTAATCTCTGGTTCTGCTTTAAGATCTGGTTCCACCTTAACCTCAGGTTCCACTTTAATCTCTGGTTCCACCTTAACCTCTGCTTCTACTTTAACCTCTGGCTCCTCCTTAATCTCTGGTTCTGCTTTAACCTCAGGCTCCACCTTAATCTCTGGTTCTGCTTTAACCTCAGGTTCCACCTTATCCTCTGGTTCTGCTTTAACCTCTGGCTCCACCTTAACCTCTGGCTCCACTTTAACCTCTGGCTCCACTTTAATATCTGGTTCCACCTTAACCTCTGCTTCCATCTTAACCTCTGCTTCTACTTTAACCTCAGGCTCCTTCTTAATCTCTGGTTCTGCTTTAACCTCTGGTTCCACCTTATCCTCTGGTTCTGCTTTAACCTCTGGCTCCACCTTAATCTCCGGTTCTGCTTTAACCTCAGGCTCCACCTTATCCTCTGGTTCTGCTTTAACCTCAGGCTCCACCTTATCCTCTGGCTCCACCATAACTGCTTGCTGTGCTCCACCCTCTTGCACTGCTCTAACTCCTGGCTTCACTTTAATCTCTAGTTCCACCATACTCTGACTTTGCAGTTTTTCCTGCAAATCTAGGTTCTGGTCATCCTCAGCTAGGACAGAATTTTGTGCCACACCTGGAGCAAAAGGTGGCATTCCCAGAACCACTGCAAAGAGAAAACGCAAATGAATGTGCTGACACAATAAAGCAGTTTTACATACCTGCACCCAAAGGTGGATTTCAATATAATACATCTGTGCCCTTTAACAGGAGCATGACACCCCTGATTGACTCCTTGAGGTTGTTTTGTGTCTCTTTGTATTCATTTCAATGACTTTCCAACAAGAAATGTCAAGAGTCACTTCAAAGGGAGGCTCTGGTACCATGAACCCTAAATTCAGTAATCAAAGTATGTCTGTGGCCACAATTTCAAAAAGCAAGAGCAACCACAATCATGTTGGTATACTGATGCTAATGATGATGATAAAAAAAGCAATACGAATATTGTTAACCATATTGATCTGAAAAAAAAGTTACATTGTTTTTTTAATTTATTTTTTTACAAAGGCAGTTAAAGTTAATTTGTTGATGTGCTGTGTGGCATCAGCATAGCAAATCTTAAACATTTAGAAATTAAACAATTATTAGATAAGAGATTAAATGACATTACTAGTTATGTGGGCTTTCTTCAACAAGAGACCAGAACACAAGCAGATATGCTTCAACTTTACTTCTTACAGCAAATAAACGATTTAATCTTTGCAGAGACTAAACCCACAATCCCTAAACTCAACAGAGCAAATTTTCAGACACATTGAAAACTGAAGTATAAATCGGCCTCTTGGTAAACAAATTCCTGGAAAAATGTAATGAAATCTCTTACCTGCTAAGCTCAGTGAGAGTAATAGTAATGTCTTGATCTTCATCTTAAGACAAAATCTGTAAGATCTCTATTTAGGATTGTTGTTTACTGTCAAACGTGCCTTGTTCCAGTAAGTTTATACTACCTTCTCCTCTTGGTTGTACTGTTGCTGATCTGTGTGTAGCTATGGTGCTTCAGATCTTTATGAACAGCAGAAGCCTTACCTTGTCTTACACTTTCAGTAAGTTATAATACAAGGCCATTCTGATATCTTATCTTATCAAAAGCTCATATTTTTTCTTTTTTGTTTCCTCTTGGCATGGCTTCAGTCATAATTAAGAGGGTCGAAAGTTCATATTGTCAAGGCTCTTCCAAAGAAATAAACAGGGAAAGTTATACAGTAATACAAGTGGGGAAACAAGTATTTAGTATGCCAAATGCTTTTTTAAATAACTGCACTTCTGCTGCAAGGATTCACATGAACTTAAGATCAGACATTAATATGTACTCAATAAAACTACACAGATAAATAAATCTTAAAATTTAGTGTATAAAAAAGTTATGTGCAATAAAGTGGAAAGAGGAGAAAAATAAAAACAGCACCTGAATTTATCTATTACTAGGTGGATCTTCAAGGAGTGGAAGTACTAACCTACCAACATGCACTAATCAAGTAGATTTGCACATGAAGAAGAACTAATGAGTGCAATCAGCTGGCTAACTGTTTTTTTCTTTCTGGGCTCAATACTTTTAATCAGTATCTTTCCACTTTATTGCACGTTACTTTTTATGGATAATATTGTTATGATTTCTTTATCTGTGTCCTTTTATTGAATTGATAATAATGGCGTGTCTAAAGTTTATGTGAATAGCTGCATTGTAAATATGTTTCACTGAGAACATTTTGAATTGTTGATTCATTATTTCTCATACTGTACCTAATACAATTATTGCAAACTTTCAGAACAGAGATATGACATCGCAGAGATGGGCATGGTTGGCATTTAGCTGCAGGGGTGACAGGTGTGGAGATGGCTCATGAGAGGAACGGCAGGTGAGCTGGTGCTTGTTGGCTAATCAGTGTCTCTTTTAATGCAGTACCTCTGCCAGACCTCAGATGACTTGTGTTGTATATTCATGTTAGAAGGGCTTTACCCCCAAAAGAAGTAGCTGTTTTATACAGAAATGGTGAACTGTCATGCAATTCTTCACTTATCTCTAAATTTGGACTCTGACCTCTCAGATTCCTGAGAATAATAAACCTTACGTCAGTGGCATTGTTAGTAATGCACTTAATCTTTTCCATGACTGGGTAACTCCTGGAACTGTCTTGTAGGAGGAAATGAATCTGTTCAGTAGAAATGAGGATAACTATTAATAGGTTAAGTGTGTCTCAATGAAGTATGTGGGAATGTATGTTGCTGCTAAATTGATGTTTTGATTTGGGTGACATTACATTAAAAATGATCTGGTATATAAAATCAATGAAACTTTAAATCTTTAAAATTCGGTAGATATTTTAGATTTGAGAGTGCCCCTGCTGGTGCACGCAGGAACACGTAGATACTTGATTGCATTTTGTAAATTGTGTAAGAGGTACCTCTATTGGCAGGGATTGAAATTAATACAATAACTGTGACACAATTTTCACCGCATATATTTCATATGTTCTTTCATATGTTTTGGTTAAAGTGGCTATAATCTGCCTTGTAAAATATTCATATTTTTTGTTATATACCATTATATTGATATTTATTGAATATTATGTTTTTGCTCACTCTCATGAAGTCACCCCTTTCTCGTTTGGTTAATTTGAGATTCACTGTGTGGGAGAGATCATTTATGTAAAACGTGTTTGTGTAAAGTGAGCCTGTGTTATGGATGTGTCTGTATGTGTGTGTTGCTGTGTGTAGCATGACATCAGCGGAGCAGCTGGCATGGCTGATTGTGAACAGGTGCCACAGCAGAGATTTAGCGAGTTTGTATTTCTCTCTTTCTCTGTGTGTGCTTATGCACACGTGTCTGCACGTATGGCCCCTGTGTGTGTCTTTGTGTATGCATATGGCCACAAATGCAAGCATGTGTGTGCATTAACCAGAGTGAGGCACAATGTGCTGTTGTGTGGGCGCTGGTGGGGAGAAACCTAATAGCCAAGGACACAGTAGCTCAGCCAGCAGCTGCCCCATCTCTGCACCTCCTATTACACTCATCTCTGTTGACATGTGGAAAACTCACAACTCTAACCATGGTGGTTTTCATCTTTCAAATTCAGATGAAAGGTTACAGGATTTAAATAAATAAATTCAGAAATCAGAGAATAAATACATGCAGTAAGATAAACTTAGTAAAATAGTTTTACATTTTATAGTTGTCTGCTGATCATGTGCGAACTTTCTTCAGTAAACGCTCGACCAGCAAAGTAACTAGTAACTACTGCTTTCAGATAAGTAACTATTGTGGAATAAAAGTGAATTACTAGTACCTCAAAAATGTACTAAAAAAAAACACAACCACAGTTTTGGGGCCACTTGAAGGCAATGTAAACAAGCTGCAAATATAAAATTAACATATCAAACCTTTTGAGGTAAAATGGTAAACTTGTTAGCAAACATTAGCTAAATGACATGTTTATTTTCAACAGCTAGTTGCCAACTGTCTGATAGCTGTTTGGTGCTGTGTTGGGAGTGCACAGTGAAACCTTTATGTATGCAAAAACAATACTCCAGTAGTTATTATGCTGAAACCAAACTTAAGGGATTGGCAGCTAAACCTTGAGCTGAAACTCACTGTCAAACTCTGCAAAGCTGAGAGAGCTGCAGATTACAAGTCACCCCTTTCACATTGTCACATTGTGTCATTTGATACATTAGTTTGATACAGAGTTACTACAAGCATTAAACATTACAGCAGATACAGATGACAACAGACTCAGGTTACCAATACGATTAATTTTCCAGCAGTAATGAAAACGTGTATTCTGCACCAGTATAACTAAACAAAGGAACCCACAAAACTGCTTTCAAAACATATACCTTTATGTAACTTTGTAGCGATACCAAGACATTAACGTAAGCATGTTTTTTGATCCTTTATACACCATCAAAAAAGTTTACATAACGGCGACAGTCTAGAGCATACGCTGATATCGATATGATATCAATACCTTCGCTTTAAGACTAATAAATTGGCTGTATTACATAGATGCTGCGTTTGCAACAATAAACAACTGAGTGGAAATCAGTCTTTTCAGTGCCCGGATATTTTACGTTGAAACCTTCTCTCTCAAAAAGTCAAATAAACTATCACAAGCTTTTGAAGATTTCCCTGTACATGAGATACCAACAATGCTAACGGGGCAGATCAAAGAACAGACCCGTGTTAAAATAAAACGGGCTCCTATCTCCCCTGTCTCCACTTTCCCCCTCCTGAGAGAGGACGATGGTCTCAGGTCAGCACTGGACGTCCCGCCTGCGCGCGCAGCCTCTCGTCAGTTGTCCAGGAGACGTCAGTGCACGCGCGTGCAGCAGATGAAGACTCTGCAGAGGTTTTGGACTAAAACTTAATCTCACCCAGACCCAGCGGACACCCACAGACCTCAGGACGGATCACAACTTACTGTGACTAAACATGAAGACCATGAAGACTTTGGCGCTGCCTCTTCTCATCACTTTATTACAATGTGAGTTTTTTCCCCCCAGTTTTTCGAAACTTTATTATTTGTTGACATTGTTAAAGGCAGAAACTGGGCTGTGTGTTATAACCCTATTGCAAGAAGGTTTCAAAGCCGTGCAATAGACTGCTTTAAGTGGGCTTTTATAGTCCAGTTTGTGATTTAAGAAGTACATGTGTTAAGATTTTGCGGTAGTTTCCACTATCTGTGGTGTGTTTTAATGCCATATTCATGTAGTCTTTTTCACAAGAAATTCACCATAATATTTTATGTCACTCATAATTAAGGTCTGTGATAGAAAAACTTATTTAGGACAAATTTAGGAACGTTTCATATGCATTTAAAAACAGGAAAAAAGTCATTCCTGTGAGGAAAGTTAGACTGTACAAAAATTATTGATAAGTTGGGGGGGGTATAACCTTATTTTTTGCTTTTTAAAATAAGCACAGTAAGTCCACCGTCTTATTAACATTTTATTTAAATAATCTTCCCCTTTATCTCACACACCAGTTTTACCTTTGTTTTTGTTCTTTGATATATAAAATTAAAAGAAGAAAGAAAATTTTGTTTTACCTTTGTAGCAAAAAGGGAAACATAATCTGACCCCCTCTAAGACATGCAGAGTGTGAATGATTTGTTTTGCAAAAATATTTTATTGATCATAAGAAGTCCACACTCTGGGGGTGTGTTGTGCTCAGGGATTGTGTTGGGGGCTAAGATTGTACAGGGAGTGGTTGTGACCTGGCTTCATGTTTACATTGAACCTGCTCTGATGCTGTTTGAATCTGAGATCCATGGGCTGATAAAACACATCACGTGGCGCTGCGGAGGAGTCTGAGATCCCACCCTTTTAGTTTGAAGATAGCCCCCAGCTGACCCTGTTGTTAATTGGACTGAGATGAAAACGAGCATTTGCTGAAAAATGCATTTGAAGTTGCTGTGGGAATTTTAAAGTGCAAACAACTTGCTTTATGTCAATAATTGCAGCTTTGACGTGTGTGTTTTGATCTTTCTTGTATTTACTCATGAGGACCAAATGTCCTGACAGAGATTGAAAGATAGAAATACTTGTCCTTAGTGAGAGCAAGACTAGTTTATGGAATATTTTGGTCATGTAATATTGTGTTTGATATCAGTCTTTCTAATGCCTAAACACAGTAAAACAACTTATTTAAATATGATTTTCAATTGTAAAAAACATTTATTTTACATTATTATTTGTAATGATTTTTAAATACAGTATGTCACACGTATGTTTAAATGCTGCTGGTTGTTCATGGCATCGATTGAGGTCTAGTGTTAAAATCGGTATCAGGTTTAGGTTTGGCTGAGGGTCACAGTAAAGTACATGGCGCACAGCATGAGGGTTAGGGGTTCAATCAGTGTAGACCCTCACAAGTGAGTATACAGATATCTCTCTGTGTGTGTGTGTGTGTGCATGTGTGTGTTGTGCCAGCTGAGAGGGATAAGGTTACTGTCATGAAGAGCTGCTTTGTCTGCAGAAGAAAAGCATGCTTTTCATGCATGTGCACACACACACACACACACACACACACACACACACACACACACACACACACCAAGACAATAAATGAGCTTATTATTTTAACCTATTTTGATGTTCAAATGATTTTACAAAGGTTAAAACTTCAAAAAAATTTTTTTACTTTGCATGTAAATTTTGCTTGTATACATTTGTACATTTTTGTGAAGGAATGTGGGCTCTGCTGTGTGTGTGTGTGTGTGTATGTGTGTGTGTGTCACAGATCACTAAAAGAGGTTATCAGGTTGGGCTAAAGCAGCTTGTCAAAGAGTCATCCATCACCTGCATTCCTACACACCACCGCTCCTGGCACCACCAGGACGTAGCTCCATGTAGACTCTATATGCATATGTGTGTGTGCGCAAACGAGATATGCACATATTCTATAGTGGAAATTGAATGCTACATTCTTTTACATGTGTGTAGGCTCTGCCTCAATTTGATTGGCTTTTTAGCTTGTTTACATGTCTGCTTGTGCATCACATACCGAAACTATACATGTATTCAGAAGGTATCCAATACAGCAAGATGGGAGCAGAAGTAACATTGTTTTACTCAGTGATCTGAAAACAAAAACTGTTTTATTTTAATTTTAAAGTATGTAATCTAATAAGTCATTGCTCCTCTCACGTCTGCAGGTACTTTCTGTCTGTCAGTGACAGTAAGCAGCAGTAAACCCAAAGTGGAGGTCCACGAGCACACAGGTGAGACTGTGCACTGCTGTGCACTGCACTTTTTAGAAAAAGTTGTCCAATGTGATTGCTGTTTAATATTTTAATTGATGATTTAGGATAAAATTTTGCCGTCCAAGTCCAACTGATAGGAATAAAGAACAACTTCTGATTAAAAACCGTAGTTAAATATGACTATGAAAGAAGAGCATGGTTAATATTGATATGAATTATAATTTTAGCATTGCAAAAATCAGTTAAATCAAAAAACTAATGTGAAACAAATATGTGCAGATTATAAACTGATAAACATAACATGGGCAATGTCTTCTTTAATGAAGATGCCAGGAGCAACAAATATTTAATAAGCTTTTTGGAAAGTCAACGAAGATTTTTCACTTCACAGTTGTGACAAAGAAGCCCAAACAACATATTTAGCAACAAATAATGAGGACTTGTTTTCCTGCTCTGTTTTCTGTCCTTCCAGATGCTGTGCTGGCCTGTGAGTTCAGGACAGAGAAAGATCAGAGTCCTCGCATCGAGTGGAAGAAGAAAGGAAAGGCCGTGACATTTGTTTACTTTAATCACAAATTTACAAGTAAGTCACAGCAGACATTTATTGCATGAATTCTTTCGACTCCTCCGAACTGAAAAAAGCTGTTTTACTGTCTTTCTTTCCATCATCTCTTCATTATTTTTATTAATTCATTCATTTTATAATTTATTCTTCTTTTTAGCACCTTGTTATGGTTTGTCCATCATCTATCAACTATCCATTACTATTCACTTCAGGCTCTTACATAGGACGGGCAAAGATAGAGGGAGCAACGCTGACGATACACTCAGTTACTCAGAAAGACTCGGGGGAATACCGCTGTGAGGTGACTGCCAGTGAGGACCATGTCAACCTGGGAGAGGCCACTGTAACCCTTAATGTCCTTGGTACGGTGGGAAAATGAATAAATATGTAAATATTCATATATGAGGGTGAATGCATGTATATGTGAGGGTGTAAGAAAACCCTTAGAACATTAAGTGGTGCCCCCGTGTGTGAGCTTTTGCCTCCTGAAATGCAGCAACACAACTCCCTTTTCCCTCAAGCTAAATTCGTGAGTTCAAGAAGAGACATCAAACATTCTTTTTGAATTGCTGAAGAATTAAAACACGGCAACAGGATCTGAACTTAAAAGAATGATTTTTTAAGTCACTGCATATTAAATCAAGGTGCATGTGCTGCTTTCAAAAACAATATATAAAAAAGGGTCTTGATATGGGAAGTTGCCTACCACCATGTGAATGTGATCAAGGTGTTTAACTTGTGAGTCACCTCTGCTAAGCATTTTCTTTGTCATGCAAATAAATGAAATGAAATGGTAGGTCCTAGAGTTTAAATCCTCATGCACCAGTTTCCTCTAAGTCCAAAGTGTTTCAAGTGTTTTTGCACATCCATTTACACTTTTTGCTTTAACCCCAGCTGTTTCTCCTCTCTGCCTCCGTAGTGCCTCCTCACGTCCCGTCCTGTGAGGTGCCAAGCTCTGTGTTTGTGGGCTCAGGGCTGGAGCTGCTCTGTAAGGACAAACTCAGTGTGCCACCTGCCACCTACCGCTGGTACAAAGACAACAAAGCTCTGACTGACACAGCAGACACTCCGTACAGCATCGACACAAACAAGGGCACACTGGTGAGAACTTACTAATATATGCAAGTACTCGTGTACAGACACACAGCTGTTATTCAATTCGTACCTTGTTTTTTTCCGGAGCAGAAGTTTAAGAGTGTGTCTAAAACAGACGCAGGGATGTACCGCTGTGAGTCCTCCAACAGTGTGGGGGCACCCAAGAGTTGTGTGGCCAAACAACTGAAAGTTATTGAGTGTAAGTGGTTTTGGCTGAACTCATCGCTGGTGTTTACTTGTTCTGCTTCTCTCACCAAAGACTGAGCAAATACTGTCTCCTCCTTCTAGATCCTTTGAATATGACGATTTTGATGGCAGGAGCTGCAGGTTTTCTGCTGCTCGTCTTCCTCTGCTGCATCTGTGTTTGTGTCTGCAGACGCAGAGGCTGCTGCAAGAGTGAGTAGTGTGTTGCTGCTCCCTGTAAGATTGTGTGTGTGTTTTGCGTGAACGAGATGCCCCAGTTTCGGCCTGTCATGCAATCATTACTTTTAGATCTGAGATGTTTGTGTTAATGAATGCATTTGAAGTATAGGAACATGATGTTAAAATCAACAGAAGTAAGAACGTTAAAGTTTCAAGGTGTGTGTCTAATCACTGACCCACATATTTACATACATACATACATATGCTCCATTACAAATAAATGTCTTGCATTCAAAATCCTTATTTGCAAAATGTACTAATCAATATATATGTATATGTTCATAATGGAAAATTATGGCAAAGTCATTGTTTTGGTTATAACTTTACACTTTTCCATCCAATGCAACTGCTCTTATCAATCGTGTTTTCACCTCACTTTAAAATCCACCTGCTCAGCACCAAACAGCTGGCAGACACTGTTAGCGACTAGCTAGATGAACCCAGTGGTGCATTTAGCATCTTAAGAGAGAGATGTTTCCCTCAGGAGAGCTAAAAGAGACTGAACTATAGACCTACATTTGTCAGGGGGACAAAAACATGGACACTAACATGTTAATGCATATTTGAGTAAAAGCACTAATTACTATGGAACTAATTACTGCCACCAGATGGAGAGACAAATGTGAGGCAGTTGTCATTGTGATCATGAGAAATGTTAACTTGACTTTGTCTCCTTTGTTGTTTCTGTGAACAGAGAACAAGAAAACAAAAAGGTGAGGTTTTTATTTCTCAGCCTGACTTGTTTTGCTTGCAGCTATGTGTTATTGACTGGCTGAGCTCAAACTGAACTGCCTCCCTTTTGTCTTTCAGCACCAAGTCCTTCAACCCTCCTCCTCCTCCTCCTCCCATCCGCAATGTGAGTGATCAGAGGGACTGTTATCAAGTCAGGCTTGTTTTGCTTAATTCTGTTGATAAGTTGCTGATAACACTGGTCCGTAGCTAATTAAAGGAAACGATTCATTGTGTGTCTCCCTGCTCTCTACAGCTCAAGCACTACAAACAGACACACTCCTTCATGATCTGAGGGGGAAAACACGCTCACTTTGACCCCAAATCATCCAAAATCTAAAGTGGGCACTGATTGTGCCAAAACGCTGGAAAGTTACTCAACCATCGCCTTGCTCTGGTACGGCTGCCAGCTGCTTTCTGGTATGAACACAAAAACTTTTGTATCAAGCAATAACAAAGGGTTAAACAAGATTTTGTAGAACCTTGTTGCTCCCTGGCATTATGTGCGTTGACAGTTTGGAAGGTGTTTCCTACTTTTATATGTATTATAAGATGACAGTACTGTAAATTCAGGGTGTAACTGAGCACTGCTATAACATATGCTTCATTATTATCTATTTGCATTGAGGGCTTTGAAATTGTTTTTAAAACTGAACCTCTGTAACTTCAGTGCATCACTTTGTAGCTCTCTCATGCCACCTATAGGTGAGGAACTGTTACTCATCCACACTGATTGCAGCAAATGCTGTATAGATTGTATCTCTATTATTGCCTTTATATTTAGAAACAGAAATGTTGGTTTGAGTTTTTTTCCCTCTATATAAGTTGTTTGTGTGCTGATCTCGTAAATGTTCTGTATAAATTTAATTCATGTGAACTGGTGGGTGAACAGGTGTCTGCACACACTGAATGGTGCTCTGGAAGCTTTTGAAATCTTTGATACTATTTTGATGAATCTATACTTTTATCAATAAAAATGTGAAAAGTAGCTCAGTGGACTTCAAGCTGCACAGTTTATTGGCTTATTGATACATAGCAAGATCAATGTTGTTTAAACCAGCATGTGACAAGAGCATCTATATGTGTCTGAACGAGAATATATTGTTTGGTTATACAGTGTGTTCCCCAACCTCCTTAATATTTCACAATGTCATTGAATCCTAAACACAACATATGTTTTAGTCACATATAAGTGGCTCTAGGGAAGAAAATTCTGTTGCTTTGTCCACATTTATGACTAAATACCTTCAAAACTAATGATATTCCCATCAGCCTCAGCTGTACTTCATGTTATGGATCTGATAAATGTTAGCATGTTAGTAGTTATCAAAAAATGCAAATTGTGTGCCCTTTATGCAAAGTAATAGAAATGTATGAATAAATAAAAGTCAGCGATACTGATCCCCAGGAACCTAAAACTGTTCACCTGCCCCCCCTCAGCTCCATCATTATAGACAGTGGTGTGTGTCTCTGCCGCCTTTTTGCTAAAATAAACAACCAGTGCTTTGTTTTTGAGCCATTGGTTATTCTCTGCTCACCATTCTGCAAGATGATTGATTTCCTCCAGATATGAATTGTCAATGTTGTTTAAATTTTGGTAAATGATGGTGGTGTCAACCACCATTTTCACAACAGAGTGATCTCCATGTTTCCCTGTTGGAGCTGCACTCATGGGTGTACAGCGTGAACAGTAAGGGGCTGAGCACGCAGCTCTGGGGTGTGCAGCAAAACATCAACATCTTAGCACTCTTATTATGAGCCATGGGTTTATTCTCATTTGATACATATATAGATATATTCATGCATACATAATACAAATATCTTAGTAAAGCCATGTTAGAGGGCCAATGTTAGCATTAAATGCTAAAAAAAAGAGGCCATACAAAGATGAGCTTATTACATTTAATTAATACATCCTTAATTCATTGTTGGTTTAACAGGATTTTCACAGTGTTCTGTGAAAGTGTTCAGTCTTCTGTTTCCTCGAGTGTCAAACAATGGCTGCAATTGTGTATTTTATAGGAAAGTTTACAGGAAATGTGCTGTACAGTCAAAGTAATAAACTGCTGCGTTATTACTGGACCATATTTTAGCTGCAGTTACAGTCAGACATACCTTTGATAAATGATGATGACATCAAAGATCAACTCCCATCCTGAGTTTGTCTGTAAAATACCAGTTTACAAGTAAAACCAATACAACACAGGAAAACTTGAATATTTAAGCTGAAGTTCTTTCTGTGGAGCAGATTTTTGGATGTACGCGCAGTCTGCTTCCCTGGACCAGACAATAATCCATGTGTTTGTTATTAACATTTCTCCTTTGACCACTAGATGGCACTGCAGCATTTACTGCATGTGTGTACACCAGCATCAGACTAAAGGCCTACAGCTCCATGTTGCCAGCTTTTATCCATTATTTGCCTAGGAACAGTAGCTCTATTGTTCTCCTCCATTTGTACTCGTTGTTCTCCTTATTGTGCTGCCCATAAATTAAAAGTCTTGAAAAGCACTGATTTCCTGTAGCTTCACTTACATGCAAGTGTTAAAGAAGATGCATTGTCTGTGCCTGCACTCATGATTTAAAGATGTGACTCATGTTCATGTTAATAACTACACCCTTTGGATATCATCACATATGGCTTGTGCAGAATCTGCTAGACAGTCTCCGGAAAAAGGAAAACAGATCTATTCTCGTACATGGTCATAACCTTCTCTAATGAGTGCATTAAGTGGTTTATATTGATCTGCTAATATGTCTGTTTGGAATATTAAACCTTTCTGACCATCCACTCTGGCTGCAAAGAGAGGACGTCAGCCGAGCTCTAAAATATGCAAATGCTGTTCCACAGTCAGTCACTCGTGTGTGAAAACTGAACCCTCGATGGGAGCAGTGTTGGTTGTAGCATGATCAAAATGCATTTTGAATTTCATTTCATAAGCCCAGCACATCTGGTTTCGAAAAAATCTATAATTTGCTGCTCACCATTTCATTTCCTGGGAGTTCTGTGCAAAGGACAATGTAATGTGTTGTTGGCAATATGAAAAAGACAACCAACCAAACAAACAGACAGAGCTATGGGACACTAATCGGATAATGTCTGTCATCCAGTATGCATTGCACAGGATATTTTTTTCTGTCCTTGCACAATGCAAGATGGTAGTTTAGCTAGTTAGGTAGTGACTCTCAGTTATATTCTACAGTAGTTTTTGTCCATTGTATAGAACAAAACAGCTTCCACTACAAAAGGACAAACATAGCAGTGCCCCTGCACGGACTGTAAACGAACATTATTTTTCTATTCTACCTATTTCATTATGGCTGAACAAATGCCCGAGTGATGATGGGCTACAGTTTATTCCCGTGAGCCTGTTATCACTGAAGTGACCAATTTCTGGGTTGGTTTTATGTTTTTGTTGGCAAACATGCTGTTTGTGCTCATGTCTCGCATAAAGTAGCCATGTACTAAACACACTTGTACCTATCTGAATCTACTGTGAGATAAAATGATGACAGAGTTTTGACTGCGTGCTGGGGTGGATGAAGTTAGCATCATAAATTTAAGTAAAAGTAGCAAAACCATGATGTAAGAATACTCATGTACAAATCATTAAATATTCTCCTTCAGTAAAAGTACATCAGTGAAATCAGCAAAATGTATTAATGGCGTATCAAAAGAATTTCAGTGTTACACCTGTTACATTAGTGGGTTTTTTGTTATTGAAGTGTATTGAAGTCAGCTTGACTGACGTCTCGCTCACTCTACTGATTGTACTGTGTACTGACTGTACATGGAGTTCGGTGACCTCAAATGAATCCCAATGTACATTAGTAGGTCTTATCATCAGCATGCATGTGCGGCGCCTTTAATCTATACAGACACATCATATTGTATTAGTTGATCACATATTTTAAGGGTAAATCAAAGCAACTGTAGCTGTCAGTAAATGTGGTGAAGTAAAAAGTGCAGGAGTGACCTCTGAGATGTGGTGGAGTAGAAATAGGTGCAGATTTTGGAAAAAACCCAAGTGGAGTTCTTGAGTCAATGTATTTTCATGCTTTCTTTCCAGTGAAAGGCTATTGTGCTCCTGTTTAAATTGTTGTGGAGCTGACAATGGAACAGAATAGTGGACCATAGCTGACAAAACAACAAACAGTGAGTAATTGTGGACACAGAATGGGAGTTTCCCCAAACCCGTATAAATGCATCAGTAGAAAAGAATCATCACACGGCCACCATTAACCACCCTGAACCAACAGTTATAGGAGCATACAAACACGCACAGAGTGCCATGGAATAAATGACGTCTGTGACTGGAAGGACAGAGATGATAACACTGGCCACAAACACACACACACACACGCACACCCCTCCTGTAGCATCCAGATCTGGTGGCTGGTTAATGGCACTGCTCGACTGCCAGCTCATTTTTTGTGGTTTCCTTTGAACATCTAAACAGGCCTTCTTTATGGATGCTCACCCTGGATTACAGCTCAAGGGGACTGTTACATCACATTTTGTAAATGTGTGTGTATATGTCAGATAGCGACAGAGGAGAGCGAGTGTGAAAATAAGTGAGGGAGAGAACAGTTGAGTGTGAGTGGGCGGTGGCTGTCAAACGAAATCTATGTCAGTACCACTGTTTTCTTAGATGTTAAATTAAGCCTCAACCCTGGTTTCCTCCAACACAGCTCCTTCCTCTGCTGCCTGGTACCAAATTGGCTGAACCAGAGCCTTACCCACAATGCACTCCGTGTGTTGAGTTCCCTGAAAACCTCCAGGAGCACTACTCATCTATGAACAGGTGGCACAATGCTCACAGCACATGGCACAACACCCTCTGGGATTAAATAGCTTTATTTATTTATCTTTTTATTCTTTACAACTCTAAAAAATCTGTTGCTGCCAGTTTTTTATTTGGGAGTTTTGTTGCTTTTGTTTCTGGTGTTGTTCCTTTATCTCTCACTGCCACCCAGTTTGTTGCACATTTACAGCTCTCAGCGCCCTCCGCATTAACAGCTCTTGGGTTATGCAAAGCTTACATCATACAGACATTGATGTATTTATGCCCTGGGCAAATTGTTGTGGCAAAGGGAGCAGGAAGAAGACCACTGACACAGGGATTACCACAGGAAACTCTCTCTTCCCGCTGTTGCAGGAAGAAATAGCATCATTTAAACATTTAAACCCCACCAGACAACATCTCCTACAGTTTCATTAAATCTTTATACTGAGGTTCTCTTACAATGCTGAGTCTATGGTGTGTGTGTTTGTCTGTGTGAGAGTGTGTACGTGCATGAAGCCGAGAGGGAAAGCGGAGGGAACTCATGCTATTTCTACTCTCTGTTTTCTGTCTTCGGTCTGAATTGTGCTGTTATTTAGCATCGTTCCCTGACAAGACTGTAATGTGTAATTACAACAGAGTTTGAGGATGGAAACGGTTTTTCCACCACACACACGCACACACACAAACACACACATTGTCCTGTCCTCCTGCACAAGCAATCAGTCAGGACTTTTACTCCCACAGCAGAACTGTGCTTCTTATTTGAGCTCAAATAGGAACAGTGTAGGCAGAGTGTTATACAGATGAAATGTTTTGCCTGTGTGTGCGTGTGCGTGTGTGTGTGCGTGCGAGGGAGAGAGAGAGAGACTCCAACCTGAAAGCTTTCCTGTGTCCTGAATGCCAAGTAGGTTTGTTAATAGTAGACACACTGGTTAACAGACCTTTTGACATAGGCCCAAATAAATGTTTAAATGTTTAAAATTACACTTGAATTCTCAAAGTTCCTCAAGGAGATGAGGACACCATTGACTAACAATTACTTTTATTATCACTTATTAAAGGGCACATTATATTCTCAGTTAAGCAAATCATCATTTGTTCTGCAACACGTCAGGAAATAGTGAAACTGTACATTACGATTTCCCAGAACCTGAGATGCGACATTTAAATGTCCTGTTTCGTTTGACTAACTAATACAGACTGCTAGTCTTTTAGGCCCTATATAATTTTTCCCAATAAACCGGTTAGTTAAAGGTCTGTTTTGCTTAATGTTTATAAGGAAGACAGGATGCACTCACTTTGTGGCCAGGGAGCAACCAGATACACTGTTCACATGTGTAAACGCTGTCAGACCCCAGTTGTCAGCACTTTTCTTTATGTAACATTTTTCCATTAACATTTAATAAATGACCAAGACACACAAAAAAGCAGTTGTAAGCAGTTGTAAGTGTTTAGTAAGGTATTCATTAGCAACAATAATGCTGCCTGTGGGCATCCATATCCACAGGCTGGTCTGTGTTCAGATATGAATGAACATATTTTAGACTTTATTTATACATTTATACCAATACAATACAATACAGTACAATAGAGTGGTAATAACCTGTCTTCATAGGAAAAGTTTGAGTGCTAACAAACACTGTACGTTACACTTAAAAATGCCCTTATAACTACACTATAGTATAAACTAGTTATTATTTAGTTAATAAATTCTTATCAATTATAAGTCGAGAAGGTTAAAGCACAAATTAAATGTCCTGTATGGTAAAATAAAGCAAAGGAAAAGCCATCAAGCCTATATATGTATAGCATATATGTTTGTCCTTACATGGTTGGTTACATTGCTTTTTTGAATACACTGCTTCTTGGAGCAGTGATTTGTTCTGCGATTTAAATATGATTCAAGTATAATGAATGCAGTGAAATGGCAGTTCAGTCTAATTCTCAGACTGCTATTGCATGTGATTTACATCCTTTGTGACATTTACGTCTAATATCTATGTGCAACCAGAAAACCACAACTCTGAACTATTTAGCAGCTGAAGGCTCTGCAAAGCTGCAGATTCTAGTGGTTTAAACCCATTTGAGTGAGCTTTTCTCACTACAGTTATTTCATGTCACGTGAAGCTTACTCTCAAAATATGATTTGAATATCCTGACACCAAAATTGTAAACAAACTTACAGTAGGTTGTTTGTAAGTGGAGCATGTACAGCATAGCATTGTCTGATGCCTGTTCTGCTCCTCACTGCCCATCAGTACCTAAGATCCTGTGCTGCAGTGTGCTATTTGATAAGACTGTTTAGCATTCAAGAGGAATCCTCGGCACTCAAGTACTCCCAGTATTATGCTTTTAACTCGTTCCCCCCAGAGGAGCAGAGGGATAGAGAGAGAGGAGGGAGCCGAAAGGGAGCCAGAAACAGAAGGATCCTTATGGGAAGAGTGAAATTTCACAGGACAAAAGCCCGTTATTGAATTCCTGTCATGATTCTTCGGATAATAACCTCCACTATCCAGCCCCCAAGACACATTTAAAGGCTTTCACAATCCCACTCCCATCTGATTTCACTGGCTGGAAGTGTGGTACGGCACACAAGCCGCTGCACTGTCCCACCACTTGCTGGATGCTAGTTAACGCCTCTGTGTTGGATTAGACTTTCCGTCCCTTGAGCAGAGCTTAGAGAACACCACAATGCATCCCATCAGTATGTGAAACGCCAAACTGCGATGCTTTTGAGCATGACTTTCCCTGGTTAATGGCTGGGGAAAGTCATGGCCTGTCAGAATAAAGGAGGCAGGATGTACCTGAGTGTTAACGCTGCACTGATCTAGCCACAGGAGCCATGATGAGGCCTGATTGCTGTGTGATTTGAGCATCCTCAGACCCACAGCTCATCAATATCCCTCACAGCTCAGCTCTGTAACACACTGCACTGCAGCAGGACGCAGGCATCAGCAAGATGAATATTTATCAAAGCCATAAAAAGGCGCAGGAAACAATTTATTCGTCACAGAAAACAGGCAGAGGCCAAAACTCTCCTGATTGCATTTTCAGAACAATGCCATAATTCAAACCCACAGACTGCCAGGGGATTGTGATGACATGAAGTCGTTTGTACACCCCCTGGTAGGACACATTTTTTCCATACGGTGCAGCTGATTGGTGAATAAAAGGAGCATCAGGTTTAGTTGAGTGTCCCCTGAATTAGAATAACTGTCTCGTTTAATCTGCTGGGATTCATTAAAACGGTCCGATAGCACAGTCCTAGCCGCAGGGATTATAAGGTGAAGAGTGAGCTGGTGCCCGGCAGAATGTTCCCAAAACCCCAAAACATGCGGCAGACAGTCTGATTTTCCCCCCTTAGCAGATCCTCACCCTGCCCTCAGACACAGCTCATCTCCTCGCTCTTCTCCTGCTTGGCACTCCTCAGCCCAGTGAGCTGGCTGCAGACAGGACAGTGGGGGGGAACCACCCCCCTCCCAGCTTATTAAACCCCCGAGTCTACAGGAAGAATCTTTCATGCGGAAAAAGATTTGCGTAAGGAGGAGAATTTACTCGATTCTGCCCTCATTTCCGTATGCTGTACACACCAATCCTCCTCTTTATACGGTATATTTGAGTCTGGCTTTCCACAGAATTTTTTTGGCATTGACCAAGTTTTCTCTGTATTTCTTCGCTCTGATTAACTGAGAGGATGTTTTTTCGCAACAGGTCATGTTTGATGTGCTGATCCTGATTAAAACATGTTAAAAATACCACCACCCTGCACCCCTGATCTACTCCATCCTACCGTCTGTCTCCCCTTTCTGTCCACCTCTCCCTCTCCGTCTGTAGATGCTCTCCTTTCCCTTCATTTCTCATCCACGTAGCTTCCCTTTGTCCCTTTCTTGTCTCCCTGTATGATTAAAGGTTTTACTTCAAATGTATTTTCATCAAATTTCTCGCTTCCTTGCTCTGATTATGTTTTTCTTTTGGTCACACTTTGTCTGTTTGCTGCCAGAGGTCTATGTTTGATTATAGCTTCACTCTCTCTGATTACGACCTCTTGTCTCTGTGAGTGGTGTTGTCTTCCTGGCGCTCTCCCTCCCCATCAGCCGGAGTGACCTTGGCTTGAAAACAGAGCCACAGATAGTGACATTCAACAAAGTCTTATCTGTTTGCAACTGAAAACAGGAGAAGGATCAAAACCACTGAGAAGAGCCTTGTATTTAATAGGTTTTTTTTTTTTGGCAATACCTTTTAATATGATAATAACATAATAAGGATGCTTAAGTGCTTTTGATGATTTAATGCATAAATTAATGCAGAATATATCATGAATTGTTGTTACTCACTTTTAAGACATTACAAAGTCATTAACCTTAATTAAACATTAAACCCACAAAATCAGATTTCTTTTGGCCAACTGTCGGCAGCACAAACAAGCTGTGAACTACACTGATGTAGCTTCTACACTGATCTGAGGAACATATTGGCTGTAATTATAGAGCAAAATTAACATTCTTCCTGACAACCTGGCGGATTTATATTCAACTTTCACTCTATTTTTTATGTTTTTCTGGTCTTTGTCAACTCCTGAATGAAATATCCAGCTCTCTAAATGTTAAAAACTCCCCTATATTCACCACATTCGTTGCTTACTGCATCAGTCTGCTCTTTTGTAGAGCAAAGGAGGAGTAAGCAGAGTACAGTGGGTTTTTAGAGCTTTTATTCTGAAATCAACTGCCTGCTGTGGCCAAAATCACAACTATGAAAGCTGGGAGATTAAACCAAAACAGTCCATTTATGGCCTGACAGCTGAAACTTGTTATGAAGCTAGACAAAGCCAAGGGGAGCTGCGGATTCAGGTGATAAATTGACCAATTATTTGATAATTTGGTGTGACCCGATTCAAATTAGCATCATACACAAAGAGCAAAGCTGTTTTTATCAAACTCATCAAAACTGATAAATGAGGTGAGTGTAAGTTAATCATTAATTGATTATCTATCAAGTCTTTAGTACCCACATAAGCTCATAGTGACTTGATTATTTCTTAATGGTGACCAACAGGAATAATAGTCCTACGTCCTGCATTCAATCATCCATTAAATCATCATCTTGTACCTACATTAGAGGATTCCCGAGTCTGGGGGAAGCCCAGGACTGCAAGGCGCTTTAAAGTGTGGCTTAGCTTTAATTTAGTATTTCTTTTAGGAGGCAGTGTTTTTCAGCAGGTATTGTCTTTTTTCATTTTAAATTACTAATCTATACCTGAAATTTCTATACCCAGCCAACACTAGGTAGGGCGTGTGCTCCCTGCTATATTCACTGCATTATTTTCAGCTTGTCCTGCACACTCACAGACCATACTCCCCTCCATAATATATGACCATATGGGTAGAGAATAGATAGGTAGTCCATGAGCAGAGCATTTGGCACTGTCTTTAAGAATATCAGTGAGATTTGGTGCCTCCCTTCCCCTGTCCCTCCTGCCTCTCCTGCTGATTGAACTTCCAGACTTATGATTCCTCCGCAGCGCAGGCAGAAATCCATTGGACCAAGGACAATATCAGAACTGTTATGTCTACACACCGTGTTACAGGAGGGAAGGAGAGCGAGAAAATTAATGTTTGCCCAGAGGAATTACATTTTCCCCCTCTTACTGTAACTGTGATTCATCCAGAGAAGAAAAAAGGATGAATATGGCAGTGAATCACCACATGCATGATGTTATCAGCTGCACTGTGCACAATCTGCAAGTAGCTGATGAGCTGCGAGTGAGTGCGCATTTTATTCAGAAAATGGCCACAACCACAATCAGCGCATGAGGGAATATATTATGATACTGAGAAAAAGAGCAGTAAAAGCTGCACAGTGTGTCCTCAGGAAATAAAGCCTCTATTGTGTCTCAGTGTGCAGGTGCAGTCCGCAGGTTAGAGCAAAGCTGGCCGGGGAGATGACGCTGATGAGAGTTTAGTGTTGACTGCTGAAAAGCTCTGTTGTCGAGTAAGTACAAGCAATGGAAACTTTGATCTGATGACTGATTTGTTGTTTCCTGGTATTACACCTTCAACAACCAACAACCAACCAAATATATTATTTTTGATTATTTGACTGCACTCACTTTTGGCATAAAGTTTTTACAGATTTATTATTGTTGGACTACCAGACCTGTGAAGATTTAGACTGAGTCTGTATTTAGTTTCTTTTTTTTAATAATCTTCTGTATGATTTATTTACAACAAGGAAGAATCTAATCTTATTAATGCATATGCAGTATATTATTTTGCAACTTTATGTATTAATATAAGTCAGTGAAAGTTCTAGTTCACAAGTTCACAAGTGTACAGTGTGTAAAGTTTATGAATAAAAATCACTGAGATCAATAGGAGCTGAGATCAAAAAGTTGCCGAGCTGTTCCTGAACGCAGCATGGCACATTAATGCACATGCAACAGGTGCAAACAATAATTGTTGTGAGCTAGTAAACCAAGACACACCACATGGTTATCATCACAACAAGCGCTTTTGTGACCATTTGCACATTGATACCGTTGCCCTCAAACTTTAGCAGAGAGCTAACATCAAACCCTAGCTACGTTTCAGGGAACATCACCGGTGACGAGAGTTAGTCTACAGCAACGACCCAGAGACCAAAACAGCAGTCTTAGCAGTAGGAGAGCCTGCAGTCTCCTAAGTCAAAAGATGATGCATCAGGTCAGGACCACAAACAGGAGCTTGCTGGTTGTTTCCTCAGACATATGCTGCACTGTGCAGCAGGAATTCACCCCCTAGGATCACACAACACAGTGTAAACAAACTGGCACTTAGATGTGCAAGCATGGCCACTTGTGAGTTATGGATGCACCAACACTACTTCACTCACTTCCTTCCCACCATAAAAGCTGGATTTGGACCTTTGGAAATTCAAGCCAAAGGGTTGCCACTTTGACACACTTCTGTCTTGTCACAGGCACAGTCCCACAACTCTCTGATCCCGCCTTGGACCACTGTTTGTCTTATTAACATGAATCCGGAGCCAGCAGCTGGTTGGCTCAGCTTGGCAATGGAAACTAGTCTGGCGTTGTCTGCAGGTAAGAAAAATTACTACTCACTATTTAACACACTGTATCTCATCGGAAAGAAAAAGGCGGATTAAAAAGCAACAATTTGTGGTTTTAGGGAAGCTTTGAGTTAGACAGTACCACATATGAACCTCTTAAACATTGAGCAAGAAAGCCGAAAAGCATCTTATAAAACGTGCATTATTAGCTCTCATCAGCTTTCTTATTTCAAATGTTGTAGCCCTCAGGAAAATAGTCATTGCTCACAGTTGCATCACATGCAACCGTAACAAAATTAGAAAATAACAAGAAAATAAAGTGAAATATTTACTGTGATGAATGTTCACATATCTTAAGTTGCTTCAGGTCTCTGCAAGATACTTTTTGATAGTCCGCCTGTCTGCAAAATACATGGTCTGTTCTGGAAAAATGCATGGCAGTATGTAATATTTCCATGATAAAGTCAAAGACAAACTGAGAAGGACAGAGGACAAAGATCACTGGAGGACAGACAGGATGGTCACAGACCCGCAGGGAGGCCATTCAATAGGAAGTCTTGCTCCCACTGTAAATGGAAGACATTTATCATCCTTTCATTGTGGATGGGTATAAGTTATCAAACATTCTCCTTTTTCTCCTCTCTCCATCTGTCATATCCATCTCACTGCATCTATCATTCACTGTCACTGCCTGCGTCTGACTCCACATGTAGCTGTTGTGCCACTTTTCCTCCGTATTTTGGCGGAGGCTCATTCTACATTCTGTCTGTATTGTTATTAGTACTCATCAGTGTATTCAGCGTTGATTTCTGCTCCATCTGAAATATTCTGATGCGTAGAATATTTACGGAAAAATGTGGTGCTCAGACTCTCTCTTGATGCAGGCAGGACTGCAACGGTTATTTTTATTATTGATTGTTCTGTCAAGTTTTTTTGATTAATCAATTAATCATTTAGCCTGTAAAATGTCAGAAAGTAGTGAACAAGACTGAAAGTTTACAGCCACATTAACGGCTCTGTAAGGCTGTAACTAAGGACGGTATGAAAATCATACTGTATCTAACTGTAAAAATTGTCAGGAAAGGGACAGGTGTTTGGAAAAGGTGGAGGCTAATATATATTTTATGGTTTGAAGCAGATAGTCAGATTAGACATCAGCCAGAGCCCACTTCTCAACCCCAATAACATGTTCAGTCCCTTAAAAACAGAGGTAGCTTGAGCCAAATGCTAATGCTCACTTGCTAACTTGCTCACAATAGAAATGCTAACATGCTAACGTTACACAGTCACAAAGTTTCATATAAAAATATTGAAAGTATCAGTTTGTCACATTTGAGATATGTGGCATGTGGCTGAATGATGACTTAAAACAAACACACGCACACACAGATGCATGTCTTCTTCTAACCCCAACATTAACTCTTATGTTGTCTCTTTATTGAGCTCTCTGAACCCCTCCCCTCCCTGCACTTCTCCTTTTGACTCTCACTCCTCTCATCCCTCGACTGCAAATCTTTGTGGATCACATTAGTTCTTTGTCATCCTGACCCTCCCATCAGGGACAATTTGCAACCCAAGAAGTCTGCCAGGATGTGCCTTTATTTTAAACAGGAAACTGCAAAAAGGAAGTTTGTGTTTGCGTTGCCACATAATGCCTACAAATGCATAGATGTCGTGACTGGTGCTGACTGCAGATAAAAGCAGTTAGTGTTAAATGATAATCTGAAGTTTCGGTTTAAATGACATCATTTTTATGATTATGCTTGAGTATTGCTGCCACCATCCACCACCCAATCTGAAAATCATTTGAAAAAGTATATATAAAAAGTATGAAAAGTCATATGCTGTTATAACAATAGTGGCAACTAACTACATTTTATTTGCATAATATGCCAAGAACATGAATAATATCTCATAGGAGCTTTGCAAAATTTCTGCTGATCATTGTCCTACCTGAGCAGGAAGTTTCATATCTTTTGTTCTGAATAACTTTCTTCTACTCTCAGATTGAGAACATGATACTGCAAGGAAATATTTATAAAAACAGTCACACTGCATTATCTTGTAAGTGAACAGTGAAAAAGTACATACGTATATATAAATTAGGGAGAAAAGACATGTAGGGGGAGGGAGAATGATCAAAGGGAAATGTTTTAGAGTTCCAGCACACACAGGCGGCAGTGCGCTGACTTGTGGTGGCTGGGGTCACTGCTGCAGATGAGCTGGACCTTAAGGTCATGTTTTTCACCAAGCTATAATGCTTATTCAGCCTTCTCCCTGTGGTGTGTCTGTGGGAGTATCAGAAGCAGCAGCCAGGCCTTTAGGGAATGTTCATTTCATCCAGCTGCTCTTTCATGTGACTGAGCTCCTCTCAACAGCTACAGTCTCTGAATCCCCATGGAGTTTTACTGTTTTTTATCAAGGTTAAAGAACACAGACATAAAACACAGCTGAGTATCCAGGTCTTGAGTGTTTCAGTTGCATATATTGGCCTGAGGAAACCCTGGGGAGCAGTTAGCAGTACAAGCCATGAGACAGAATCTTCTAATTGATGGCAATGTGTAGATATTGCATCCCAGAAAACCATCAAATGATCTGCAGTTCCTGGTTAGTCATGTGGCCTGTAAGTTTACATGTCAAGATGTCTGAGGAGGAAACAGAACAGGATTTACCAGCAGCTGTGCTTTTCCCATTGACAGCCTTTGCAATCTCAGTTAACAAACCACCAGCCTCTTGGATATTTCTGCAGAAAAAAGTGAAGTGAAAGTGATGTTGCAAAGCTTTAACTAGCAAAAAGTGCCCCGAGGTACATGCGCTGTAAAAACATTTCCATTTCTTTTGTTCTACAATGGCTTTTTGTTTCAGAGGAACCTAAAGTTTAAGTAACAGTGGGTTAAACAAGGATTCATTTGAGCTATCTCAGCTGCTGGCTGGTCACGGATGGTTCTACACAGTTTTGCTTTTTGCTTAAATGTAGCGCTGTCACTTAAATTCAATTCTTTTTAAGGTTACTTTCATGAAGTCACTTAAGTGCACTTCAATTCAGCCCTCTTGTTAGCATTCACTTTAAATGGCTGCATATGTAAGTGGCCTCCTATTGCTATCTTCAAGAATGATACACAGTAGCACTTTGATTAAAAAAAAATGGGACCCCAGTTCAGCTGCCTGTTTGGCTTTGAACAATGTCTCTTTGTCTAAATACTTTGAGCATAGTTACATGAATTATCTATAATGCATTCAGTCTCATAAGGTTCTTATTTAACTTCTTTAACCACAATTCTACCTTTTGCTTCCCCTTAAGAAGCAAAACTGGGCAGACATAGCCTTATTCTACAGTGTTTGAGACATATATAGAAATTATTGTATGTGTATTTGGTATCAGCTGGTTCTAACTCTTCATTAAAGCTTTATGATGTTTACACTGAAGGAAAATTCAATCCCAAGACTCCATGTTTTTATGGCTCCATCATTCTCTCTAATCATATTTCCCAAATTTCAGCCAGACATCTTTGGAAACTTTGGGATAATTGGGAGAAATTCATAGGTTTGGTGAGTTTAAACTGTGTTTGGCGGCTCAAAATAAATTTGTAATGACTGGCCAAGTGGCATGGTGCAGCTCAGTCTGATTAATATGAAGTGCGCTATCCACATCAAATTCTCCCCATCAAAGTGTCTCAGATCAGGGCCTGACAGTTATAAACACATCTGTGACCAGGTTTTTTCATCATCCCAGAAACTTCACCTTGAAAGTGAGGACCTGGGTAATTGAAGGCCAACATCAAACCGTTGATTTCTAAGCAATCTATTAATATTTAAACAAAGTAAGAGCTTTCTTTCTAAAAACAATAATCATTGAGGCACTTGGACACGTTCTGCTACACCAAAGAAAACCACACACAGTAAAACAGATGTGCTGATGGTGTTGGGTTTGTTTGTAATGTATCTATTATGAGATTATAAAATGTGGTTATTTTGAGTGCAGCAGCTTTTTGTTTTACACAGAGAAAGCACACTGGCAGCTTTTACAAATGGCACCCAATTATACATGTATGATTAATAAATCAATGTTCACTCAGGAGAGACAAGTGAATGAAGCAAAGACACTGTTTATCATGCAGATGATGAAAGGACAGATGACAACGGAAGAGTCTTTGGCACTTCTACAGGGAAATTTTGTAATTGAGGGGTGATGCACAGCACAACAACAGATGAATCTCCTTGTAGAGTCCAGAAACTGGGGGTGATGATGTGTTGGTGAATCTGCAAAGCCTGGGTGGCTATGGGGAGGTGGAGCAGCAGATAGCAGCAGCCTGAATCATATTGATAGACTAATGATAGGCTAATGATGAATGTGTTTTGCTTAGCTGTTGAACAGATGAGACCAGCTGATGTCAACAGATGATATCTCAGTTGCAGGAAATGACAACAGGAAGTTATGAGTGAGTGTGCTGGAGGGAGTGAATGACAAAATGAATGAGAAACAGTACTACAGGCCTGAGCTGGCGAGTGGACAGTCTTCCTGGCCGAACTTTCACTAGAAATTCATACTTAACCAAAGATGAGATGGAAATACTTTTGTTTGGCTTACCATCCAAAATGGACCCATTATCGACAAATTGTTTTTCTCATGGTACCCAGATTAAATAATGTAATAACTCTGAGTGTTATCTAAAGTCCTATATTATTTATTATGAATGTGTTAAACCAACACAATAACAGAGTGGCCAGAAAGACATTTTTCATATCAGTGTTACTGTTACAATAATCTCTGTAGCACCCAAAAGCTACAGTAATTAATGTTTTCCTCCCAACAACTATTAAAATGTTTTTTCCTCTCTTCATGCTAAAATCGTGTGCTAGTTAACGGCTGATCAAAGCCTAAAAAGACATATCACCTTAGTTTCAGCTTCACTGTAACTGATAAAATTCACTTTCAAGTCCCTTTTGCACGTGTGCTGTAAAGGTCAAAATGACCAGTTCATTTTAGTCCATCCACTGTGGGTTTATTAAATGTTCGCAGATCACAAATGCAGCTATTTTGCGCTCAGTTCATGAACTTTAAAACAGTAAAAACTTCCAATGCTAGATGCTGGCAGCACTTGGGTAAGGTTAAGTGATTGTGGTAATGGTTGAACACAAAAAAGTCCACAGTGACTTTGAGACAACATGTAACTGAAATCAAACCAAATAAATGTCATTTGTAGGAGACAGTGTTGCACCTCATCAAGTTCTTATGGTGAACGTTAGCAAATATTTGTCAGTTTCCACATACAACTGATCTGAAGCAACATTAACTTTCCAACTAGCAGATTTTTCAGTCTTTTCATTGAAAACTTCATGCTGTGGCTCTAAAGGTTGATGAGAGTGGTTACAGTGAATGAAAACAGTAAAGTTGCTGTCTATAAAACAGTCTAAAAGATGGTCTGTGAAGTCAGGCAACAATTCTCTATGGTTTGTCCCGCAGGGGATCCCTTACATATTACACCTGACAATTCATCCATAACTAATACAAGAATATTGATTAAAGCAGCTTTAACTTGTTCACGTAGTTTTTTTCTTTGTAAAGAACATTGAACTATAATCTTTGTTTGAACAGTGTTTCTTTTTATAATCCCTCCTGCATTTTTTGTATTCACGACGGACCAGTCTCCACTCAGGGGGTGAAAATACTGTATTAAAAAGGTAAATCTCTAATTAGAATCAATCTTAGCCAAACACCACGTTTATTTCCAGAGTAATCCATCTTAACACCTCTAAGCTTAACCACACACAGTCAACACAAACAGTTTAACGATGGAATAAACAAAACACAGCAGTGAAACTGGTTCAACAGCTGATTTAAACAGCTGACAGTGTGTCCGGCTGCCATTAAACTCTACTTGTTCTCACCCCGGAGACTCTTCTCACCAGCCCCTGCTTTGTTCCTGCCTTCTTCTGGCATCCAAAGTCATCCAGCCAAGCATGAGATGGGTTGTATAAATGTTATCTCACATGCTGGTGACCTTTTAGGGGCATCATGCCAGGCAAACACTGAGACTGAAAGCCCTGAATGGATCTGTGATGACCCATGTGTCCCCAGCCCCAACCAGTCGTCACACTTGGATGAGTGCGCAGAAAGACCTTCTCATTCCAGGCAACTAATGGCCGCCTCCAGGCAGCCTGAAGCAGGGGGGTCACAGAAATGCTAGGGGGAAAAAATGGGTAAAAGCATGCTGTAGCCTTACTGTAGCTGTGATTTTAGGAATATATTTCCAATTGTCAGTTTTCCACACCGCACAGTGGGTGTCAGTGCAAAGCCTGAAATCAATCCTGAGGGAGAAAATGAGAAATCCAGGGGGTGCAGCAAACTCCTACATGGTTAAAAAATGTAATCCTATAGGTGACATGATTTTGGTCAGGAATGTCAGTACACTGTACAGTTGTAGAGTTATATTACAAGACAAATATAGTAAGTAACCAGATGTGGACAATCTAAAGTACTTGTATTGAGTTTCAGCAGTACATGTTTTTCTTATTTCTATTTCACAGCTTGTTGTCACAGCTAAGAACTCCTTCAAAAATCAATGTGTTCAAATGAGCTCTACTCAGGAAAGACCATCTAAAGACCTGAAAGGATAAAGCTACTGACATTTTGTATTTTTGTTGACAATATATCACATAAGAAGACAAAAAAGCAACAACTGGCAAGTGTTGACTATGTAGCCAAAACCTGATACAACTCATTCCTGTGTGCGGTGGAGCTCTATCATGGCACAAAACTATTAAAAACACATCAGTGCAGTGGACAGCTGCACTGTGTGACATGCTCCTTCATTACAAAGAACATGGGCAATGTGGATTATTATTATTCAGTCCCAAAAACACTCTGCTGGTGCTGTAAATACTCACTGGCACGCCAAATGAGTGTTCATTTGCTGCTGAAAATAGTCGCTATGGCACAAACTACACCGCTCAGCTGTTGTAAGAATTTACAGAGCCCTTTTAAAAATAAGACTACATGCTTGTGACCAGTGACCACAAGATTTACCATTTCTGCAAAAATGAATGTGCTTGTGGGCACCACAGACAGGGCCGGAAATGTCTATGGCATTATTATGAGATTTTTTTGACAGCTAACCAATCAGATGCTAAGGAGGACAGACTGAGGTAAATGTGAGAAAACCCACAGAGCTGGTGCAGGTGATAGCAGTCAAAAACCCCCCCACTAAATAATGACGGCCCCATCCAGAGTAAGATGGTTTAAGAAAAAAGTAATGTCACACATCTGAGTTTAAAAAAGATCAAAACATTAGGCCACAAATATATTAATATTAAACACTTGCACAGTCATGATTTGTAGGTGTATTTCATAACTATTTTGTTTCTAAGGTATTTAAACTGCCTTACAGGAAGCACTGTGTCTGTTTTGGAAAAGCAATAAAGTTGCATTCAGTTTCTTCTGCTGGTTATGTTGCCTGTGCAGTGCGTGTTGCTGCTCTGGTTGCTTCACCAATTCAGCCCCGATCTTCCTGTTTTGGTTTATTATTGCCATACCTCGCTGTGGCTTCTGGTCTGTTGTGCGTTTCATCACATTTTAGTGACATGAGACTGTTTGAGGCTGGTATTGTTCTGGATAGCTGTGGGAAACTCATTGTGCCTCCAGCTGCTCTGCTGTTGGAATCCATTGTAACACAGGACATATTTCATTACAAATGTGTGAAATAAAATATGCAAGTGTCTAATATAAGTGTTTACTCTAACAAAAAGTGACACAAGATTTATTCTGCTGATCCACATTTCTCAAATAACGTCCTGGTCCTCATCTCTCTGGATGTGCTGTAAGAAAACTGGAGACAGAGACTGAGGTCATCAGGTAACTTTTGACAAAAATCAAGTTAAAATTATAACCCTGAAAGTCAGTCAGTCACAGGGCAGGTTTCTTAGACCACCAAGGTGCCATTTAGCTTCTTTTTGCATTTTAAAATCACGAAACAAAAAACAAATCATAGCTTCTAATTTTAGCCATTCCACTTTATCTAGATTTCAGGCATAATTCCAAGAAAATGTATCATAAGTTTTTGGTTGGTTAATGATTGTATATGAAGATGTATTTCCATTAAATGTACTAATAGTCTCCATAATAACATTTGTGATAGCTTCTTTTTTCACATGTTAGCAGGCTAATACACTAGCGACCATGTAGGACATGGACAGGACAACTGCCTGAGTATACACTCTTACAAAGCTGTTTGCAAAGACTTTGTGGTTAAAGAATAAAGTTTTCAGAGCTTTTAAAGGCACACTGTTACAATTTGATACAACACATACCATAATCATGGAGGTCAGAGTGCATGTTGGTGGCCAATCAGCTCTCAGCAGTCGTATTAGCATCATGCATTCTTCATGCAGGATTAATGCGTTAAAGGCAAACAGCCAGTGGGACTCAGTCTGTCCAACTCTACGTACCTTGCTAATTAGAGTGACAGCAGGAGAGACAATTAGCTGAAGAAAACTGTACATTCACAGGGGCTTGAAGGCATTTGTGAGGTTTTGCGTCATGAGCATGTGGTCAGGGCGTTTGTTATGCTAATGATGACAGAACAAGCATGAAATATAGAAAGTTACTGTGAAGCAACGTGCCTGTTAAGGGAACATGCTGTGTTGTTTGCTCCATTTTCACCATAGGCACGGCAACTGTGAGCCTGAAACAATCCAACATACTGTTATTCTGCAGAGCAATCTCATAAATTGTAATTTCTGTAGCGATGAACTTAGTTTAAGCTGTGCTAGTATTCCGCTTTGGTATAAATAGACATTATGGATGTTGAGCTAAAATCTGAATTCACTTCATTCTTTCTCTTGGGCACCACAGCTAAATATATGACTGCCATCTAAATGTGTCCTATTACTGTCTTCCAATCTCTAATTCTGCTGTGCTAAATCAGTCCCTCTGTCTCTTTTAGTAGCAGGGAGTCTTACTCATTACCATTTCAAACCTCTAGCTTGGCTTCCATGTTCCCTCATTATATCTGATGGGGAGTCTGGCCAGTTTGGGAAAAAGGATACAAGCATTCAAAAAAAAAAAAAAAAAAAGGAAATCGAGTGAAATTACACTGTGCTGCTGAAAACCTCACAGTCATAAAACAACAATAGTGGATTTCGTGGTCAATGTGGTCACACACACCATGTTTATGTGAGTGTCTGTCTGTTTTGTTTTTTGCATATAGTTGTGTATACATGAAGTCAGTGCAACCCGGCTGTGTCACTGCCAAATAAATACAACAGTGCTCTCTACCAGCAGTCACCATACTGGGAATGAATTATGTATTACCATCGACACTGACTACCAATCAGATTGCACATGTCTGCTGCTTTACCTGTTGTGCTTTTCATAGTTCAGTATAACAAATTCAACTCATGCTGGGAAATTATGCAGATTCATTCTGTACTCCACATTGTCTTAATAGCATTTCAGGATATTTGTTTTGTCATGCAAATGTCCCTTACGTGAAAACTTCTTGATGGATTGGACAGGTTTGTTGTCACAGAGGCTTACAGCACACATTATATGGGCTACCTGTATCACAATATGGCTAAACCTATGAGAGGAGGAGAATTATGAAGAAATATATATAACTTTGTGCCTAATTACAAACACACCTTGACCTCAGGTGAGTGCAGAAACGATGCTGCATCTTTAAAGTTTAATTTGGATTTTGTAAGTATGTAGGTGTAGGTGAGCACGATCATGTTGCATAAAAAACAGGTTCCTTGCTTGTGCGTTGGTGTGGGGGTCCCGGTCTTTTTGTGAATTGCTAACCAAGGCATATGGTGTCTGTGACCTGCAGGTGTCGAGTCGCAGGCGTGCTGAGAGTCCAACAGGAGGGGAATCACACTGTCAGACATACAGTACATGTGCTCCGGTGCTGGATAATAACTGTTGGTTAGGCTGAAGTCTTTCTTGATAAAGCTGTTGTTTATTAAAAAGTGACCCATTATTGGCTGTTTCTTAATAACCCGCGCAGAAAAAGAGCAATAATAACAATATGGTTTTTCTTGCCCTGTGCAGCTAGAGAGGGAGGATATAGGGGAAAGAAGTGAAAAATCTCATCCTACTCACACAGTAATCCTTTAAAGAGGGCTTTGCTGCCTCTCACTGCCAAACACTTTGATACATCCCTTTTGAAAATAACTGGAAAAAAAGGCTGGAACAGAGTGATTTAAAGGGGATTCAGGAGGAGAGAAAGATCTGCAGTTATTTCATATCTCTTTTCAGCATGAAAAAAAACCCCCCCAAAAATCAAAATTAGCTACTTTTAGGTAACCAAACTTGTCAGGAAACATGAAATTGCTCAGAGCAACTACTGATGGCAGTTTTTGAAATCTTTAATCTCTCCCATGGTGACATTAAAAAATTTTGAATGTCTTTTTTTGTTTTGCACTCATCTGACTACAATCTGACTACACAGATTTGGCCATGCAGCATTAAATATATAAACATATGTCCTGGGGGAAGTAAATGGATCACTTACTAGCGCTGACATGTCAGTAGAGACTCCATGGTGTGTAAGCAACTGCAAGTAAAGGTATCAATAGCAAAATGTGCATCTGTTTAACACATGAAAAGTAAAATTAATTATAATGCAGAAAAATTCCCCCGTTATTATTTCAGTATCATAGGCATTAATATTTTCTTGCTTATTACCAAATTTTGAATGTGCAAGTAGCACGTTTTCTGTTGAAGGGGGTCAAAGTGGATTAATTTGAGCTTTTTCATAGTCTGCTGTGTAATTTCCTGCATAACAATGAATCATAGTTTCTAAACTTGCAACTAGTGGCTAAAACTGTCAAATAAATCCAAAAATGTAAAGCTATTTGCCTCTTTAATGACGTTAGCTGGAGTAGAAGTATAAAGTAGCATTAAATGGAAATACTTAAGTAAAGTGGTTCATAGATCAACATAGATCTTGGTCAGTGATAGCATCACATAGTCCATGCGTATGCCTATACATACAGACGCAGACTCGTAACAGTTTGAAATGTTTGGATCTGCAGTGTGTTTCTTTACTTTCTTGGTGCTGTCAGACATGATGAACCAAAATTTAGTACACAAGCCAAATTTGACACGTCAGAGACCCAAATTCTCTTCTGTCTTGCACTGTACTGTGGGTGTGTTGGCTGCAATAAAACATGATGTAGGCGTTTGTACGTAAAAGTAGATGTGCTGAGCGCAGGTTGGGAATGCAAGTCTTTAATTTCTTCAGCAGCTTGACAGTGAAGGTATCGCAGTACTCCTGTATGTATATGCCTGTGAATGTGTTGCAAACGTTACTGTTGAGAGATGCTAAATCCTTAGCATCCCGTTTGGATGACAGCAGAGGGTGGAAGCTCTCACAGAGGACCGGCCATCACACACAGACCTGTCCATCAAATACTTGGTCGCCATGGAAACAACCTAGTTCCAAGCTTGTGCAGGGCGGGTGCAGCGATATAATGGAGGACCAGACAGAGCAGTGCCTGCCGGGAGATGTGTTGCTTTTAAAGCGACCACCCTCATCCTTGTCTTTTCCAGTTAGAAGAAATGAGACAGGGGGCAGAGAAAATGTGACAGATCATGGCTACAGCGCCCAAAACATACACAACCAGAAAGCAAGCAGATTTAAGCACAGTTACAAACACACAACACCTTTACAATGATTGTTTTTCTTTCTTTTTAAAAAAAAAAATTAATACCTAGGCCGAAACCACATGACACTTCATCCACTGTTTCTCTGGAAACGATATTAAAGGTTTAGAGAGGTTTAAACAAGAGTTTCAGAGAGCTCAAGAAGGCTTATCTTATCAACAACATGTAATCATTAAAGGTATTACATCGAGCTTACATCAGTCAGATAACAGGCAGATTACGAGCAGAGCCAGAAAATAAAAGAGGGAGATGGAGAACAAGGGGAAAAAGTCAAAGAGAGAAAGATTGAGCCATCTTTCCAAGTTGAAAATGCAACTTTCAAAAGAATCGGGCAGATTCAGGGAGGTTGTTGTGGTGTGACAGGAGAGTTATTAAAGAATTGCTGAAGTGTGACAGCAAACAGAAATCTTATCTGTGTGGTGATGTTTGTGACCTCACATTGTCAGACTTGTAGAAAGGAGACTAATTGCTGTTTCGAAAAGTGTAAAACCTGTGCAGGAAGTACTGTGAGGAGGAAATAAATAGAAAAATGCTAACCTGAAGCCCGGGAGAGTCACAGAGTGAGAGAGAGGGAGAGAGAGAGACAGAGGGTAATAAAAGTGACAAAAGGTGAGCTGACGGAGTCTGCCATTGCCGTATGGTGAGGCTGTGAGAATGGGGCTGCCATCTCTCAGGAAGTGACAGTTACAGTGTGAAGAAATCTCAGGGAAACCTCATGGGGTCCAACACTGCTGTGAAAACAGCAGCACAAATGAATATAGCTGCAAGTGACAGATCCTGGCACAGTCCAAACACTCTTTGTAATAAAAACTGGCTTTAAAATGTGTCGAAATTCACAATTCAAAAATTCAAATCTGTTTTGAAAGGCCTCAAGGTTCAAGTCATGCAGAAAAATCAAATTTGTCTTTCCGTCTCTACATCCACATTATGTGTGTCATTTAAAACTGTGAAAATTGTGTGCAGCTACATTTTCAGGTCTTCATTTGCACTAAAACAATTTATAATCTATTTTTTCATATCAAGAGGCAACACTTGAAGTTTTATTGAGGAAACATTTAGTAGAGAGATTTACAAGCATTTAAGAAAATATAAAACACTTTCACGTAGTTGTGAGGAAGTGTTTCTTAATGTATTTATAACTCTGAATAACTAATGATATAATTGTTGAAACACTGTACATAAATATTTAAAAAGCCACCCAGATGGCTGCTTACAATTGCATTATTGTGTGTTAGAAATAATTTATTAAATGTTATTATAATTCTTCTGAATGCTAAACAGGGGCACTTCTAATGAAGTATGATCATTTTTCCTATATTTTAAAGACCAAACAATCAAACTGAAAAACTCAAACTAAAACAACAACAACAAACAAACAAAACAAAAACAATGAATCATTAGTCCTGAATATCTTTGGCTGAGAAAGTCTGTTAAGATTGAAAATGAAAATGCACATGCACAAGTTCCCTATAGTAGCTTTTCATGAGCTTTTCATCATATTCCCCTCTGCATATGGAGTTTACCCACAAATCAGGGAACTGCACATTTTGATTTTCTTGATCATGTGACGGATCTTTATCCATGTTGGCATCACAGCCAGCAGGAGTGGGACAGATACACTTCTCTCCGTTCTGCTCAGCTGATTAAATCTCAATTTTCTATATTCTATCTATTCTATTATCCACTGTATTTTTATGTAGATGCTTATATGCTTATAATTTTAAGTTCTCATTAAAACTGCTGTTGTATGACCATGGTCTCATCTGACAAATTTTGTGACACTGTAAATATTGGGCGATTTAGTTTCAGTGATCACAGAGGGGAAGAGATGAGAGGGAGTTCTCATTTTTTCCCTGTCCACATGGACTGATATTTTTATTTTTCAGATATAACTGAGAGGCATAATACTTTTGGCTTTGCAGCAAATTTCTTTTAGATACACAGTGCATATAAAATCTGCATATGCTTGTGAAATCAGTTTTTTATGTAAAGACAGGAATAAACAAAATAAATATCAGCCTTGTTCCATCTTTAATGTGATCTTCAAGCGGCAAGCATACATAGCTAATTATAACACAACTAACTAACAAACCTTTGAGGAAGCATGCTTTACAAAGATAACAGCAGAAAGTCTTCATGAATAAGTCTCTACTTTGTACATCTAGACTTTGGAATTTTATTTAAGTCTTCTTTCCAAAAAAAGTTAAAGTTCCTTAAGATTGAGTCCAGACCTCTGACCCATTAAACATTAAAACAGTAAACAGTAAGAAATGTTTAAATGGGATTGAGGTCTGAACTCTGACGGGGCCATTCAAAGACTTTGTTTTTCATTTTCTCTACTTGGATGTTGCTTTGGGTCACTGTCATGTTTGATTGTTTGTTTGTTTTTTTTTTCATTTTCAGCTTTCTGACAGTGACCTGCAGATTTTGTGCTAAAAATCTTGATATTTGGAGCTCTTCATTATCTCTTCTATCTTGACAAGAGCCAGCTGAAGAGAAGCAGCCCCTGATGCCTGATGTTACCACCACTTCAGTATGTTACCACCGATGCTTCAGTATGTATGGTGCTCCTTGGGATGATGAGCCGTACTGGATTTACACCATCATCTTTTAGAATTAAGGGCATAAAGTTCACTGTTTGTCTCTACAAACCAGAACACATTTCCCACATGGTTTGGGGTAATTGATTGCATCTTTTGACATTATGGGCAAAAAGGTTGTCTGTTTGCCATCCTACCCCACAGCCCAGCCATGTGCAGGAGATGGCTGCTGTTGACTTTGGAGTGTCATCCTGATCTTTGCATCGTGTGGTGCCACATGTTCTCCAATACTGATGATGGTTTTGACAGTTCTCTATGGTTTTCCAAAGCCTTCGAAGTTCATTTATATTCCTCTCCTGAGTTGATACTTTTAGAAACCTTCAATTTCATAAGGGTGTATGGACTTTTTATATCCACAGTATCAAATAATACCATCTGCCATATCTGTCTGAATCACTAAAAATTGCCTGGCTGAGGTTGATTTATCAAACATGAGACAACAGTTGTGTCTGCTGACCACACTAAAAGAGTCTTTTCCTATCATCTTGGCGTTTGTTATTGTCAGGAGATCTGGAGCTGAGGGTGGGTTAATGGTGCTCATTGTACAGCACCACAGAGGTCTTTGTGACATGTGGAGAACATGTGGAGGCGTCAGCAGTCTGCTCCTGTAATGATGAGAGTTTTTCTCTACATTTTTTTCAACTTTTGGATCATTGAGTTTATCCAATGATGCTGATGACTAGAGCAAATGAAAATGTGTAGCCCGTAACAACACATCCATCATCCACTGGTCTTCCTAATGCACATGTAATATTTAGGTGGAGATGTTGGAAGTGAATGAAAGAGTGCAGCAGACAGCCACGAGCCTGCCTTACCTTTGGAGTGAATTAATCTAAGAAACCTTTTGCTGTTTGTCTATTCTTGCCTGTTTGATAAGTTACAGGGACATTATCTCAGTAATGTGTTCTGGTGGTGACATTTCAGGTTTGTCTTGAGCATTTTTGTCCACGGTCACAGTGTTGTGCATCACTCTGGTGAGCCCTGTGGCTTTGGTACTCTTCAGAAGAGAGACTATGAAAGGACTGTGGTCGTTACACTGGAAGTTAAATCATTGTTGTGTGTTTTTAAGTTTTTACACTCACCCACAGTAAATCATTCTGTTTGGACTGTTGCTGGTTACTAAGTCAGTGTGGTATATGTCATCCTGGAGTTGTGTTGGGCTTACCTTGAAGTCTTCAGCCAAAGGCCTCACTTTTAACATTTTCTTTATCTCTTGGATGCCTTTGTGGGGTTTGGGAAGGATTAAGTGGTTCCTGTGGACTCACTTCACTGTTGTCTCCTCTGGTTATGTCATTATTTGATTCACTGTCTACTGTCCTTCTGTAGTTGAGCTTCTTCTTTCTCTTGTGTGGCTTTGTGTTTGTTTTGTGTGGTCATTGTACAACAAGATTTAATAATGAGAGTTGTGCAACCAAAATAATCATGTTTTGTGTTCGCTTATAATGAATTGCATATGCTGAAAAGACCTGCCCCTCAAAATGATGTCAAAAGACTTGGGGATTTCGCTAAGGGGGAAACTCCCTCCCGTTCTAGCAGCATGGGACAACTTCAAAAGGTATCACAGGTGTGTAAAAAAAAAAACATGCAACCATTCAAATAATAATTGTCATGGTTTTGAGTTCTGTCATGGTTTTGAGTTGTTTCATGTTTTATTTTGAAGAGTCGTCTCCCTGGTGTGTGTAGTCTGCTTGTTTCTTTACCTTTGATTAGCCTATTGATTTCACCTGTCCCTCGTTTTGTTGCCCTCCCCTGCCTATTTAAGTTTCGCCTTTGCCTTTGTTCTCTGTCGTTGCATTAGTTGTAGATGTGTTTTGTTAGACCCCATGTTTTGCCAAGTTTTCATAGTCATAGTCAAAGAGATTTTGGATTTCTGTTTTTTTTGGTTTTTGACCCCACGTGTAAGCCTTTAATAAACCTTTTTTTCAAGATCTTTGTGCATCCCTGTGCTTGCCTGCGTCTGGGTCCAGCTCACCCCAAAGCCTAGCCGTGACAATAATAATAATAATAATAATAAACCTACATTGCTGGTTGTACCTACTGTTGGAAGAAGGAAGGGCTTTTGCTTTTTTTTAATCTCTCAAGCTCTCTTAAGAAGATCTTTTTCAGTACATATTTGAATTATGTTTAATTCACAAACGCAATTTTCAGATCATACCCAACTACCCCTAATACTACAGTTGGATTAGATCCATCAAACGCTTGTCCTTTTTGGGTCTAAGCACACAGTCATAGTGTTTATCCTTGGTGCAATTCTATCTGCAGTCTGCAATATTTCACAACCTACACAGCTGATATTCCAATCAGATTTAACTAGTGTTATCTACCAAATGTTAGCATGCTAACAAGCTAAGTCAGGAGGACGAAAATACTTGCTGAGTATGTTTGCATTTTTATTTTGGCTCTGTTTACATGTGTTGCGATTCAAAGTGGATGGCTGTAGGTACATCAGTTCAAACCTGGCATTAGAATACACCTCCACATGCATCTCAAGTGACCACCTATGACCAGACATCAATTCCCCGCTCTATATGCAAATAAAGATTGACAGTATTTCTGTTTGCAAAGACAAATGTGTTGCAGGAATGCACCTCCTGTGCCAAGTCTGCAGGAAAATAAAATAGGAAGTTGTAAAGACCTTGATGTGCTGGAAATCAGTTGGTCCAAATATAAATAAGACCACATGGTTCATGTGTTATCCATTGACAAGAATCAATTTTCACAGGTATTGTGGTTTCTGCTTGTTGTTTCACACTTTGATACATATAAAATAATATAAACAAGAATACGGCCATTCGTAAGGCTCAGACCTTATGTGGTATGTGTGATCAGATTTCAGTGTGTCCTTCTTGCCTTTTGGGTGCATTCTTACCACAGCCTCACAAAGTTACTACTGTGGTTGTAGACATGTCATGGCATGTTTGACTCAGCACACCAATGAATATGAGAACAACATATATACAAGTTTTCGCTTAAATGTGGATTTTTATATACAACCCCAGCAATGTGTTAAATGAGATGGCGAATGTAGTAGTCAAGTTCTAGACAATTCACAGCCATTTCCAGCTGATCATTTGGCTTCTCTTTCCCAAATGCACAGCACAGATGAGCTCATCAGTCCATCAAATGGCCTGTAGCTACCTGATATAATTCTCTGTTCAGTCTGTTAAGGGCCAAGTTACCCACTTGTCATGTCACTCCATCGTTTGCTGTTTACTTATCACTCTGCCGTGTGTGAGAATCGAATATGAACCTAATAAAATGCTCTCAGTCTCATCCTTCAATGTGTCAGCCCTTCATCAAACACCTTCACCGGCATTTTGTTGATGTGAACGGGCCCATTAAGTCAGTGAAGCTTCTGTGATATGTTGACTCTCATAATTTCCAAATCAGTCGAGATATTGCGATTATGAGAAACAGATGGCATGAAATGACCAGGATATTTAAGTCTCGCAACACCCGAGAACATCATTGTATCACCATGGAAACCGTCACGCTCTTGCAGTTTTCTAATGGCCACAATTAGTAGAGAGGAACAACAAAGTGGGGTAGATCAGAGAGATGGCCAGATGTTCAGATATGATTTTAGCGATAGCAGAAAGCTGCTCTCTGATTCATCTCAATCACACAGTTATGAGTCTCAGTGATGATTACGCAGGTAGCGATGATGAGGGGAGTGCGGGCGGCAGTGTTGATTTTAACGCGCAAACAAAAGCCTGCAGTGTACATACAAAGGAAGGCAGAAAAGGTGATGTCAGTGCTGGCTTTACTGGCCTTTTATAGCTATTAGAGAGCCAAGACCTTTATTTTCATAAAAGGAAGAGCTCAGCTATGTGTGCACAACAATAAAACCAGAGAACTACTGCAAATCTGTAGAGGTGTAGGAGTCAGATGATTTCAAAGTGTGTCTTAAAGAAAAGCAAAAGGATACCAGCAGTTTATTGTTTAGCCACTGTAACTGTAATGTCAGGCCTCTGAATTTCTCATATTTCTTTGTCTTTCCAAAACCAGAAACACAAGATCAAAAGTGTTTGGAGTGAACAGAGCCTGGCGTGCCATGTTTCATGTGACATTTTATGTGACACATCACATAAAAATGCTGATGGTATTTTATCAGAGTTTTGGCTAGCGTTAGTGTCTCTGTCCCCTCTAGTTTGTAAGTTTAGACTGTAACAAAAGCCAAATTTACATGGGATAGCGTAATGTTAATCTAACTCATCAGTCTCATCCTAATGCCTTTTCTCTGTTGCTTAACAGTTCAAACAAAACTTAAATTTAACCTGTAATACTACCAACTCTGCTGTCCAGGAACAGTCTGCTCTTTGATTTCCATGTCACACAAGTAATTGACTGGAGAGGATGATAACTTTTTTCCAGACATGTAGCTTTAGCCTCAGTCTTTAAGCACAATATTAGGAATGCGGTTATAAACTGCATGCTGAAGACTGAATGTAACTTTAAAGTCTACCAGAGTGGATACTTATTAGGTAGCTTAAGTTAACAATATCTGCCAGTGGCTGTTGTCATTCAGCCAGCAGAAATGAGAAGCTGCTTTTGTCTGAAATCAAAGACCAATTGTTTCAAAAATTACCATAAATTTGAATAGAAAATTTGTATTCACCACCGCCAAACAGTGTATACTTGCAATACTAGAATGGAAAGCCTGACAGGTGGATATAGCTCAGTCACCACTGGAGGGGAATGGGACTTTGTGAGGGGTTAATTGCTCCCTTTGATCACAGTGATCAGGCATTTTCAAGGGAAACAGCTTTCCAGCTGGGCTAAAAAGTGCACGATCCCCTTTCATGCACAGGCACTACACACATGCAAGCTCTTCTTTCATAACACACATGTGTGCACTTTCTCGCACCTGGCTACACACCTCTTACATTCATTGTGAAATTCCTTTTTGGTCGTCCACTGCAAAGGCAGCAGTATAATGAAGTGTGGCTGACTGACACGCACCTGGAGAAAGACGATAAGCGCTGGAGTCAGGTATTCAACAAAGGGCTGCTGACCTGCTGGGGGGCTGTTAGGATGACTGTAGGAGACATTTCAGTGCACAGGTCTTAACATATTGCTCTGGGCCACAAACACACTTCCCACAGCCCACTCACACTCTCCATTTTTCAGTCACAGTCTCTGAGCACACTAGTGAGTTGGTGTGAGTCATCTGCCTCCGAACGCCCTGTTATTGAGCCTCACTTTGAATAGAGAGAACAACATGTGTGCAATGGAGTCAATGGCTTTAGGTGCATTATTTTGAGTATCTGTGCAAACCCCATGATCCATATACATGTGTATATGGATTCTTGTTTGTGTGTGTGCAAGTTTTCCTCAACTATAAGAGTCCTGTCCTCCAAGAGCCATCTAAACATGCCTTTGAGTTTCAGTGGTTAAATTGGATGTTTCTACTGTAAACACCATAAAGGTTTACTTTCCAGTTGGTCTTATGGTTCATAGACAACTGATTAGATCTCTTTGTGTTGTGATTTATTATTCATTGGCACATTTGGCTGTGCAGCAGTAATTGCAGCATGCAGCAGCAGCGCCTGCATCTGATGGAGCACAAATGAATAAATAAATCTAGATGGCTGAGCCATTTGAACGTTTGACATTTACTGATGAGGCAATTAAGAGAGCAGTGCACAAACACACAACCTACATTACACTGGCTGATCCTTGTGTAGCACAATAACACAAACTACCCCCTCTATCTCTCTCTCTCACACACACACGCACATACTCACATTTGTTATACAGAAAAACACTGCCCCTTTAAATGAATATGTATGATTAACAGTTTCTTTACTCCACCTAAAGGCCCTTTTAGGGTTTTGTCAAACAGTGATTGGAGATTGCTCTGCAACAGATGACTGAACTGTACATGTCTTGCTCTGCTGTGCTTTCATTTAACACACACTTACAAACACACACACACACAATGCAAAAATGGAAAAAGCAACTTTCATTTCTAAAATTATGCAAGCAACATCTAGCTTAATCATTGGGTTAATTTATTTTTTGATCTAGGACACAAAAAATGGGTGAAACGATCCCTCCCCAGACTGCATTAAATAGCTGTTTTGGATCTATTTGGAGTTAAATCAGTGGTGGCTGTGTAGGTTTTTATTTTTCTGCAAACTTAAAAACAGTGGACATTCTGCAAAATACACTTGTTTATTTTCTTGCTTATAGTCGAATGAAAATACTGGTACACTGTCACATTTGTCAAAACAGATTTGATAATGCTGCCTATAGCAGCAGTCTTTGTCTTCAATGTGAAAGACCCAATCTGCATTCAAATCGGGGTCAAACGACTCTGCAGTAGTCTCAAGTGTTTATAGGCTCAATCGCCGATCAGTGATGAAAACGACACACCTGGTTAGACGCTCTAATTTTCGCCCTTCTTCCAGCACAATGCAATGAAACGAGTGGAAGTCACACAACAGCTTAATAGCCTGGAACGTTACAGCTGTTTACAGTCTGGGGGTGATATAGTACTTTGTATAGTGCAACCACAAGATTGTTGCTGGCCTCCATCTTGCTAGCCTCACGGTGCAGTAGTGATGTCACTTATCAATGTGACGTGAAAAAACACTCATAGGCAAACACATCTACTGGAAACTCTGAAAGAGTCAGTTGCCTATTTCTAGTGGCTTTACCCGCGTTTAAAGATCCAGCATATCTATGCTAATTTTGGTGTAAAATGGGTATTAGTTAAGTTTAGCATAAATAGAGATTGAAACAGAGATTGACAGCCAGCTTGGGTCTGTCCAGTGTTAACAGAGACACCTATCAACACCTGTTTTTTTTAAAAAACTTTTTTAAAGTTGTCATTGTTGTGGAGTTGATTTTGTTGGTAAATACATAAATATGGGATGATGTTGCCTCTTCTGACCTTTCAGAATCATTTAAATGACACAATATGAAAACTGCTCTCACTGCTCACAGTCCACTGACACAAGAACTTGCAAATATGAACTTCTTCATAGTGAGGGGTCATAGGTCAAAAAAGTTAGGAGTCACTAGTTTAAAGCACTAAATAATAATCTTGACTTCTTTTTTCCTTACAGAAATAATACATTTTTGGGATTAAAGCTTATTCGCTTTGCAGCTTAGAGTTAGGGGAAAAGATTTAAACCACTCACATCTGTTTAGTAAATATGCTAGTCAGTAGTATGTTAGCTAAGCTTATGAATAGAAACGGAGTAAGTGCTGCTGAGGCATCTGGAAGTCACTGATCCCAGCCAAGCTAGGCTAAGATAACTGGCTTCTGCTTTGAACCTCATTTTCATAAAGGAGGTAAAAGAGTGGTATCAATCTTCTTATCTGACTTTTGCAATTCAACAAATGAGGGTATTCCCCTAATGTCCTATCTCCCTTTTGAACTGGACAGATAAATTTGTCTTTCTTTGTCTTTCTCTATTTTTCCTTACTCTCTTCCTTCCCTCTGCAAATGACACACCAGCCTCTGCTGCCAGGAAGGTATTAAATTCAACATCAATACACCTTTCCTCGCTTCCTTCCCTCCTTTTCCCCTTCCCTCTTCTCCTCCCCTCCTGGCCAACGAGCCACCTCGTTGCCTCTCGGTGACTCCGCCCCTCTAACTCAGATGTGGATGAGAGAAAAAGGCCAGCAACAGTGTGACGGACAACACAGCCCCTCCGCTCAGTGTAGTAGTAGATGTCTTCTCGGTGAACGGGTAGCAGAGACGAGCCAAACCGAGCCGCATGCTTGCCGTGCAAAGAGGCGAACGGGAGCAAAATGGACCGCCGGACAGCAGCAGCATCCAGTGAGGACCGACTCAGATTTTAGGTAAGGCTTTGTTCGCTTTCCGCAGCATTTTCATACAGATCTGCGTTTGCGGCTTCGGGGCGCTTTGTGCAGGACACGGAGCTGCACAGGGGGAGGATGTGCATGCACGATGTTTGGTGTAAACGATCCAATGTTGAAGATTCATACAGATCAAACACGCGGATGAAAATTGTGGTAGAGAAATCCTTTGTCCTTTCGTTACTTTTGCGGACCACGATGGTCATCACAGCAAGCTCATTTAGCAGCGGCTCATTTAGTTTCGGCGCTGCTCTTTAAGGCTTACACACGACAAAAAATTATAAAAAAAAATAGGTTTAATAACTGCGACGGATATAATTGACACACACAGCAGAGTCCAGTGTGAATCCGTTAATGAGGATCTCCTCTCTGCAGCCGCGGAGTCTCTTTTTATTAAAATCTTGGTCCACAATGAAGAAACCGAGTTCATTCAAGCCAGGCCTGCATGCTGCTCTACAACTTGAAGAGAAGATGCAGAGGTTTATTGTTCCCTTGACGCTCAGTTATTGTCAAACAGCTTCATGCACATGGTGTCACCCTGCACAAAACAAGGAAACCCCAAACAAAAAAGAGCTCCAGGGTAACATACCATGTCCCTCTTATCCCCCTGACTATCAGACACATGTGTAAATTCCTACAATGTGACTCTGAAGAGGGGAATTTCATGCACCAAGTCTGTCACTCTTTTGTCCCGATGGAAATCGTGCTAAGTTGTGCTCTTGTGCCCAAAAAGTTCATTTTATCAGCACACTTACAAGACTCTACAGGCTGCTTCTTGAAATGTGTTTATTTCACATCACTACACTTTCATATCCACAGCTGCACCCCTTCTCAACTGTGGAAGTCTTTGTGTTTGCAGCAATTTAATTAGTGACAGCCAGATAGCATCTCAGCTTTCAGACCAAGTGCTTTAAATTAAACACAAAAGCGTTATGCTAACTAATCACCTTCACATCACACGATCGAGGGCAGTGAAAGCATTTCAAAGAAGGGAAACATACAAGTGTCAAGGGCAATTACATGTTATTTGTGTGTGTTATTGGAGCAGGGGGTGTTGAATTGCATTGCCTTTTTGAAGTGCTATGAGTTCTGTAATAACAGCAATATGTGAAGACGTTATCATTGTGAACTGTGAGGACTTATCTCAATGTCACAAAAACACAACACCTTGAAGAACAGTGGCGGAGGTCAAGAGAAGAGTGAAACTCATTACAATAAGAACACACACACACACACACACACTGACTCGAACGCTTCACTGTAGTCCACTGGAATCAAAGGCATCGGTCCGTTCTTTGTCATTTCTCCCTGCGCAGCACAAACAATACGGCTAAGGAAATACAAAGCCTCTCTCCAGGTTATAGTGACATTGCATCAGAAAAGTGTCATTTTGTTTGTGTGTGCAGCTGCTGAATAATTATATGCTCTCTTTGGTTTTCAAAACTGTTTTCAAGGCTGTGACGGGGACAGAAGTTGACTTTTGTGGCTAGCGTTTTCCACCAAGGCAAAGGCAACTGCAGAAAATACTCACAATATATTAAACAAAATCTAGATTATTTATAGTTTCTTCGCTAGATCATTTTCTTTTCTAGTACAGCTATGGATGGTGCTACCCACTGCAAAGATACATTATCCAGATGATGGTTACCTGACAAATGCACATACCCGTTAACAATGTGTGAAAGGTTAGCAGCTCTCACAGAACATCTTTATTGCTTTTGCACATAACTGTCTAATTGCAGCTACACACTGGCTGGCACGTTATTGTTTCTGCAGCTGGATATTTGTTGTCTCAAATGGAGCACCCTCCCTCTGTATGTGCAGAGCGAGTACAGGTGTGTAGGAGAGATGCGTTCTTTGAATACACAAACAATATTCCACTTCTATTCTTCCATGGCGGATCACCAGACAGCAGACCTGCAGCCATTCAAATTTTTCTCCTTTTAACCACATTTGAATAAAATGCACAATAAAAACATCCCATAAAGCAAACTAAAAGAAAAAGAACGGTACCAGTTTTCAAAAACTCAAAATGTACATTTATTTGGAGCAACAGACTGCTATACAGTGACTGCTCCACCTTGGATTAGGCCAAATCAGGTAAAATTCATTATTCACAAATAAATAAACAAACATAATACACACTGTCTAATGATCAACATGAGAGCATGGCTCTTTCAGCATATGCAGTCTCGTACGAGGATGAAATTTTGTAGCTTTGTGTTTGATACTGACTTTATCCGTTCCCAGACAACCTCTCTGATCATTGTGAAATTGATGTTGCACAGCGGTGTATGTGGCCATGCAGCTGCTGCCAGCTGAGACGGGGTAAACAAGGACAGATTAGATGGCTCTCCATCTAATCTATTAGCAATGGCCAGCGTATAATAACTATAAGAAAACAATGTGAAACCAATTTTCTTTCACACTTTGTTGCTAACATGTCTCATTGTTAAACAGCACGCACAGCTCAGGATTAAAAATGACTTTTGGAGGGCTTTCGTTAAGCCACAAAATAGCTGTGAGGAAATGGTGTTATTCTAAAAATAATAAGTGATGAAATATGTAAGTGGTGTCCGTGATGACCCAGTAACAGAATTACTAGTTAGTCAGAGATTGACTGCTCTGATTAGCATCGGGCCAGAAGAAGTCTGAGGGTGGAAGTGGTTTATGTGGAAGAGTGTGCAGTGAAGAGACAGTCCTAGTCAGATGAAGTTTAGCATAAATCCCACTACGGTGTATTAATTGAATTCCTGTGTTCACCTGATTTAAACTGATGCTGACGAAAGCTAAGAAATGAGCAATTATTTTTTGAGGAGTCACTGATTGTTGTGATGATGTTTGACTGATTGATCTCACTGCTTTAGCAGAAAATAGAAACAGAAAATAGTTTCCACATCAGAAAAATCTGTAGTTGTGCTTCAAGGATACATCGCTTTACCGTCCATGAGTAGACGGCGTGTATACACAGACCCTCTGTTTCTGAAAGAAAGATGTGCAACGGTCGATCATTTCAGCAGCACAGCACAGTGGAGCACCTTTTTAATATTGCACCATTGCAGCTCTTAGTCTGCACTGAACAGTCGCATTGATTTAACCATAAGATGATATCGCCAGTCATAAGAGTGAGGTTAGAAATTGCCAACTTAAAATGAGACGGTTTTAAATGTCAACCACTTAATATTGATGGGGAAAAATGGGGGACACGTATGTTTAAACATGCAATAACTGTATTTTTTTTGCCTATTTTAAGAGTGTCAGAAACAATATGTGAACACAACATTGATGTATCATCAAAAATATTAAAATAGAAACATTATTATTCCGTTGTTATTGTTTATTTTAGCCACCTGGTGAATTTAAGTTCAATAGTTGGTCTTTTAGCTCTGTTTTTGGTCTCTACCAACCAACTCCTGAGGGAACTATAACTTTAGTTTTCAATTGCTCAACTACATTCACCAGCTAGTTGCGAACTGTTTCTGTGTGTTGTTTGGTGCTGTACAGAAAGTGTAAGATGGGTTTTTAATACTGTTTCATTGAGAATGTTGCTTTGAGAGCAGTGAGAGTGAACATTACCGTTGTGGGACAGTCAGCTACACGATGGCCTGTAGCTTGCTGTAAAACACTCATCAATACAAGTGACTCCTTCACTTTGTGCTCTGATACATTCTTATACTAAAAATATTGATGTGTAGCTACTTTAAATATAAAAAAAATGATTCCCTCATCTTAACTTTACATCAAAATGTACTGCGCAGTATCCCACGGCTGCTTGTGAAAGGACAAAGCTAAAGTTGTAGGTTGATATTATAGCTTCTTTTTAGTTAATCCTAAAATGTGGCCGAAGCTGGAGGTAGAGTTTCATTTCTGTCTGTTCTCCACTGTGTCTGTGGATGCATGGTACAGGGCAGAGTACAGCAGGGATTGCATGGGCAGGGCACTCTGGGAAGGTGGAGGTGTAATTTCAGATGCGCGCTAACCGGCCAGAGCAGCAGTTATCTGAGCTCAGCCTTCAAAAGAAGGAGCGCTGGAGTCATCAAGACCAGCTGTGCTGCTCACTCCTGGCTGTGTGTATGTGTGTGTGTGTGTGTGAGTGCTCAGAGGACATGACTCTCCATGTGAAACCCATCGATGTCCAGGGTTGTTAACCATCTTCACAAGATTGTAAAGTTCCTAAGAGGACTTGTTTAGGCGCTCATTTGTGTGTGTGTGCGATTTCTTTCCTATGTTGAGTCAGTGACATGGGAGGTTTGAGCAGCTTATTGTGGTGGGGCTTTCATAGTCGCGCCATAAGTCTCTGATAGGCTGTTAATCTCAGTCTGTGTTTAGAAGTGAGTGTCCAGAGTTCAGGCAGATTATAGTGAGGTTAAGCTGTCTGAAAATGGCTATAGAGCTGTAGATTAGTGGGCTTGTTCTCTGTGCAACTTTTCCAACAAATACAGCAGCGTGTGAAACCCTGATATGAACAAATCCTGTCAGCATCTTTTTTTCCAAGCATTAGCATGTGTTTACCTGTAAGATCTGCTCTTTATTGTTGGTTTTCAGCAGCTTCCTAAGCCTCCATCTTTGTTTCTTTTGTCCTAAACTTGGATTTAGCAAGCAGTTTTAAATACTGCTGAATCCATCCCTAGTTTAAAAACAAATGCAGTCAGAGGGTCACTGTAGGTGTGAGGGTGACTAGTCATACAATCTGATGGTACAAGTGTTGTTATGTTCACTCGGCCTTCACCAACACGAGGAGGGACAGTGAAATGAGCTTTAAGTGGACTTTCTCGACTTTCTCACATCAAACTCCCACCTGCTATGGGCGTCAGCGCTCCTGGTGGTATTTATGGGCCATAATGTGAGGTGTAGAGCTGCATTTCCTTCATAGGACCTTGCTGTTGGCAGGCTGTATTCGAGAGGGCTCTGTGCACCGTGAAAGCCTGTCATCAAGAACCGCTGCCCTGTGTGATTTATCAGAATGGGATGTGCTTCGAAGGTCAGGATGATTCAACTCTTCCCGGCCACGTGTTTCCATCAGATGTTCTTTCTTCTTAAAGTGGAGCTTCCTCCTTCGACTAATCACGTCCTTTTCTTTTCCTGCGACTCAGAAGGTGCTTTAAGTACAGTGTTGTTAGATTTTAAACTTTCTTGCCGTTTAGACATTGAAAAGCCAGTGGATGTCTGACGGCTGATGACTTTCTCTTGTCCATTGCTCACTCGGAATGAGTCAGAGGCTTGTTTTCTCTCAAGGGTCTGTGTCAGTAGTGCTGGTTTTTAAATGAAACACGTCCTCTGCTCTGGTAATTACAAGGCGCATGAACACTTCACACGGTGCTCTGGTAGGAAGAGTGGGGCTAATTGGTAGTGCAGCATCCCCGTCCAGGTGTCAGCTCACTATTATGGTATGGATGTCTGCACTGCTCCCTGCAGAATGAATCCTGATTGTGTGCATGTCTGTGTGCACACAAACCCCGTTGTCTCCCCTCTGCATTGTGGATCAGGTGTGAATTTTATCTAGCAGATGGACTGTGACAGGTGCGTGTGTGTGTGTGTGTGTGAGACTTCCACCTCCCTGCACCTATTGGCTATTATTGGGAGAAGCTCTTCTTTAGAGCAAGATTAATGAGTGTCTAAGCACGCCTTTGCCAAAATAGACATTTTTGCTCTGCTGATATAATCGGTTGAAGGAGGATAGTGGGAGACAGGACAGGAGTAATCTGCCTCAGCGGGATCAGCCTTTAATGGAGTTAGTACTTTCTGGTCTGACCTTGCTGGACCTGGTGTCACAGCAGCGTGAAGCCATCCCTCATGAGTCCGATCCTGCTACCACCGGGTAGCAGACTCGGGATAAAACTTGTCTTGCTTGTTTTTCTTTGATCACTTCACAAACTCAAGTGTGGGGTTTGATTGTTTCCCCGTGTGTGCATCACACGGAAGGACCCTATCTATTTATTTTTTAACAAAAATCTGTACGTCCTCTCTTATTACCTCAGAGGCAGTGCACCCAAGGAGAATGTTGGGGGGAGAAACTCTGACTCATATTGCTGAAAAGCAGATATGTGACAGGTTTAAGGTAAACCAGTGGGCTTCTCTTGAGACTGCTGCAAACCTGTCTACCATCAGATACATCTAACCATAGAAGCCCTTGCTCCACTCATCCAAATACAAACTTAAAGCTACCCCAGTCAACATTTTTATATTCTATGGAGTGGCATTCACTTATTTTTTTTCTGAAAATGTTATTTCTTGTTTCTAGCAAGGGAAGGCAAGTGGGTTTATATAGAAACATGCAGGCACAAGGCAATTCAAAGTGCTTTATAGTGGCAAAAAAGTTAATTACCACAGTAGGAAAGGATCAGAATTGCAAAGAGTCAGTACTGGCCTTGCTCTCATAAGGTGGACGCAAACACTCCCTCAAATGAGGGTTATTGATGCTTCAAGTCTAATGAATGTGTCATTTGTTTGTCCAGCATATTAACTTCACAGTGTGAATGTTAATGTTTTGCAAAATTAAATATGGCTGCTCTTAAAGCTTTAAAAAATATCAGCTTTTTGCAGATTCATGAGTATCTGTGGAACTAATAAAAGGATGTTGTAAAGATATGTGTAAAGGTGCTTTCAGGCAGGAAGCAACAACATTATTGCTCTCTCTTTTGGAAGCTGTAGTGGTGGCTGTAGTACGCAGTGTTACAGCAGCTCCCAGCTTGTACGCTTGCTGCTGCTATCCACCTAGCTTGTTATGGAGCTAGATGAAACAGGAGCTAAACAAATGGAGCAGTGGTGAGAAATATGACTTATAATTATTGCTAACTAGCGTCAGACTGGCTCATCAGACTCTGACACTGATGTTGCTCCAATGCGATTTTTATTTGTTGATCTTTTTGTTCTCTGCTGATGATCAGATACGGTAAAATTTGCTCCTGTAATTTTGTACTCGTTTCCGTGATCACCATGGAAACACAGATGCAGCAGTAGATCGAGCTGAACAATCATAAACTCTGAAGACAGCAGTAAAGAGCTGTGTGACATGTCGGCTGCTGTGTTTATGCTGGAAAGAACGTAGGCAGCGACAACAAGTTGTTGTCTGAAAGCACCTTAAGGCTGTTAACAGTGTCATTGTTACATAGATTACACATCGGAGGTGTTATCAAAGAATCTGACCTATTGGAGCTATTGGAATCCATTATTAGCTGAGTTATTCTGAACAGTCTGAGAAACTACGGTTGAGGAAGGGTTAGGTTGCCTCTAATGGGCTGTCAGCGTAATTCATTCAAGTCATTTTTTTGGGGGCTCTGTGGCCTGACTACTTATTTCCAATATTGACTGTTCTGATAATTTCTGCTGACAAGAAACAATTTCAAAAATATTTTGTCTATATAATGTCAGAAAGTACCGAAAAACTCTGTCACAATTTTCCAGAGCCCAGTTTAGCAAATTTGTACGGTTCATTTTATCTGACCAATAGTCAGATAAAGAAAGATGAAAAGATTCGGAGGTACCCAGTTTAGGGTCATAGAAGGCAACAAAAACCAGTAAATATGCTCATTTAGAAATTTCTGCCAAATAGTCTTTGGCGTGTATGGATATAAAAAATAACTTGAATGAAAATGCAATTATCAGAATTGTTTCAGATCAGATTTATTTATTGTGTTTTCTGATCACAATGCCAGGTGAGCATCTTTCTTCTTCTTTTTATCCCGCTTGGCAAAGACATCGTCCAGGCTCTTCTCCGATGGTACATCCGCCATTTTCAAAGAGCAACGTTAACTAGTATGAACTAACATTCATGAAGTGACCAAAAGAGTAGCTACGTCATATGTGAAAATACAACTGTTTACTTTCTAGTGAACAAACAAAAGCAACCAAACATGTTTTATTTTGATCCTACTAATGTTGAAAGCTCTGCCGTCATAATGGTGAAGAGAAACCTTCATGTTAACCGGCATTGCATTCAAGTCCCTGCACGTTGATTTGTACTCAGACAGAAGTGGGCATGCCTGCATTTCTTTTTTTCTTTTTAACATAGTGGCCTGTTCTGTGTCTCCATCTAGTCTCCTTACTTATGAATGAACTGAAATTTAACCTTTGTTTCATTGTATTTGTGGCCCGTGGTTTGTGCTCTGCTTTAAGTTTTAAAGCTGGTCTGTGTTTAGCCGTGTGCCTGCATGCGTGCGTGCAGTCATGCGACGACATGCTCCAGTGTGTGTGATTGGCAGCAAGTTGGATGGCTGGAATGAGCTGTATCGCCTGCAGTGTGTTCTCAGCTCCACATGCTAGGTGCCAGTGGTGAGGAGCTGGTTGATCTACTGCTGGTAGTAAGTTACATTTCCACACAAAGACACTAGCAGGCACAGCCAGAGTACAGTCACACCACGGATACATGTTTGCTCGCACGGAACAGAGATGCAGTAGTGAATGCATTATTAATTTGCTTCTTTGCGGGGGTAAGGCATAATGTAAAAATGACTGACTTTAGAACAAACACATATAGACACGAACAGTCAGTGGAGCAGTGTCTACATCTGCATGCGCAGCTAAATGTAGGTCACAGAATAAGGCAGATGTGGGGGAAGCGAAGAAGGTGAGCAGTGGAAATGCAGGGAGGAGGAAGCCTTTCATTATGTCATCATGTTGGAGCAGCAGCATATTAGGGCTTGGAAGGATACACGGGGAGGGTTTAACCCCTGAATTTTTAAGCCTTTGCCTTAGAAGTGAAAGGTAATAATTTTTCCATCAATCAGAGAGAAGAAAGATATCAGCCCTGTCTCGTTCTCCTCCATCTCCTCCGGCCTGGAAACGCTGCTCCAGAATTAGCAGCCAGGCAGATGTGGGACACCGAGAAAAGTTCACTAAAACAGTCGCTGCCTGGTTGTTTCACACAACAAGACAGTGCTTTAGCTCAAACATCGTCCCCTCTCCGGCTGCTCATTTTTATGGGTTTAGGTTGCCCTGCGATTCAGTCTACAGGCTATTCTTAACAGCTGCACTTTGGGGGTTTCAAGATGTGATGAAGTGCAGTGGACCCTTCGGAGACCTCCGGACGCTGGCAGCATAATTACACAGGGTGAATTCTGATGTCCTACACCGTAATAACCTCATTGCCTCCCGAGGCTAAAGCATGGTGGACCTGTAGCAGGGGGTTCATTAAGTGAGGAGAGAGAAGGAGAGATCCATTTAGTCTGTACATATGCTTTCTCTCTGATCTCAGTTTTATCACTTCAGTGCAGGGTTTCAAGAGACTTCTGATGTCCCTGTTTCACTTTGTCCTTGGTTCTGTCTGCACTTTTTGTATATTACAGTGGTTTGTTATGGTTCTTCTGTAACCAAACCACTTCCACTCTCATGAACACTCTTCTCTCTTCCCGGTAGCAGTGTTACTTTTTGTTTTCATGTTAATATATTGTCAGTATAACGATAATAATATTCATTTTAATTTTACAGGTATTTCCTTGAACAATGCGATATAGTACATCCCCAAATCTGCAGTGTCTCATTTTTCTCATCTGACCCGCAGCCACGCAAATGTCCATCTCTGCATGATAAACAGAAAGCTGCTCATGTTGTGCAGTGAAATATTACGCCTTGTATTGGCAAAGTTTGCGCGGTTCATATTACAACAGTCAGTAAAAATGGTTGCGGATCAATACCAGTATAAGTGCCTCTGCGTTAATGACAGTTTTGTAACTGGAATTCAGTCGGTGAGAAATCATTTCTAGGATTACGTTTCAGCCAGCGGTTTCTTCTATCTGATAGGAACCTTTCAGACCAGCCCAGAAGTCTGAGACATTAAAATCTGACATGCTCCAAGTCAAATTTTAGTGTGTAAGAAAAGTGTTGAGAAGATGGCTAATTTGCATCTGTGTGATCTCTGTCTCATACATTGCAGTTCAGATGGTGAGCTTAAACGCTGTTCAGCTGCTTCACAACTTAGTTTACACCTTGTGGTCTTGCCTTGGGATTAATTTATGATTTCTTCAGTGCATACAAGTATACAGCTGATCGATTCTTTCCCTCTCTCTGCCTGGCTTTGTCTTTCATTCTTTCACTCTTTTTTCTTTTGTTCTGATTTCTCTTTCATTCTTTCTCTTTCCTCTTACTGCCCGTCTCTCTGCCTTTCACTTGTTTTTCCTACTCTTTCTGTCTTTTGTTCTTTCGTTCTTTCTTCCTCTCCCTCTTACACACTCAGTTTTAGGTGTAAACTGTATGACAGGAGTGTATCAGTTCAGGCAACTAAAGTACAATGAGGTTCCAGCAACTAGTTCAGGCAAGTTAGGTATGTTTGAAAGGAACTAAGTCACGCAAAGTGTATTAAATCACAGTCAAAGGTGGGGTGGAAGGCCTGCCATAGTGGTGCTTTTGTCTCATTAGTTTAAATCACATCACAGTTTAATTTTCATACTTTTAGTGGGGAGTGTGTCTATGAAAAGCCAGAACATTTTAGTCACGATAGATATCAGGAGGATCATTTTGATAGCCCACCACTGACATTTTAGTCCCATCTTGTCTCATCAGCAAACACAAAATGTGCATTTCGCCAAGTTTTTACTATCGAATTACCATTTTAAGCTTGTCAATGTCTTGTCTGAGACACCGATAAAAGGTTGTTGATGAACATATTCTGTTACAGTTTTGATTAACGAAATTAAAACTAATACCTGTGGTAAATGCCTTTCTCATTCACTAGAATACAAATTTAACCACCACTGGGAGATTTAGTTGAGCCTGGTTTAACTTTTGCGATGGCTGGCCAGAAGATCTGCTGCTCTGACAGACCAGCTCAGTTCATTTAACTCAGGGGGCTGCAGTATTGAGCCCATTGTTACTCTATGATTTGGTTTTGTTAAAAAAAAACCAAAAAAAACTTTCAACTTGAGCTCAAATTCATAAATAACTCTGTGCCCCAGCAGTGAAGGTGTATACGCCCACTACCAGCACCCACTTCTATTTCAGACTACAGCCTGTTTCCAGTTGTGTTGTAATCCCTCACAGGAAAATCTGTTTCTCTCACTTGTCACACATGGAGCACATCCTGTTTATTTGCATTTATTTCATGCTCTTTTCACATAATCCTGGGAGGCGTGGCCTGGAGTCTCTTGACCACACAGTTCATGCCCCTATCTTTGGGTCCACAAATGCTTAGTGGATCTCATGTTGTTGCCTTTTTGTAACCTCCCAGTGATGTATTATTTGTGGCTGCTTGAACCGCTGCAAGGTGAATATTAAAGGAAAAACGACTTTATATTTTTAGATGGAGAACAGCTCCGCTCTTGAGGGCTCAATATTTTATGAGGAACAAGCCCTTTGGTCAGTGTTGTATTTGAAAGAATGTGCACACTTGCATCCTAGTGCCATGTAGTGTGCAGAACAGAGGAGGACAGCATGTTCTCTTGCAGAACCAGCCTGGTTTTGTGAAGTGAATACCTCAGTCTCAGTCAGTTTTTTGTTTTTTATTGTTTTTTGTTTTATTTTATTGTTTCCTTTCTGTCCTTTTAATGCCAGTGTTAGATACCTAAGATTACTTTTTATTAGCCTGAATTAACAGGTTGTACAGTAACAAAGGCAAGCAGCATATTCTTGTGAGCCAACCTCTGCATTCATTTTCTGTAAAGTTTCATGTGGTCTTTACTGTCCTACACCAAGTCCAGAACCTCTAATTCCTACAGAAGTCTCTTCAAGCGAGGTGTGATTAAAGAATTCATAACACGGCTCTCTCCTCCCTGGTTCCTCAGCAGGGTGTAGTAAAGTGGACTGGGCAATTTTCAGCAAGCTCTATTCCCTCAAGGGCTGTCCAGTGTTCACCTGGTAGTCAAATAGTAGCTGGGGTAGTCACCTCTGGCAATGCCTGCACTATAGTCCCATTAAGAATATTACAGCAGGCAGCAGCAGGGCATCCTGGGACTCAAAGAATGTGGTTACATAAAAAAGAAGTATATCTGTAAATATAGCTCTTTTTCTGGTCTTATTATATATATAATATATATATATATTATATAGTCATTTTAAAAGAATTGAATTTTCAAGGGGTCTTGATGTTGGCATTAAATTTTGATTAAGTTTTACTCTTTTGACAAAAGCCATATCAGCCTCAGTCCATGTTAATTGTTTGAGCATTGGAAGTTTATTCTTGTGAAATTTCTTTTTATCAAGCATCTTTAATATTTATATCTCTAAAGTATTTGTTGCTACAGCTGTCAGTATCTTTGTCGTGGTACCATGGTTACACAATTTTTTCTTTTTATGTCAAACTTCCATACAAAAAAAGTAGGGGTGGGACTCGATTAAAAAAATTAATCTAATTAATTAGAGGTTTTGTAATCAGTTAATCTCGATTAATCACATTTTAATCGCATAACAATATTTGCCCCAAAAAGCAACATTTTTTAATTTAAATGGATTTTAGTGGACGACTGAATCGAATTAACTTTTAATGTCTGGAAAAATGCATTTAATTGCATTTCAATTCAAAACAGTAGAAAAAGAAATAGAAAATATCCCTGGCCAAAATTGAACAGACCTAAAGTTAAAGTGCCATTTTAAGTGCTTTAAGTACTTTTTCAGAACAGTATTGCCTTTAAATGGTTAAAAAACCCCAAAACAAAACAATTCAACATAAAGTGCAATTTCTACTTCTTTCTTCTTCTGGTAAAACAACTACAAATATAAATGGTCATTTGACAGGCTTAAATCTCCTTTAAACTCCAAGTACCCTTAGCACAAATTATTTTGTACATTAGGCTATAACACTTACTAATTTTGGTCCTGAAGCCAACTCGTACTGTTCGTACTCGGACCAGGACTGCTAGCACTAACAGCTCCAGCGGTTTCTGTGCTCGCTGCAACATGCTTTGCATTTAGACGGTACTGCAGGGTTGAAGTGCATCAGTCCTAGCGACGCGCTTTCACCGATTCCTCCTTTTTGGTAGCCGTTAGCTGAGCTCTGACGTGTGCACCAGTGTAATCGGTGCACTGACAAACGTTCCGCGTTGTTTGGAACGCAAACTGCGATTAAATGCCTTATTTTTTTTTTTACGCGTTAATTAATTTTTTTGTAATTAATTAATCGTAATTAACACGTTAAAGTCCCACCCCTAATAAAAAAAAAAAAAAGCCAACTTCGATACTTGATGTACAAACATACTGTATATACCATGTGTTTGGCAGTAACCTTTTACACTGTGGGAGCTGTACCTTACTCTTCCTGCTGTATATTCAGGGCAGGTTATGTAGCAAATCAGGGCTGGATTCACCTGTAATCCTCTGATCTCATGATCTTGTATTATCTTGTAATCTTGTGAATCCAGCCGCATAGTATTCCACTGCCAACCGTGGCAAAGGAAGAGAGTGCCAAGAAAACGTGTGGAATTTCCTAATTGAAAAGGCCGCTGGTTGGTCATGGCAAGCCATTTATTTAGGCAGAACATTACTGGATGCAAGATGCCTCAACACAACACAACACAGAAAGATGTAAAGATGGCCTTTACTAACTAGGACAGTTTAGTTTTTATTAGTTGACGTCAAATTTTCTTATATTTCTTTTCCTCATGTTCCTTGACATAACACGTTTCAAGAAATGAATACTGAATGAAATCCATATCAGTCGTCTTTGCTGACTGACCTCACAGATAGAGGCATTTAAGATTATATAATTGCCTGTACTCTGTTGTTACAAATGTGAACTCCATAAATGGACAGAAAATGGAATAAAAACAAAATTTCCACCTACAAGCAGTGGAGTCTAATAATAAAGCTGCTGGGGAGTCACATGCGCGAAGTGCCACATGTACAAATAACACGCCAATCCAGCAGGAAAGCCAACACTTTCCTAGCTTTGTAATTTCAGGTACTGACTGAGAAAAGCCCTGAAGAGTTTTTTTTTCTGACCCACCTGCACTATTGGCATCATGCTGCCTTTTAAAGTGGCCGGATTGTATGTTAAGTTGTAACTGGTGATTGTTGTAAATCAATAAAGTGTGTCTGGTACAAATAGGACCACAGTCCACACGGAACCTTTTCACGCTGCGCTTTCAGATACTGCGTGAAAACATTTTGCCTCATTGATACGTCGCACTTACTTTTTTTGCTCAATTCTCTGTTGTAGCTCAGATTTCCCCATCTTAATTTGCATATTTTCTTGTTCCTGTATATTAGGTCAGTGATGGTTAAAATTTTATTTTCTTCACGTACCTGCCTAGTCATTTTTTTTTTATCAACTGTCCTCCAGAGACAGGGTGTTCAAGAGTTTAATTACCTTTTTTTTTTTTTTTTAAACCAATCTTCCGTGTATTATATCACGAATCCAATTTTTTTTCCCCTTTACCACAGACTGATTGAGGTTGATCATTTCAACTCATACCATCATCCCCCCAACAATCTGTATCCGTGCCAGAGATGGATACCTTGATTATTATTGGTAGCTGGGAGTCATAATTTGGTTCCTACCCAGTCATAATGTAGAGTAGGTAGATGCAGAGCAAACAAGTGTGTGTAGCCTGTCCAAGACAATTAGGCAAAGAAATTATACTTTTGCCAAAAAAATACACCAAATATGGAGTTTAATCATACCAGTGAAATCACAGGCACTGACATGCACCTGGTTGATGACACAGAAACATGGCGCTTCACAGAAACACGCAGCTGGCAGAGGCAGTATCAGTGGCATGAAATCATTCAGAGAGATGCACAAGCAGTAAAAATATCCAAATGCCTCCCATAATGCCACAGCATCCAAATTACACACAGACAATATCCAGCTTTGCAGAAAAATCTGCACAGAAATCTAACTTTGCCCATCAAGACACCGTTTTCAAACAAACCCTTGTTGCAAAACATTTACGTCACTGTTATCAAAAGACTGAGTCAGTTTTGTTTGGACAGAGTTTAGTTTGTGACGAAATGCAAATGTTGTTCCCTTCAGACTTTCAGACGAAACCTGACAGACATCAGTCGCACGCACGGTAACATGTTCACTCGTCACGTCAGTTTCTGTGAGTATGCTGGGGCATGAGGGAAGGAAATGTGCTGAGACAGGACTTTAGACTTTAGTCGTTTCCTGTGAAATTAATTGAAATTCCTGACTGGGTGAATTATTTCAATTAGTTGTTCAAGTAGTTGTTCTTTATGCCACTGTAGTGGTGATGTCAACTATGCTGCTTTACATAATATGAAAGAAAAGGAATTTTCTGTCTAACACAAGTTGTTAAGATTGTTTTATATTATTGTATGCTAGACGTATTGTTGGTTTAACAGTCAAACCTTATTTTATAGATCAAACATTATTTCTTTCTTTTAAACGGTAACCTCTGTATTGTTATGACCTCTGGGTATTCCTCCAAGCAAAGTCTGGAAGCCCACAGTTGAATTGAAAATTGGGGGGGATTTGAACTTCCTGAGTCTGCAGTCCAGAAGGTTTGGCCATTTGGATTTAGCCTGTGTGTTACGACTGATGCTCTGTTTGTATTTGGAGTGGTATCACCGTAAGGTTTGTCATGAAGGGTGACAGAGGCCTGCAGGACACGATTAAACTCAAGGCAAACGTCCAGCACTTTAAAAAAAAAAAGAGATGGAAAGCGTTTCTTCTGAGGACTTCCTCTTAAACAGCTGTAAAAACACTGTAGTAACCTCGTCTTTGAATGAAAAGTGTCTGCTGGCTCAATTAGCAGCCACATTTGTTTACTTATTGGCTGATGCCGCCTAAGATGGAGCAGTTTGTGGGAGCAGTTATCTAAGAATTGATTTTGAAGTCTCTTTATCCTTGAGATCTATTTAATGCAGCAGCTAGCTTTCATTCATCTGTGCACTGCAGTGTTGCATGCTGTGGGAAGGAGGAAGGATACAGGCAAACCAGCTGGCACTCAGGCACGCAGAGACAGACCTATCATCAAGTGGTAGAGGAACTAACCATGTTTCTTTTTAACATGGATTTGACAATGTTAAATGGGGGGTGGGTGGTCTGTAAAGGTAAAGCACTCTGGTGGTAGATCTTATTACTCTTAGCCCAATGTCTAGTCTTTATGCTAAGCTAACCAGCTGGTGGCTCCAGCTTCTCGTTTACCATACAGACATATGATTGGTATGAAACATGTTCCTTTTTAAATGACTGGTATAATTGTCAGCTTTTTTTGGCAGCAGATTGTCATTGACAAAAATCTGGGACCAACTTCTAAAATGTTTGCATCTTTATTATTATTATTATTATTATTATTATTTGTCTTACTTCATATTGAACTCTGTTTCTAGTTTTGATCAGCATTTTCCACATTTGTTTTCAGATTTTTTACTTTGAGCACATCAATGGAAAAAAGACCCATTATGTATCGCCCGAGGCTTCATGCATGTTCGGAGAACTGTTCCTCTAAACATACCATGTTTCCTGTCTGTTCACTTTTTACTATTTTTTCCTCTCATGCAGGTCTCAAACCACATAATTACCCTTCTGATGGCGAATGAGCTGCATACATTTAAACCATCTCCTCTGCCCTATTACAGCTATTAAAGCTTCCTCTCTCCTGCTATTGCACGTTCTCTTTGGGTCTTGGCTCTGCTTTTTTCCGTACAGCATCTACGCATTATATTCTGTCGGGCTCCTTTTGTTCATCCCTGTCTCCTGCTAACTCCCACTAAGTCATTTAGTCGTCCTTTGCTGTCTGGCAGTGTCTCGAATCCATGTTTCCCGTTTTGTACCGTTTCTTTGTGTAGCCCTCACAAGACTAGCTCTGTCCTCCACCCCCGCCTCTCCATCTGTGCCACGCATTTATGTTGTTTCACTGCAGTTACTGAAGCACACATCCTGATTGCTGCCAGGTGAGGCAAACTAGCGGCGCATTCACATGCATGCAAGACATGCCTCAGGGTACACACATACACACACAAACACACATGCTTAGATCCACAGTGGGATACTGTGAAACAGTGGTGCATATAGATGCCATTTGCCTGTTGACAACATTGTCATTGGGCAGCTGTATGTTTTCCTGCTTGTTTTCTTTGTCTTTTTGGGACATCAGACCCACTGTTGTTCTTTCCAGGTGTTAAATGGCATATTTTCCACTGAGTAACATTTGACCCAAGCGTGGTAGACATGTTGAAACTGCTACGCAGGGGATTACTGCCTGACACCTACCCCACCTGTCTATGGCCTTAAGGCCTTTAACAGAACATGCTGTATGTTTTCTGAAAGAATCAGAGTGTGTGTGTGCGTGCGTGCGTGTGTGTGTGTGTGTGTGTGTGAAAGCTTGTGTTTGTGCAGATGTGTTTGCCTGAGTGCTTGCGTCTGTTTCTTTGCCATTATTTTCCCTCTCCCATACTGTTTCTGCTCCCTCTGGCCCAGTTGCTCCCCGCTGCTTGACCACGGTCAGTGGATGAGCTTTGGCCTCCTGTGTGGCCCCTGGGTGGGAGGCCTAGATGTCCGGGTCTAGGTGGGGAGGAGGGGGAGGCACAGGGATGCCTGAGATCACTTCTGCAGGACCCAGCAGCTACAGAGACAGGAAGCTGTAATTAGGACTAGAGGAGGCTTAACACTCAGGAGCTTTTTTCCCCCTGCCTCACCCTGCCACTCTCTCGAGAGAAATGCTCCCACATTAAGAGACCAAAGCTCATAATTACGTGTGGTTGAGAGGATTGTAGTCCTCTGATGTGAAGCAATTTAATGCTTCATTTATTTACCTTCATTGCTGTGTATTTCACTCTGAAAGCCATCAGTGAGCTAACGTGTTGTACGCCAGGGTATTCGACTAAGTCAGGCTGGTAATGGGAGTGTTATTTTTGATGAGTGTGTTTTTATTTTTTGTACAGCAATGAAATAAGCAAAGATATCATGTTCAAGCACATGTGAAATGCTGATGAGCCCTAATGATAATAATCATAGTGCTTTTAGTGTTCAGCACACAGGCCATCATTAAATCCATGATTTCCATGAGTGAGGTTATCATTTTAAATAATATCTGGCATGAGGACTCGGATCAGATGAATGATGGATTGTTACATTTCAAGGTTGCAGCGATATACAGTCTCAAGGTGTATGTTTATGAAACTTGATCATCATCATGCAGTGTTTATTTTCTTATCTATGGTATTGAATTGTACTGTATTAGAGTCATAGAAGAAAAAAATATTAGATAATATCTTGTTTCACGTCTGGCACAGTGCAAAATGCAAAATTAAGTGTCTGATTAACTCAAAAACCACATAATGATCTATGTGATCTATGTTGTCTGAGAGGACATTTAAAGCCGTCTGTTCTTCTGGTTTTAACTTGAGTGTTGGAGATTTCATTAGGGAAGCTGTAAATTGATTCCAGTTAGTAAATGATCCTAGTTTGTAAAAAAATCTCTTTTTTTTTTTTGGAACGAGTGGAGAGCAGCCAAGTTCTGCCCTGCAGGAGGTGTTCTTCCTGCCGTGTGTCTGTGTGAGCACTGTGTTTTCATGCACACACTGCCTCGTGTATGCATGTGCACTGCGGACTCCACTAATTTGTACTGCTCCTCTTCTCAGGGTCCTGTTAAATCCTTGAGGAACACGTGGACATGAAGAAATAGAAGCATCAGTCTGAGGTGAGTGGCTCCAACCTCTGCTTTACTGCTCTGCATGTTTCCATTTTCCCCTGAGCAGTTTCAGTCTGAGCTCTCTTCATTTACAGGCCCTCCAGCTGACCTCCAGGCTAAGTCCCGGCTGTGGGGCTTTGTTGTTGGTGGGCCAGCTGCATAGGTGTGTATGTGAGTGAGAGGTAATGAAGTCCAGTATGAGGCAGTGGCGGAGGCTGGTGCTGGTGGGAATGCTGGCCTGGGTTCTCCTCTTCCTCGCCCTCCTCTCCTACTTCTTGGATGCTCGTGTGAATGAGCCACTGACCTCTGCTGGCTCTTTACTCTCCCAGCACCCTGACACCCGTCGCCTGGCTTCTATACAGGCCTCCCATCAACAGCAGGCCAACCTGGGCTCCCGTCCTGAACCTGCTTCCACCTTAACCACAACCTACCCCAGAGATGAGCCGGAGCCCTCCGCCAGCCCCACAACCCCAGAGTTCAGCCTGGAGGTAACCCACAGCCCCAATAGTGCTCCGTATGCCATTTATGGTGGCCAGGAAGCCAGCCATCAGGACTACCTAGACCCACAGAGCCTGGCTGCCTGGTCCTCCTTTGGTACAGAAAATGTGGGTTCTCACTCGGATCCCGGAGTCCAGAGTCGTGAGAGAACATCCCAGACCACAGAGTACCAGAACCACATGAGCACCACACACTACCGTGGTGGAGAGGAGGAGGAGGAAGAAGATGAAGATGAGAGGGAGAATGAGGATGAAGAGTTGGAAAACAGAATGAGGGCTGCAGCAGGCAGGAGGGCCGGCGGTGACTCTTCTGATCTGGAGGAATATTACTTCTCCAAGTCGGCCTCTGTGGTGCAGCGACTGTGGCGGGGCCGTGTGTCCGCCGGCATGCTGAGTCCTCGGCTGCAGCGCGCCATGAAGGACTATGTTAGTGCCAACAAACACCATGTGTCCTACCAAGGGCATCGCAGTGCCGCCCAGAGTGCGAAGGAGCTGCTGTGTCAAATGAAAGCCCAGGCCCGGCTGAGGACGGTGGACGGGTCGGAGCAGCCCTTCTCCTCGCTTGGTTGGGCTCGTCTTGTGCCCACTCTTCCCCTGGAGCAGCTGCACAGACGGCAGGACCATAGCAGCTTCAAGAGCTGTGCGGTCGTCACCTCGGCTGGAGCCATCCTGCGCTCAGGACTGGGAAAAGAGATCGGTGAGTGGAGAGAAGATTCTTTATACTTTTTACATTCCTTGCATCTTTTGTTAAATGAAAAAATGGTTTTGTAGAAAAAAACATGTTTATATTCCACAAAGCGGGGAATGGAAAAAATTTTTTTTTGTATCAGCACTAAAACCCAGGCATTTTATTGACGCATTTGTATCAAAAAAACTTAAAAAGTTACCCAGCCCTACAGCTGAAAGAACAAAAGATGAGGGGTGGCACAGAGCAGCTGAGGATATAAGCACAAAGACCAGGATTTTAAAATACTCTGTCTTCTGAATGGCGGCTGTTTTACCCAGAGGCTGTGATATTCATCACACCCCGCAGTTCAAATGTATGGGTCAGAATAAACAACATACTGATGATCCTTGAGTTTATTAAGCCTGTTGTGGGACTTAAACATAAAGTTCTCATGTCATGAATGCGTGCGTTTCCTGGTTTTTATGTGCATTTTTAACTCACACATACTGTAAGAAATCAGAGTAGAAATGGTGAAAAAGTTTGTGTATTGATTAAAAGCAACACAGACTTCAATAAGGCCCATGTGACTTAAACTTCCGCTGAAGCTTTTGCTCCCTGAGAGACTGATAATAGCTCAACAGCCACATGAAACATAAGCTCCATTCGTCATGTTTTCCATTTTGGTTGGCGCTGTCGTAATGACATCATTTTATTACGCCCTCTTCTTTTGCAATGGTTTAATGAAACCCGACTGGAGAGTAAGCGCCACCAACTGTTAACTCACATTGGGCTAATATTCACATAAATGTATTGATTAAGACATGTATTCAATCATATATTTGGTAAATGTTTGCACCTGAAGCATATATATCTTATAGCTTAGCAAATTTTATGACTGTCCCTTTTAGATAACATTCAAAGTTGTGGAACTTCCAGGAGAATGGATTTGCATGTGAGGTTTGGTATCATCAGGTTTGAATATTTCTACACCGCGTTCCACATTATTATGCAAATTACGTTTAAAGGTCATAAAGGTCATTTTTTTGTCTGTCAGTTTAAACACATGGATGGGAATGTGTGTCAGGGCTCTTCCAATCACTCCAATCAATCTCAGACACCTGTGCCAATTAGTTTGCAGATGAGTCCAAATAAAGGGAAAACTACTTAAGAATGGATGTTCCACATTATTAAGCAGACCACCATTTTCCAGCAATATGGGGAAGAAGAAGGTTCTCTCTGCTGCCGAAAAGCGAGAAATAGTTCAATGCCTAGGAGAAGGTATGACAACTTTAGATATTTCAAAACAACTTCACCGTGATCATCGTACAGTAAAGAGATTTGTAGCCGATTCAGAACACACACGGGTTCGAGCAGATAAAGGCACAATGAGGAAGATTTCTGCCAGACAAATGCGTCGGGTTAAGAGAGCAGCTGCTAAAATGCCACTGCAAAGCAGCAAACAGGTATTCGAAGCTGCTGGTGTCTCTGGAGTGCCAAGAACATCAAGGTGTAGGATCCTCAAGAGGGTTGCAGTTATGCATAAACCTCATTCAGCCACCCTTAACCAAAGCTCAGAAGCAGAAACGCCTGCAGTGGGCCTACACGTACATGAAGACTAATTTCCAAACAGTGTTGTTCACTGATGAGTGCCGTGCAACCCTGGATGGTCCAGATGGATGGAGTCGTGGATGGTTGGTGAACGGCCACCATGTCCCGACAAGGCTGCAACGTCAGCAAGGAGGTGGTGGCGTCACGTTTTGGGCTGGAATCATGGGGAGAGAGCTGGCCGGCCCCTTCAAGGTCCCTGAAGGTGTAAAAATGACCTCTGTGAAATATGTGGAGTTTCTGACTGACCACTTTCTTCCGTGGTACAAAAAAAAGAACCGTGCCTTTCGTAGCAAGATCATCTTTATGCATGACAATGCACCATCCCATGCTGCAAGGAATACCTGTGCATCATTGACTGCTATGGGCATAAAACAAGAAAACCTCATGGTGTGGCCCCCATCCTCCCCTGATCTCAACCCTATTGAGAACCTTTGGAGCATCATGAAGCAAAAGATCTATGAGGGTGGGAGGCAATTCACATCAAAACAGCATCTCTGGGAGGCTATTCTGACATCCTGCAAAGAAATTCCAGCAGAAACCATCCAAACACTGACAACTTCCATGGATGCAAGAATTGTGAAGCTCCTATCCAATAAGGGGTCCTATGTCAAAATGTAATTTGGCCTGTTAAGATATTTTTGATTGAAAGAGCTTTTGATTTCAGCAAATATAACCTGCAAATGCTTGCAGTTTAACTAATGACCATTTTCAGTTGTTTACAACAATAAAATGTTTTGAAACTCTATTGTGCGTAATAATGTGGAACAGTGCATTTTAAGATTTTGATTTTTTTTTTTTAAAAAAACGTTATGATTTGGAGGTTTGTTCAAAAACAGTCGAGTTATACTCTAATGCTTGATGACTTGAAAATTATGAGAACTATCATTTTTATAGATTATTTAGGAAAAAGAGAGAAAAATTACATTTGCATAATAATGTGGAACGCGGTGTAGTGTCAAATAGAAATGAATTATATGGAAATATGATAGTTATCTCTTGAGTCCCTTGGTCATAGACAAAACTGTCATACTTTCCACTAAAAGTGTGGGAAAAACCAACAGAGAAGTTGTAATATCTTTTAATAATAAAGAAATAGCAAATGATCTTTGAGATGGGCGATTAGCAGAGATCAAAGCCTTAATTTGTGCTATTTCCGCTTGGTGGTGGTCTGTCACATTTAACACAAACCAGACACACGTATAAACAGCACACAAATAACAAGAGTACTGAGATCCAGGTTAAGACATTTACATCGCTCGCCAGCGACTCCGGTTTAACATGAGTGAATCAGGCAGTCGTTTACTGCATGTATAATTATGTCAACAACATAACAAACATTCTTGCTCTATCTCATAAGCTTTGGACCTGGTGGCGTGCTACAGTGTTGGATTTTAAAGGTCAATAAATATCCATTTGCATTTGCACTGATTGGCTCCCAATTTTTCGCACGGCATTTGCTGATTAACTTGTCAAGCTGACTGTGAGCGGTGTTGAGTGCGTGCCTAGAAGACTATACATCTTTGTGTCTGATTTTGTGTGTGTGTGTGCGTGCGTGCGTGTGTGTGTGCGCACTCCTGGTTTAGAGACTTTGGCAGCTCTTTGGTTGGTGGGGAGAGTGTGAAGTCAGTGACAGATGGCTCACTTGAAAAAAACAGAACCCCCTCTGGTAACCAATCAGGCTCCTTTGCATCACGTATAGCCTCTTTGCATTTCCTCGTGTGCTTGACTGCTCAGAGCAATCAAAAGCTTTAATATAAAGAGCTCTGGCTTTGTGCATTATATTTCTATAGTCTGTCTATATGCTGAGAGCGCTCTGTAGACACTCGCTGACCCAGATAATATTGCCCCAGAAAGGGAAGCAGACAGACAGCAAATCAGACAGACCCAGGTGATGCGAATCTACATCTGCACTTGACCTTGTGTTCACAGTGGAATTAACTTGAGGTGCTGTGTCAGTGAAAACATTAGCGTTGCAGTCTTTCAACTCTGATGCCTCCACTCGCTCCCCCGTTGCAAAAGAAATCTCTAGATGGTCAAATTTATTTATAAAGCTGGTGGTGCAAACAGATTTGCTGCAAAGTGAAAGAAATACAGACTAAAGATGTGTTTAAGTTCTACAAGTCCCTCTATGGTGAATATTAAGGAGCCTTTGGTGTCTCTGGTTTGAGTCCTGGAGCCTGAAGATCATCACTGGTCCTCATTTTAACAAGCAAAGAGACAAGAGGCAGATTTCAGTTTTGGGCACCAGGCCTTGGACTTAAACTCTGCAGGTGCTTCTAAAATCTCTGCTGATGTATCATCATCCTCCCATGTTTGTTTTTGGTCTCTGGCCAACAATGTGACCCATATGCACATGCTCTTAAACAAAGGAAGCGAATGTGTCTTTTTAGCACCAACTTTACAACTGTTGCCTTTCCTGTTCCTGGAAGTCCATATCTTGTTTAAAAAGCTATTGTTAGCCTTAAATATACCATCAGAGAGTCATTATTAGAATGTGGAAAAGTCCAAAGAATTGTAATTCATGACCGTTTCTTCTCTGAGGCCAATTGCATACGTCTTTATGTCAAACAGCAGCAGGGTATTGGTTCAGTGTGTCATCATCAGGGTAATCAGTTCTTCAAAAAGAGGTTTTCGCTTGACAGGGGACTTAGTTACTTGACGAATGAGATGAAGGTTATAGAGCCGATTAATTACGGAGCAGCCTCGCAGCGTTTGGAAAAGCTTGGCTTTGTTACATTAATTCTCAGACTTGACTTGAACGGGAAATCAAACTACATTGATCCCAATCCGTCTACTTCTCCTCACCCGCTCCGTCCTTCCCAAAAGGCTGCACTGCATCAAAAGCTACATTATGCGGCTGTGAGTTGTGACAAATCACCCAAAGATGAGTATGAAAATCATTCTCTTTGCTGTTGCTGTGCCCCTTGTGGGTCGGCTGACATTTAGATTAGAATTAGAAAAAATTGGGGTTTTCTGTGTCTGCAGAGCTGAGTTCATCCTGTGAGAGCTTTGAAACTGAGGCTCTGGTTTAGTTCAGTGTGTATGTGTGTGTGTGTGCGCACCAGTGTGTGCATGTGCATGTGCATGTGTGCGTGCCAGTGATGTTAGGCTGCCATCATGTGGTGAACAAGATAATCTGCATCCCCACCAACACTGATTGGGGGGGGGGGGAAATAGCGCTGACACATGACAGGATTATTCAACCAGATCTCCAAAGTGTTCATTGTTTTTGACTCTTTTGAGTCTTGGCAGATGATTTAAGATTTTTTTTGTTTTGTTTTTACAAAGTAAACATGACTTTGTATTGTTGTTGTCCTTGTAACTGCAGTTATAGTTGTGCAGAATTTGAACAGTTCTGACTTGCTGCCCTCCAGTGGTAGTATTTATTAAAATAAAAACAGATCTGACTTGGGAACCCTGAGATACCGGTATATGTTAAAAACACAGCACATTTCATTGGGATCGTGTTCCTCTATTGCCACAAAAATGATGCCATCAGAGTTATTGGAGTGTTATAAACACAGACATCTTTTACTGGCAATAAACCACAATGTTGTTTTGTTACCTCTCTGCTTGTTTGTCCACCTCCTGTATGTGTCCACAGTGTTTTCATGCTGCTCTGCCTTTAGTTTGCATATTCTCACAGCATGAAACATCAAAACAGCTTCATTTTGCACACAACAGAAAATAGTAATACTCACTGAGTAATACTCAGTTTTCACAGAGCTCAAGGTGACACCTAGAAATGGGTTTTTTTTTCCAATTAACTGTCCAAAAGCCAAATATTCCAGTTACAGTGACACAAAAAGCTTCAACGCCTCTCATTTTATGTTTTGATATTTGCCCCACAGTCGATCATTACAATTTAATCACATCTCAGTTTTCTTTTGATTGTCTTCTTGAAATAAGCCCTTCAGTTCTCCTGTAAATGATGGTGATAATTATCTCCATTTGCGCAGCACAAAGTACCTCACAGGGATGAAATACAAGCAAAAGTCACAGTCAATCAAAACATAGAAAGGAAACAAAGAACAGAAAAGATCAAATGAGAAAGATGAAGCTGTGAAACAAGAACAAATGGGAAAGCTGTGACAAAAACCTTTTTATTTAAAAGTCATTATAAGAAACTTAGTGTGTGAAGGTTGAATATATATGTTCAGAAGCACCTTGAAAAGCCTTAAAGCTCTTTGACATCCCATAGCCAACATGTGGACAGCAAGACCTCCTCTGCTAATGCTGGAGGCTAGAACAGGCTAGAAATGTAATTGCATCAAAACCATTTAATGCCTTGCTTTATTTTTATTTCATTATTTTGTTAATTACTTTTACACAAAACCAATTTAAGGTGACAAGTGCATATGAAGCATGTCATGTTCAGTGATGATTAGAGACATGATTGATGCCAGAGTAGTTCAGTAGTTATAAAACTAAATATTAGCTAACAAAACAAAAACAAAAATGGCTTAATTTTGAAAAGATGGTTAAAACTTGACATGGCAAAATGTATTTGCAGCCAGATATCGGTCAGCCTGCTGCATCAGCTGCTTCTGTCAGGTTTTATGCGTCAGACCAATTTGACATCCACACTTTTTTATGTAAAGACACTTTTTTATGTGAAGAAATTAAATCCAAACTGCAGGAGCAGAGTTATACTGAAGATAAAAGTAATTGTATCACTTGAACTAGAAGTCTGACTTCTAGTAGAAGTCTGACAGTGAGCTTACTGCTACTTCAGAGAACGTGCAAATTGACAAAACACAAACAAATTAAGAAAACTGACACACAAATCAAAGAAGACTGAAAACTGTCAGCAGGTGGCTCTGATGCACGTGCTCAAGCAGGGCGGAAACACGTTTATCTAAAAGGACCCAAAACCCAAAAGAAATGTACATTTCATCTCATTTTCCAACATCAGTAACTCCATGAATCACAAACCATGGCAACAACAAAGTGTGTCCCAGATGTGTTCACTTCTTATGGAAAGTGTTGTTGTCTGTGCTCGTTGCAGTGTCTCTGTATTTAGTGCGGTGCATTAAGCGGTGTCGATCTCTGCCTGTAAAATTAACTCAGTGAGAGGTGGAACGCCACATGTCAAACGTGGACAAACTACATTGACAGCAGCAGTGGGTTCAAGTTTAATCTCGTGGACACTGATGAATGCACTTTTTACTGTGGCACTGAATTAATCGAACTCTCTGTGACACAGCATGAATAATGGCGTTGTAATACTGTAGTTTAATCACTGTGTATGTCACCAGCTTCACATACTTTATGGCAGCTCTGCCACTGAGGAAATGCTGATGATGAAGGAAACGCACAACTTTAAACCACAGGGGACGCATCGTTGGTAAACTGTACATTTACTGTGAAATAAAGTCCAGCTTTACATTCAGCTGTTCCTATTAACAACTCGGCTTTTATGCTGAAGTCGCCAGAAAAAGTGTGCGTACAAACACGCGAGCACACACATACATCTGAATAAATCTATACAAATCTATACTGCACTAAGATTGTATTAGATTACAGGGGTAACACTTTATTTATCAGGGTATAAATGAAAACATTTTCTCATTTACTAAAGGCGAAGATTAACTAAAGCGTATCTGATGGAGATTTAATGCAGGCTGTATCATGAACTCCTGCTGCTCACCATTAACTAATGATCAAATCAATTTATATGATTAGTTCACATATAATAGACCATCAGTTAAATAATATTTAATCAGGTACTTCAGTCAAGTGATATGTGATGAAGTTAGCTGGATTTTACTCATGTAAAATTTTGTTTACGTGTTTATTTATGTATATTTTCATTATGTAAATGTTTGCGTCTGACAGGCAAGTTTGATGTTAAAAAGAGAGCTTCTCTTTATGAGAACAGGTACTGTTATGGTTTCAGAGAAGATGAGCAAATACATAAGTTTGAAATAAAGTGTAATGTAAAGTGCTTTATGCAATCCAGATAATTTGGTTCAAAGTCAGTGTGTGAAGTAACTGTTAATTAACATTTATAACTAAAACTAATCCGAGATAGACTTGATCACTTGATTGATGTTAATGATTAGTAACGAGTTCATGGTAGATTCTGCATTAATTCGTGAATTAAATCATCATCAGTTATGTATTAGTTAGGCTTTACCTTTAGTATATTATTTAAAAAGAAAAAAGAAATGTGGTTTCTCTCGTGAGAAATGTCGGCCAGAGAGAAAGGATAATTGTGAACACAAGGTGAGGGTGGAGTATTGATCCTGGTCAGGCTGAGGTCAAACCTACAAACAAGTGCCGTGGGAAAATGGTGGAAAAACAAGTGTAACATGTTGCAAACTCAGTAGGTTATAAGAAGTGATTTGATTGTCTGATTTTCTGGTTTCTGTGAAGAGAAAACTCAAAGGCTCCTAACCAAGGTCAAAGCCATATGAGGGTCAAACATGTTAAAAATATGATAATTTGATGATCCTTTCCAACTCCTCTTAAGCTGGGTGCACATTGTTTCACTTTGGGGAGGATGTGGAGTTACAGAGACTCTGGAAGGAGAAAATAAAAGCTTTCAAGCAATAAAAGATAAACACTTAGCGCTAACAGTGTAATTCTAAAGTGTAAATGAGATCAGTCTGGACCAGTTCTCAACCAGGGAAACATGTACTTGTTTTAGTCATTAGTCAAAATTTGATGATTGCTTTTTTTATTTTTTACTCTTTACTGTTCATATTTGGGTATATTTGTACGAGTTCTGTTTCTTGTAAAGCACAGTTTTAAACCTTGGGGCTCTTCTGTGAAGGAATCAGAGAAAAGGGGGTCATGAGTGAAGCATCGCTTTATTTTATGGGATCACAGTCAGGCAAGATTGAAAATCGCTGGTTTCAGAAAAGAATATCCATAGAAATGATTTATCGTGAGCACATTTTGACAGTGTGCAACTGATAGCCTGTGGCACATTACATAATTGATGTCAATCAGAGTTTGAGTGATTTTCCCATCATGTCCTTACTGTATGAAGCCCTTTCTAGTAGCATTTACAAGCATTTACAATTGTTCGATGCTGTATAGGTAATAAAAGTCTTTTAAATTAGTAGCACAGTAACAAAGTATATAATCATTTCTATCAGTTATTAAAGGAAAAGACTGTCATTTTGATATTTCATACTTATCATTATCATTATAAAGTGATCGACATGTTCGTCAAATGAAAAAAACAACAGTGACAAAAGCAGCGCGTTTGGCTCTGCGCTACACAGGGCTCATAAAATGCTTCAGTGGTGAGTCACGGGTTAAAAGACGGGTTAAATAGGTGAAAACAGCTGGAGGCGGCTACGATGTGTCATCATTACCCATCATTACCAGAGATGGCAAACACGGGTGTAAAACTAGCTCGTCTGCAGACAGTCAATAGTAGTGCAGTGCATCAAAACATCATTAAGAGTGGAACACAAAAACACGCTGGAGGACAAACGAGGAATGCAAGTTCAAAAAATACTGCAACCATAAAAATAGTATAATAAATAAAAAAATGAAACAAGACAGAGTGCTAATTAATAATTACATTTATACATAAGAAACATAGTCAATACATTGTACAATGAAATTGATCAAATAAAAGAGGGATAAATTGATACATAGAAATGACAAATATACTTATAGACAGGTTAAACTAAATCTCAGTTTTTATAAGAGAAAACTATTATTTCACACCAGCTTAATAATAATGTGCTGCTCTTCAGTTAAAGTAACACTGATTAATTTGTAATTCAGCCAGATGTAGACAAAGGAACAGGATTCCTGCTTTAGGAAAACCTTCCTGTGAATCCATCGTCTGGTGTCGCCCTGCAGGGAACAGGCCGATGTCTGCAGTATCACATCAAAGCAGGAGGGCAAACTCAATGTCAAGCTAGTGAGCACATGTCTGCTGACTGTTTGCAGTGTTGTTGTGAATGCCAGTTAGTGTTGTAACAGTCGACTGATGGCAGTGATGGAGGAGTATCAGATCAAAAGCTGGAGGATCATCCATTCTGATGTCAGATCAACACAAGAGGAGGATCTGTGAAACTGATGCATCGATCCTCTGACGTCCACGTTACAAGTTTCTTATTATTACAACCATCCATCAAGCTGAGGATTTCATGTTGGATTTCATGTAAAATATGTACACAAATTCAGAATATCTTAGAATTTAGATCGTCCCACTTTTCATTTAAGAACATCTGAGCTTGAATCGACCCCAGAAGTCGATCTAAAAGCCCTTATGAATGGTTAATAGTGTTAAAGCCAGGCGACTGTTGAGCAGTCCATCACAGACAGGCCTTCTTGGCCTTCTTTGGTCTGCAAGTCCTTCTTGCAAAGCTTTGAGGTGTCATTATGCTGCTGAAGCAAAAATGGTTCCCCACAAAGATGCAAAGCAGAAGTTCTAACATGTCTCTAAAGAGTGAACTGGTGCTGCTAGTTGGTCAGGTTGGAGTCAGTTTGGTGCAGGTGTCCAACTGCAGTTCAAGCAAATCATCCCCCGACTTGAATATTTGGTCGTTTGCGGCACTGCGCCATTGTTCTGTCTCCCGTTCATCTCCTTACTTTACATACACCCTTTTGTTGCCTAAAAAACTTGGATTCATCAGTAATCAGGACCTTTTCCCAGTCATCAAGAGTCAAATGATGGTTGCTGTTGTGTCTCTTATCAAGCTTTTGACCTTCTCATCTACTGAGAAGATTTTTTTTTTAGAAACGCCTACATGTACTTGCTGATTGGCGTCTTGCCTTCTTCATTAAGCAAATTCTGTATCTGTGGTGAAGTCGCTTTTCTATCTCAGGGAACAGAGCTTGAATATCGATATTCTGATGACATGGTCATTGTTGGTATGCCGGATTGTGCTTTGATCCACTGATCCACTGTTTTAGAGTTCAATGCACTGTCGCCTTAGAAACCTTTAGTGCAGCTGTTGTAGAATACTTAGAATAACAATTCACTTTATTCTGATGACATGATTATCAGTGTCACAATGCTGCTTTGTAAGTGATGATCTGTACAACAGGTAAACACTGGCTGCAAGTGAAGCAACTTGAATAAGCTTCTGATGAAATGATCAAGTCCACCTAAGTGTCGTCTGAACTTCTGTGCTGTAATTTTTTTTAACATTGTCTCAGACGTCTGGATCCCATTGTGTACATGTGTATATGTTTTTTGTTTTTATTTATTTATTTTCATGTTTTTTTCCCAGTAGTAGCTCCTCAGCTACAAGAGAGAACAGCTGGAGAGCACTTAGGTTATTTCTGCCGGATGTTGATGATGTTGTTAAGAGTCAATAAGATCAGAATTTATGTCACTGCAGTCCTTGTGTTGTCATAGTGACCTCTGCCACAAGCACTTTGATGCTGTGTGTGTGTGTGTGTGTGTGTTTTAAATTCATTCATATGCAAATGACTGTGTGCATGTTTCAGACAGCTGCAGTGTGCCTTTATGTACTTATTTCTCTTGTTGAAGTTGTCTCTGTAAAATGAGATAAGTCAGTCTTTGTAAAGGACAGTGGTGGCTGCATCAAGACCATGACTAGCTCTGGCTAATGTGAGACATTCTATGTGCAAAGTTTTCAACTTGACATTGAAATATATATATATTTTTTTACATTTTAACATAAATTACCTGGTTTGAATATCTCTTTTGTAGAAAGGTTGTTGTGTACTATATCAGGGCAAAAACATAATTTTGTTACCACATTAAAAATTCAACTCAGCTATAGTTTTGTGCATAACTCAGGGTCAGTTCATTAGCTTCCTCCTCTGAATTGGTCTGCACTTTGCCTTTCAGATACTCACGATGCAGTTTTACGGTTCAATGCTGCACCTACAGAGGGATACGAGCGGGATGTGGGGAACAAAACCACAATCCGCATCATCAACTCGCAGGTGAGTGAGAGTCTGGCCCTGTATGGTGCATAGTAATGAATCATTAATAGAAGAATCCGGAGACAGCTGTGTCACTCACTGAAGTACATGTATGACATGTAGAGTGGCACATGATGAAAATATGAATGATTTATGACTTCAATTATTTTTGGACTTGCTGTCATTTTTATGTGGCTGTCGGTTTGCATTTCGTGATTGTTTCCAAATGTATTGGCATGTGCTCTTTGGAATATGAATCAGAATATATACTTGCTTATTCGAGGGTACTTCAGGTTTGTTATGATGCATTAGAGTTTACACATAGTAGTCTACAGCACAACACTCTTTAGCTAATTTCCAACCAATGCAGCTGTCATTTTCACACCCAGCACCCATGTTGTTAAAGGAGCAAATGCACTTGCATCCATCTGTAACCCCTTGAGCGTACAGGTCTTCAAACCGGGTGTGGTCGGTAATATCATTGGTGCACTGCTATCTTTAGGCAGCAGAAAGCAATTGAGCCATCGATCGACAAAACCCCAATTAAAAGTCAATTAACTGTATTTTAGGCAACTGATGATGCTTGAGTAAATTCAGTTTGTTTTGATTTTATATTTCCCTGTAAAGATTTTGGCCAATCCAAAGCATCGGTTCAACACAAGCTCAATCTACAAGAATGTGACTCTGGTGGCCTGGGATCCTGCACCTTACACCGTCAACTTACACAAGGTATGTTTTCTGTCATCTACTGGGCTGTTGCCCTCACAAACCATACAACTAGTTCATTAGTAAAATAGATTCAAAATAATGTGGTCATTGGGAGTCATTTTTTCTGTGATAATAATGCTGATGTCTTTGGGCTGATGGTTGTGTAAACCTTTAAACTTTTTCTATGGGAAGTTATAATAGCCATTTTTCGTAATTTTCTAATGCTCCACACACCTTACAGTTGATTTCATATGAGAACACGGGAATGAATCCCAGGCAGAGCACACAATGTACATATTTGGTATAATAAAAAGTATTGTTTGATAGATTCTTTATTTAGTGGCAGTCATTGATAATTCAAGTGAGATATTATGATTATTATGGAAAAGCAGAGAATGTGCACAGTAAAAGGAGGACAAATTACAGGCTGCTGTGTTCTTCCTTGAAATTCATTATAACTGACCTTCATTTCCATCAGTATGACACACTGATTACCTCACCACGCTTAGTTTGATCCATTTTCTGAAAATGTACAGTATGTTCAGTGGATAATGGGACAATTTGATTATCCACTCTGGAGGAGAATGTGTATATTTCACCTACAAAGACACTTGCTACAACACTGTATAAGTGACACACAACACAAAACCCCGTCCAATAGTTGATACAATGTGAATTATAATTTCCATTTTTAAAGATATTTTAGTCTTGTTTGTCTTCAGACGGTGCCCATACTATAAGGGATCCTTTGGACTAGAGGTGTCCTTTAACATCGTCTATAAGGTAGATTTCTCTGACTCACAACAGAGGTTGTGATCAGTATTCAGTGTCATTAATCACAGACGGAGCTTTTCTATATACAGCAGTGCTTCTCTGTCGATAACTGTCAGGGGCTTCGTTCCAGCTGTTTTTACGATCATAGGCTGCTTTTGGTTATCGCACCAGATGACATGTTAAACACATGTTTGATTGGGCTCCAAAACACCTTAAATTCCCCGACGTTAATTAGACTCTGAAGAGCTTTCACACAGCCTCTCTGAGCACACAGGACTATGTTTTGTTGTAATAATATTGCTTATTTTGGTACATTACGTTAACTGTGTTTTAGTTCTGTTTGTTCAATGTGTACCATGCATATCATCCGTTATTTAGACGTAACAGCAAAAAAAACATATGTGGATAATTTAAATAAATCATCTCACTAACTATAAAAGGAGACGTGAACTAAGCGCAGCCACCACACAGCACGACACAGCAAACCAGCGATGAGAAACGTTCTGCCAGGCTTTTTTTTTTTTTCTTTGAAGAGAAATTGTCAAAGTCATAGAAAGCGTACTGCATGGTTAAATTGGATAGTTTATTTGAATTACATGGGGTTTTTTTGGGGGGTTTTTTAATAGTGCAATATTACCAGTCACAAATTTGGTTCCAGGGGCTTTAAAATCTGTGCAATCAGGACACCTCTGGTTCTTAGATCCCATTGGTTCAGATGAGAAACAACTCCTCGATTGAACCTGTTTTACAGGAAAAATAGGGCCAAAAAAACAGAAAGAAAAACAGAGGGAGGGATCTCTCTCCCAGGAGGGACAAATATGCAATAGATGTTGTGTGTACAGAAGAGATTGACTGATAGAATTACAGTATAGACCATCAGGATGTCAGAATTATACAGCACATTGTAAATATATATGCAGTGTTTATCCAGGATGATGTTGAGCCACTTGAGGTGTTGCCAAACAGGCATATAGCTCTGCTTCCTTATAAAAAGAACGCATATTTCCACCCACTAAACAAATGTCTTCAATTTTGTCTTCAGGCATGTTTAGTCATGAAAATACTGATTTATCACATTAGAAAAAAAAAATCCAAATCGACATATGTATAAATATTTTTCCATTGAAGAATCATTTTGTTAAAGCTGCACATCTTGGACACAGATTTAAGATAAGATGTCAAATGCTGAACATACATCATCCTGCACAGTGAGGAGGACTTGCAGTAAGCAGGTGACATTTTTGAGTGAAGTAGACGCCAAAGGCATCCACTGGCTCTTTGCAGTCAACCTTTGTGTCAATTCCTGGTGGAGACAGGACCTGAAAACCTAAACTAATGTTTTCATTGCACAATTCAACCTCCTTGTGGTTTAAACTGAGGCGTCTCATCCCTCTTTTCTTTGGCAGTGGTACGCCAGTCCCGACTATAATCTATTTGGTCCATACGTGGAGCACCGCAAGCTCCATCCTGGCCAGCCCTTCTACATCCTTCACCCCAGCTACGTGTGGAGACTCTGGGATGTGATTCAGAGCAACACTCAGGAGAATATCCAGCCCAATCCCCCCTCGTCTGGCTTCATAGGTGAATACACACACGTACATGCATACATACAGCTGATATGCATGCAGTGTTCGTGTGTTCTCTTGTACTTGCTTCTGTACTCTTATCTCTCAATTTCCTTGCTTGTCCTGGAGCAGTTATAGGTGCAAAGATACACACACACACACACACGTGTACACGTGCGCGCACACACACACATACACACACACAAACAGACATGTGCACGTGATGAAATTTTTATCTTCAACATGCACAGTGACATTATCAGCATTCAATGTGGCTGTTATGCACTCCAAAGCAGCACATCTATGTAGAGAAAGATGGAAATGTAACCACTGTAAGCTCACATTAGAGACTCTCCAGCATGTGTGTGTGCGTGTGTGTGTGTGCGTGTGTATATATATATGTGTGTACTTCATGTCAGTCTGCCTCACTATAATTTTCAGACATTTCAATATTCTTTTCCCTCCTTGCACAACAGTAAAACATAAAGCATCCAATCATGGCAAGAACATTTGCTCGCCTCTGAGCGACAGACCATTTTTCTTACTTTTGATCCTCACTATTTCATGATTAGACACAAATATATCAAGAATCTTTTTTCTTTACCTTGGTGCAGTCTTAGGTTGTTACTGTTAGACAAAAGCAAAATACTGAGCTATTTGATTTAGACAAATGTTAAAAAAAGACTGCAGCCATGCTGAGTTTGTGCTTGGACACAGTGCAGCATTTGGCCAAATACTAATGTCATTTTGGCAACATGCTCACAATGACAAAGCTAATATGCAGCCGTTTTAATGTGTACCCCGTTTCCTGTCTTAGTTTAATGCGTTAATATGCTTACATTTTCTAATTAACATTAGACTTTGGCCATGCTGGAAACGGGTGGCATCAGAGACCAGTTATCACTACCTTTTAAGTCAGTATGTCTAACTCATCAAACAGTTGCTCTTTTATGCATCCAGCGCATTATCATTCAGTTGGAGTCGTGTTTGTATCATACTGATTAATTCAAGTCCAATTTTTCACTCTCTTTTAGTTCCTGGGGGAAGTATCTGTCTCTTTAGCTGATAAATCCTCATTTTCATTTGTATGTTGGTAGTTCATGGTGGGTTTTCAGAGCTTTTCCCTGAAAACAGCTGAAGTGAGATTAACTGAAACCGTAAATTTGTGTGCTGGACAGCTAAATGATGATATTAACTGTAGCAGTATAAGTACTGTTAGTATTAGTAGTAGTAGTAGTAGTAGCAGCAGCAATCCCTTTCAAACTGTCATTCCTTTCAAATTGTTATTATTAAAATACCAGTTATTAACCCTTTAAAGACAAGCAGCAGCTGATGAGAATTAGGTTGTCACATAGTCAAAAAGAACAAAATGTTCACATGGAGGCGCTGCAGGAGGCATCACCGAAGTCATTATGATTGATCCTCTGCACTGCAGAGTCTGCAGACTATAGATGGGTCAGTGACGGCAGAGAGAATGATTCAGTCTAAGGTATTTATTTTTGTTCATAATAAATAATACATATTTTTAACAATAATAATAAGAATAATAATTAAAAACAAGTCACAGTATCTTAATGAAACACATTTTTTACCCAAATGCCTAAGGGAATAAAAAGAGAAGTTCTAACAGCTTATATTATTTTGAGTTGGAACAGACATGAATGTTATCAGCATAGTTGGCTGGCTGAGGCAAACAACTGTGAAGTGGTAATTCTAGCTGGTAATTAAATTAATTTTAAAAAGAATATAAACACCTTCACTTTTTATAACTACAGCATTGACATTTAATTAATTAAAAATAATAAAGCGCTTGTGTTTTTCCTTTTCTGAATACTGTTATATAATAAAAAGATCTTTTTTCAGCTGCTTTTTAAAGGCAAAATCTAATTATAATTGTCTGGTGTGCATCTTTTTAGTTTTAAAGTATATTTTAAGTCAGTGTTTTTTGAATGTTGTGAAACAATTTGTTAAATAGTTTTAACATTCTGAATTGTTTGTTCATTGGTTAAAAAGTAAGCTTATTAGTAAATAAGTTATTCTTCTGCAGTAATTCTAACAAAGCCCTTGCACAAGTTTTTGAATGGATTTTTTTAAAATGACATTTCTAATATTGTTGTCACAGAAAAGTCATTTGATTTGATGTGTTTATGTAGAGTTTAATTTAAAAGCTTAACCATCTTATTTGATAAAGTGAATTATTTCTGTAATACAAGTTTCTTCACTTTTCTGTTGAAAGTTCTGGTATATGAACATAAATAAACATGAGACTTTAATTACGAAAGCTCAAATATGAGGCAGTTTGAATCATATTAATAGGGATTTTTAATTCTTGTGTGAATTACTCCCAGTCTAACTTTGTTTACCTTTTTACAATTTAAAATGTTTGAATTTTATTCATTAGTTTTCAGAACTTTATCAAAGCAAATTATCTGTACATTTCATCGAAATATTATGGAAATAGTTCAGATAGTTCAGATAATTCAAATGCACTGGTCATCAACAAACTCAAAAAGTAATGAAGCAGCTAAACAGAACAATAATAACAACCGTAGACAACACCAGGTGATGTCACAGTTTAACCACAGAGCAGACGGAGGTCAGTTTGATCTTATGGAAGTAAATTAACCCTTGGGACTATATTCGGTTTATTGGGACTATATTCTGCTACACTGGCCTAAATCTGTCTCCTATTAGATGGCCTGGATGAACGTCGCCAAGGCTTTCAATTAAAAACAAAAACATCAACATGTGTGATTAAATTGAAAGGCTTTGCTTCCTACTTCCATATTAATGAAATTAAAAGGCCAGCATCTCAGGTCTTTTGTTTTTTCTCGTCATGTTGCTTCATACTTAATTAAGCTACTTCTGATTAACTCTGTTAGATGCAGGATGTATATTGTTGTAGCCTAAAGCGCAAACACAGTCCCCCACTCTGTCAGATTTGTGTCCATTACTGGAAACCGACTTTATTCCAAATTGTAAAATGACATCTTCTCAAAAAATAATTGGTTCTTCCTGTCACTCATGGCAGAGTTACAAAGGAGTGCAAATATGCCTTTATTTATGTCCAAACACACGGTTATGTGTTAAATTGTGGGTGCTGTGTAATTTCCTTTGCCTTTTGGAAGAAGTGCAGTCATGATGACAGGAGGGAGGAGCTGCACTGTGCACTGTTGATGGCATGATGGGGTTTGTGCCATCACAAATTAAGCTCACGCTACCAAATCAAAGTCATTTGACATAACAGAGATGAGAATGTGATACCAGTCTTTACTGCATTTATGTAAATCTTCGGTTTATGGCGAATTGATACTGTTTCTTATAAAAGTGAATCTGCCTTGTCTTCTACAGAGTAGTGAATAATGCAGTTTGGAGAACAAAAACAAATGGATGCATGGTTGCTCACATTTTTCTGAAACTGTCAGGTTTTCAAACATCTTGTGAATTAGGTGTTGCCAACGTTCAAATCTCCACTGATTTCTACTGCTCTTTTAGCTTCACTGAAAAAACAGACGTGGCAGGTTCATGTTGTTGATCAATTCGCTGTCAGTAAGAAATTTGCCTTACTCTCAGCGTCAGAGTTTTTGTTTTTGTATCAGAACCTCCAGCATGTGTGTGTGTGTTTTGTTTGTTTTTTTTAAATACAGCAATGCCTTGAATTTTCTTCCACAGCAATAATATTTATTAAAACCACTAAAACCAACAATGAAATACAATAAATGGCCTGTCGCTTTGAGTCACTCAGTGGTTAGCATCCATTCACAGCTGGAGCTGACTCAAGTCTGTGTCCAGCATACTCATTTGTCCTTTCATCATCAGGGTCTCATCACCACCCTGCAGTGAGAAGGTCAGCTTGTGCATTGCGACCAAGTCCTGTCCATGTACTTTGTATCTGCACAGTGCTTTCCTCTAGTCTCAGAGTGGCATCTCCCATCCAGGCATGTGAAACTAAAAACAGGTGCCACATCCCCTTCCTCATGCATCCTCTCCTTTAAAACCTTGGTGGTTGTGACCATCTTCACAGTTTCACAGGCCAAAAGTCCTGGACAAAACCTGCCATGGCCTCAGTGGTTTTTAGTCCCGGCACCGTAATTGTTCATCTGTCTCTCAGATCAAATGTACAAAGAAACATGCATCAAAATCATGCATTTTAACAAATAGGGGGCACTAACACAAAAATAAAAATAAACAAATAAAACTAAAGCCGACCATGCCGGCGGAAATTTGAACATTTTGAGTACATATATACAAGATAAAGGTGAAATTCAGCGTGAGGTCTTTGTGTGAGAGTTTTTAGGAACACATCAATCCACTTAGACACTGACAAAGCACAAACCTGACTAGCTTTGACACTTACAGCAGCACAATCACAAAGAGAATAGACACCAGGTTTTTGGTGTATAGAAAACATGATTGAAAAAAATATTAAGGAATATATTAAGGAATTAAGGAATATAGCGTAAGCGTAGACCATAAAGTGTGTTTGAAATTGACTGGGATTATTAGTTGTCAGTGATCACATTGGAAGGGAATAGAAACACACATTTTTACCTCAATAAAGATGGTGTGCACCTTGGTTTTTAATCTGTTCAGACATCACTTTCCATAACGTTTTGACTCTGGCTGCATTGTGTTTAACAGAAAATGTGCTTTTAGATCTGTCTGTGGTTTGTGTTCCACTGTTCCAATTAGGAAAAATCTTAATGATAAAACGCACAATGACACTTCAGGACAATAATGTGCTTCCAACTTTCTTGCAGCAGTTTAGGAAGATCATTCTGTTTCAACAGTACATCTCCTCCGTGCACAAAGTGAGAAAGAAATTGTTTTTAAATTTCGAGTAGAGGAACTTGACTGGCCTGCAGAGAGCACTGACCTCAACAGTTATCAAGTTTTGGTGTGAAGTCGACTGCAAGCCAGGCCTTAACACCCAGCATCAGAGTCTGACCTCACATTGTGACTGAATCCCTGCAGCCAGGTTCCCAAAGCTTTTCTGGGTGCACCTCGGGTTGTTATAACAACACTTTGATGCTGGAGGTTTAAGAATAAGATGTTCAACACAGTCACATATGGGAGTGATGCTCAGGTGTACACATACCTTTGGCTATATAATGTAAAATGTGGGGGGTTTTCCAGATGAATGCTTCAGTGTCTCGCAATTGTCAAAACACATATGAAAGCTCAAACTCAGTGGACACACAAGAAGATCTTTCTGTACAAACACGGGCTCACACATTATGTACATTTACTTTCTATACGCATCATGCTTCAGTCCACATTCCATAGTGGTTGACATAGCAGGTGTAGCCAACAAGTTGAGCCGTCGCTGCTTGGGTTTTTCCTGGTGAGGATATTCAGGCTCAGGCCGTGACCTCAGGCGGGGTTGTGTGCTTTGTGGCCAGGGTGCTGCAGCACTGGTTGATAGCGTTAGCGGAGATTTGGGCAGTGCATGCCACTGTGTTGCTGTAGACTCTGCGGTTGAGCTGGATTACTGTAGTCTTGGAGGGCACTGATGTGTTGCCATTCTCCACTGACCAGTGATCACAGTGAAACAGAATCAGGAAACACCTGTAGAACTGGGAAAGACCAGGGGAAGGAAGATAATGTGAGCACAGCACGCCGGCTCTTAGAGTTCTCGGAATCATCCAGCGTGGATTGACCGTTGTTTGACCCTCTCTGAGAGACCTGTGCTACAGGTACATGGGTCAGAGTTTGATTAGGCAGAAATCATGCCTTAGTGCACTTTCATGTCCTCACAGTCAACAGGTAGTGCCACTTGAGAGGAGTAAATGGTCCTTTAATGGCCTTTGCACTGTCAGAGAAGGTGGTGTCTACTCACTGGTTAGTATAGTCTCAGAGGTCATTTAACACATTGGTTCGAAACGTCTGAGTGCAGCTCTCTGAAATGTAAGTGCTTGCTCCTTTTTTAAAAATTTGTTTCCTGATTATTGCGAAGCACAGAGTCATGTTGACTCAATTTCTTCTTTCTCTTTTGTGGTCATTCTTTTGCTTCATGATTAAATTGTACAACCCGAGATGGGTTTTTGTCCACACACTTTGCTTGAACAATAATGGGATTGTACTAAGGAAAAATGCAGTGAGTACAGTTCTATAAGGTTACCTGTTTGTTATGCATTTTTCATGTTATTTGGCCATTAGCTCAGCATTATTGTGCAGAAAGGCTAATCTACGTGCAGTTGTAAAAAGCACAGTGAGATAAAAGTTATAAAGAATTAAAATTTTCCCAAAGGTACCATTTAATCACGGTCATTTTTTTCCACAAACAAGAGCAATTGTTTGGCCCTCTGAGACTTTCTCTACAACTGATGTGTACAATGAGAAAACTGTTTCTTGAAAGGGCGACATGTACAGTCTACACTTCTGGATCTTATTAAGAAACCAATGCACAGCCAACAAGCTTACCAAGACTGTGGAGAAGAAGTTTTAGCAAAGTAATTCAACACATGCTTACACAACACGCTTACACATTGTGCAGGGAGGATTTTGGTTGGTTATGTGATGTTTGTAATCATGCTAGAGAGCAGCAATGGAGAAGGAGGAGCGTTGTGAGCAGAATAACAATCACCAGAGAGAAAATGATCAGCAGCCATGTACAAAGCAAGGTGGAATGAAAAATGACAAAAGGCAACCAGATGTATGCAGGAGCTGACTGCTCTCCGTGTTAGCAGCGTATCTCAGTGAATTAAAGACAACATGCAGAGCATGCTGAGGCAGGGAAACTCACTGTCTTCATATATTATGTATTCAGTTCTATTTTTGTCTTTACCTAAAGGAGGATCTTGCTGAGCGTGTATGCACTATTTCAGCACAAATGAACTTCGCATTGACACTTAAAATCACATTTGCACCGGAGGACTGTCCAGTACAAGTGCCGTCCCTGACTTCTGACACTGTGTAGATTCAGTGGAGATGTTGCGATAAATGTTTTTCTCAAAGGTGCACGCTCTGCAGAAGACTATTACACATTTCCCCAGCCATTTTTTACCTGACTGATTTTAGTATCAGTGCATAATTATACTAGCCTATTTGTGGACTGGTAAGGTATGTATGTGTACAGTATGCTGAAATGATTTGAAACACAGCGTTGCACCCAGCAGCTGCTTAGCTTAGCATAAATCATGCCCTAAAGTTCACTACTTAATTTCTGATGCCTCGACGTCCCCACAGGGTTGCCAGGGAACCAAAAATAACTGTGCCTGGCCAAGTAATAGTCCCCAATCCCAACTTTTTGTTTGGATGGATTGAGCAGACATGAAACATCATGTATTTAATGAGTTTTAAAGGTGTTGATTAGGTGGATTTTGTTGGTGTTCCCTTACTTCCAGTCTTTATGCTAAGCTATGCTAATAAGCTGCTGGCTTTAGCCTCATATTGAATGAGCAGATATGCCAATGTTATTAATCCTCTCCTTACACAGGCATCAAAAAAGTGTGCTTTCCTAAAATTTTACATTACTCTGTTGACTCCCAAGTGCTGGACAGCTTTCAGATGTGAATGTGTGTAACTTTTAACTGGTGTACACTCTGCATGTCTTGAGCTAGTTCTTTCTATCTGTCATTGCAGGCATCCTCCTGATGATGGCGCTGTGCGAGCAGGTGCACGTTTACGAGTACATTCCCTCCATGAGGCAGACGGATCTGTGCCACTACCACGAGCGTTATTATGATGCTGCCTGCACACTGGGTGCCTACCATCCCCTCCTGTACGAGAAGAGCGTGATCCAGAGGATCAACACAGGGCCCGAGAGTGACCTCAGGAGGAAGGGACGGGTCACTCTTCCAGGCTTCAGCACCGTCAACTGTGACATCTGAAATATGAAACCTGACCCTCTGAGCCCGAACAGACACACACACTCTGGCCTTTTCTGGCTGACTAAGGGAGAGGTGCAATAAAACTACTGGAGACAAGGAGGCTGGAGCTTAGAAGTTTCAGATTAGACCCATGAAGAACATAAGCCATAGCCCTCCAGGGAAGGATCAACATGGGGGCTTCTGAAAGAACTTGTCTTCATTAAGATGGTTTACTAGACCAGAGACTGGCGGGAAGAGTCCCCAAGATGTTTCTCTCTGCTTTAGCTGAGCCACGTTAGCTGTGGAGCTGACTAGGGTAGCAACAGATCAGTGTTTTTAGATAGACAAGTAAATTTTCAATAACTGGGTGTGTTTCAATGGTGTAAACTCTGTGTTTTTCAATAGTATGGGTGGTTCTCCACTTAAAGGAAATGCCACTGTTTATAACGGTGGTTATTTGTGATTTTCTTTCCTTTTTTTACTGGTCCCAAAGGGTTGTGAATAAGCAGTCATCCACGCTGAATGTCATAAATCCAACACACACACACGCACACACATTCACTAATACTGTACATTGCAATGCTCTGAAGCCAGTGTCTGCCATTCCTTGCCATCTTGTGAAATCGTAAGTTTCACTCTGTCATGAGGGGTTTATTTTAGAAGGCTGATGTTTTAAGGTTAATACTAAACTACTCCCTTCTGCATGCCAACCAGCCAGCTCACTGTACCACCAGTTTCTCACTCATTTAGATTTAGATTTAGATATCCTTTATTAGTCCCACACCGGGGAAATTTTTAGGGTGATTGTTCATCCAGACTCTCATTTAAAAGCTCACAGGACAGAAGGCACTGGTTGTCCTTTGTAGATTCTTCCTACCAATAGTGAGATCTTTTTTTCTTTTATTCAAGTTCATCAAAGTTGATGGGGCCAAAATGGATCTTGAGAATAAACCGGTGCTCAGAACAGCCGTAACCCCGTGCCTGGTGGTCAGCCGAACACTTTCCTCGGGTTGCCTTGTCACTGGTCAGATACATGCAGTACACACTGTGGCAGGACTGCAGTAACATGGAGCTTAATTGCCGCAAGAGGTTGTGCAGCACTTGATATTGCTGAGGTGAGCTGTACCAGGGGATTCTTAGCTCTGCACTCAGCAATCACCAGCCCCTGTTTTTTGACAGTTCACTCTTTATTGAATGTAATTTTACCACTGCGTGTAATGGTCAAACCCTCCCTGGAGCTCAGCACTGCAGTATGCTCTCCGTATGTGCAGGCTTATTTCTTTTGTCTTTGTTATGTAACAGCATGAAGATCATTTCCTACAACTATAAATGTCTCATATTTCCTGAATCCTCTAATATTGGTATGTACCGGTCTGCAGCTCAGTGTGGAGACGATTATAAAAGAGGAATTTGAACTGGTAATACCATCAGATTTGCTTTGTCTCCGGTGATTTTTATGTTTACAGTCAGTCAGTGCCACATCTGCAGCAAGCTCTAGAGGTATTAGTTGAGGGTGGAGACGAGGTGTGGTTGTGATTCTTTCGCTGTAGCCAGCGAGAAACATCTTGCCTATAGCAGAGATTTTTATTGCTAAGTGTGATATTCTACGAAATGTTCTTGTGCCATTGGTTGTGGTTTGTATTAAGATGTGAAACCATGTCAGAGAACTGTTGCTTTGAACAGTCTGGTGTACATTTAATTAGATGGCTCTGTAGTAGTACTAGTATGTAGATGATTCTGGGGCTTAACGTTACTTGTTGTTGAGTAGGGCTGGGTATCATCTAAATGTGTCAGTGTTACAAATTCATACTGTGTCGATACCAAAATAACACATTTTAAAATGTTTTCTACAAAAAAGAACTTTTTTATTTACATTAAAGGAAACAAACAAGGATTCGACCAAGTATTAGGTGCCAATGTAAGTCTATTACAACAGCCCTGCCCACTTCTCTGTACAAGTCAATACTTTGTAGATGCTGGGTCACAGTTAATAATACAGCTGAATACACACTTCTGTAAAACAGCTAAATGAAAAACAGAAAATCAGAACCTTCATGAAGGTTTATGTGAAGGGCTGTTGCATTGGACTGCAGAACATTTAGCAAACTGAAGCTAATAAACTGGCAAGTGAGTGCATGTGTTGATGAAATAACCAGATGGGATTGACTAATTCAGTGAATTACATACATGACAAAGGTATTTCATCACATTGATGCAAAATCCTATAAATCTAATATTGCCATAAAGCAGTTTTCCACATTGATTTGCAGCTGCATTGGCAGAAATTGTTTGGCAATATCTCTGACAGTTGACAGATGGAGTCATGTTTTATGTATGTATTGTTGTATCACCCAGCCCTACTTGACGTTTTGTGAGCATCGATGTTACAGAGGCATTTTGCTCAGAATGCATAAAGTAGTGTGGTTTGTTACCCAGCCCCAGTTTCAGATAGACTGTTTGGTGGCGTCAGTTGTTGAAAAGGATTCAGGTAAAGTCAGCAGCTGTATTAGGACTGTAACAGAGGTTTAAAAACACACTGTAGAAACCCTTTTTGAAGCTTAAGGAGATTTCCCATTCATTTTGAGTCATGCTGGTTCTCAGCTCTGCTGTAGGTTTTACATTTCTCTGTTGAGGTAAATGATAAAATGTTTTACTGCTTGTGATTGTAACACTGAAGGTGCAAAAAACCCTGAACATATTGTACATGTATATTTCTGATAACTTTTATTACTTTCCAATGCACAGAGCATGCAAATCAGGATCAGGGCTAAGAGTCTTAAACTGTCTGTGCTGTACCGTGCTGCAAGTAGACACCATTGTCATTAATGTTGTGACAGGAAATTGTGCTAAGAGATTTTTTTTTTTCCTTAAGTGATGTTTTTGCAGATTTTAGTGCATGCTTGTGGACGAGGAAATCACATCCAGCTGCGGTGCAGCTACTAGTAGTTCCCTGCGAGCACTTGATTAAGTGCAATGCCTTCTGGCAACTTCATCTTTGCATCTTAATATTGTGCCAAATTCCATTTTTAGCTACGTCTCAGCAGGGTGCGTGAAGCGTGGGATGAGGACTCTGAGTAATAGGACTTCTAAGGTGCTATTGCTTAGGATACTTAAAGTCGAATATAATTTAATTTTCAGTCCTCCTCAAGACAATAATTTTTTTGCCAATATTAAATATAGGACGCTGTACTAAAACTTTAAACGTTTGACCAGTGCTGAAAGGGTGAGATGAGAAAACACATTTGCAGACACTGTTCATTACATTTTACCCTCTTAGCCTCTCGCTCTTTTCTCTTGAGGCCTGTTTTTCATGTCTTGTTTTTACTCAGTATTGTGGGATATGTTGCACCACACTGCCTCGAAAAAATTGTTCAGCGTTTAAGTTTTACATTATCCTCCTGCAGCTTCCTGCAGTGTTCCTGAAAAGAGGAAGAGGTAAAAGAGGCAACGATGACTCACTGAATCAGAGTGAAGGTCCCGTTTCACTTTTAACAGCCTTAGGGTGTTCTTCTTGACTTTGGTTTGTAAGTGAATTCTCTTCTTATTACACTTGAATTGATATTTAAATAGACCATTTGTATGATTTCAGCTGTTGTAATTTGTCTTTTTTTACCGTGTAAATAAAGCTGTTGTACATGTCAAATTGTCCTCCATTTTCAATGTGATGAAACTGAGCCGATCACTCGCATGTTGCTGACTTACCTGTTTATTCATTAGTATATAGATGAGGGGGTTGATGACTGTGCTGCTCTTGGCCAATAGTGAGGGCACCACGCTGGCCACAGGACTGATGATGTTGGGTGGGCCGAATGTCGCTATCATGGCCACGACACCATAAGGCATCCAGCACAACAGGTAACAGGCTGCTGTGGTCAGGACCATGAACAGTATGTGGTACTCCCTCTTCCGGGCTGCAGTCTTTCGGATCTTACCCACCTATAGATGAGAGTCAAAGACAGTCGATGAAGCAGGAGTGAAACAATAAAGCTAAGATCATTTGATAATAAAGATCCTGTGTTTTTGAAGTGCTACCATTACTTATTCATTTCCAACTGCTGGAAGGCAACCTTTAAAAAAACTTCAAAACAAAGACTTCATGGTCAATTTTCTTCCACGCTGCATTCAAGAATGCTCTGATGTCATAGATTCACTAATTGCACAAGCTATGTTGCCATTAGGCTGTAATGAGTTTGTCATTTGTGTTTTAAGGAAACTATCAACACTGCCAGTTTTCATATGTCCCTCCTTTTCACTGCTCTGCCACACAACAAGAGTGATATAAATAAAATGGCAAAGATTTTTTGATTGTGACTTATGCTTGTCTCACGTAAATTATATAAAAAAATATAACTGTCTGTATTCTGATACCATGTTGAAATTGAAAAACAGTCGCTTCCCAAATGAAAGAAAATCAGCTGCTACACATCAAGACACAGCCACAGCACCTTCTTTCTGTTCTTCTTTAATTCAACAGGCATGATAGTGTTTCAGCCAAATATGGTCTTCCTCAAGTAGGAGGCAGGATTAGTAACAAGACTGCAGTTTATTGTTTCCCAGCACCTGCAGAGAATTTGTGGATATGTATGTGCGCCACATATTTAAAAAAAAGAATATAACTCACATAAAGGCTTTAAGTCTTTGTTGCCCATGTATATTAAAGTCCTAAGTTCTTATGTACAAGAACTACAAAGGCCTATAATGTAACTGAATTCTTGTACCAAGGGGCTCCCACTTGAAATGTCACCTAAAATCTTAAATACATAGTATGAGTATGTTATGACAGTGAGATGCTGAATATGTGAAACCTTTTACCACAAAAAAATGTGCAAGATTCAAGCAATGTTTGATTCAATTCCTCAACATAAACATGGCTGGATTAACCTGTTAGAGCCAACATGTGTTGTTGTGGCAATTATATCTACTGGACTTATCATTCATTCCCAGGCTATGTGCCCTCTAGAAGCCCAGACGAAAAAAAGATAAGACCTAAGACATATGTTCATATTGTACTTGGCTGATGCAATATTCCATTAAAAATATGCCATTTATTAAATTCTCACAACCCATTTACGTGCAATGAATTTGTAGCTTTTGAGCACCTAAAACCCAGAGTGTGCAATAAAATTGATAGACCACAGTATAAACATATATATATATATATATATATGTTCTTCACAGGTATCATCATAAAAGAATATATTTTCACTATGTGTTTCTTCTGATAGATTTTAAACATGATCCATCAAGTTTTATCAGAATCCTAATCCAATTTAAATTATATTAACTTCTTTCTTTGGATCTTCTCACACACAGATGGATCCCTCTGTACTGTCCTGTTATGTTATATGGTAATTAAAAACAAGTTGGAGAGAGGTGGGGGATTTTTCCCAGCTCACTGCATGAAGTGCTCAAATGCTCTTCACAGTAGAGCCCAGTAGTCTCTCAAAACTTTATTAGAGACTCCGGCACAGTTGGAGCTTAGCTCTGCTCATGGATGCAATAACTTCAATAGCATTAGTTACTCATCCAGTCCTTCTGTTTAATGGGGAACATATAACTTCACCCCTTGAACGTCACAATTTTCCTGTCTCCTTTGCTCACTTCTACAACTGATGATCACCACTGATCTCTTGGGATACTTTCTTTACAATCAGTGACTCATTGACTGGCTGCTTGGCGACCAGCTGGCCAGTAACACCCTCATCACATTCATACAGTGGCACACAGAAGCCTTTATAATCCGATACGCCTCACCATTACTCTACTGATTCACCATTTACTGCTGCGTCTCCCTACACTACCCAAACTTCCTCTGCACAGCACATGTGACAAGCTACTGTTTTTGTTGACTTTACTGAACACAAAACACATGAAGGGAATATAAAAGTAAGTGATGGTGAGGCGGAAACCTGCAATGGCTTATATGAAAACTACCCAAAAGATGCTAAAAAAGGTCAAATACAAACAAATAATGATCTAAATACACATCTACAACACATTTTAAAAACTAAAATTCAAAAATCATGAATATAAAGTAAACGTGGAAGTATACTTAAAAACTGCAGGGAAACAGAAGGAAACTAAGTTTTTCCAATGCTCACTGAAAGATCTCCACACCAGTACAATATTCTGCATGTGTTTTCAGTTGTTGCTGTTGCTGCAACATAAATGTAAACACATATTTTGCACTGATTGTACACTTTAAATAGCAGGGATCTATACTTTTAGAAAGATCTAAATTACTTTATTTGAACATGTAGGCCTGAACTATAAAAACACTGTAATTTGAGAGGCCAGCTGTGCTAGACTGGATCTGACTGACAAAATTCCATATAATACTGTTGTGTACAGTGTAAAACACTGTATGACATGGACATGAACAGGAAATGCACTGTGGTCTAAATGTGTTTTTTTCTGCCTATACTGACTTGTTCCTATGTCTGGTTCTGGTTGGATTATAGGGACTATTTTCTGTGTTACATAAAGGGACTGCTTTTGTTTTTTTGTTTTTTGATCACTTCCGTTTGGTCTGAATGGACAGCTGTTCAGATTTGCGAGGATGCTGATGAAAATGAAACTATTTTGTAAATCAATAGGTTGTTTTACAAGCCAGAAAACACTGCAGAGCATTTGACTGTGGAAAACAGGACACACAACCAGTTTCCTCTCAGTATCTGTAAGCCTTTGACCGATTCTTTTGCCTATTGAGGACAACTATGTGATTTAAGGTCAATAATTTGTGTTATGAAACTTTGAAAAGGCTTCTGCAAGGCTTATCATAAAGGGTCATTACACAAAATGGCATTTTTGGGACAGTTCTAGTTTTTTATACATAGTATTTATACATACTTCGTATATTATGCACAGTGGCTTATGGTTGGCAAGTCCTCAGTTTGGAGAAGCAGCAGGAGTACCATCATGGAAGCGAAGCATTGTACTGGTGTAGAAGTGTTCAGTAGAAAAATATAATTTTAGCCTAGAAAGGGCATACCTAAAAGTAATCTCTATGAGTTTATTTGTACATTATATTTGGAATATTTTCATCGCTTTAACCTGCTATCAGACAGCCCTTTTCAATAGGAAACTGAAATCCACCAAACTATTTTGACAAATCCTTTCAGAGGCAGCGGATGAGCACCTTGTTCAACCGGACTTCAAAAAACATGAACTATCCCTTTAAACATCATTTTGGAGAAACATAAAGATTTACAAAGAGATGGTGAGCAGAGCCCATCAGTGCTCACAAAAGGGTTTTCCTACATGAACCAAGTGAATGAAATTAGTGAAAATCCTTAATAAGAGCTTCACTGAGACAATTTGCACTCTGAGGAATGAAGCTTTATCAAGTTATATGATATCTGAGCCCGTAATGCAGGTAATGTAATGCAAAGCTACTCCCTTGACTCAAATGCTCTGTAAATGTATTTGTTTAATTTTATTGTACATTCTGCTCAGGGGATGTCCACTGGTTCCTGTTCATCATTTTGTCTATTTTCACTGTTACTGAAAAGCATTGAAAGGACATTCCTGTACAAACTGCATTGTCCATACTTATGACCAACATTCAGGTATCGTTTTTTATTGTTTTTATTTATTTTTATAGATTTTTTAAAAATTGTTTTAGTAAAACTGCGGTGCTACTTACATGAAATCATACACACCCTGTGAGCCAGCATGACAGGTACTTCGGTCCAAAGATGTATTTCTGAATGAGGAAGCCTTATTGTGCTAAGAGAAGTGTTCTCTAAATACTGTTTATGTGTATTTGTAGATCTGTGACTGGACAAAGGAAATATTGAATTAAAACCAATGATACAAGGTCATAACATACAGAGAATATGATTTATCTATTGTGGAGCAACCCAGCAGGAAACGAGATATGTGCTCCTGTGGAGCTCGACAGCAGTGCAAAAGTACCATTTCCACTTTCTTCCAAGGGACTAGAGGTTGTTTATTGTCTTTTTCTGTTTGTGTACTGTGCAGTCATCTTCTAATAATCTTTATTTGTGCGGCACATCAAAAACTGAGACCCAAAGCGCCTTACAAAAACATTGGATTAAAACGACTAAAGAAACAAGGCCATTTCTAAAGTGGCTTTAGGCTTTGTCACAGCAGCTGATCTTTCTAAGGTGTAATGCTGTGCTCAGCTCCGAGGAATAAACAGTCTAAATCACTGGGATGGTTGGGAGGATTTCACTTACTTAAAGCGAGTAAAGTCTCTCCCGCTGCACTCAACAAAACTCCATGTACCAGTCGCTGCCATGAATACTTTAAATGGGCATTACAGTGACTGGCTGGCATCTTAAAATCAGTTTGTTGTGCTCAGGGCGGTGCCTGAGTTATACTGTGGGGAAATAATGCATTCATTTCATGTATCCAAACACATATCTGAAATATATTCCGTGCTGTAGGAGCAGAGTAGGGATTACTGGCAAAACATCACCTTCTTACAAAATGCATGGAGAAAATAAATCTAAAGAGGTCTACTATATAAACCCTTTACTATAGCAACAGTTGAAGCTTTGTTATAAGAAACAGCTCTATTGCCGGATCAGTTTTGGCTTGTGGACCTCTTGGATGACACTCATGAAGTCCCAGTATGAAACACTGAAGCTGATCTTCATACAATAACTGCTGGAGTTCTGATCTCTTTATTTTTAGTGCTTCCATTTACATCATACGGTTTCAGGGCGACAACCCTGGCTGTGCCTCTGTAGAGTCCAAGACCTACTGTTTTTTGTGTCTAATAATTATCGGCTTGTTTTATATTATTGCTTAGAAATCATTTAAATATAGCAAACATGATTATTTAGAGCTGCATCGTTAGAGTAAAAGTAAAAATCACTTTGCATATCCTGCCTTAGTAATAAAAGGCACAGTTCTGAGAGAAGGGGTGAGTAAGGGTTATTTTAATCAAAGTTGGAAAAACTGGCAGAGAAAAACATATTTTAGGTTGTTAGCTAAGTCATTAACATCTGTGTCTGTCTTGTGCCTTCTAGTGAATGAAGAAAAGGTAGCTCAAGGTTCTCTGTGAAAGAGATTTCCTTGATTTATGGACTGTCACCTAAAACTGACATAGACTGTTGATGTTGTAAGACAGAAAATTCTTCAAACTATTGGTGCCGTGCTGAAAATTTCATTGATGTCACATTATCACATCGCGTCATCTGTCAGCCTCCTCCGCTTCTGACTGTGACATGGATGTGCAGCTGTGTAGCGGGATTTTAATACGATTGACACAGAGCCATTCACCTTTCTCTGAGGCAACATATGGGTTAAACTTGTTCATACAGAATGGCAGATGGTGGACAGGCCCAAAGACTTTCTCAGATGTCCACTAGCTTTGCATGGAGCTAGCTGCATATATTGGACAGCATTGGTCAGGTTTTGTGTGTCAGCTGTGCAGTCAGGCTGAGTTGATGAAACAAACCCAAGTGTATGTCTGGGGTACTGGCTTCAACTGTGGGATGAGGTGTGTTCAGTTAGGAATTGCTCTGTTCTCCATTATACCACAAGGTGGTACACAACACTACTATAGGTAAAAGACAGGAAGTGATGCAGTAGTTGATGAAGTAATGTTGATGCATAGCCCAAATGTCAAGATGGAGTCTGTATCCTGCTACTTTCCTAAAAATCAGATATAATCCTACCTGATCCTGTTTCCTGCCACCTATAAACAACCTGGGGACCTTTTTCTGCCACGCCTGAAGAGTCAACAAAACCATTCAAGACATGGGTAAGTATGTTAAAACATTTCTTTAAGGTCAGTAATGCAGTTGGAAATGCATAGAACATAGGAATGAACAGTGGTTCTTTCATACTTTCATACAGGTGACAATGTGGCAACAGAGCATCAGGCTTTGAGAAAAAGACTGAACGTTCCAGTAAAGATGATATCCATTGGGAGCAGCTCGTGGAGCGTGTGGCTAACGTTTGCTTTAGTGAGAGAGACATTAGCAGAAACAATTACAATAACTACTCAAGTTAAATCAGCAAGAGAGCTGGCTGAATATATACCAAGTGATCAGGATTTGTCACCTGCACATGTTGTGCCTCTGTTCCCTCTGTATGAACCGTCTTTCACTGTATTTCTTCTACATGTATTTCTGTCTCATTCAGTGAGAGAAGTTGAATACCACTAGTTGTTTGTGGATAAAAGAGATTGTTTGATAACATACAGTCCAAAGTTGAACTGAAGTCAAGATATCAAAACTAACTGTGGACACTGTTGCTTCAGTGTCTTACCCCAAAGCATCTATTAGGAGCTTTTCAAGGAAACGCCTCTCCAACAGTCCCATGATATATGATTGTTAGTGATATATTGATGGACCCCTATTAAGATGCTGTTCTGCAAGCAATCGACTGTTCATGTGGCCCAGCCAACTTCTATGTCGTGGACTCAGAGACGGCACTTATGAGAATGGATTTAATGTATGCCCTCCACCTGAAGATCAAGGATAAAACTGTATACCATCCAACTGCATCACTTCCTTCTCCAGCCGCCACTGCAGCTTTGGCTCGGTATGTCAGAATTTGAATGTCAATGGACATTCAATTGATGGTTTGATCCTCAGTTCCTCTTATGAGGAAAAGCTGGCTGCATGTGTCCTTGGGCAAGACACTAAACCCTAATGGGTGTGCCATTGGTGTGTGAATATGTATGAATGTGTATGAATGTATCAGTGTATGAATGGGTGAATGGGTGTAGAGTTAGAGTGCTTTAAGTGGCTGGAACTAGAAAGGAGATATATAAGTACAGTGAGCATAGTGCCTTCATCCTTACAACAGTCACTGCAGCAATCCAAAAGCTGGTGATGACAGTGGCTAATGTGAAGAACTACCTAGATGACGCTATTCTTGACGAGTTCTTGCAAGCCACTAAACAGGATCCTGTTCCAACAGATGCTGCCAGCCTCAGCTCTTATTGTGTTATGTCATTGTTGTATGTAAAATCCACATTATAATGGACTGATGAGTTGAAACAGTGACATGTGGCAAGCGAAGCAACCCTGTCCAAAGCCTGTCCTATTGACTCCTGGTAAATTTGAATATCCCAAATGTCACACTTGGTTGTACCTTTCTCTTTGTGCTGCACACTCCTTGCTCTAGCACACAAAGGATCAACAGTGCTGGTGCGGGTGAGCTCAAACACTCTCAGATGATTGGATGTTCATTGTATCAAGGGTCAAACGTGTTGGCAAAGGTTTCTGAGGCACCTCTGTAACCTGTGCCTCTACCTGCAGGCTCCCAGGCCTGGATCAGATCTCAGGACCCCAAGTTTTCAGTCACTTCCACTGAGTACTACTCAAGTGTCTCTTAGCATTGATAATGCAGCATCATTTACAGCTGCTGCATTCTCAATATGACAGTGATGTACATTTTAGGCTGTCATTTTGGCAATCTTACATAAAGCAGCACTGTTAAGCAAGATGGAGAGCTTACGCCTCCTTATTCAGGGGAAAGTAGGCAATTTGGATTTGGTGCATGTTCCAAGGGGAATCAAAAATTTGATGGGATTGGATGGGTGAGCAATCAGTTGAAGACTTTTGTGGTTTTGCAGTTGGGATCAGACAGAAAAAATTTACACACACACATGCACACACACAGTTTGACATCTCTCTACCTGTTTGACTGCAAGTAACAGTCTGCCATAGCAATAGATCATCACCAGGATTGGTATACCCAGGCAGAAAATGAAGAGGCAGATGATGTAGGCATGCGACTGGGCTGTCTGAACCGTCCAGGACACAGAGCAACTTGTTCCTGCCCCCTCTATGCCATAGCTGCTCCAGCCCAGCAGAGGGGGCACTGTCCAGAACAAGGAGTACAGCCAGGAGCCCCCGACAGCCAGCAGGGGTTTGCGGTAGTTTGGCCCACGCTTGTTGTATACAGTCAGAGTGCTGTAGCGGTCGTAGGAGAGGATAACCAGAGAGATCAGGGAAACAATACCTGAGAAAGACAGAGAGGCAGAGGAATGAAAGAGAGCAGCTCTAAACCATATGGCTCACAAGGATATGAACAAAAACATAAAATATACTGTGTAATTATGTCATAGAGCAGGAGAGTACCATCAAAATAAGTCTATAAAATGCTAAAAACCTGCATAAAAATACATTAAATAGAGCAGCTAATGTTAGTCATTTTTAAAATCTAAAATACTGATAATACAGCAAATATGCAATTTTCCCACATCCCAGTGTGCAGTATTGTAATACTCACACGAGTTACTCAACCTCATTTGGGGTTTCTTAACCATTTCATTTAATTGTACAGTCTCACTGATGTTGGCGAAGTCTCTTAATCTCTTAGTGTGTCTGATCTGAGGTAAAACCTGCAGTCTGTCAGGATTAAGGTTATGGGATTATCACACTGGGTCACCAAACAAATGACCCCTACATCCCCGGTTCCCTCACTGCTCCACTCATTCTTTCGTTTGGTATACTGAAGCCTTTACTGCCACTCCACTTCATAATTGTCCATTGAGTACTTAATCAAATTTGGCCCAACGTTGCCAAATACACAGACATATCAGCTGTAACATTCTTTTCAATCTCTCTCTTCTGTAATGAGTGGTTGGGCTTTTTTATTGTATAATAAAATATATTATATATTATAATAATACTTCCTCTGTTTCTGTTGACAGACTTATTTTTAAAGACATTTACACTCCATGTGTAAAGAATCACTTATGCGTCATTTTGAAGTTTCATTATGTCTAAACAAAGGCAAGACAAAGCAAGCAAGCGAGTAGTTACCCAGTGGTATGGCTGCACATTTGGTTCTTCTCCTGCCTTACATTCATATTCACAACTTGCTTTCATAATGCTTGACAGAAAAACTCTAAAATCCACTGGGAACATAGAGTTAGGTCTATCAAATATTAATGTTAACATTTCATTTGGTCTTGTTTCTCAAGAAAAAAAAACCACGTATCTAATTCATTTAAAAGGAAAACTGAAAAGTCTGTCAGTGTCGGTGTGTAAAGCACATACTGGACCCGCCAAAAAAGCTGCTGTGGTACAGTGGCAGAGATGTGCATGAAGGTGAAAGTGACTCAAATCCTAAAAAGTGGAAGCACAACAGCCTACGAAGACTCACCACACAGTGTGTTTAGCTTGCTAAAGTCCCAGTAAGCCATGACAATGTGACTGTGAACACGCACAGTAACAGGACCTTGAGCCTGAAGCAGCTGTGCCATTTGGCTGTTTCATTGCAGCAGTAAATACCTGGAATGGGGTTTTTTTTGTGTGTAGGAAACATCCAGAGGTAACAAAGCCTTATGTGTAATGACTGATTTTAAAGCTCTTGTAACTAAAATGGTTAATGTATTTGTTGGTGCTTGTCTATGTCCAAGTAATTGCATATATTTGTGTATCTATTAAGTTTTCCTGTGGTCTCGTCTCTGTCGTCTCTCTCAGGGATCTTTGATATCGTTGATATTTTGGGACTAACCTGGTTAAATACAAATTAAATACAGAAACAGAAACTTGTTTATTGACATGACTGGGAAACCTTGAGATCCCCTCCACACATGGTTTACTTAACACGAAGAAGCATTAGGTGATTAGAGGTAAAGATAAGGTGATAATAATGGATAAGAAATGTAAGTGGGCCATACTGTATAAAGCTGAGCAAATGTAATGCTCCTTTAAGTTCTTGTTTTGAGCTTTGTCCATGAAGTCTATCAGAGCTGTACCATGATCAAGATCTAATGTGATGTCGGAGCAGTGTTGAAATAAACCACATATGCAGATCAGCTGAGGCTGAACGAGTTTTCACTTTTCATCAAAGTGGAGATTGATGAGAAGTGGAAGTTTTTCCACGGCAGCATTGCAGTGTTTTTCTCTGTTCGGTCTGTTCTGTTCAGTGCGGCAGTGCTTATTTTTCATGAATGTCTTTACAATTCCTGTCATATGATCATATAGATAGATTGTGAACCATGCAGCCTAATTTACAAATGGGGTCAAATGGACAAATTGAGTGTGACAGTGATGTATCTGCAATATATTTAGTTTCACAGTTTCCATCACATTGCAGTTTCTCTGCCTCCTTTATCTGTGGCTGCAGCTTGTCACTGGTTTTCCATAAAGTGCACACATGGCGCAGCAGTCACCTCAGGGTCATAGCACCAGCCTTTTTCCTGAGTCCAGCTGTGTGATTCTGATAAATTTATGTAAGTTTGTATTAGACTGTATCAATCAGAAAAGATCAAACTGATTATTTAGAGCAGCTATAGTAAGTTTTATAGGGGACTAATGCTTCTTAAAATAGCCCTGGATAATGCCTCTCATCTTTTCAAATCCAATCTTGTGACCTGTCTGCTGCTATATGTTCCTCTCCGGAGCTCTTAACCTTTCTCATTTTCCCCAGTTTCACAGTGTAATGATGTTACCAACAACTGCCACTATAATTCAGCAAAACAAGGAAGGGCTGATGACAAAAACTCCCCTCTGTACTGGACACAGAAAAACATACTGCTATACCCCTCAGTTCAAAAAATACCATCTGGCATTCAAGGAATGAGCAGTTAGAGGGCATAAAATCCTGCATCTCTGGAGAAGAGAAACATGTTACTGACACGTGCACTTGAAGCACAACAATGAAATTATTCAAAAAACATTATTTACTGTTACTCTGAGCTTCCCATAACTTTCGCATGTCAAAATGTTGGTGTTTTACACCAGACACCACATTTTACAGGTCAATGTACTATATCTTATGGAGAAACACAGACTCACTGCTGGGCAGGTCACTGTAGATTTTTTCAAGGCACAACACACAAATAGAAAAAGAAATACATTTATGCCTACATCAGCATTTTAGAGTTGCCAGTTCAACTAACTTGCATGTCTTTAGCACGAGGGGGGAAAACTTCAGGAATATTTCACTATATAATATTAAATATACCAGAAGCCATTACACAAGATCAAAGGCTACAGGAGAGGCAGCGTGTCAGCTGACTTACACCCCCCCCCCCCAGCAGAAGCTTCACCTCACAGCGTAAACCTCATCACACAGAACATATAGTCTGTAAGGAGTGCAATGAGATCAGTTCAGAAAACACAAGGCTCTCTCTTTGTAGTTCCTGGTTCGTACTCTACACGCACCTTACTAACAAGATGGTTGGTGTATTATTGGTGGAATTTTTTATTAGATGTGGTAATAACGTTGTGTGTGTATGTGTGTTGATAATCAGACAAGGAGCGAGGATACCCCACTGTGATGAACTTTAACTTGACCAGTCGCCCCTGACATCCCTTACTTGTCCCTGCCCTCCTGCAGAGACTGCCCTTTGTTTATTTAAACAGCTTAACAACCTATGTTTACATTTAAAAAACAGGAAGTAGTGCCACATTTTATAACAAAGCAAACAGCTGCTCGGGTTGAGTGACAGTAAAGTATTTGTTTCTCAGTCTTGGTTTATTAGTAATCTTGTTGGGCCAAGTCATCATCATCATCATCACCACTGTGGCATCATAAGACAAACAGTACACACAGCACAGAGTAGCGACGTGTGTTTTTACACGTAATGCTTATGAAATTTCATTGTCATCACTGTTTTTTAAATCCTGTTGCAAATGACAGTGTAAAGTGTGCATAAAAGGTGCTCAAGCACTCGCTGTAGCACCTGCGTGTCTGTAAGTCTGTAAGGGCGCATATTGGAACTGGGCTATATTCTTGGGGAGAAAAGCAAAAAGCTCTGCACGCAGCATGTGCTTCACGTTTGGAGGTGCTGGCACCTGCAAGATAAATGTGTAATCAGAAAAAAACTGGTCACAGGTGTTTGTGCCATTGAGGATGCACACTCAACCCACAAAAATATAATCAAGGTTCCTTTATTAACCCTGACAAAGGCAATACATTTTGCTCAGCACTTCAGCAGCTGAAGCTGAGCTTATTCCTCTGATTGAGGCTTATTCTTGTTTCCTTACCTTAACTAAAATTACAGCACCCAGATGTTTCAGGAAATTGCTTATAAATTACTCCAATAATGAAACTATGTATTTGTGACCTGGTTTTAACGACTTCAGTAGACACTAAAGGGCTTGAGGCTCAGAGTAACAGACAGGGTGGGGAGGTCAGAAAGTATTCAGAGAGCGAGTGAAGCATTGTTGGCTTTGGTTTTATCACAGGATTTGTTGACAATAAGAAAATTGCCAAACTTATCCTTTAAGCACAAGAGTGGGGGATCGTTTATTACTTGTTTCATTACAGATCTGATATGCTTGAATATACGGCCAAACCGCAACATGACTGCAATGTTGTTTCAGATGTTTAGATTTATGAGTAAAAGTCGAAAACATCTTTTTTGCACACTGGAGGAGAACAACAGACTTATCTTTCCAGCTATTGAAATGGAAAAAAGGTGCATTAAATTAATTATTCTTTTTACATTCAAAAATTGTCTAGTTCATTTGTTCCAGTTAGTGCTCCCACACAGCTGAGAACTTCCGTTGTGTTCACTGGATATGCAGCATTTCTGCATTTGTTTTTTGGGTTTGAATGTTTTTGAATTGGCAGCATTAATGAAGCTGCAGCACATTTCTCCCAGTGGAAATGTTTTCATTAGTTGCGTTGTAGTATGTTTGCCACTGTGGACCACTTGATAAAAATAACTTAAAACTGTGAAGTCTGACTGTTGAAAATCAGGGAACTGTTTAAAATTCATGCCATGGAAGATAAAAAACAATGGCTTTTGAACAAACGTCATCAGTTTTAGTGGCACTTCTTTTCTTGAGTTGTGTGTCAAAGACAGTGGTCAGAAAACATCTGTTAGGCTACAATAAACTGCTTTCACAAATCTCCTAAATAGAGCTCTATAAATGAAATGAATAATAATACGGTGTGTAATATTCTTTTAACAAGGCCGCTGCCGGGGAGAACAAGATGTAGTGACCAGTGTGAGTAAACTGGATGTTTGTGAACAGATCAACACATAAACACACTGCCTGTGCTTCATTCAAGCACAGGAACACTGTAGTGTATTTGTCTGTTGTTGGTATGTTTTATGAGATGGTCATTACAAATTGTAAATCCATTTGACCCTGACCAATCAAACAAAGGAAGTGAAGTCCCTGTTGACAAGGAAAGAAGTAAGACACACAAAAAGAGGCATGATTTATTTACTATTATCCCTTTTCAGTGGTAAACGGTTTGTATTTTGAAATAAGAAAAGTAATAACCTGTATCATTTATTTGCAATTGTTACAAAACTCAAGTAGACACACACAATATGATATTTCTATTATAAAAATAAGTAAAAGAAATAAATAAGATAGTCAAAAATATTACTTTTTATTCTGTCAAATGCATCCCCTTCGCTGTTTGTTTTAAGAGGGGTGAATACCAGTGAATATGTCTGGTACCTGACTGAATCACTGGACAGCAGCACTGAGATGAGCCCTGTCTCCAGCATTCAGTACCATGCTGTGTCAAGTCCTGTATACTGGCAAGGCAGCATTGCCACAGGCATTGCCCAGAGCGGAACAAAGTCAAAATAAACACCTGCTGATTTGAAAATCACAGTATGAAATATACCAGCCTTTTTTCAATAACATGGAAATTCCTCTCTGTAAAAATCCCCATTTTATCGTTCAGGCATAACGAAGCACAACAGGTGAATAGACAGAAGCAAAACACACAAACACAGATCAAGTAGATACTATTAGCAGATGACATGAAAACAGAGAGTGGGGGGGAATTAAATTAACACTGACACAGTACGTGGTTGCAGACCGTAGAAAAGCTGTTAGTGAAGATAGGAGGAAACAGGAAGTATGATTATAAAAAGAAAAAAAGGGGGAAAATCAGTAAGTATGGGTGTATTAGCATTACTTCATGTACACACAAACAAGAGCCAGTGAACCAGTGAGAACCAGTGAGGTGAGACAAGGTTGAATGTTAAAACAGGTATCAAAGTCATTCTAGATACTGTTGGCGGTGCACAAAACTACAGCCGACGACAATGATATATTTATATAATTGCACTCTCCGCTGCATCTGTACTAAATATAGAATGGTGTTGTTAAACTAAAGGAGCGACTAATGAAACAAACTAATAAGAATAGACATTGTGAGATGTGACATGGTGGAGAGGAGCTGCCAGTGTTTCCGCTCTCTGCTGCGAGAGCCTGCTGACAGAGTTCAATTCCACCACAGAAAGATGCTAGAACGAGAAGGGGACAGGTGTTTTTCTAGTTTATTGTGAGCCCATATTCGCCAGATGTGAAACCACTTTCCCCATCTACACACTGCTTCCTCCGTGTCGAGCGGACCAGCATTGTTCTGCAGAGGGTTTAAACCTCTCGGGCTGTCCAGATAAAATGACATTCTCATCTCCAATTCTACAAAACAGCTTCATACATCTGATAAAACTGTGGGCCTATGTGCCCAGTTCAACCCTTCAGTGCAATTATGTGAGAGATTACCCATAATATGTGTTTGCCTGAATGGTCAAGGCAGTGGCTCATTCATCACAGCAGTTCAAAAAATATGATGTACACTTTTAACAGTGAATTAAAGTTGTTAAAGTGTGCAAGGGTTGTGCACCATGAATACACCCTAAATAGCTAAGACCTTTACAGCATCATTCTGAGGCATTTGAAACAAGCAAATTGAACTGTACGCAGTGGATTTTTCATTCCCTGTCATGCCGCACAGCGAGTGTACAGCGCATTGAAAAATTAGTTCTTTCGCTTTTCCAAAATGAAATTCAGGCTGAAAGGTTGCCCCTTTGACACCATGGAGGACATCCAGAGGAAATCAAAAGTACATCGCAGATGGTGCTTTACAAGGTTACATAATGGGATTTCCACTAAGTGATCCAAGCATGGCGGAGCACTGGGAGCAGTGTATCAATACACAGAGTGATGTGGGGATGGCAGCAAAATATAAATGAGGTATGTTTTTTGTGTGTCATGGAGCAATTTGATTGCACTTTGTAAATTAATGAATCACTTTTGAGCCATCACTGTTAATATTTGTCTATTTTCAGTGCTAGAAAGTAATATGTGCTAGAAGGTTTAGTCTAATTTTGCAGTGGATGGGATGAGCATCATTAGAGGATCTACTGGCAGTTATGGGCAAAGTTAAGGTGTAATAGTGATGACAACAAGAAGCTACTGCTAGTTTGAAAACAACAATGGCAACTGACCTGACTGGTTAAAGTTAGCCTCTGACAGAGGGTGATAGACAGATATTTCATCCAATCACCTGCCAAGTATTTTTGAAGGCGCCCGCTTTTGGTTTCAATGGGATAATTCCATCTGGTTTATCAGGTTAGGTTTACATAGGAGGTAACTGAAAGTCCGGTGTGTCTAATACAGACACACAAAGGTTCCCTTGAATATCCGTATGAGACACTAACGGGTGTGAAAAGATGTTGAATGAGAACAGGTTGCACAATCTGGCCAGAATAATCTAAAATCTCATGTATAGACAAAACCAAAACGTGTTAGTCCCCAGACCTGGCTATAGGCCATATCGACAGCTGCCTATAGAGTACCTCCTTCTGGTTAGCACTGATCACCCTCCAAGGATGAAACAAAAGTAAAAATAAAATTCCCTGGTGAGCTAGAACCGTATTCTCTGGCTTGAGGTAAGAAAGAAAGACAGACATTTGGCACCCCTGTTTAAGATTTAGATTTAACAAGTGCTTAGAATTACAAGGCTGACTGGACAGAGGTCAAAAGGCAAATACTGAGTTTCACATTTAATTTCATAATGAAAATGCTTTCAACTGTGCAAAGAAGAAAATAGATAGAAAGGCGGATGGGAAAACCCCCATGGAGGATATGTTGTCTAATGTTAACTAAAAGTGCCATTATGTGTGTAGATATTTCATTTGTAGAAACTAGCTAGCTAAGTAGCAATATAGCTAACTCCAGACCATGCTATGATAAGCAGATGCTACATTAGCAGCTTGATACAGACACAAACTGAAGATCATAAATCTGCATGGTAAGCCAGTTGACAGCTTTCTGGATAACTGTTACAACATTCGTTATTGTGCTTAAACTTCACCGACTGAAATCAGTGACAATGGATAATGCTATATTCAGAAACACATGGGTTGTGGACCAGGTGACGCCAACTATGTGTAAGTGTTTTCCTAAGCAGCCCAGTACGCTTGATCAGTATTAAAATATATTATCAATCGGTTAACCAACCACTGACACTCAAAAAGGAAGTGTCAAATGCCTACTTGGCTGGTTCCAAAAGAGAGTCAAAATCAGATTCAGATCTATTGCCTCCATTTTTGGACTAGCTGGGAGTTAGGCATCACATCACACACTACCAAGATGGCAACATTTCAGGGGGCATTAGTTAGCATTTTGTTGTTAGTTAAGCCCCTTTCAGGTTGCCCAAAAAACTCACCACTACCTGCTGTGATCTGGCTTTTGTCACCAATGTTAATGTTTACCACTGGGATTCCAATCTGCATCAAATGACACTGCTGTAATCACAGATGTTTATGAGCTAAACCTCTAATCAGCAGTGATGTAAACACAACACCCGGGTAAACATGCTAATTTTCGCTCTTTTTCCAGCCATGATGCTATACTGTGCACAGATGGAAACAGCTGATTAACAAGAGATATAGCACTGTGGGAACAATGGGTAATGGTGGCAGGACAGCAATGCTGCCTTATTACTTTTTACTCTAACCCTCTGTCACAGTGCTGCCGTGATGTGGGATATGATGCAACAGAAAAAACAGAGCAAAGCATACACGTCTGCAGAATTACATGTGCTTCAAAAACCCTCACACAAGATGATTTCAGTATAAAAAGGCTATTACAGTTATCTTGTAGAATAACTTATAACCAGGGGTGGCTGCCAAATCCTCGTCTTGTCTATGGCACCCAAACGGCTAGTTAGTCCCTCTCTTTTGCCTGCCAAATTGTTTCCACCAATAGTCACAACAGTTACTGACATTTACCTAGAGTACTTACTTGTCACTTTTTCCTCAGGTGTAAAGAGTAGACAACTGCAGAGGACCGCAGAAAAGTGCAGCCTCTTTCCCAGATTATCCATTTTATGATTTAATGTTGCCTGGCCTTGTGTTTTCACTAAACTGTTCAGGCAATGTCATCTTGTTTTTTTAATAGTGAGTGTAAGGTTCCAGATGTAAACTTAAGAACCTTAATTGAATAAAATTAATTATAAGCTGCTGCGGCAAAGCTCAGTTAACTTGTGCTATACATCCAACATAGTGTAGATCCTAAAAAAGTCCTACCGTCAGACCAAGACAATACAAGTATAGCTTACAGGGCGGAACACGTGTCAGCACTGCCCTCTGGTGAACTGGAGTAGTAACAACACCTTTTATCATAGTGATAAAGGGTACAATGATGTGTCATACTGAAATAATATATTTACATGTGCATTAAGAGGTTGTGAAATGATGTGGATGTAACAGAAAAGTTACTTTTCCAAGCATCTGTTTACTGGATACATGGTTACTTGGGCTTTTGAAATACTTACTTAATTACATTTGAAAGAAGTAGTAATAGTAACTATGACCGGAACACTAACTAATTATTAATTTTCAGTAAGTTGCACAATAGAGATATAAGATATTTACTCTAAATTGTGACAACAAGAAAAATAAAGAATTTCTCTAGCTTTATCCCCTGAGTTGGGGAAATGTATCTCAAGTTAAAAAAAAGAAAGAAAAAGAAACATCTGCCTGTAATCTCTGTGTTGTGGAGGAGATTACATCATAAGGGTTTGAATAGACAAGACTGAGGAGCTGATATTATTGCAGATAGAGTAGCCTTTACATGGATTACTTGTTGTCCAGAAAGTAGCGAGAAGTTGCCTTACAGAAACAAGGTTTAGGATGATTCGGAGTCAGTGTAACCATATGGTCCTCTAACAAACGATCAGACCAAGGCTTCACACTAGCCTTGATATTTCAGGTTGTGGCAACGCAGCAAACATTTCAGTCTGTTTATTATATCAAGAATTATATTGCTTTTTTGTCCAAATAAATGAATTATATATATATATATTTTTTTTTTTTTTTAAAAAACCAAAAACAAAACAAACAAAAAAAGGTTTTACTTTTGAAACAATCTTTTTGCCCCGTATCAGGAAATACAAGAAACTTACCAAAACATGAGTTGATGAAGCCGTACCAGCTGCAGCCGCTGTGGCCCAGCAGCCACTTCCCACGGATACTGGAGGCGAAACTGAGAGTGGTGCCGAACAAACATACCAGCATGTCGCTGACACTGATGTTCAGCAACATCATGTTCACCGGTGTCCGCAGCTTCTTGAATTTGCAAAATAGAAGCAGCACGATGAAGTTGTTCAGGAAGCCGAAAGTCATGATGAAGCCCAGCGCCACGGACAACACGACGAAGCCCGTCGGGGAGAGCTTGTCCCTGCCCGCCGGCGCGTCCACCAGCTCCCGGTCATCGCTCAGGTTGAAGCTGTAATTCAGACCACCCTGACCAGAACACATCCTGCTGTCCATTCATCGGAGTTTGTCCTCACTCTGGAGCTGTTTTTGGTAGTTACGGTTGGTCACTCAGCTCATCTGGAAAGTTTAGGAATAACATATTTGTACTTGAGTCTTTCTCCATGCTGTTTTTCCTTTGGGACGTACGCAAGTGCTCATGTTTTCAAATCGCACATTCCTCCGCGTGTATCGAGAGCATGAAGGTGCTAACACGTTCCTTGAAAACGGCTGAAAATAGCCTACATTAGGATACTACACAAAGTACCACCTGTTACCTTGACGCATCCTCGTCGCCGTATGCACCACATTTTCGTGAGCGCGCGAGCTTCTTTTGACGCCCTAATATTTCTGCAAAGCAAAGGTGTCACATTTCACCACAGTCAGCCTTCTCCTAGCTGTTTTGTTTTAGTTGAAGTCAGTCACTGCCAAGCTGCCACCTTTAACATTAACTGTAATCCGCGCTCGAAGTGAAGACTCCTGATGGATGAACTATGCTGTGCGCTCTGCCTTGCCATCCAGCATCTTTTAAAGGGCACTCTTACGTCACGAGATACTTGGATCACAGGGGCCACTGGGTAAGTGTATATGTGTGTGCATGTGTGTTCGTCTGTGTGTGGCTCCCGTAATTGTGCCTTTATTAGCTTTAATTAAGTTTTCTGGCAGCAGCGTAATTATTTGATAGACGTGAATGCAGCTTTTGCGCGATAGAGCTGCTGTGAGAAGGGCCATCACACCCAGCAACACATCAACAAACTATTCATCAATGTGTCTTCAAAGGAACTGCAATTACTGTAAGTTGTTTGGCTGCACATTAAATACCCTGCACATTCAAATCTATCATCTGTTACTGGGGTATTGTATATGTCTTATTGAGCCACTGTATTGTGTAAAATTTATTGGACAATCCATAATCCTCCTTTTTTCAGTTGTGCCCATCTTTGAAGGAACACATTTGAAGAGTCTTCAGAATAAGATAAAATATGATGTTGGCTTTCTTGAAATAACTTTACCAATGACATTCAGTGTTTGTTTCTTTTCACACCTTATTCCCTTTCTGCTCTGAAGATGAAAAGTTATTCTTTGTCCAAACTCACAAAAGACACAAGGCTCTCACTCTGCTGACAGCCCAAAACAGACCTCTCATATTTTGGATTTGACTGACATGTGTGCTTGATGAGCAACCAGTTTTGTCTTTTCACCCTCCAGATGGTCTGACCTATCACTAATGATGGTTTTGTTTGCCCACTTACTGCAATGCTGCACAGCAATTAATGATGCTGTTAGTTACACTGGTGATTGACAAGTCTGTGGTGAAAAAGGTCTGTTTAGCTTCAATATTGCTCCTGATCTGAGATGTCAATACTTCTGGATTACCAGTGTATGTTTGTGCAGGTATATGTATACATATTATTTGTTTCTTATTCAGTCTCTCTGTTTTTTAATACTCCCTCATTTACCCGTTATCCTCTTTATTAGTTATTAGCTTTTGGCTTTACATGTCAGAACAGTAAAAGCCACTGATTGTTCAATTCAGTGCATAAGATCTTGTTCATGCATTGTTGCCAAAAGAAATACATTGTACACTAAAAATATCTCTAAAGACTCTCTATAATGGATAAGTGGCCAGTCAGACATGAAATAGCCCTGCACTAAAAAAACCATAAGGGCTGCATTGGTGTGGAATTGATGTTACAATTAGTGGTGAGAGGATGCTCTGATTGAGTCATACATTCATGAGTTTAAAGGCTTATCAGACGCTGTAACAATTATACTATCATACAATTCTGGCGGGTTATTATATCGACAATTATTTAAACTGCTGTCTTTTTTTGACTGAGGTCTTTGTGTTTTCTGCCTTGCTCCAAAAGTGCAGCGATGTAATTGGTGGTCTTACTGAAATGAATGAAGATTCTGAGGCTTTTCTCATGAAACTGCCCTGAGAGCTCTACACACTTCAACTTTACTCGTCAAGCACTGAGCTCCCAAAGCTGCCACAGTGTGGTGAAATGAAAAGCAAGAACATGTTTGTGGCTTCTCTTCAGTTTTTTTGAAGATACTTGTGGAGTTACTTTGTGTTTACATTTTTGCTGTGCAGTCCTTGTCATTGGGGTTCAGAAGCTCCATACAAATGTGGCAATGCAACAGGCTCCAGGCCATTTTCTAAGTTTTAAGACCTAAAGCAAGATAAACTTATATGTGGACTGGGGATCATCAGAAAGTCATAATGCAGTAATAATGTGTTTTTAAATGACTTGGCACTATCTTGGTATTAACAATGTTTAGGTTCTGTAATAACAATGGGGACAGATATACCTCAAGATAAAAATGGAAAGGTAATGTACCTATTGAAGGACATTATCTCATTATTATCTTGTAGTAATTGTAATTTGGAATACTAAAGCTATAATTATGCTATTATATTTGTGGGTCAGTGTTTTGGTTTCACACCACACAGTGATTCTTTTATGGTCATTGTGTCAGAATCAGTGATCTGTAGTCATAAATGCTTTTGACATGACAGAACACAAATTTGTCACAGACCAATCATAACTTGCCGTATTTCTTGACCTGTGTGATGTCATCAGGAAGAAAATGCTAGAGACTAACTTTTGGGAACAAGCAATGTTGTCTGAAGTAGAGTGTTTTCTGTTGGATGTAGTTTGCTTGGAAAAGCTTGAAAAAAGAAAGAAAAAACCGACTGTGACCTTTGCTCTCATTCACAGTTCCACCCCACAGCACCAACAATGCAATTTCTCCCACTTTGACCTGCTTACTGTGTGGGACAGCTCTCTATGCACCTACGGGCCCCCATCACAGAACAAACTGTGAGATTTGTCAGATTTTGCAAGAGGCAGCAAAAACATTCTGGCACAAGAGACGTTTTGTAAGGATGTTGTGAGGCGTCTGAGAGGCAGCGTCTGTGGTTGTCCTTTATGATTCACTGCACTAAATAAAATAATTAATTGTCACACCTGATGCTCATGTTCATTCCTGTCTCCTGGGTTGAGCTGTTATTGGACTGATATTGTATCTGAACAGTGCAGTGTGCCATTGTAACCTGGAGGTTATTTAATAAATGTCATAATAGAAATGTCGGGGCTGCTGATAAGTCTTTTTCCTCTTTCAAGAAAATAATTCAACATTGTAAGGCCATTTAAAGCTGGAAACTGTTCCACTGGAGCTTTTAATTAGAGCGCCATTTTCCTGAACACCAAGCATCTTTTGATTGCAAAGGCATTAAATGCATAGTTTCAATATGTTGCAATGAGAGCTTCAAGCTAAGCACAACCAAGCAGCTCTGCAATGAAACACTGACTGCTGCATTCAAAGAGCCTGGGGCGTTTAGACAAATTAAGATGATGCTCAGCTGGTTTGTGTGACAATTTGTAGATAATATCAATGAGTCAAAGGACATTTTACTGCATCCATAACTTTCTGTTTTTACTTCCTAAAACATATAAATTCTGGTACATTTTGGTGTTTTTTAATTTTAGTTTTTTCCAAATACAACAGCAACGGGGCATATTTTATTTTATAAAATGTATTTGTCAGGTACTGCTTATTTATAAAACTGAACAAAATGCAATGTAGGCAATTGCTTCTGTGTTTCTCCTCAAGTCACTAAACTGGTGATATCTGTTTTTCTGCAGGCAACATGCTAACATCACACCTTTGGTATAACACACTGCCTCTAATGTAGCTTCCTGTATGTCTGCTGTCAAGCTTATTATCACTGTTGGGTTGTTTTTATAATGCCTTAATAATGTCCTAAAGCAAAGTCCAAACATGAAAGTAGCTGATCTTGACTAGTTGAGATTATTCATTTACACCAAGCAGATCATTAACTAGCTTGTTTTGATACTCAGTATTCAATCCAATCAATTTAAAGTCAGCTTCTCTACCTCACAGCTTGAACCTCAAGGACAGATATCTAAATCAGATTCACTCAGTATGGTACAGTGACTAACAAAAAGAAGTGGGACTGACACAGTATCTGGAAACCAGAGGATGGTGAATTGCTTCTCATTAAGCATCAACAAGTTTGTGCACACATTAAAGGAATTAGGTTTTTGTGGCACAGTTATAGAAATGCAGCTAAACTACACAAATAAAGGTAAAAATGGTTGAGAATAAAAAATGGTCAGGCACTACATTATCGTGTAGGCCTAATACTGTACTGAATTCCATTCCTCCATCAAGATCAAAAGCAATGCGCAAATTACGGGAAAAACTGGAAGGAAGGTATAGCGTGTCAGAAATGTACCATTTTCAACAATTTTGTTTGTTGTGTCAGCATCATACACAAAGTACAGCTGAAAATGATTGGGATGACATTTCAGGGAGATTTTTAGCCATAAATTTTTGACCAGAGGGAAACCTCATGGTGGTGCTCAAATCAAAGTCAAATTCCCACCAAAAGCAAGGCAAGGCAGATTTAAATACACAGCACCATTCAGACACAAGGTGAGTGCTTTATAGAGGAATAGAAAGAAAACATTGCAGCATAAAATTTCCAAAGCACACTATTCAGTAGATATTAGAGTGCTTTTCTTTTGATTCAAAATCTCTCAACAAGATTGGCTGTTTCATTTAGCAGTATCACCCACTTGGGTTCACTTTCACCTGTCACCTGTTTCACTGCTACACACTGTTGCTAAGGGGGTGATTTCGTTTGCTCATAAATGCAGATTCCCCTCTGCATTATTCTCTAAAGCTGTAGTAATCAGTTGCCTTTGTCTATTTTAATTTTGAGAGCCACAAATTACAAGATAGCATCTTTGCATTGGTTGTTTTCATGCTAATCCCCTCTAACAGCTGTCAGATGGTCCATTACTGAACACCTCCCCTGACGGTTTTTCACAAATCATGTGTGAGGGATTTTATTAAGCAATGATACAACTACATCAGTCCATTCTAAAAAAAAACCAACCCAAAAAACAAAGAGCACAATGGCAGAAATGGAGTAATGCTCCTTATAACTTCCTTTGATGAGTAATGAAAATTATCCCACTATCTACAGGCCTTTAATTTGCCTCTGACAGTTGATAAAGAAAAGATTGAGGAACTTGTACACAGTTTGACTTGCAGTCATTGGAAGGTATTTGGCAAACATTTTTTACGGTCTTGAAATAACTGGACAAAGGCGTTTCTTCATAGAGGTGTTTTCTGAGGTGACTGTGCTTTTTCCGCTCCAGCAACTCAGCCTGGTCAGCCTCATGCAAGGAGAAAGTGGATAATAGGCTGTACCATTCTTCTGACCTTCTGACCAATCTTGAAGTACGGAGACTACCAGGTAATTTATTGAGGCTGTTGGTCTTTATCAAACTGTCCTCCTGACACATTTAGACTCTTAGTGGATCTGCAAACTGCTTGCACGTTATTTATTGTTGTAAAGTATGTGATTTTGCCATCGATTACCTACACCACTGCCTGTCTCCCCCTATTTGTTGGTTGTAAATTTAATATTTGAAAGAAACAAATAATTCTGATAGCAATGATATGGATTCAATGTGGTTCTTGCTAAATGTGCTGATGTTCATGGGATTGGTTTCCCATGGACACCATGTGTATTTATTGTGATAGCATGCTATCACTTGCTTTGCTTTGACCTGCTGGCGGCACTAGATGTAAAATAGGGGATCAGGAATTTTGCTGTCCATTAATCGTGACTAAAGATTAAGCCATAACAGGTTAATTTTCACTGGATTCAGTGGGTAGTTTGTGAGTGTCTTTGACACTTATTTCTAACTGGTGACTTTTAACTGGGTTGTTTGGTCACGGCAACAAAATCGCTCCACAGCCTGATGCTTTTAAGACGCTTCTGAATAATTCAATAAGCAATTCTCACGTACTCTGGAGTCTGCAATAAACCTGAAGAGGCAGAAGTGATGAAACTGTTTATTTACTGAAACTGTGTTCTCTGTGGATTATAGCAGTGTTTGGACATCTTGTCAGTCTCACATAATGTAAATCTTCAGGCTACACATTTGTTTGTATTAGGCAAGTCGCCACTTGATGCATTTTCAGTCAAGTAGGAGGTAAACTGGCAGATTGTTTACTGTGTATGGCTGGTTGTCTGTGCATGTGGTCTGTGCATTTATTTACTTGTCACTGTGCTTTCTGGCATCAGATATAAGTAAACAGTGTAGGAACATGAATGCGGTGCCTGATATATCAGAAAAATGTGCTTACCTGTTGGAAACTTAATTGCTTATCAAAATCTGACGATGAAATAGAGAAGTCAGAAAATGTTAATGTTTCCATTTTAATTTGTCAGCAAACATTGTATAATCCTTTAAGAATGTCTATGCATCTTTATTATTTCTCACTGAGCCCATTATTTACATCTTAAGCTGTTTAGCAGTTGATTAGGGAGTGTCAGAGGCCAACAGCTCAAAACAAACCATGCAAAAGTTGCATTTCAGTCTAATCAAATTTTTCTGTCCTTAGCAAAACTTCACCACTGGTGAAGGGAATGATTTGAAGTTAATTACAGTACATCACTTGGCAGTTGATTGTTAGTGTGGCTCAACATGTGGTTGATCGGCACAGTGAAATAATTAACCTGGGAGACCGGGTAGCAGGTCCAAATGTACTTGTTGTCAAAGATCTAGCTTTTGACTATATGAGCTATGAACTATTGCCAATATCAAGCTGACTCTCTTTCAAAGATCTGGAGAAAGTCATCCACACCTTTATACCTTCGCACTCTGACTACTGCACTCCCTGCATATCGGGATTTGACAGTTCCTGCCAGTAACTGGTACAGAAGTCCGCAGCCGAGCTCCTCACAGGCAACTGAGAGATTTCTGGCCTCTCCCCAATGGCTGCCTGTAGAGTTCAGAATGGATGATTTTAAGGCACTCCTGTTTGTTTATAAAGCTCTAGGTAAATTATCCTCAAATGGATTCATATCTAAAACCCCTCTCAGCCCCCTCTGTTAGACCACTTGATGTCCTCAGGTCTAAACTGCAGGTCAGGGGTGACTACACTTTTAAGGCTTCTCACCCTAGACCATGGAACAGCATTCCACTCACTGTCAGATCTAACTCTAACCCCTTACCTAACTGTTTAAGTCCGCGCTCAAAGTAAACTTTTATTCATTAGTTTTTCCACTTGTGTGTTTATTGGTGCCCACAGCTGTTTGTCTTGTTTATGTCTGTGTTTCCTGGTTGCTGCATTTGTGATTTTAGCTACCTGCTCTGTTTGCTGGAGCACTTTTGTCCATGTGGGTTTTTTTTTAAATGTGCTCTAAAAATGAATTTATTGTTGTTGATATGCTAAGTTCAGTGCAGAAAAATCAATTTAGCAACCATCACATCCTTGTTTATCTTTCAGTCAGAGTTGATGTGTATAAAAGGTATTTTGAATGAGGTCAGTTTGGATTTACACTTATGCTGGCAGACTCATGGGGCACTCCCATGTTTAAAAAGAAAAACACTATTTTGGATTCCCCTATGGTAGATAGAGCTCGCTAAAGTGCCTTCTATGCTGGTTCAGTGTGCAAGAAAACATGATAAAGTGCCTTCTTCTGAAAGTGCCCTTGCAGAGAGGAGGATGTGATGCAGTACGACAAAGGTCGCCCTACATGCCAGAAAATTTGTTGATTTCTTTGTGTCTTTAAAGAGATAGTTAATAGTTTCCTGTGTGTTTTTATTACAGAGGTGTTGTAATTTAAGAGATCTTCTACCAGTCTGTGGTAGCGAGTGTCCTCTACTGTGCTGTGGTCTGCTCAGGGAGAAGTATCAGTGCCAGGGACGCCAGCAGGATCAACAAACTGATTTGCAAGGCTGGACATGTTGTGGGACAAGATCTGGAGGCATTTGAGTCAGTGAGGAACAGGAGTTCACTGAACAAACTGCTCTCCATCATGGACAATCCATCCCACCCCCCTCCATGACACACTACTTAGACAGTAGAGCTCTTTCTCAGACAGACTTATTCAGCTCTGCTGTCATAAAGAAGTGGGAAAAAGTCATTTATTCCGTATGCAAAAAGACTTTACAACAGCTCACCAATGTGTGACAGGTGAACACTCATCCCATCTATTACCATTGTCACTACCGTTCACTTCTGTATACCTGCTGTTTTTGTCTGCATATCATTAATTTTAGCACAACACACTGTGCACTTATTTATGTAAATATTTTAGTTCTATATTTAGTTATATTTTCAATATTTTATTTTATTTTGTTTTATTTTTTAGGTTATTATTATTTTGTTTCCTTCGTTTGCTGCTGTAATAACACAATTTCACTCATGGGATTAATAAAGTTCTTCTATTCTATTCTATTCTATTCTGTTCTGTTCTATTTTTACATACCACCAGATTTCATCTATAATGGAATCTGTAATGGTTGCAAATAAGATGTGTGATGTGACATGAAATACCAGATGACACCGGACCCCTTTCCCTGCTGGCTCTAATCAAAGTGCTTTAAATGACCTACTTTACTGAAGCCAATGGAGCTTCTTCTTCTGTCCCAGAGTCAGGAATAAATGTATTGAGGTGAGGGGCCCATTCTATAACAGTGACAGTCTCATTATTTTGCAGGAGTAAAGTCACGTCTTGCCAGTGGTATTACTATAAATAATATCTACAGCATAAGAAAATTCAGGAGACGTTTAGCACATGCAAACACATCTTACCACACAAAAAGCTTACAGCGCCAAGCAGGTTAAAGTGGCTAAAATGGGAAAATCAACAAGGTATTCAACAAGGTTGGTCAGTGCACTGTGGAAAGTTTCGTGTGATGGAATGAATGAGCCATTGTGTCACAGTTGTGAATAAATGATTCTGCATCTTGGAAGCTACAGCTTTGTGAAGAAAATACAGATTTAGTGCAACACTAAATAGGTTTATCAAGTTTATATACAATTGTAAGCGGTCATAGTAAAACAAAATCAGTATTATGGTTTAAGGCTCGCCAAGTCAAATGCACGTCACACTGCCTTAACAGGAAAACTCAGGCTGCTAAATCGAGCGTCGAGTTATCGCTCATCCGCTATTCCTCGGCCCATCTGAGAGGAGCAAACTCCGACATGTGTGCCTTTGTGCACCGTTAAAATGAACCGCTGGTTTACTTTCCCCGTACTTACCTGAATATAAATGTGAGGCAGGATTTCCGTTTGATACTTTTTTAATGGCAGCTATTACCAGAAGTATAATACGGTTAGTAGCTTGCGTGCTAGCTGTAGCTAATTGCTAATGTGGCGCTAACAGCTAACCATTTTGCTTCATAGTGTTATTTGTTGAGGCGCAACCGCAGCTTGTAAACGTGTTTTACGAAATCCCTTCACTTAAGAAATGACCATGTGTTGCAGCTTAAATAGTTGTTTGTGTAGTCTGGGGATAAATGGCGATGACAGAGAAGTTCATATGCAGTTGTGAGTGTTGCCACTCCACAGTGTAGCTTCCCACCTGATACACTTGGCTACCTGTTCGTACGCTGCTAGCCACGTAAACTGCTCATGCTTGTTGACGTAGCAGGAGCAGCTAGCTCGCCTGTCGTGTCAAGCTAGTTATAGTTTATATATATTAGGTGCACTCAGTCACTGACAGGCTGCCTAATAAAGTCAAGACATCCTGAAAACAAAACTCCACCTAGGACATGAAGAGCTGGGAGTCAGAATGCGATAGCTGGACATAAACGCGCGGCTCGTTGGTTTCCTGGTCCTGTTGCATTGAGCGGATGATGAAGCGGGTCATCTGGCTGATATCAGGATTAAACAGAAGAATGATGAAGCTACTCTTTGCCCTCGCTTTGATCGCCTACATTGCCTGTAAGTGCGTCAATTTGTTCACTTCAGTATATTTCACCTGTTACACTATCGTCCTTGCTGAAATTTAATTTTCAACCCAGCTGTAAAATCGTGTAAGTAATTTATAATTTGTTACAGCATATGTTTGGTACACAATGTAACCTTGCAAGAGTTGGAAACTGGTTGGACACACTTTCATCTGAATCAGCCACTGCTGAAGCAGTCAAGATCAGTTTACGGTAAAAGTTAGTTGTATGTCAGGATGGATTTTCATTAGGGAGAGAGAGAGAGCCTTATAGCAAGTGAGGAAAGTTTTGTGTATGTAGCACTTTTTGAAAAATGCAAAATCCTTCAACACACTCATACTCACAGAATATAAACAACAGATTAAAAAAAATACAAAAGAAAAGAGCACAATGACGGACAGACCATATGAATCAAACCTTAAGAGTGATGGAGACTTATAAATCAGTTAATGAGTAATTAATAAGTAATTGTTTGTTGGAGCTCAATTATACATTAAGTGAAATTGTTATAGCACACTGCAATTATTGTGCTTTCTAATGGAGTTAGTAAGTAATGGAGTCTGGCTGGCAAAAATCCTATTCCTAAAAAACAGGTTTGAACTGGGATTTAACCAGCACCCGTTTAGTCATTTGTTACTGCTATATTTGAAAGAATTTGAAAGCTCTTCATTGATCTGGCTGTTGTCTGTGAATTAAGATAAATAAACTTTGAAGCTTAGAGAAAATAAAGCAGTAACACTCTGATTTGATAGACAGGACTTCCATTTTAATCAATTTGAAAAATGCTCTACTTTCTTATAAATTAGTATGGCAATTTTGATTTACAGCTATCAATGGTTTACAATCCACGTATCAAAAGTAACATTCACTTGGCACAGACTGGTCTCACTGAGTTTGACACTACATACATTTCGAATTCATGGTGCTGACTTTTTGTTTTCTGTTTCTCTCTTCCAGCTGTCTGGGGAACATATACAAACATGAGGTACAGTAATTCATTTCTTAAATGTTTTTAAATAAAATATTTGCCATATTACATGTTAATTAAACTACTAACAAGACGCAAATAGACCAATATATTCTGTAAAAATTATGTAACTATTGTAGTGTACCATCAGATTTACCGTAATATTCAACTTCATTTTTTATATCATTATTTCAGTGCTTTGTTTTACATCTGATTTCTGTGGCAGTACTATTAAACTACACACACAGCTCTGTCTGAATGCTAATAGGCTAAAGAGATTAGTATCTGCAAGTACATCATGGCATATATGTAAGGGCGAGAAAAAAATATATATTTATATTGATCCTCTTTTGAGTGGTTAAGTATAAATGCACATAATTCCCTTATCAGAATTCAGAGGAGATCCTGAGCCTTGTCACATGGATTACTCACCTCTATGGAGTCATGTTTTATGGGAGGAGTGGGTAGTCTAATGAGGTTACATACTGAACATGATGAATGTGATCTTTATCAGCATGAGCCATTCTGCTCCTTGATGTTAATAATTTTAGTCGTTTAATTAACCGATCCTGACAAGAACGTGTGGTGCTCGATGAAAAACACGCACCCTTATTCTTCCTCATGCAGCTTCCCGCCAAGCCAAATCAGGATTTTACTGCTATGGATATTCTCTGGTCATGATATATGAAATGGAAAAGTCACTTAATGCACAGATATTGAATGCTTATCATTTTATAGTTGGACAAAGCCCCATTGTGTTCTGAGTGCCTTACTCTCATAGTGGACTTGTGGCACTGTGATAAGTGCAAGCTGTCAGCAGCAGACTGCAGTGTAATTTGACTGTCACATGCATGTAACCTGTACACATTACGTAGCATAACACAGCTTCTCTCTCAGTGATAGCTGAGCTGTGACAGCCACAGTGTGGTTGCGCTGGTGGACAAATTAATGGGTTGATAATTGTGTTGATCCTGTCCAAAGATGACAGTTGCATTGACTTTATTTATTCAAGGTTCAAAACCCTGATAGACAGACTTGCTATTTCTCCATCTGAATGTGAGAGATAAACATGGCGTGTCAAAAATAGATCTGTAAATAAAATCATCTTGCATTTACATGTAATTGCACTAAAAGGTGTTGCTCTGTGTCATCTTGAGATGAAGTGAATATACATGCAGTGATTTTGCTGATTAGACGAGTGGCAATGATTAGTTGTCAGCAGTATAGGTTCTCTGGTTGTATTAGACCATCATTAACAGTTACAAAGCAGAGAACAAGGCTGTGTGATTTAGACCTCATTGTGTTGAATAACCTTGATTTGACTGGCATTTCATCATCACATATCCCTCTGTGAACGGATGGTTGTTTTAGGTGGTGTAGGCGTCATATGTTGCTGCATAACAGTGCTCCTCAAGTCAAAGCTGTCTGCTCCTCTGCTTGTGTTTGTCTTTCTCTCATTACAGATCAATACAAGAACATGGAGAAATGAAGATTGAGCAGAGAATTGATGAAGTGAGTTTGACTCAGAAAGCTGATTTCACCCTTGTACGTGTTGTCTTTTTTTATGGGTCCAAGGATCCCTGCTGCATGTTATAATCTAGTATTTCTCTCTCATGCACATATTGTTGCACATACCTCATGTGTGGTATTCATTCATTTACATTAATTTGTAACCTCTATGCCTCTGCCTGTCCTTGATTTTTGAGTGGGCCCATATATGAGGGTTATAAAATGTCTACACGCCCTTATAAATTTGCAAGTTTTGATAAGGTAAAGACAGAAGTGACATCAGTGTAAATGTCAGCTGTAGTTCCATTTCTTCCGTCTTTCTTTTGTGCAAGACGACTACAGAATAAAATGAATTATTTACATGCTTTGTGATTATAATCTAAATTATTTATCAATGTTTGTGATGCGATCGTCTAAAATATGTCACTCTAAATGCATTTTGGTTGATGAGTGAATCAGTGAATTATCACAGGTGGATTGACTCAGTCTGTGTCTGAGCACCTGTTCAAGTGTATCCTGACAAGCCTGATTACGTACAGCAGCATCAGGACATTTTGTACAAGGGCATTTTGTACTGCAGAAACCGCACAGAATGGTGTTTCTATCAACAATACATATGGGTCTTTGGCCTCGGTTCACTTGGATTTTGTATTGAATCATTGAGCTGTATCAGATTTGCACCAAACATCTTTTAGAATTAAAGTCCAAAAGTTTAACCTTTGTTTCATCAGACCAGAACACATTTGGTTTGTAGTACCTGAATATAGCTTTCGGCATAATTTAGATAACCATGGATGTTCTGTTTGCCATCCTACCGCACAGCCCAGACATGTGCCGAATACAGGAGATGGTTGTCACATGCATGGACTGACCAGCAGCTGCCAGACATTCCTGTAGTTCCTTCAGTGTTGCTGCTGCCTCTTGGTAGCCTCCCTAATAAGTTATTGCGTCGTCATCCTCAGACGGTCTTCTTAATCTTTGCAACTTTGTTCTGCCACATATTCTCCACTATTGTTAATAGTTTTGACAGGTTTTCATGGTTCATCCAAAGCCTTTTCTTTCACATCCCTCTACAGAGTTGGTACTTTTCAATAGTTAGGCCTCACAGTTCCTTTGGTAACTCTTTGCAGCCCATGGCCATGGTTTGTTATGCAATCACAACAAACAAAGTTGGAACAAGGCTGACATTGAAATTATTGTTATTTCTGTCTTTGTAAGGGTATGTAGACTTGATGTCAGAAATGTAATGTGGTTCAGCCTGGCCTGCATTGCTTCAATTTTACCTGTGCAGATAAAAAGCAGAATTTTAAAGATGGCCTTGTTGTATGCTGTGGAAAATTCGACATGTAATGTTTTTTACTTACTGTGCCTCTGCATTTAACAAAGCTCTCAGCAGCACAACAATAATGTATAAGATTTCAATAAACACTTATATAAGTAAATTCTACTGAATACAGCTGTGACATTTGAAATATCTTGACACTGAAAAACTGTACCACAGTATTAAATGATACACCTTTCATTACATGGACTAACACTGAACAGCAGCTACACTAAAAACAAGGTAAAGAATGAAAATACACACATAAATTACCTCTAAATACAGTTCATCACTCTAAATTAACGTGAATTATCCCTGAATTTATTAAAAAATAATGTCAATCAGCTGCTTTTTTATCTTACACTAATTCCGCTGCCGCCCTAAATGCGTAATGCAAATGTCTGTGTAGGTTAACACTGGCAGTTGCCGTTAATAGTGATAATAAAATGTGTAAATGTTTGTTTCTTTGTCCCTATGACACTCAGCACTGGGTGTGTTTATTGACTGACAGACTCCCTACAGTTGAAGCATGTGTGCACAGCAGATGGCTGCAGGCAACGTGCAGGATTAGAACTCTCAGCTTTCATTTTTTGTGGCGGTATCATTTGATGAGTAAATGTTGTTGGCTTCCTCACTGACTTAATGCACACTGCTCGTCATAGTTGATCTTGAGAACTTAGCTAGTCTTGCATAGTATAGGTAAAAGCTTTTTCAGACCTAGCCTGTTTTGTTTTGTTTTTATTTATGTTTTTGTTTCAGTTAAAATGATGTTAGCTATGTTTGCCAACTTAGTGCTGTTCCTTTGTCTGTGGTGTAAAAGCAAACAAACCAATCAACCACAGGATTTTATGATGAGAGAAATGTGCTTTTTAGCATGTTTCAAAGGCTAAACCACAAATAGATCTATCTGCTGACTGCAAACCATTTAGGGAGCAATCCTGGATACCTTTGTAAATCATTCAGGTGAACCTAGTAACATGTATGTGCATCAGCAGGTGAGTGCGTTTCTTTTCCCTGGTCAATCAGACATGACATATCAGTCCCACAGTAACACCTGCTGCATTGTTTGTTGCAAAGCTTTTTCCTATTGTTTCTACCTGTTGTCATTAATTTGCAGGGGTTATTAACAAGGGTTACAGTTAATTAAAATATGCCTTAAATATTTTCTCTTGCCTGCCATGGGCAAAAAAAGTTGGTTATAAAATGTTTACATTTTGTATCTAATTGTGAGCTGTCTGGAGACATTATACACCCACAACACACTCACTGACTTGTGTTCTCATCTGACGTATTTCTCACTTCTCTCCTCAATTTAGGCCGTGGCTCCTCTCAGAGAGAAGATTCGTGATTTGGAGCAAAGGTGTGTAAACATTTTTTATGCACTACTGTGAACACATACACATGCTCAAATACAGTGAAAGAAAAGTGTTGCAATAATTAGTGTCTTCTGTCTAAATGCTATACACTATATTGCGATACAAGTCAGTGTTCAGTGAACGGTTGATGGGATGATTGTTTATAAGACTTACAACTCAATATTAAATTTGTGTTTTAATTGTTTTCCCCAAAACAATCTCATTTTCATTCACAGCACAACTTGATCACCAAGTGTGCAACTACAAGAACTACATAATGTGAACTGAGCTTTTAAACATGCATTGGTGCTGCATTTCCTCCTCATTTACCAGATGTTTGGAAAGTAATACAAGAAAATATATTACAAGATTAGGAGTCTCACATGGTGCTTGTCATCACGTGACTGCATAGTAGGCTGTCCATTGAGAAGCCAATTTTGATTGAGTCACTGCAGCTACTGAGTTTAATTATGCTGTAGTCACCTTTGATGCCTTGAATGCTAATAAGGCAAGAATACAAAGGTACTTGTTTATATGACTGTGTCCCTGCGAGCCCTGTGTTCCTACTCTGCACTGCTTTTGTGTAAACCAGCAATATGCTGCTGCTGATTTCTAGACCCTTTAAAATGAATGTGCTGTATATCTATGTGATTCCTACTTAAAACCCACAGTGAAGTGCTGCAGATCGATGGTGTTGAACACACATCAGTGAATAACAATATTGTGTTGTGTTGCAGCCATTGATGTCACATAAATTGTGCTTTCAGAGGTTATTTGAGACACATATGACATATTGAATGCAGATAAGACAAAAATATATTTCTGCTATTATAGTCATTTAAAGATCAAATATGGGTAAAAACGACATGGGGGTTATTGTTGTAGGTTTTTTCCAGCATTTCCATCAGAGGTGATGAGATTGTACAAATGTGTCTTGGAATCTGGCAATCCCATCTAAATCATCAATCAGTCAAAGCAAAGCAATTCACTGATAGCATATGCAACGAGAGCTGAGTTTTCTTAAAAATCCCCGAAAGCCCGTTTATTTTAATCATTTAACTGGATTTACAGTCAGCTCATAGATGTTGTTGTGTTTTTCTTTCTTCTCATGCACTTTGTCTTTTTCTTCCCAAGCTTTTCTCAGAAATATCCGCCTGTGAAATTCCTGTCAGAAAAGGACCGGAAGAGGATTTTGGTACGTGGCAAACACTAAACGAGGCAATTCTGCTTGTACACAACCTTGGCCTTATTTTTGTTTGTGCAAGCAATGTGACTATTGACATCAGTGTTGGCTGGTATGTGTGTCCACCACTTTGGTCCAGAGTGAAATATCTCACCATCTGTTAATGATGCCTGCGTTCCATTTAGCTGCTTCACGTTCAGGGCCATTGTATTCATACTTGCTCACTGTCACATGGTCATGGCTAACTGGAACACTTGAATAGGAGACTTATTGTAAATGTTGTGAGTAATACACGTGTTTTTTTTTTGTTTTTCTCAGACGTCTGTGGTGAAAAAGGCTTATTGATTTAGACTTCGCTGTTTCCTTATGACTGGGACACACTGCCTGTGTTTAATTGCTGGATTAGGAAATGAGCCCTCATATTTAGCTGAAATATCCTAGACTGATGTAATCATGTTATCATGTCTATTCCCTCATTAGATCACCGGTGGGGCTGGTTTTGTGGGCTCCCACTTGACGGACAAGCTGATGATGGATGGGCATGAGGTGACTGTCGTGGACAACTTCTTCACAGGAAGGAAAAGGAATGTGGAGCACTGGATTGGCCATGAAAACTTCGAGCTCATCAATCATGATGTGGTGGAGCCTCTGTATATAGAGGGTGAGTGAGTGAGAGAGTATATGTGGGAGGTGATGACTCAGTTGTTACTTACTAATGGAGATCCAGAGCTATTGTTTTGTGGGGGAGCTCAGGGAAGGTTGTAAAAAACTTGTAACATAATGACAAAATAATGCGTTTTGTCAGCAAGAAGTTGAGTATGTTAAATGCTGTGATTGTATGAAAGATGCCTGTGAATATCTGCTTCGATGCAGATCTGACAGATCGTAACAACGACAATTACACTGTTGTAGAACTATACCTGTAGTAGTTTCTATAGCAACAGAAGACCCAACTGACACCACCTGCCATTACAGTAGTTGATATCTGTTTATCTTAAAGTGTGGGTTGGAAACCTTCAAATCGTGTGTCAGAAACAGCATTAAAACCTTTACAAATAACTTTGACCAATGAACTTTAGAAAAACAGAAACAAACATGGAAGTAATCATTAGCATGATTGATACGAATGTTTGGATGTGTGATGATATATGTCAAATAAACAGCAAATTCAGCCAATGAAACATTTGGGCACCATTTCACAGCTATTTTGTTTAGTTTACACACGCACTTTGTCCCAGTGTTCGTCCCATTTTACTTCTTCTTTCTCAGTATGCATGGAGGTGAAAGGGCAGAGCTAATAACAGGCCATTACAGTACAATGCTATCAAATACAACAGCAATGCAAGATGGCTTTCAATAGACACTACAATGTGAAGTTTCTGTTTTGACATGTTGAATAGGTCCTTGGAGAACATAGTCATGGTGTATTTGATTTCATTATATTGTACCCTATCTTTACTACTGTCTTTTTTTTCGTATAGTATGTTGTTATAGTACAATAAATTGGTGTTTTAGAGGCTGCTTAGTGTCAATTTAAGACTGATTTGAAGTGAGATTTTTACTAGTGTTGTGCTTTGATGGCAAATTAAGTTGGAGGGTTGATGAATCTGCGAAAACCCCATGATTTCCTATGACTGTCTGTATATTTGTCTTCATACACCTGTCAGACTTCCTGCACTGCCCATTACATGAAAATCATGAAAATCAGGTGAAATTGAAGTATTACAATGAACAGAAATGCTAAGAAAGAAGATGCAACAAGATATGAAAAGTGAAGATGTTGTCAGTCACGAATCACAAGGTCAAGCTTTCAATAGCTGATGGCATTTAGCTTGAAAGGAGAGGAAAATAATGTAGTGGTTTGGAAAATGATAAGAAGTGCTAGAGAATGGGTCAGACATGGTTGCTTGAAGTTTTGAAGATCTACATTGCGATTAGACCTGACCTATATTTTCCAACCCAAGCTAAGTGCATAGAAGGTTCCCTCAAATTATGAAATCAGTTTTATGTGAGCCACTGCGGTCAGGAATTCAGATTCACGCAACAGAATAGAATAGAATGCCTTTTATTGTCACTATACACATGCACACTGAGATAAGAGCCACTCACTCTACAGTGCAGACATGTATATAGAAATATTTACAACATATAGTAAAAAAAAATAAAAATGAATAAGTAAGTATTAGTGCAAGACAGGATAATGATAGGAGAGGGGGTGGGGTGAGGTGCAACAGTTCTGAGGTAGAAGAGGAGGTGGGGTGAGGTGCACAGATTGAGGTAATATAGGCGAGGTACTATATACATGGTGACCTATAATAACTATATAGTAGCAAGTTGGCACCTCGTACATTTTCTTTGTTAGTGATGGCGTGTACCAGGAAAATGTCTGGGCTCTGGGCTACATCAAAGCATAGACATGATTTTCTTCCCTCAGTATGGGACATTAGCTGTAACAGACAGACACATTTATGTCTAACTCCAACTTCCCTTCAGCTTAAACTTTTTTTCAAAAGGTAGTCACATCATTATGCTGCACAAGCGACATTCAAGGCTAACCATCAAGGTCAGGGTTACATGAAGCTGCAGCATAAAGTAGCCAAAGCAAAAGCAATCATTTATTAACCATGTCATTCTGTTTTGCTCGTAGAGATGAGTTATGTTGATGATTTATGCCCTTTACAGTGGACCAGATCTATCACCTGGCATCTCCAGCATCTCCTCCCAACTACATGTACAATCCCATCAAAACGCTCAAGACCAACACTATTGGCACTCTAAACATGCTTGGTGAGTATAGTTAGTACCTGCTACTTTTTACCAAATATCAAGCAAAATATGAAAAAATGCTCTAGATGAGAGTCAGAATCTATATTTGATTTTTTGGTTGCTGACAGACTCTTCATAATTAGGAAGTAAAAGTAAATAGTAAAAGTGAAGTGAATGTTTATTGTGAGATGTGGAGATGAGCCTCTCTCACGTTAGAACATCGGCTAATTAATTTCTACTGACGTAAGTGAAAAATTAAGTCTATGAACCAAAATTAAAGGCTTTTATCTGCATTGTGTTGGCAAAGCACACATGAATAACATAACATAAACTTGTATTCAGGACATTTTAATGGAAAACAAAACACTCATTAAGTGTAATTATTGAAAAGACAAATTTTTCATGCAGCCTTAGCAGCAGTGGAGCTTCTAATCTGGACAGAGTTTGCAAATTGCATAAAAGGACTGCTCTCACTGTTCTTGTTCGCTGTGCTGTTTTTCGAAGGTCTGGCCAAACGTGTGGGCGCCAGACTGCTCCTTGCTTCCACTTCTGAGGTTTATGGAGGTAAGAAAGATGTCTCCCACTCATTTTAAACTGTTTTTCACAGAACAAGATCGAACTGGGACTGGTCCTGCTTTCCAGTGACTCTATGATGTAACGATTAACTTTATGGGCTTCTTTACATAGGATCGTTTTTGGGTGCATAGTGACATCCAGGCAGCACTCGGAAAACTAGTCTGGACTGCTGCAGCAAACACATCCTAAGATGTGTTTCTTGGATGGATCATCAGATTATTAATCGTGCTAAATCTTTAACAAACATTGCCAATTTTAGTATTCTGACACTATATTTCACAACTTTCTGCCTTATCTGGATTATTTTTGTGTCAGTCACGCATGAACGGCTCAAAGAAAAAAGGAAGGATTTGATCAAGAGTCTGTGCAGCAGCACAGCAGTTATGGTTTGCTTTGGTTTAGAGGCAGGGTTACGATAAATCACTATACTCCCACTCGCCTGACAGCATAAACTGAAACACTTGTGCCAAGCACTCATGAAGAGTTGCAAATGATTTTTCCTGAAAGCAAATCAGAACACATAATTGAACCTGGTGTGGCAGCTCAGTGAGCCATTGTATTGCAGCAGCTGAGTTGTTCTGATGTGTTGAGTGCTAAAATGCAGCATAACTGTCCAGGCAGACTTGCAGTGCACATGTTTGTGTGTGTGTGATGGGAAGCATGATATTCCAGATCAGCTCTGTTAGTTTGTCTCCCTGTGCAGCAAACTGAAATCCAAAATGTTTGTCTTACAGATCCAGAGGTGCATCCGCAGAACGAAGAGTACTGGGGACACGTGAACCCTATTGGTCCTCGAGCGTGCTACGATGAAGGGAAACGTGTGGCTGAGACCATGTGTTACGCCTACATGAAACAGGTATCACTGTAATAAAAAAAAAACTTTTGGCGAGCTACAACTGTACAACTATAGCCATGGTTGTTGGTTTAAAGCACTTTTATTGGTGACTGCCCCTGTTCTTCTAAGATCCACATCTGTGCATTATACTGTTATAATAGAAACGCTCTTTAATGTTGGTGTCATCAGGAAGTGTGTGTCATTTTACACAGAACATATGGTTAATTTGTAGAGTTTCATGATTATAGTGACAATGTAACAGCACACAGTCATTTTCATGCCTTTCTGAAGTTACAAAGAGGCACATTTCTGTATGTTTTGATGTAAATTGCCATCAGTATCTAAAATTTATAGTGCACCACTAAGTTCTTGTTCAGCTGCCACAAAAGCATTTTAAAATTAAATCATTATATCACAGGCTCCAGCATCTGTGACTCTGAAAGAGATAAGCGGTTACAGAAAATAGGAATATGGACGGATCATTTGATATTTTATTTTTTTCTTACATTTATCGAATATAATTAATAACAAATTATGTATTTTAAAGCATGTAACTGTGCCCCTCATTTATCAGGATTATAATACATGCTGTGTGTTTAAATACTGTGAAGAGGCAGTTTTATGGGGATAGTCTAGTCACTAAAGACATATCAGTGAATCTTGTGTTTATGACTCAGGTCTGGACTGAGTCAGATAAACAAATATTTCCAACATACTTCAGGCTCGATATCAGTAAAAAGCCCTTCAAAATTCCATACATGTTTCCTTAAACATCCCAGCGTTGTTGAGACTTTTTGGTTATTTTTTCCTTGTTATGATTTGATTGACACCAGCCTTTGATGATCAGATATAATTGTCTTCCCTTGCCTTTCCTCCAGGCAGGTGATATTTATTTATCTGCCTTGTCTCCTTCCCCTCCTCAGCTGCTCATTATTTTTTTTCACACCTACTGGGTGAATTCTTGGAAATGGTTGGCTAACTGTCAGTCATTTGTGCACAGAGGCTTCCAGGAGAAACAATAAGCCTCCTCTTCCAAACAGAGGTTCACATGCTGAAAGATGGTTGTTTCATTTGACAGCAAGAAGTCCATAGGAGCCACACAGCTCGTTGGCACTGCCGTTTGAAATAGTGTTTTACTGCTTTCTGAAATTGGTAACTACAGAGTTGCTTTTTGTTTTATAATTACTTTACATTATGTCATTCTGTGCATCAAGTCGGCTGGCCTGCATCTAGCCTGGGAAGATGGACAAGCTGCTCATATTTTCTCATTAGTTTTCCAGTGTTGCCCCTGCTAGACACAACTAGACTCATACATTTTCATTCTCAGTGTCAGGCACATCAGGCGGCCTGTCCAGGCATTTTACCCAGTGCCTCACAGCTGTAGTCTAAAGCAGGTGGACAGCATCCTGGGTGATCTGTTCTATAAAGGTGGGATGTTATGTAAATCGTGCCTTTGATACATTCTCTGATTCGCTGACACTGTTACATGTGCACCAGCACTGGGGTTAACTCAGACTTTTTTATGTTTTACTGTAATCAAACACTGTTAATTTGATTGCATAGTGTGTCAAAGGGCAAAGTGACTAAATGGTCCCTTTTTAAATTAATCAGTTCATTTATCTAATGAATTTAAGTTCAGCTTTTATCTTAAAAGTAATGTAAGTAACTGAAACTCAAAAGATTGAGTTCAAACTCTTGGCTGAGAAGGCAGAAACATGGCTGATTTCATTGACAGACTAATCAAAGTTCGCTATCTGCAGATACAACCTGAAAATGTGATGAGCAGCATGAGATAGGCATGGGTGATTAAATATGTACCTGGCACACTGAGTACTCGAAGTCTCGATTCAGAACTATTGAACTGAAACCATTGATAATCTTGGTATGAAAGTTTAACTAGGAGACTCTGACTCTGTGAAATCACTTCACCAGTGGAGAGTCACCGCTCTGATTATTCCAACATGGCTGTGCACTGACATATGGAAATAACCAGAAGATAACTCTCATTGTTACTGTTACTGTGGTCAGTCTGACTGTGACTCTTTCCATCTCTACATATCCAATTTAATATAACTTCCGTTTAATTTATTTATTTACCTACCAACCAGGAACACTGCACATTAATCAAAATGTTAGTAATTTCCACATCACTATAAATATGCTGGAGTTAGCCTATGAGCAAATTTTCATCCGTAGTCCCTGCGCAAGTTATTATAAGAGCAAGTGACCAAATGCCATAAAATAAATTCAATACTATACATAAATATGTTACAAAATTCAGTAGCTGTATAAAAACAGCGAGAATGTGTGAAGGAAGCGCCAGAAGTCAGTGCTCTTTTTGTAACTCAGTCAATAGACTGTTCCAATAGATGGAGCTCTTATTGAGAAGACCTATGCTGTGTTTGTAAAAGGACTCAGCTGGTGTCCGAGTCGTCGTGCGAAGGTTTTTTGACTTAACACATTCAAGAAAGTAGAAACTGGGCATTTCTGTCTAGTGCAAAATCAGTATCACATTGGTTTCATGGTGAGGTGTCCCTTGCACTCAGATGCTTTGCCACTCATTCCTCATCCACCTTTAACCCTACAGGTGGATATAATACTGATAGGTCTGTGATTTCCCACAGTTGTTTGTCACCACCCTTGATAAACTGAGTTACAACAGCAGACTTCCTGGCGCTTGGAAAGATCTGTGCTTATGGCAGCATCACAGCACACACCCGTAAATTACAAAGAACAACAAGATGAATGTACGCTGTTTTCCTTTCACCATAACACATGCTCTAATGAAACATTCCTGAGTTAATTCCTCAATTTAGTCTCGGAACTGTTTTGTTTAAAAGCCCTATTTTCTGATAATTACCTTGACATCTTGTTCCTGCACCATTTCATTATTATTTTTGTCAGTGTGGGAATGGGACATGGGTCTCCCAGGAGGTGACCTATAGGCAGTAATGTAGATGTACATTGGGAACTTAATAACCCTAAGGCAATATGTTGCCTAATAGGATATATAACATGCCAGCCACAGATCATTAGACACAACAACAAAGATATACAAGAGCTACATAGTAAATAGCACCAGAGAGTGCTGTGTCAGTTATGGAAAATAAAGGGATTATAGTTACTGAAAAAGGTTTACACCCCCCCCCCCCCCCCGACACCTCTTCATCATGTTGCCCTCATTGTGTCCTTCTCCATCCTGAATATATTTCCAGGTTGTGTCCATTGAATTTCATCTCCCACGTTTTCAAGGGAAAATTCTGCATAATTTTCATGTTTTTATTCATGTTATATGACCTACATCCCATCTGAAGTAGTATTTACTGATGCGATGAGGCTGAATAATGAAGGCCGTGGATTTTTTTTAAAAGGGAGAGTCTTCTACATCTGTGGGATTAGTGTGAGTACCCTGGATATATGTGGCCTCATACATTCAGTCTTAGTTGCAGAGTGTGTAAGGAGAGCCTGGTGTCATATTTGCCTGTATGAGATCAATTTAATTTCCTCTGATACATTCTCTCACAACGCAGTTAATTCTGCTTGCCACTGAAAGAATATAACTCTAACAATTAATGGTCTGTGGAGGAAATGCCTCATGGTGATGGTAATGGTGCAGATACCATCCAATGGTGCATCGGCTGATGTATGTGAAGTTGACGGATCCAATTCATTTTCTGTAGTGAGCACAGGTTTACGCCACATGGTGGATGATGTATGTGGAACAGCCAGTTGACGGACCAATGGTTATATCTGAATTTGCATAATCACAACTCAAACTTGGCTCAATGCAAATTTCTCTGTCCAGTGTGAAAATTGAAGAGATCTGAAACGGTCAAACAGGGCAATGCTGATAAAATATGAATCATGATTTCGTCAGTGCATTGTTGACTTCTCACCTCGAATGTTTTTATAAAAATATGTTATTGCTGTACGGTAGGAAAGTTTGTGACTCAGTCGCCATGTTGAAAATGTATGAGTCAAAGCCCAGCATACCCTGCTGATCACCAACCAGCTGATCTTTCTGGGGTCGGCTGTGTCCAGATGGCGTCTTGGGTGGATTCTGTGTGTCTGCACCACAGAGGAGCATGTGATGTACGTTATTGCTGTAACCTAAAAAAATATGACACTATATAGACAAGTTCTGTAATTTTAAGGTTAAAATCATATTAATCAAATGGGGAAAAAGTATATTTGGGCAGAGTTAGCCAGAGGGACAAAATTTCATCTGTTGACCCAGCCAGCAGTTACAAGGCATTATAAAAATCCCATTTATTGCAAAGAGTAACATGTGGGCACATTTCCAAACGATAAAATCTTGACCTGCACACAAAGGCAGAAATTATCCCACAACGACTAATGGGGGGATCAAAATTTGTAAGGAGTTGTCGGGCAATAAATGGCTTACATAAAAAAGTGAGGGGAGGAAAATGTAAAAAAAAAAGAGGGACTTGTACCTCCAGCTCCGAGTACATAATTACTTATTTGACTCTACCAATTACGTCACAGGACTGATTGCCCAGAAATGGTTGAGGACAAAATTTCTGGTTTGAAGTAAAGTCCTTACTCTCTTCCCGAGTGTCCACCGTAGAGCACGTTTACTTAACAGTGCGAAATCTTTTTTAGATTTTGAATAATAAAAAAATCAAAGGTAATAATGAGTTCAAACTTTGCAGACATGGGTAATGGCTGCGACAGGTGAGCACAGCTTTGGGTCATTTTCTCCTGTAGCTGATGAATAGATCCTGTGCCGGATTGCAGCTGCAACATTGTTAGAAATGACATAAGCCTGTCACGCAAGTGTGTGGTATATGCAAGCAGCATGAACTTCATGTGTGTAGCTAATATTTGATCAGACTCCAGGCTGTGTGCCGTGCTGCTGTGTGGGACACTGCAAGAGTCTCATCAGAAGCTCATTTGTCTTGACTTTATATAACTAATTGATCGTCAAGATTATCATTTTACTGCTTAAGCTTCCATTTCTGTTTGCATAAGTTATAAATGCATGCATATTCCATGGACTTGAATAACTAACCAGACAAGTTCCATATTTCCCTGAAGAAAAAAAAATGTATAAGCTACACAGTTTTTACAGAATGCTATATATTACAATAAAACATTATATACTGTACTGTATGTCTGTGTGTATATATAACAGCAACAGAGTTCATAACCGAGCCATGAGTCACCCTCTGTCTTGTTTGTTTGCTCACAGGAAGGAGTAGAGGTGAGGGTGGCACGGATCTTCAACACATTTGGCTCCAGAATGCACATGAACGATGGACGTGTCGTCAGCAACTTCATCCTGCAGGCCCTGCAGGGAGAACCTCTCACTGTACGCATTTGAAGCTTTCTTTTTCAATACTGGCAGTTTGAACATGTAGACACTGAATTAGCCACAGGGAGATGATGATGGATGACTGTTTTGTATGCATCAGGAAATTATATCAGCATATGAGAAACACTGGTGCTCTTCTTTGATTGAACTTGATTTGAACAAAAAAGTCAGACACTTCCTAATCTTGAAGCAGGTCCGTATTAAATTATGAGTTATATACAGTATTTTAATAGCAATTTAAAGTGGGTTTATAAAAGGAAATAGAACAATTAGGGTAGTGCAAGTTTCTAATATTTTGAACACGGTCATGGCAAATATAATCAGTAACACTTGCTCACAATAATAAAATGTATGCTGAGTAGAAATGTGTATTACACACAGGGTAACACAGACTCCTTAAGTATGTGCATCAGGCAGAGATGCTTATCACTTTCCTCTTGCTGTTGCAGGTGTATGGCACTGGGTCCCAAACGAGAGCCTTTCAGTATGTGAGGTAAGTTGCTAAATTAAAGCCGTTTCGTTGTATCCCTGCAGAGCACGTCACAGAAAATCTCTGACACTTATTGTCTACTCAGTTACAAAACAAAAGAACAATACTTTTATGATATAATTAATAATCAATTATTCATATTATCTTAGTAAAATGCTAACAATTACAAAGACCATGTGTTTTTACAGCATATGCAGTGTTGGTTTTTAATAACTGATTACATGGTCTCTCTCAACTGAGACCACATTAAACAGAGATTTTTTGAATTTCATTTTTTCTGGTGTTTGATATCTATCAAAGGAGTGTGTGGATGCTGATGCTTTCATTGACTCATGAATTCATGGATAAGATAGTGGGTTACTGCTTTAAATTGAAACTTTGATGTTTATTAGTAAATATCACTTTGTGCATGCATGTGTGCCTGGAAGAGCAGAAATTATAAATAATAAATATGTGTATGTGGCGGCTTTAAAGAAGTACATCTTAGTGTGCAGGTGATAATGAAGTTAATTCGATCAGTTTGAAGTTGAGCGATCAGAGACGCAGAGCATTTGAAGCTCTCATATCTCTTCAAAACATTCACCTGCTGCTGCGTGACCTTCCGTTGCGTAAGCCGTGCAGATCCAAGGTGTTTGGGAAAGCCGTCGTCAAAGTGAAGCTCTCGGAGGTCCTGATATGACTTTGCTAAACTCGCATGTTGTGTAACGCTTTCTGATACTCAAACACACTCGCTTGGTCATGTCTGCTGTTTGTCTTTCAAGAAGTTCAGAAGGATTTGGTTACACATTTCTGTTTAATATTAATGAGTTAAATGTAATTTTGGCCACATGCAACAGTTTTAAACATGATATTTTACATTTTTGTTATTGTGAATATCATTTTCTTCTTACAAATCAACAGAAAAAAAATGAGAAAATGAGTTTGCAAATATCAAAATCACTTCACTTGCTTCACTATGAGCACCTGAGGGAGAATCGAGGGTTGTTGTGAAATGGTGTTTATGTGGATTCATTCCGTAAGATGAACTGTTACAAGAGTCAGAAACACTCCTGAAATGTATGTATGTATGCGTGTTTTAGAGTTTCAATATCATAAAGGTTCTTGCAATATGCTGTGTTGGTTCAAGCTTCAACTTCACATGTGGAGCTTCTGTATTTCATAGAACTGAGGTATCAATTCTGTGTCATAAAAAAATTGAGGCCTTGAAGCTTTGCATGACAAACTGTACTGTACTGTCCCTTACAGATAACTGCAGGGAGAGAAAGGAGAGAAGTGAAGAGCGAGGGTAGGGAGCTGAGCAGAGAAATGATGTGTTATTCTTCTTTTGAATAGGTGTGTAATGAGAAACACTTTGTACATGGATACATACATAGGGTATTTCAAGGTTCATCTTCATTGCCACTGCGCAAAGACAAAATTAGCACAAGAAACAGGAGGCGGCTCTCTCACGCACTCGTCTAACTCTAACCACAAGCTGATGAATTTGCCCATTCAGGACACCTCCTGTGTAAAAGGCTCCAAAAACCTGCTGTGGGAATTTTGATGGATTGCCCACATTTTCTGACACCAGGGATATTCTCAATTGCCAGATAGCGGGGTATCATTTCTATCTTTTCATACGCATTATCACCAGGTTTCCCCAGCCATTTCAAAATCAGTCTGCAGCATGTGGTCTTAGCTTCCAGTTTTCCTTTTTCCTGATCGAGCACCGGAGTAAGAAAGAGAGCAGAAAGATTGGGGCGGGCCGTACACACTAGTCACTACACTAGTTGGAGAAGTGTTTAAAAAATGCATTGCAGCAAGCTTATTCTGCTCCTGCTGCCCCCTCTCTGAAGCTGTTCACCTCATGAATAATAGATCATATGTTGTGGACCTGTGGCCACATATTTCGCATCATGGTCAGGCTGTTTAGACTCTTGTAGTACAACGGGATATGTGTGATACATTGGTTCCTTCACTGTATATGTATTGTTCAATGTTGTATATATATTGTATCGTGTCTGTGATTTTAAATTGTATTCAGCAGTAGCTACATGTCGTGCCAAGTTTGGTTTTGGATACTGTCAAATAGTGTTGTCCATCTCGATCCTCACTTCTGTGAGGAATGCAGAGAGAAGCAGAGAAACAACTAATAATACGGCAGGAAGAGCGCTGTTCGCTGAAGACATATTGTTTTTTATGCTTGTCCTTCAGGACCTGATTTCCACACCTGTTATACGTTAGTAGTCGGCTGGGCTAGAATGAACGATGTTTACTCTGATCGGTCAGTGTTATTGACAAGTGAGTAATGTAGGACAGAAGTGTTCATTTCCACATATCCAGATGTTTTCTTTCAGGCCTCATCTGCTGAAAAATGATTCGGGTACTCTCACCATAAATATATATCGACTCTTCTGTTTGCCCATTTTCAAAACTTTATCCAGATCATATCCTGGTGACGCCACAGAACAGCAGTGTGAAAGGTACCAGGGCTAAGACGTAACGTTTAATGAATGAGTCAGCTTAGTTTTTAAGGGATAGTTATACACATTCCCACGTGTGAGTGCGCAGATGTCTACTTCATGTCCTGCCAACGGTTACACAATATTCTACTAATGACAATAGCTGGCGATAACACACCAACAAACATAGCCGTGTGCAGAGGCAGTAAAGAAGACTGTTGGCAAGTGAACAAGGAGGTCAGCTGTACTTTAGGTACAGAGAAGAAATTGGGCTTACAAATGTTTAAGGAAAGCAAATGTTTGAGAAAGGTAATGTTCCAACATTGGTCAGACCTCAACTTTTGTCTGTTTAGAAGAAATGTCGTACGTGGCAAATTTAACAAACCCACTTACCTCTGTACAGTGGATGAATCCAGATCATACAAAGTCTAACGGACTTATGCATTGCTACAATAAATAGAACCTTTATTTTGGTCATAATGTTCAGTTGTTATTGTTTATAGTTCAACTTTTTTGTAATTGTTGAGGATGCTGTTGGTGGCACTGTTTAACTATAATGCCCTACATAGAGAGGTGCCTCAGAACTCGTTGATATAAATAGGATGGACAAAATGCACTGCTCAGTATTTCGTGTATATATGTGCATGAATGCAAATTTGACATTTGGGAGAAAGTCCAGCCCACTGATGTGGATACGGTGCAGTGTTGCAGATTATATTCCTTATAGTAAACCCGGATGCGCTATACTGACCTGTGGTAGGTGAGGTAGCCCGTCATATCATTATCTCTGTTTGCACGCACCGGCTAATGTCAAGGTTTTAATGCATATTGACGGAATTATTCTAATCACATTTGTGTGGGGGGGTGTGTGTCGGTGTGTGTGTGTGGACAACATGTGATTCAGAAGCTGGAAAAACAAGGCAAGAAGGAAGATTTAATTAGTCTTTACTTGATTACTCCACTAGATCACATTTACAGAATATCTATTTCATCAGTAATTTATGAATTTTGTTGCAGATGCAAAGGTCTAAAACACATAATTATTAAAATTATGTGATTTTTTTTTTTTCATTATTTGTAGCCACACTAGAGACATGACTGGAGGGATCAGAATCAGAAACAAGGAATTTGTTTTTTCTCTCTTTTACTCTTAAAGTACTTACACAGGAGTAGAGATAAGAGCTTAAACCAAAGTAACACAGATGAACAAATACATGTAAAGAGCAGATGGAACTGTTTTGTGCGCATGTGGAAAAAATAGGATCATACTGGATATAAATATTTATAAAGAAGCACCTATGATCAACAGTGCACATAAAAACAAGTCAAGTGTTTCTATGAGAATCAGATATTCAATGGATGCACTCGGAGTGGCTGATTGCATACATGTACGCATTGACATTGACAGCGCACAATGATATGTCTGTGCTTTTATGTCGGTCGGTCGACCGACGTTCGTTCGGACTGAAATATTTCAGCAATTAGTGGATTGATCAGAGACAGAGTTCTTATCCCAGAGGATGAATCTAACTGACTTTGTAGATCCTCTGACTTTTCTCCATCCCTAAAATCAGCTTGTATTTTTGGTTCTTTGTTATTTGTGTTGACAATTACTACAGACGATCATGTTGTACTCAGAATGAGAATAAGAGCCATGTCCATCCCTTGATTCATCATGTGGTGCCATTTATTTTCCCACTATTTAAGGTGATAAAGGCAAAAGTAGTGACTTTCCTGTCAGCCTCAGCTTTACTTTGTATTTCCTGCTAATTAGCATATGTTAGCAGGCTAAAATGCTAAACCACGATGTTAAACATGGAGGAAAGAAAATGGATAAACATTAGAATTTCATTTTGAGCATGTAAGCAAGCTGACATTAGCATTTCAGCTAATAATATGATATATCATAGCTTCAGCACAGCCTCACAGAGCAGCAGCACAGCCTAGTTTTGATGTATGCAATGTCTTCTGGTTCTGGTTCCCATTTATTTTTCAGTGTCATGTAAAGGGAGGCACAGACTGGGTATAGCTGAATGCATGACATGCTGCCATGTCTCACCTGAACTATTTGTTTCACTGAGATGATTTATCAAGGAAAGCAACTCTGAAACCTTTAAAGGTGTACGTCAGCTGAGATGTTTGTCTAAAGTTACAGATACAACAAATACGTAATATGTCTGCATTGAAAGTTCATGTCATACGAAGCGAAGCCACCGAGAAGAGATTCCATTTCAGTGTCTCTGTGTCTGTTTTGCTCTCCAGCGATCTGGTGAACGGCCTCGTGTTGTTGATGAACAGTAACATCAGCAGTCCAGTCAATCTGGTGAGTTCGTCATACGCAGCTGTGTTTGACAAACTGAAAGAGAAAATTACTTCCACATAGACAATTTTAATCAAATGTCTCTCTCCTGTTGGCACTGATGTGATGGAAGTTTGTGAAATGTGTTTGCAGGGGAACCCAGAGGAGCACACCATACTGGAGTTTGCTCGTCTCATCAAAAGTCTTGTCGGTAAGGCGTCAGATCGATTAAGATAGTTGACATTCTGTGTGTCTTTGCAAACTCTCAACTCTTCTCCCACGTTTCTTTTACAGTTGTCTGTTTTGCCTCACCCATCCTTTTATTGGGAGTTAGGCTTTGCTGTGATTGTGTTCCTGGCATAGAAATGAATCTATTTCTCAGTTCTTAGATTTAACACAGTTGTTTTAAAGCAATGGCTGTGTCAATGTTTCAGGCCATATCTTAAGGATATTATGCTGTATGAGGCAGGGTAATGATATTTACATTCTCCCATTTACAGTGATAGAGATCGACAATGGCTGCAAGGACAAAGTTGCGGTAGAAATGGCTTGAAATAGCTTTACTCTGGATATACATTCATCTAGGTTTAAAAACCCTTTTTCAATTCGCTCTGTGCTGCTTCTTGCTATTTATCATCTCGAACAATATCAGAAACATAAAGGAAAGAGGCAGGCAGCCCGAGCTGACCAATCACAGACTCAGTGGTCTGATGTGGGGCCTCTGTGGCCAGAACATGTGGTTACATGTTTGCAGCTCCAGTTGTGTTCGTCTGGCAGAGTTCATGCTCCTGCACATGAAGCCACCACAGTGTTCTGACGGAGCAGCATCAGTCTGCTGTGACTCATCTCTCTCTCTGACAAAACTGTTTAACTTTCATAAACATCTATGGTATTAAAAGCAAGAAAGGTCCACCTGAACCTGTGACTGTCCACACTCACACATACAGTGAGCAGAAGTCAGATCCAGTTCCTTCCAGAGGCTCAGGACGACCCACAGAGGAGAAGACCTGACATCAGGAAAGCCAAGATGATGCTCGGCTGGGAGCCAGTGGTATGTGCGTCACGTGACTCACACTGTTTTAAACGCTCACACACTGTCCTACAAAACGCCTGAAACAGTGCTGCATATCAAATATAACAAGTGTCTCATCAACACAAACCTTTGCTCTGACTGCTAGTAAATGTTGACCTGTTGATGGAGAGTGACTGAGATTTGCAGTAAGAGTTTTCTTTTCCTGGAAATTGATACAGATTCAATATTAAAGGGTAGTTTAACAAGATTATTATAGACAGTTACATTCTGGTAACACTATTGAAACTGACATTGTCAAAAGTTAAACCAAATGGATTTTTTAAAAATTCCTGTCAAAAGTTTAAAATAAAGTCTTATTATATTTTCATGGTCAGTATTGACATTGATATTTGAAAGTTTACAAAAACAATAGAATATTGTCCCACTATTTGGTTAGAAGCTGAGCAGCATTTGGTATTTCTGTACTCTAATGTTGTTTTTTACCCGTCAGTTCAAAATTTACATTATGTTTACCATCAAACCATATCTGAGATAAGCTAATATGCATGCCAATTTGTTCAATATGAACTAGCTTCAAATATCAAGTGTAAAGATGTCACACTACGGCAAATATAGGCAAAACCTAAAATTGATTTAAACAGGAGAACTATAGACTCTCTATACACCTCTCAGTATGAGACACTGTTCCCCACAGAGTCACTGTAATCTTTAATAGCCACTTTAATTCTACTTCATCCTCTGTTTACACACAAATTACTTTAACCTCCTTTTATTTAAAATCCACACACTCAGCCGCGATTCTGTTTCAGCTACAGCAGTGAGGTGCTGGATCAATCAACAAGGTGCATTTAAGCCTTCAAACTATTAGAAAACAAATTTTGTTTCAGTTAAATTCAGGTGAAACATTTCACATACGGGAGATATTTAATGAGACGGTCAGTTAGGAGTAATACTAATGATACTGACCGACCAAATGAGTAATAACATATTCCCCAGCACTGTTAGGAGAGCATCCTCTGCCAGTTCCATTCAACTGCTTGACTGCTGTAATTATTTACAGCCAGTATCTGACTTATTATCCAGTGTGGCAGTAATGCCATAAAGCTGGTGCATGTGGTAAGACAGTATCTTCATGTTGTATGTGTTGCGCTTGTGTTGACAGGTGCCCCTGGAGGAAGGCTTGAACAAAACTATCCAGTACTTCAGCAGAGAACTGGAGCACCAGGCCAACAACCAGTACATCCCCAAACCTAAAGCCGCCCGCATGAAGAAAGGAAGACCCAGACACAACTGAGGTCGGGTGTCCCCACCACAGACTCTCATAATACACAGAAGGATGTTGAGACTCCTCAGAGGACCCTTGAGGGGCGCCTCTCTCTGAAATACACTGTTGAGTAGAGCACTCTGGGATATGGTGTCTTTTTTTTAAGAAGCAGAGACAACTCTCCTTGAAGTCTCCGTAAAAGCATTGTGTGGCCTGCACTGGGGGGTAACGGCTCCCTCACTCTGGAGCTTGCGTGTTGAAAGGACAAGCTTGAACCAAAAACAGAAATTTGGGGCAGGAAATCTGAAACTTTTTTTTTTGTGTGTGTAAATTTGTGCTTTCCGCTATTTAAATCGCAGACGTGGGAGTCTCGCGAACAGCTCGTACTGTGCACCAGTGCTTCATGTTTATTTTATCAGTTTCTCGGTGTTTTGTCTCCGAAGGTGAGCGCCTGACCTTGTGTTTCCACTGGATGTGTTTGTCTTTTATCAGTTTATCAGTGGCGTGCCAGCGTCTCTGGCATCTTCTAGGAAGACTGTTACAGCATCACTGCTTGTTTATTGTGTTTTACTTCGTGAAATCTCATTTCAGGGTGTGCATTATCAATTTCAGATGAAGATGTTATTTTAATAAAATATTTCCAATATTTTGTGTATTATATAATTAGGGAAATAAGTGCGTGTGCATGCGTGTGTGTGTGTGTGCGCGCGTGTGTGACAATAGTGAGAAGTGGAAGTGAAAAAGCAGGGCACTTGGGCAGTACAAAGCCATATCTTTATTTAGTATAGTCTAGTGATAAGAGAAGAGCCAAGTTATGGTGGTTATACTGGTCGGTGTAACCATTCAAAAGAAAGAAGCCAGAGCAGCTGTGGACTACTTTGACAGCAACAGCTGCATGGCAGGTGTCAAACCGACACACAACACAGAGGAACTAATAGTAGTCGTAGTTGACATTGGCCCCATGTCTGTAAGAACTAGGATCACGCGGGCCAATGGGGGAGTTTTCATCATAGTGGTGCTGGCGGCCCTGGTCATTGGAGCGAGCGTGGTCCATCCAGTACGACAGGTCAGCCTCCAGCCTCTGGTGAGAACAAAAAAATAAATAAAAAACCCCACCACAGACGTGACTCGTTAGGAAACTCAGCCTTGACAAATCTCAAGCTAATAGACACAGAGGCAGCTGATAAGGTGTCCACTGAGACCGCCAGCAGATGTGCATGAAAGGCAAACGTTGAAAAGGCCAATGCTTTCACAGCTCTGGCCTTTTAAGGGAGCAGCAGCAAATGGCAAACAAATACTGCTCCATGGGCTGAAACGAAAACGCTGTCAGCTGTCAAGAATAGTGAAAATAGAGGGTTATTTGGTGCACTCTGTGCCCTTTGTATCTGTTGTTATGATCTGTTCCCCCGTCGCGTTGACAGTTGACAACATGACAGTCGCTGACCTGAAAGAAAACTGAATCCAGCTTATTTTGTGTGAGAGAAGGAATTCGTGTATTGAGCCCTACGTCTGTATTTATTCATTAAGTTGGAGAGTGACAGCTGTGAGGATAACTGTGCCTTTTTAATAAAAACTGAATTGTAGACTGGATCACAGTTTACACCATCCTTGTTACTCCACATTTTTGTCCTCCACATGTGAGATAACCTGTACAAAGATCCAGATTACTAAAGTTTGATTTGTCTCTTTTATCTGTCTTTGTGTTTTTTTGTGTGGTCTATCATTTTAGCCAGGTTCAAAGCTCCTGAAAATCCATTCAAGTCAAAGGTATCGTCATTCTCGGGTGAATATGAAGAGTTTAGTGCTAAAAACAAATCTGCTTCATCAGACTATGTGGGTGTGGTCTGATTGACTGCTGCTTGGTGACATCAGTAAGTATCCACCACTGTCAACTGATTTTAATTCAAATATTTCCTGATTAGGGCGCAGACGTCTTTTACCAACTTGGCCCCGCCCACTCCAAACCAGTCACAGATGAACAGAGCAATCCTTCATTCATTTTAAAATGAATGCACTTATTTTTATTTATCATTTGTTTGAAAAAATTATGACCTGTGTTCTCTGAGAAAATATCTCAGACTTGCGACGTAATCAAGACTAAGACTAGAAGTTGCATAGATTGAAACAACAAATCGGATGCATTGTCTGTCAGAAGACACAAAGTGCATTGTGGGAAGTGCAGCATTAAGTGACGTTGGAGCTTGATCTTTATAGATAAATAGATTAAGCTCCATGCTACTCTGCTGCTTCTATTGTGACTTTTTCCTTCAAATCTGTCTAAATTGTCCTGCAGCGTTATGGCAGCATATCCCCTAATTGAATTCATGTTACTAACTCGACATCTCTCTCCTGTGGTTTTGTACTTTCCCATGTCTCTCATCTCTCCTCTGTTGCTTTCTGCTGGAAAGCATGGCCTCTACTATTACTATGATTCTACAACTCTGTGTGGAGTTTACTTTATGTAATGGCCTCTCACGCCGCCTGGTTCTCTCAGGGTTTCTGCCGTTAGACAGATTTTTTTTTCTTTGCCACTGTGCTCTCTCATAGTATTTTGCTGGATTGTTGGATGTCTGTTGATAACCTAAAGATTACAGTCTAGACCTGCTGTTTGTGAAAGTGCCATGGGGTGACTTCTGTTATGATTTGGCATAAATGAAATTGAAAATGTAACTGCTACCTTGTAAGGTAAAATAGACTTAGCCCATCTCACATCAGGATGTGGAAACAGTTTTAACAAAAATATGGTTGGCATACTTTAAAGAAATTTAAAGAAAATCTGCTCTGATCATAAATTGCTGGGGTTTTTTTTGTTGTTGTTTTGTTGTTGTCGTGTGGCTCAGGTTTGTTTTGTAGAATACCCACTGCATTGACAGCTCCACTCGAGGCGGATTTCTGACTTTCAGGTGCAGGTGTTCAGAGAAAAACCTAAACTTTCGTAGAATAACCCACCTGTTCATCGAATCCCATGTACATAAACTGCATAATCCACTGCTGTACGTCTGGTCGACTGCGATCCCAAACATTCCTCTTGGTCCTGCTCAGTTTTGCCAAGAACTCTTGAGCCTTGGAAGAGGGGAGGGCAACAGAGGACTTTGAGGGAGCAGTACCAGCTCCGGCCACTGGATGGAAGCACAATAGGGCAACAGAATGAAAAGGCAACTTTAACTGGGGTTCACCTTTGTATCAGCAGCCTGAAAATAATGTTCATTAAAATGTTACCATCTCTTCGCCTTAAGATCTTGTGCAAGTTGCTCTCACTGGATACATCTGTTATGGAGAGTCAACAGACAACCAGTGAGCTGCAGGATTCTTGATGACAGGAAAGTTAGACTTTTGATGAACAATGAAACATACTTTCATACATTTCTTAGCAGTCACATGCATTTTGGTGTAAACTGTAAGTTTTGGCCAATTCTGGGCAAGCAGAATACACATGATGCTGAATCTTCAAGACCAACTGTATACATACAGAAGATGTGTGAGGCTGCTCATGTAAAGATGGTTCATCAAACCTCTGCCTTCATTTTCTCAAAATACCATTTTTCTGATTATTCCATTGCACTGCAGCAGGTTTTCTCATTACATTTACACATGTGTCTTTTCCCTGTTTCGGTTAAGGAAACCATGGACGAGCTAGTTGTCAGTTTTCATTATACAGTAGATGCAAATGTCAAAGTGGAGCATTCAGTGTGGTCACAGGAAAAGTTGCCAGCACACATCCAACAAAAGTACTTAGTAGCCAATTTGCATGCAAATATATTTGCAACAGGGACTTCCCTCCTGCTGCTCCTCCGCCCCACTGGAGCAATGGAGCTATTCTGTGTGTGGCAAATGTTCGTGTAGACAAAGTGTTCACTAATGAGGTGTCTTGGGTTTCACTGCACTCAGTCGGGTCAGTCAAATTACCTTTTACAATACTTGTAGTGGCAATTGATTGTTCTCTCAGAGCACTGAGGTCCCTCCCTGTACAATTGGTCCACGTTTCCCTCCTTAGAGTGTTAAATTCATCAATTGTTCAAAAAAGCTAGAATGAGTTTTTGTCTAAGCTAAACCTACCTCTGAGTACCAAGTCCCTAAGAACATGCACAGAAATCCAGTCCGTATCTTAAGGTGGACTTTGGCTGTGGCACATTTGCACTGTGCTGTTGGAAGTCAAAGCATACACTTGGAGAAAATTGCTTGCATGTGTTTTTTTCTCCTGTTTGTGTTGCAAATGAGTGACACATTCCTGCAGAACTGTTGTCTTAACTATAGCAGTTTGTGCAGGATATATACAGCATGAGTCAGTCTTTCCAGGGCTTTTGCATGCAGTGTTTTTTAATCCTTTCTGCCACGGTCATCTTTGGAGAGAAGTGAACCTTTTGATACGAATAATAATGCAATAATCAGCTGAACAGTGCATTTGAATTCATGCAATAAATGTGCTTGGTAATAACAGTAAATGGATAAAATGGCACCTCTCAAAAGGTAAAATCAAGCAAACAACAGGGACGTAACACCACTGTAAAGTCTTAAAATTAATCTTAAATAATCCTTATTTACTGTTTTATCCTGCTAGCAGGATGGATCTCGTTGGATGTAGATGTACTCAACTTTGTTGATATCTTTACGTTTTTATGTAGCATCATTATCAGTTCAAACTTTTAGTATGTCCTATATGTTGTTTTATAACTAAATGGCAAAAAACTACAACAAACAAGCTCAGCTCCTCTTGGAATTTAGAGGTAGCATGATAAACTAAGATTGTGATCAGGGTAAACATAGCTGCTAAATATTAGCATGTTGTTGTCATTATAAACATGCTAACATCAGTATTTAGCTCAAAGTACAGCTTCACAGAGCTGCAGGCATTCATTCTGTTATTTTTATATACTTACAAGAAGTAGGCTGCTCGCAAAATCTGACACTGAACAACACATAAAGCACTGTCCTGACAACACCACATTGTACTCAATATGGATTAAAAAGCAGTGGTCCTAAAGTAGAGCCCTGTGGCACACCGAAGTAGCTTAAGTTTACCAGAACCAGAGTGCAGCTCTGCAGCTGTAGCGATGTGCGATTCACTCTTTGTAATAGACTTTGCGTTTACTGTAGAATGGGAATTTTGAAACAAAGTTGATGTTATTTAGAGGGTTTCTAACATTATGTTGAAGCATTATAATGCCAGCTGTCTGAGGACTGACTGGATAAAATCTGGTCTAATGAAAATAATTATCAGTGAGAGTGGAGATCAGTTTTAGTGGTGCTGCTTGTCTGAACCCATTTATACACAACTTACATGACTGTCAGCTGCTTTCCAAAGCAGGGCATATCTGTCTTTTGTAAATTTGTTTGTGTTTGCTGACTTTGTCTTATCTGATAAGCATAATCTCCTAATTATCGTTCATTTCATATTGCCTGCCTTTAGGATTCTCTATAAAAATGAAGTTATCATTGCCTGTGTGTTGTGATGATCCAGTCCAAATGTCAAGTGAATCCAGATTTTAACTGCATCATCACATCACACCAGTGATGAACTCATACAATAACAGGAGCAGCCTTGATTGTTCAGGATAACGGATTTCTTATCTCAAGTAACTTTGTAGGTTCAGTTTCAGTAGAATTGTAAGGTCAGTTCAAAGTAACTAGGATCAGATTATCGGTGCTGCCTTTAGATCTGCTTTCTCTCCTATAAATGAGTCTATATAAAAAGGAGAAAACTCTTTAGTGTATTTTTTCCATATCAAAGTTACTTAAATGTCTGTGTGTGACAGAAAGAGAGAAGAGGGCAGTGAGAGAGAAAATCATCAGTCTTCAAACATTTGTAAAAGACCCCTTTTCAAAGTTCTCACAAAACTATCCTTCTCTTAAATAACATCCTACACCCTCTGACATGCAGTATTTCATCTTTCTATGTGGTAGTGCTGGTATTTCAGTAAATTACCACAAAAAATGTAGACAGAAGCACAAAGCCAAATGGTGAAAGAGAGACTCCTAAAGAACTCCACATTTTAAAAGCAAAACGTCGTGAGTAACACAGACAACGGCAAAGGAAGAGAACAGGATTGAGCTCACCTCTAAGAGCCAACAGTGTCAGCAATACAGCCAGCCCCAGTAACCTCAAATAGAGCTGCTGGGATGCCATCTTGTCCCACTCAGGCTTTACAGAGCTGTTTAAAGGCAACAACTGTGCATAAACTGTAGCACAACTAGTGGGAAGAGTGGGCGGCAACCCAGATTTTCCAAGCGGAAACTGGCCTATGGAGGTGGAATGTTGTTTCCCCCCTCGCCCACAGACACAGGACTGCCACTGGGAACTTTTCCACTCTTAAATGAATTTTCATGTGCGTCCCAGATACTTTTCCATCTCCCATACGTACAGCACATGAGCAGGGGTGAGAGGGAAGAAAGTGCATGTCAGTGAATGTGGTGTAATTGAAGCAGGCCGCTGCAGTGCTAATGCATTTTCAACATTGTGTTTTCACGCAACAGGAGAAATGATTGCACTGTCTGGGATGAATTTCACTAACCAAGCGTTAACTGTGCACAGTAATTCAAACTGACCACAATTTGTACGCTTGTCGATGGTGCCTCTGTAGTATTTATTACTTTTTCTAACAGTGTGCTGAAAAAAACAGGAGAAGTCTGTGCAGCGACAGTAAGTCAGTGACCAACAGTGAAGTGCCTGACATTATCGTCGCTGCTTAAAACGTCAATCATTCTCTGTCTCAATCTTCCTGATTGCACGAGAGACAGAGTGGGTGTCTTGAGGTAGTGGGTGTCTCATTGTCAGCAACAAATGTTTAAAAAGGCCTAATTACCACAGTGAAACTAAAGAGCCAGGCTGCAGATAAAATTAGCCAAATGCAGCATGAATTTGAATATTTCATTCTAATTGCATGTATTACTTTGTGATTTATTCTCTAACATTTGCTTATGAGTCTGATTAAAAATCTTTAGCCCAAAGAGATACCGCACTCATTTCAACGTGTGTACTTTATCTTGTCTTGATCTTCCTGAGGTACTGGTGAGTTGTGAAACTAACAAACTCTAATATTTTTTAAATTAACTTTGGTTCACAGAAGTTTCCAGCAAACATGGCGCCCTGTCTCATTAAAGAAAATAGCTCACCCAAATCACAATCACAAGTTTCCAACTTTGTTTTTGAGTTGTGTGTGACTCTACTTTGGGTTAACGTCACAGACAATAGAATAGCTGTTCTTGGCCTTGGAATAGTTTTACAAATATAAAAGTGCCATGGATTAAACAATCCCAATATAAAGTGTAGTCATTTATTTGCAATTCGAGGTGTTTTATCATGATTGCTTGTGGGAAAAAATGCTTTTGGTCACTGTAATGAAAACTCTTTTAGTTTGCATGTTAGCTAATGTTATGGAGTTGTAGTTGCAAAACTACTGAATGCATTGTACTGACGGAGTGCCTACTAATTCCCTGCAATGCGAAGGAGCATTCTGTAATCACTGCTCGTCTGATACCACATTAAATGATAACCTGTACCTGTACAGAGGAAATTCTCATTCGACTTGACTTGAGCTTTGTAATGTCGTGTGTGTGTGTGTGTGTGTGTGTGTGTGTGTGTGTAGGGGTGTGTGTGTGTGTGCGTGTGGTGTGTGTGTGTTTGTCAGAGAAGGAAATTGTTTGGTTTGGAGCCACAAACAGTCTCTCTGTCTCTCACAGGTACAGCTGGAATGCAGGAAACCAGGACACTGGCAGACGACTGCATGACTTTCACGCTGGATTATGAAAGAAGGTGAAGTGTGCGACAGAACAAAAGACACAAAGGGAAGAGGTGGAAGTTGGCAGAGTGCAGTTAAAGAACAGAGTGAGGATGACTATGTTCATGAACTTTTCTTTATTTCAATGTCCAAACTCTCACTCACAATGGGAATCCAAAAGAAAAAGAGGTCGACTGGTTCATTCTGCAGTGCATTGAACTGCACGGTCTGAGTCATGGCTGCTGTGTTGTAAATCTCTCTCGCTCTCAGTGCAGGCGTGCCTTTAGACATGATTTCCGCCGCGTTTTTATTCCTCAGATACCCTGAGATGGAGCAGGTTGAGTCCCTGGCTTCTACTTCTACAGAGAGTGGTAAGAAAGGCTCACTGTCCTCAGGCGCACATTTTCATTGCAGATGCAAAACAAAAAATACTAAAGGGAAAACAGATGTGTGTGGATCTATGAGGTACGAATACAGATTTTCTGAGTGTGAGATTTCAAAATCCTTGCCCGAATGCCCAAAAACACATTGTCTGTACAAGACACGCATACTGATTACCCGTGTGTCCCCCAGGTGCCATTTGTAATTCTTCGGCCACGGAGCAGATTGGAGCAAGACAGGAGAATGAGAAAGACACGAGGGGCAAAGAGAACATGGCTCTTCTGACAGGAAGAAGGATGTCATAGTGGCAAAACCTTCATCTGACATCTGGTAGGATCCTGCCCATTTGGATGTACCCCACACTGAGTTGGAAAGCAGAGCAAAGCTTCGGGATATGTGGACACAACCACTCACATTCAGCCTTAAAGCTTCCTTTTTATTTGCTCACAAACCCGTGAAATGAGCATCTCTGCGTCAGAACAGTCTTGGACAGAGATAAAGCAAAATAAAGTAATCCTCCAATATGTGTCACTGCCGTGTCTCTGTCTTCATCTCACCCTCATGCTTGTCTTGTGACCTGAGTTACGTCAGCGTCACTTTTGAACATAGACATCCCAAATACCCCTCAAAGGTCAGACAATCACTCGTCAGTCAAAAGACAAATCCCAAAGTCAAAACCAGACACAATGAAAGCTTTTTTATTACCGACAAGATGATGGAAAAAGACATTTAACCTTACAGGTTGCATTCAAGGACAGAGGACTTCTCCAACAGCCCAGTCAGCTGACTTTTCTGACATTTCAGTAACAGGATTTTGAACTGATTACATGTTTTGTAAATCTGCCCCAGATTTAGACAAAGAATAAGTAAACATGCCAATACAACAATGTCAAAATACTCAAAGTGTATTCAAAGTGAAGGTACAGAAGTCTGATCAATTAAATACACTCAGTTTATCAGGTACACCAAGCTCAAACTCACAGTCCTGCTCAAAAATGATCATACAGTTGAGAGAGAACATCAAAACCTTCATGATGGGAAGACTGTTGTATCAGACTGCATTACACATCAACATAATAACATCTACATTATGTCACTGTGAGAGATAGCATACTGTATATTTCCTTATCTGTGATTTTTGCCAAAATCACATAAAACATTTATTTTGTTATTTTTCCCCAAATTGAGAGAAAGTAATGAAAAAATGCTGCAATTGTTAATATTTTTAGACATTTAAAATCTGACATTAACAAAACCCATAGGTTCAAATAGCTGCAAACTAAGGATATGTATAAACTCTAAACATCTGAACATATGTTAAAGGTGACTTCCATCCACCATAGCGCTCTAAGACATTTCATCTTCACCCTGTCTCCCCTCCGCCTCACTCCTCAGGTGGAGGGTCAGACTCAGGACTATCATAGCCCAGCTGGTTGCCAATGGGAAAGTGAGCCCAGAAGGTCCGAGCCAGGTCATGCATCCCTTGTTGAGCTGCCTGAGCTCGCAGCTCCTCCAGCCAGCCGAAAAAATCTGATGACCACAGGCCCCAGTAGGGTAGGCTTCGTTTCTGCCTCTCCTCCCTCCCGCTGGCTGCATCGCTCGCCTCTGCTCCTGTCATCGGAGACAGACACAGAAAGAGGTGTGAACATTATTTCACACACTGTCCATTGTGTCAGAATTATTGTATATTACAATGTCAAGTCTGTTCATGAGTGACGCCCTGTGAGTGAGCTGCTGACAAACCTGTAGGAGGCAGGAAGCCGAGCAGAAGGGAACAGAGCAGCAGAACATGCATGTTTCCACTGGAAGACCAGAAAAAAGCAATTCTGTTTCTGAAAGAGAAAATCCCTATAAAGAAGAAGAAAAGTTTCTGTGTGTCAGGACCATCTTTGCTTCATCAAACATCATCTTCTGTCTCATCTCACCTGATCAGCAGGAGATTATGCTTGCGCTCCCGTCCCTCGTCCCTCTCCCTCATAGACTGATCGCAGGATCATGACTGCATCTCGATTAGAGGCAGACGGGAAGGCGGACATGTTTGTCTTTCACATTGTGCCTCTTTCCACCTGCCTGTCTCCTAAGCACGTCACAGAGCCTCTTTCACCGCTCTCCTGTCACTCTCCCTTTGTGTACATGGATATAACCTTGTGTTTTCTTGTATAAACTACTGTGTACTAATGTGTCATTAAAATGTTGTGTTTTTAGGCTGGCTGCGGTTAAGTAAATGAGAGGTCACATCTGGATTCAGCCACTGGCTCTTCTCTCATATTAACAATATATTAATTATTTTTTTATTTTTGTGACAATATATATTTAACTATGATGCTGTCACAACCACCAAGGGCTCAGTGTGACATGTTTGGCCTTCAGCGAATTGGATCGGATTAATCTGCATCTTTTTTTAAGATGAAGAGTGGAGGGAAAACCAGAGGGAAAGTGAAAATGTGGACGACAGCAGATGAAAAGAAACACGTGGCAGACAGTTTTCACACCTAGTGTCCAGACAGACTGGATCAACATTCAGCCACAGGCTCTAAAGTGAGTGTTTTTTCGTGTCCATCAAGTATCTGGACTGTTTGTCTCAGTGGACTGAGGAGGGTTTATGACTAAATCCATGTTGTGTCATCAGATGATCAGATGAATAATTTCATCCTTAAACAATCCAGATGCTCTATAAAAGAACCCAGAAAGTGTCTATAAAATATAACAATAGCATAACAACAAACTGATCAATGATTCAGCTAAGACTGATCCCAAGTATTAACAACAGTGCCAGAAGAAACTTTTTAAACACGGAGAGAAAGAGAAAAGTCAGAGAGAAAGCACATTTTGGTTGTATGTATATAGATCTGTTGACATATTTCTGTGTGTAATAATGGCTTTTTAGAGAAATGTTTCTCAGCCAGGCCCAATGAACCATAATGAGTAAGAGCCTTGCTGATGCCTCAGTACAGAAAGAATGTGAGCAATGAAAAGATGCAAGAAAGTGCAGCGGCACTTTTCTCCCATAGTCAAGTAAAGGCAGATAAAAAGTGTCTGAAACAAACTTCTTTGTCTCGAAACAGGGGGAAAAGAAGATGAAGAAGAATGTTTCATTGTTTTTTAAGTTCAGCAACACTAACTGCAAATAACTGTGGTTTCATTTGTATTCATGACAACATTTAAATCATGGTGAACTGATTTTGGACAAATTTAAAACCAAGATGACTTGTGAGACAGGGTGTAGGCACAGTTGAATAAATAACAGTGTCATCAGCATAAAAGTTAACATTAGTGTCTGGTAAATTTTGGTGCTCTGGTGAGTTTTTACAACAGCAATTTTGATTATCACCAACACATTTAAGAAATCCACATATATTATACAATACTGTAATGGGCATTTTAGTGTTTTCTGTGCCTTATACACAGTATATTCTATTTCTATATATTATTCTATATAAGCTGTTTATTAATGAATGAACAGATTAATTTTTAATTGATCACCATTAGCATAATTTTTTCTGCTGAAAAAGTGTTCCATGTCCATTCATTGGTGGGTTTGGTCTTTTGTTGGGGATTTGGTTACAGTTATAAAAATACAGAACATCTCCAGCCTTGTCCTTGGAGAAAGAAGCTGCCTGGTGTTGAGAGATGTTGTAGTATAAATGTATGAACAACAGTAAAAAGACAAGGTAAAAGCATTTCCATTAGTACATGATGTTCACGTGAGCTCACACATGTGAATGTGTAAAGCAGCTGAGCTCTTAACTGCAGTTCCAGTAAGACACTAATAAGGACTGGTCAAGGTAGGTCTATAAGATGGAATAAGATGGAAAGATGGAGGAGCCATCATCTTGTCTCCATCAATGCTTCGCAACAGCCCAGTTGGCGGTAATGTTGCTGTATTGATGGAGCCTCATATATTCTGCCATCACAATACTCCACTCCCACTTAGTGTAATCTGTCAGTTCTGTTTCTCTCCTCCTTTTTGTAAGGCAGTCTGTCTCTTTGAGTCCTGGCATCCTCCTTTAACTACCTCCTGTGTCTTGTTGCACGACACAACAATCATTACACAACACTTCCACACGTGCACACATCATTAAAGCTGCCGACCTTTCCTCTTCCTAAATACTTCTGCGTGGTTTTCTCAAAGGCCTTGAGACATGTAAAAACAGGAGTTTGTCGGAAATGAAAACAAACAATTTAGGCAAATGTTCTCTTCTGGGGAAAAGCAACAGTGATTGTACTGTTAGTCAAAATTTGATGACGAGAAAAACACTTTACATCTGGACAGTCAAACCACTCTCAAATTAAAAAGTACCATATAAATACTGTATACCATAAATACCATATAAAACTACCATTTAAATGGTTATTTTGTCTGGTTAAGTTGCTGCTGCTGCTTCCACCTATGGTCAGATAATGGTTTGGCCTTTAGTTTATAGTAGTTAGAGTTTGAAGTCAACATTGCAGCAAAACTCATTTTTTCTCTGAAAAAAAATCAAAGACTCCTGATTGTAATAAACCAGTGATGGCATAAAAATATCTGGACACTGTGTACTGTCATTTACTAACACAAGAATGGATTTGGTGTTAAGATACTCTATAAGGTGGAAGCAGTCCACACATCTCTCTAGCCCTCCCCCGGCCTGCATCTGTTTGGGCTGGCTGCATTTGCTGTGCTTATAGCGCATTTTCTCTTACTACTAGTTTTCTTTTATTGAAATTGAATTTTGAAAGCTCTGAATGCAACACAAATTAAATATTCAAATAGTTATGCAATAAAGCAAAAGTTGGAATTTCAGCATGTATGAATTCAAATCGCATTCAAATGATATTTGCAAGTGAGACACAACAGGCTGAGTTGTCCACATTTTGGTGGTGTTTGAGCAGAACAGTCCCCCAACGAGCTCTGCGTGGTAACAGAAGAAAAAACCCCAAAACAGAACAAGCAACATAAATCATTAGATTTGAGGCACATAATCCCACTGTCACATCAGGAAATTGAATTTATTTTGCATTTTGTTTTTTCATACGTATTCATCTATTTATTTAGCCAGCGTCGTTTGTAGGCTCATAGTGTAGATCTTGAAGATGACACTGCAGGAAGCCCAATACTGCCATCATGTGGACTTTTATAATGCTGCAGCACATTTCACTTCATGTCACTCTACAAGGTCACAATATTTCCTCCTCTGCTGTTGAAGACATGTTTTAATGTTAACATAACAAATGTTGCTGTCCCCTATAACTATTCTAGTGATAGGTGGACATCCTTCTGTAAACATTTGATCCAAAACACAAACATGTCACCATCGTAAAGGTAATCTTATATTGTTCTGAAATATTCTACTATGTGGAGAGGTGTTTCAGTCATCACTCTCACACAGATATATGAAATTCCAACTGCTGGCAGCTTGGTTGCATCAAAGCTGAGGCAGATGGTGGTTTAATCGTGACTGACGCAGAGGCAAGACACTCCTCTCAGGTGACCTCAGATCATGCACACTCTGGTTACGCCAGCTGACAGAAACAGTTTGTAGAAGATAGCTACTTGCCAGACGGGTCTTGATGGCCTTAAGGGACTTTCTGATGGCTGACAGAGTTTGTACACAGTAGCTCACTGATCATTCATTCTCTCATTCTCTTAACTAAAAGCACACAAGGTAAAAAACACAGTATTACCCTTGGGTGTGCACAGCAGAGTTAGCCTGCTAAAAAAAAAAAAAAAGAAGAAGAATTTTAAAGTAACTCAACATTAATGTGTAAACAGCGTTTAAAGGTTTTTGCTTGCTCAGGCCAAATTAAGTCAACCACTTATATTTCTCAGCTGGCTTTATCATAATTAATTTAATTTAATTACTTTATCAGTAATTAAATGTATGTCCATTTTAAATAACCTATTGATAATAACAGTATCAGTATACAGTATCAGTACAAATTACATTATTAATAACCTTTGCGTAACTCAGGCCTGCTTTATTCAGAAACCTTGTTATCTACAAGCTATCTACAATTTCCAAGAATAAACCTGTTTTCATGCCACATTACAGGTTTGGATGACAGATTGGGCAGCTGTAGCTCAGGTGGTGGAGTGTGTGGCCATTAAACGTAGAGATGATCATTTAGTCTGCGGCTCCTCCTGTCCTCATGTCAACGTGTCCTTGAGGGAGAGGGAACTGCTCATGATGCGTTTCTATATGTGGATAAAAATCTAAAGATAAGAGATAAAGATAAGATCTTCCAAATGAATCTAGGGGAAACAACATGGTTTTAATCTTTAGGTAGTATTGCTTCATTAGTTGAGCATCCTGAAGCTAAAACTCCAATCATTTAACGCTATAACTGCCTCTGACTAAGTGGATAAGTGTCCGCAAATGAGCACATGCCTTTTCAAGCAGTTTAACAATAACCAACAGGAGTAAAGATGACACCCAATCACACACTCCACCTCGTCATATTTTAGTATTCTTCAAAAATTTTTATTGAACAAAAGTATTTCAATTCTCATCACGTTGTCGGTGATACAGTACCATAGTTTGATCTCAACGATTCATATATGCACCTCATCTTATCTTGAATATATACATACAGTGGAGACAAGAATTAAATAACAATGTTCAATAACATTCAGATATATCATATAAAAGCTGAGGACCCCATGATCAACAACACTTCCATTGGTAAACAAATGCACATAGCAAAAGAAGATAGACACGGAAAATGTTTGGTAGGACTAGGAGTTTTTCACTATAAGCCGGATAACGACATATTTGGTTTCTTGGCGGTAAACGATGACTGTTGACCATTAATTAAACCCCGCCCCCCTTAGATACTGTTGCTAGGCCCGTGTAAAGACCAATTCTTGCTCAGCACATAACGCCTCTGGTTAAATGACAACTGAGTTTACTTCTCAGTTGTTGTGGTCATTTTCAAAGTGACACCTCGTTATTACTGTGGGTAGTATGCGGCTTAGCCGGGCATGCTAACCATTGCATTAGCCGATAAATACACAGTGTAATCAACTGATAAATGTTCTACTCAAACTTTTGGGGTTGAAAAGGCGGAAAATAGAAACTCTCCAGTCCAGACTTGATATTGAATGGCTTGACACGCCTAGTTACAGTTGTTAAACTAAGATTGGTCAATGTCTGCTCTTGGGAGGGGTTTAATGAACGGTAAGTAACATTAGCTGTTGTTGGGCTTGTTTCATGAAGAAACTTTATGTTTCATAAGAACAAATAAATCCAAATATTTAATTGAACTATGAATGATAATATGTGAATTTACTAGTATCGGCCACCCCTCAATTAATTGATAAACAGGGTCTCAGTCAATCGCTATTTTTTGTGTCCCATGATTCTCTTCCTGAAGAATCCTCTTCTCTGTAATCAAAAGATTTGCAAACATGAACTCATCTTTGACCAATGCTACATAAGAATTGGGACTCTGTCTTAACTGCATTTGTTCACAGGAGCTGGAGCCAATCAAATGTAGTTACCCAAAAGCTTTTTTATTATTCTTCAGTCAGTATCCTCATGTAAGTACAGACACATACTGGAGAACAGAACAGGAACATGTTCAATGTGACACAATATAAAGCATGAGCATAGAGCTATGAATGAATGCCAAGTGTGGTGAGTGCAGTGCAGACCTGGAGCCAGTAGTATGGGTACAGGGTGGCACATTTGGTTACATTGATAAACATTCAAACTCTACAGGAAATCAGAGGTCACCCCTATTGCATTAATGCTCCCAACACTGCCCCCCTCAGAAATACTACAGGAAGTATTGTATCCAAATGTTCAGCATCACTATTATTGACCGGGTCTGTGGAGACAGAAGCAAGGAGGAATTTGAAAAGTGACAGAAGACACAAGTTCAAATGGAGAGAGAAATCATGTAGAGGAATGATGGAAATTAGGAGAAAAAGGCAAGAGAGTGATTCTGGTCACTTTGTGAAGTCATTGAATGAAAGAGCAATGATTCAAACCTCCCATGAGGAATTTAAATTATCTTAAAAAAAGTTAACTCAGGAACAAGCATTTCTTTTAAAAATAAATGAACAAAATAAAACAATGGCCAGTAATTTGGCAGGACAACACCACAGAAAGGTCCCTCAGAGGTTCGAATCCTTTTTGAACTGTTACGTCTGTCCTCCTGTGTGGATTAAGAGCAATGGTGTAACCTAAGATGTGCATGGTAGTACATGGACATTATGTATGACATCAGAAGGAGAGCTTAACCCCCAAAAAGGCCTCAGGCAAAATGTTAGCGGCAGATGTGGTCACTGCGAAGGTTAGCACATCCAAGAGATAGAGGCTTTTGATGCACTGTGCTGTACGTGGAGGGCGCGGCTAGATATTTCCTGACACAGTGCTCGCCATCTTGGGGTTAACTGCTCACTTGTTGAGCGAGAGAGAGAGATTCACCTGATCACCACTGGGGGCGACAGGAGTTAGAGGAGTGACTGAGGATCTAGATGCAGTATAGACGCCACAGCGAGAGGGTTCAGAGCTAAGGCTTGAGTTAAGACAGTTAGGGAGTGGCATTAGTATTACGTGTATAGTGTGTATGAAGTGTGTGTGTGTGTGTGTGTGTGTGTGTGACAGATCCAGTGTAGGTGTGAGGATGTGTGAATCACAGCAGCGCTTTGACCAGGTACAGCTTCTCTCCATGTTCGCTGGTGAAGATGGGGGCTTTCTTGTAGTGCTCCACTAGCTCATCCATAGAGTTGAACCTGCGCTGGCCGATACAGTACACTCCATCTGACTGCTGCACTTTAAAGTGCTTATTCTTACCGGCCGCCTTCAGAGACACAGAGAAATCACTGGGCTGAAAATGAAGAGGGGAAAATGAGGAGGAGAGACAGTTGTAGATGTGGTTAGCAATATGACACAGAGAGACAAACACATGATTTTTAAAAGAAAGACTGCGTTTCTCCAGCAGGTGGCAGTGTGTCCACATTTAAAGATCTGGATCCAAGTTTATTTAAGGGCTACAAAAATACTTAAAAACTTAACCAGCTGCTTTTAATTTGAAGAACTTTAGACAGCTCCAGCTGTCTAAAGTTCTTTTAAAGATTTATTTCAGTTATTATTTATATTTACACAATAACTGCTAATGGTGATCAAGATTTCATACAAATAATCTAATCCCAAAAAAATATTAAAAACAAATATGCTGTGGCAGAATAGAATATCTGTGTAAAACAATCATATAATCTGTTAAAAGCTGCTCTTAATGGACCTCTGACAAGCTGCAGTATCCAATCCATATTTTTTATTTTCGAGCTAAATTCTGGTCATTTTTTTCTAAATTATCTATCACATCTCCTCTTTCCTTACCAATACAACTCTTACATGTCTTCACCACCAAGACTCACCGATGACTCACTGTCTCGAACGAGGAAGTCACCCTCTTCTCCTCTCTCATTGAGTATACACTCGGCCTGGTGTCTGGTGATGTTGCCGTAGTACCAGTCGCATCCAGCGAACTTCCCCGTGCGCGCCGGTGCCACAAAGCGGTTCTGCGGGGAACCCGACATCGGCAGGTCGGGTCGCTCATCCAGCACCACCACATAGTTTTTAGGTACTAGGCCCACCATGCCGCGCGAGTTCTTACACCTCCACCACTCCGGGTCGTTCTCAGGCTTCTCCACCACCTCCATGACCTCTCCTTTCTCAAAGTTCAGCTCCTCCTCGGTCACAGAGCTGAAGGGGTAAAGTGTTTGAACCAAGTGGAGCACTTCGAGACGGCCGCCCACACGCCCATTGGCCAATAAAGTCCCTTGAGAGCCGCCATGGTAGGCCCGTGAGGAATCTCCATCCCCTCTGTCATCTGCCCCTCCAAGCTCCTCCTGGACATAATTGGAGGGAAACCAGCCCACACGGGTCGCCTGACTACCCCGCCACCAGCCGTCACTACACTTCTCCATCACGATGACCCTGGAGCCCTTGACCAGGGTCAGCTCGTCATCTCTCTCTGCTGTGTAGGCAAACTTGACCACCGCGGGGATGTTAAGGTCATAGATTCTTTCAGCGGCTCCTCCTCCCACCCCTCCACCTCCGCTGCCATTGGAGGGATACTCTGTGTCTGAGCTCGGTGTTGGGGAAGCATCACGGGCGCTTGTCTTCCTTTTAGTTTTTCCCAAACCTGCAGCATGGACAGAAACAAAAGAAAATGGTGACACAGAAATCAGAAGAGATTGTAAATCATCTGACATGATAGTACTCAGCCAATCAGATTTGTGCATACAGATGAGAAATGTAACTCAAGTCAATGAGTGACATACATTGACACAGAGAGATGAGAAGCAGACAAAATGGACTGAATACACATTCGTTCTTCATACTGGCAGCTTAAAACCAGTAAATATCGTATCCTGGGCCATTGCGATTATCACCAGTGTTGAGACCAAACCTACAAGCTTGAATTAATGATTGCAAGTCAGATAACCATGCTTTATTAGCTGTTTTGGTCTTCTGATTGCTCCACAACTAGCTGTCTAGCAGTGGGTTTATCAAAGCTGTTTCACTGAAAACAGCAGCAACACTGAAAACAATGAGAACAGTTAGCTTTATAAATAAAACAACGAGCTGCTCCACAGAGCTGAGCTGCGGAGTCAAGTGTTAATTCTCTGTTGGTTTGTCCCTACAAGCAATCCCTTTCACTAGCAGCAATTTGATCCATTGTTATTATAAAAATATTGATTATGGCAGCTTTATAGCTGTCAAGAGTGGAAGCTGAAGGAAGACCTGAGCTCTGCAGGGAGAGCAGGCAGTTTAGGTCAGCAGGAAACTAATTGAGGCTGAGGCCCTCAGAAGCACAAAAACTACTTTAGAAAGTAGAGGATGCAGGATATCCTATGAGGGACCTCGGCAGCTAAGGGCAGATCGATACTCCTGATAATAGAATTAACACGGAGGTGTGCACAACCGCTTGCACTGAGCGCCACACGTCCTGTTACTCAAGGCTCGTTATCTACTTGGTATTCCATCGACACCATATACATGTCGTATACACATCTATACTAATGAAAAGGCTGAAAATAGGTGCTGCAGAGAGCTAATGAAAAGTGGAGCAGGCACCGTGGGCTTGATAAAGACAGACACATCCAGGAACAAAGTCAGCTGCTGTCTTACCTGCCTCTGACTTTTCCCCATTCGTGTGCTTTCAAAGACGTCTTTAAATGTCTGTTCGCACATGTCAGAAGTTTCTAAAGTCTCTCAGCTGAGCAAAACCTAGGAGGTCTCCTCTTCAAGTTTGCATTAAAATAATAATGATACAATGTGTGGCTGACAACATTTAAACTTGACAGTTGAGGCTGGTGTCAGGATATGCTCATGTGTGCTTACTAATAACTGAAGTGAGTTTCTTGACAGCTAATCACCCAGTTTTTGTTTTTTTTTTTTTATTTCCTCTCCCCACAGAGCCTGCCGAAATGCCACAGAAATGTCATTGGTGAATAGAACATTTGCATTGTTTGGAAAATTGCCGGGTTCACACAGAGTAGCATGAAACTTGTTGGCAGAGAGAGGAGAAAGAAGAGGAGGGAAGCTGCAAGGAAAGACGAGGGGTCCCTTGGCAGCTGTTTCTCTCACACACACAGAGTAGATCGAGCACATCAGAGGCCACAGCTGACAAAAAGAAAAAAAAACAAAAACGCATAGAAGGATGAGGCAGGAATAACAATCAAACCATGTTTATGGATAGCGGCGTGTAGCCTACATATCTGATAGCTGTGTGTGTGTGTGTGTGTGTGTGTGAGTGTGTGTGTCAGAGAGGATTTTGTGTCTCCTGACTGGAAGCCAAAGACAAGGGTTGACTCTCGGGTCTACTTCAGGTGCTCCCATTGGAAAAATGAAAGACTGAAGTTACCATGAGGTACAGAAGACAGACAGTCAAGAAGACAGCAAACACACATTCTCCTTGAGCTAGGCTAAAAGACTTAACACACACATATATATATACCCACACATACACACACACCTTTCTTCTTCACTCATTTCCACTTCAAGGCACTGGCCTGCTGGTTAGAGCAGCAGCAGATGATTTTCCCTCCTCCCACATATTCAGTGCAAACCTTCACCTACCTCTTCATCTTGTGGAAGGAGACTCGATATTCAAGCCCAGAGGACTTCAACTCAGAGGGAAGTGAGTTGATGAAAGCCTCCATGACTGCATGTTGCAGCATATTGCTTCACTCTATAGCTCACAGTGGAGGATAGTGTGGAAGTTACTGTAATAAATGAGTCCACACAATACCACGCCACCCATCAGACAAATTTGAGTGTGTGTAGCAATGAAAAAGAGCAACTTGGCCTCTAAATGAAGCGTTATCACAGTATCAGCGAGCGAGTTCTTTAAGTGGATCATGGAGGAGGTAGTTCTTTTGAATAACCTTTGCAGTGGTGCTCTGTTCCACAGGATCTTGATGCAGTGCTGTGTGTAAAAAACAGTTAAACCTGCCAAAAGACCTGGAGACAAATTAAAACTGATTGGAAAGCTGCAGAACTGAATTCAATAAAAAGTTATCAGTAGTCTAAAGCAGCTACTTCAACACATGCAGCTTAAAGAGGCACCAATTACGTGTATATAATCGTTGTCCAAGGCGCCCTCTACAGGCACAGAAAGCAATCGCAGCTTCTGCCAGACGGTGATGCGGCTTGCATGAGCATGGACATGCTCACTGTTGAAGACATTGTGCACGGTTGCCACATTGGCCATGCTGAGAGCCTAAAGAGTCTACAGCCATGCTAAAGGTCCTGCAAGGCTTTGCGTTGAGCTAAATGTTAAATTTAGTATGCCAACACATGATAATGCTAACACGCTGATGTTGAGCACTTTAAGTTCTACCTTACCATGTTTGCTAATATTTATAAATTACCACTGCATATTAAGTTCTGTCAAGGCTGATGTCATTGATTCTAAACAAAACTCACATTTGACCTGACCCTTTTATCTGGTCAGTCTTAACCAAAGAAGTGAACTGAGACACAGACATTGCCAAAATCTACAGCTGCACAGATAGCATAGCTAAAAAAAAAGCCCAGGGGATCTGAGAATGCTGATGCTGAACCATAAACCACTACACCAGAACATCTCATGAATCTCTAATAAATAATCAAAAACTGGGTGCGTGGTACCCGCCAGTCTCAATCCAGACCATCTATAGACAGGCTATATCAGAGGCTCGAGCAGCAATCTAAGATCTTATTAGGAGTTTTCTGAAAGAACTACTGTAAATTACATATTATGTAATTGTGTATACTCACAATCACTACACTGATTAAAAAGTACTACATAAAGTGGACGACAGGTATGTAAAATGGTTTCTGACCCAAGGACAGGGCAAACAGTTTTCACATTCACCATTGAACTTGCGCACGCACATGCGCACACACACACAGATATAAAAGCAGAGACCTACAAACACACAGATTGTCTAACCTGCCAGTTCATTGTACTAGTGAGCACTGGCCCAGTTTCAGCAATGAGCAGCATTTTTTCATCCATTACTGTTTTTATTTCCTGTGAGAGAAAACTGGGGCGCAAAGCAGCAGGAAGCCATTTACAATTCAATTCTGCCTGGATGGATGTCGATGATACAACCACATTAAAGCACAGCAAATGAAGAGGGCAAAGCTGAAGATAATAGCGATCACAGACTATCTGCAAGTTCCATAATCACAATGCAGACTTACTAAAGAGAGAGAAAAGGGAGAAAAAGAGCCAGGATGAAGTAATCCTGCTCTCAGCCAATCAGCTTCTCTATTCAAGTGTGTGAGTAAGTTCCATTAGCCCTTGACCTCACCTATTGCTCATCACCTCATCATGAAAATGTTCTCGCCTATTGGATTTGCTCAGGCTTTTAACACTAAAGAGCTACTGGGCTGGAAGCAAACTGCTTGGACTGAAATGGAACTAGGCCATAATGTTGGTTTCCAAATGTAACATGGTCGGAGGACAGAGAGGTAATCCATCATTCCAGCCAACACCCATTAGGCCGCTGATTTCTCCACCAATCAATCTACTGATCATAGAAAAGCAGAGACCTCCAGTGACAGAGACGGGGGCTGATGTTAACAGTATTGAAGTGGGGGAGTGTGGGGTGGGGGGGCATGTTGTCTCTGCACACAATGGACAGTGGCAGGCTGTGCCATGCTGGCCCACATAAAGCCGCAGAGTTTCCCTGAGGGCTGGTGTCCGCAGAGCTGAGAGGAATCAGCACATTTAACCAGACTCCCTTCAGCTCTATTCTCCTCGCCCCTCTCTCCTAACAACTCTACACATGGCCGCCCTTTTAGTGGGGCACAGCTACTATTTTTATCACAATTACACTTCTTGATCATTCTGTCTTGTTAGAAACTCAACCACATGTTTCTATTTTATCCTTGATCTCTGTCTTCCCACACCATGCTGAGTAAAAGCAGGAACTAATGCAAAAACTGTCAGAACAAATATTTCTACTCCACCCTGGTCCTTTCCTGCCACATGAAAGTGAGGCAAGTTGATCATTTTCAGCTTAATTCTTATATTAAACTGTGCCAAGTTTAGCACACATCTATAAGATCACTTATCTCACAACCTGTTATTAAAAATATTTCACAATTCTGTGAAAGTGACATAAACAGAGATGATTTAAAGATGAAGGCTTAGAGGCGACAGACAGCCCACCAATGATATCAAAATATCAACACACAAGATGAATGTGTTGGGAAAAGGTTAAAGCCTCTTCTGACGAACACAGTGTGCATGACACAAACTGACATTACACCACTATGAGCTCCGTTTCTGTGCACACCGGAAATGGTTTGACGCACAACAACACTTCAACCCTGGACTAAAGGAAGTTGTGTATTAATGAACAGATCATATTACTAAAGACTGTAACAAAGAACAATATTTTCAAATGACTGACTGGTCATTGGGTCCATAAACAATCAGCAAATACCGAAAAATGCTCGTCACTGATCCTAAAGCCCTCTGTCCTCCCAGCCAGCACAAAACATATTCAGTTCATTAAATGACATTAAAACAGACATAAGCACCATAGCCCAATATCTGATAAGCTAACAGATGGTCATTAATTGTTTTAAGCATGACCAATAAAAGTGTGAGTGTTCGGGTTCAGATCAACCTGAACTGAGAAAATAGACCTCAGACATTTCATCTGTCCAACAATTTGAAGTTAAGTTGCTATTCTGTTTTCTTTTTTACTGTTTTTCAATACTTGGTGCATTGCACACAGCTAGGTCAGTACTGTACTGAAACAGTAGCTGTGAGTAAACTTCATGCATTTGTTTTTTCAATGAAGTTCGTCTATTTTTGAATGTGCATCAAATCTGTATTCTGCGTTCTCTAAAATGACACGTTAGTCCTGTTTTACTGGTCGTTTGTGACGAGAAACAAAGCTCAGTTGCAAAGCCAGGTTTGTTGCAACGTGAAGGAGGAACCTTTCTAAATGACACTATGTGCATATGAAGGCCATCCTTTGATCTATTTCATTTTCTTGGATTCCCTTTTTTTTAATCCCTGGCTATAGAAAAAACTGCCTTTTATTTTATGCAAAGCTCATTAATCGCCTGTGTAGCTTCTCTTGTCTTGCGCAATTTCAGAAAAGTATTATTAGCTCTCGAGTCAGTTGTAGCTCCCATACTATCTGCAGTATCTCTCACAACTCGGCAGCTATGGCTACATACAAGGTCTAATGTATTCAAGTCATGACTGGAGACTGAGAGGCAGTGTGCTGACAGCTCAGAGCAAGGCCAGCTCAACAGGATCCCTGGAGAGCCCAGTGACAGCTCCCAGCTGGGGCAGAGACAGTGAAGGAATCATTTTACTATGGAGAAGATTCAACCTAACACACAGAGGCATGCACACAGACTGACCACTGGCAATGATAACACCTTATCTTCTCAACAGGTGAGCAAGTGCAGAGGCTTTCCACTTTTACTGGAAATAATCTACTGACGGTGACAGCTGGTACACACGGGCGACCTTTAGCTTCTAAGCAGAATGAAACTGAATTCCTCTTACCAAGTGTGTCTTTGATGTTCTTCACCAGCGAACCTTTCTTCAGGCTGTTCTTGCGCTCGACATAGTTCGACGGCACATACCCCGTCTGGTTGGCAGCATTGCGGACGCGCCACCAGGTCTTTGAGTCGTCCAAAAGGAAGAGACGCTCATTTTTACGGATGTCAAGTTCCTGGTCCTGCTGGGCCATGTAGTCCCACTTGGCTACAACAATCACCTCCTCTGTCATCTTTCATGGAGTCCTCCTGGGGGAGAAGACAAGGACTGGGGTTAGCAGAGGAGTAACAGACCACACACAGAAGTATACAGCAGCTTCAGAGGGAACAATTTGTCACAGGGAAAGGATTAGAAAACAAAAACATGATGTAGCCTGGTTCAGACCAAACCACACCTTCAGACAGCCACTAGGGGGCACATAGGTTGATCAGGAGTATTTAAATAATTCATTCATTAGAAATACTGTGCGTGTGTGTGGTGTGTGTGTGCGTGTGTGTATGTGTATGTTAGCTAGTCAGTGGGGCCAAGTTCATGATGATGGGAATCAACTTAAAGGATGAACAGGCATAATATACCGATTCCTTTGGCCTGTAAATGTATTATTACATCTAATGTAGAGTCTAATTCGGAGGTGTGTGTGTGTGTGTGTGTGAGAGAGTGAGGGGGAGAGTTCTGCTGTGACAAGTGACAAGTCATTACAAAATAATCCATATCCATCCATGCACACGATTTTTAAACCGCTTACCCCAGCTCACATTAGGCATTAGACCGGATACACTGAGGACGTGATGCCAGTCTATCACAAGGCTAAATTACATAACCACGATAAATATGACTCTAGAGTTCCTGGTAGCCTAAAACTGGGGCTGAGGCTGATAATTCCTAGGATGAAGATTATGGCAAAATCTCAAACCCCTACACCATTAAACTTCAGAGGAGTCACATTCACAGACCACCACATTAAGAAGATACAAACTTAAACCAACAGCTGAAAACCATGATTAAGCACACAGGTTTAAGGTCCCTGTACAATGCAACATTCAAGCCTAAGAAGTAAAGGCACCTCTAAAAAAGCTTTATTCGTTCGTAGAGAGCACAACACACAAAATCAATTTATGTGCTCATTCTGCATGCTCCCGCTCACTCTCTCTCACACACACACACACACAAGCGCAAAGCCTTGCCTATTAGTTTTTGAGACAGACAGCAAGCGATTACATGCTCTATTTCACCAGGCCTTAGGTGAAGTGATTTGACACGGGTTTGCTGGACCACCTTAAACTGCCGAGGAATTACATGCATGCTGTTCATGAGACGGGCAAACAGGAAATAGATTGTCTGTCTGGGAATATGCATGAAGGGATAAGAAGAGTTTGATGCGATTTTGTTTATTCCCTGCTCTGTGAAAACTTTTTATTTGCTGTGATGAAAAAAAAGGCGTCTCACGGTATGAGAAGCATCCGAGCAATCCGGTTTATATTTAGCTCACCACCAAGTTTAACAGTGTACAGATGGAAACAAGAACGCTGGAATAAATGAAAGGAAGTAGATGAAAAGAAGATCTTTGAAGATAAGGGGGTATTCAAAGATACAGAATGAATAGTCATGTTGTAAAGCACTCTTGGTCGGCAGTTGTTTAACCTGAATAATTAAATAAAACTGTCTGTTTGATATCTAATCTTATGTGCGGATATCAGTAGCTATTGTGGCACGCTGTGATTTATGGCAGGAACACCCAGACTGATGGTTAAATATCATCTACAACACAATCACATATATTGGATCCTGCTCACAAATATCATACTGTGTCTCTGAATGAAAACCCCTGCTGAGCGAAACACCATCCCTTAATAAATGGAAAATAAATGTTAGCAGAAAAACAGTAGAGATAAATCTGCATGTGAGGAAGCACGTGGGTGGATATGTTCATACATATTTAGTATATTTCATCCTTATTTCCACTCGAAAAAAGGATGAAAAAGCACACATTACGGAGCAGGGGAGGCTGTATATTCCCTTACTCGTATTGTCATTTACATTTTATTCTTTAATGAGAGGGCAGAGCAGAGATAAAGTGTAACCACAAAAGAGAGTTATGAGTCATGAGTAGTGTAGCTGCACAAATTAGACCGTATAAAAGATTCCATTACTGGTGGAAAGACTGATATCTTCTGTGGAAGCTACATTTAATGAAATGCAAATGGGAGCACTCTAAAGTGCTCGCTGCTTTTTTTCAACCAAAGATATTCAATTCCACTTCAATTAGGCCACAACCACAGAGACAGAGCAGCCATTACTGAATACATTCGTACAGTTACAGTCAGAGATGGTCTAGTAGCTGCTCTCTCGCTCTACAACAAGCCATAAAAAGTGCAACAGTTTGGACAGCAGAGCGCTGCACTTGTGAATGTGCCTCTGCTTGCCGTCACTAAAGCTGTCAAACTGGATTTCTTCACAGGCTGGGACAGGGACAACATAGGAGGAGAGAGGAGGCGGGAGGTGGGGGGGAGTTGTGCAATTCACCACTGAGAGAGTTTGTCAAGTTCACCATAAGTTAAGTTACACAACTTTCCAGGATGTGATAACTTTTACTGCAGTGGCTAAAGCAGCAGAAAGAAGATGGTGGAAGGTTCAGTTCGAAATGCAGGACGAGACAAAAAAAGAAGTGCAGCAGCTGTTGTGATTCTTTAGAGAGCGCAGGAAATGGAAGTGGAAGGGCAGATTTATGACAAGATGAGGGACGGTGACGTCAACTCCTCCAGGAGACGGGAGGTATGTGAACGTGCTGTGGCCTCTATCTGCCTCAGGCTATAGCTGCTGGATTAGAGCAGGTTACTTCTTTCCGTTCAGTTTATTGCATTCATTCCTCCTGGCATAGATGGATGGATAATATCTGTCGAAATGGTGCATGATATTACAGTGGCTGTATCTGAGATATTGAAATACAAAGCAGATCAGATAAGTGTTCAATGGTATTTATTCCCGGGACTTTTTCCATCTTCTCTCTTTACACAGTAAACATTCAAAAGATTCCAGTTGTCATGCCGAGCAGAACTCAGGCCTTTCATCATCACGTTAGATTAAAGCTTACATTATACACACATCATACTTTGAATACCGGTCTTGTAACTCATTCACTGAAATGACTTGGTGATCAGAACTACATACCTCGACAAACATGGGAGTTCACTAAGAGCTCGTAAAGAATAATTATTAAAAAATCTAGTCTGTGGGTTTTACTCAACACGTCTGTCACGCATCAATCAAACTACTACTGATTAAATGTGTCAATTATAATATATTGTTTTCGTGACAATTCATGACCTGAAAATGGATATTAGTAGTTCTGAAATCAGGTGTGTACAATCTTAAAATCCTGTACTCTGACTTACTTTTACACTACAGTTGAACACCAAACCTTACTCGTAAGCAGAACAACAGCTAGTTAGCACATGCCTGAATGAAACAAACTGGTAAAAGCACCAGGCGTTAACCGAACCAAACAGGTGTGAAGTGATCTCATTACACAATCGTTCTGGCTTAGTGCCGTGTCTTTCCACACGTGCAGCTTGTGTAAATTGACAAAAAAACAACAACAAAAAAACACCACGATATTCTCCAGTCCGAGCATGAGCACTTTGCTTCCCCTCATCCATGATACCAATTTCTCCGTCTCCTTGACAACCTTGCTCATTAGGCAGAGTGATGGGAATGCCACTCCAAATCAAGTCCATCCTCTTCTATGGGCAATCGTGGATGTCAGAGCGGCAGCTATACCACTGCTCATTCTGATGCCAACATGCCGCTACTCTTGATGTGCCAGTGAAATCCACGACGGCAGCTTGTATAGAAATCAATCTGAGAGTCTTGTTCTAAAGCATTTGTGCTTCAGTCAAATGTGTAGAAACAAACCATTTTATGATGCACTCTTCATTTAATCAGAGCTGCTTAACTCAGTTTCCTTGATACGGTTCACAGACAGGTGGCTAAACAAAACAAAAAAACATACTTTTCCTGTGAGAGCAAGCACACAAATTCAAACAAAAGAAAACAAACAGATCTGGGAGAGACAGGGTTTAAAAAGAGAAAAGCCTGAGAGCTCATGCTCCTTGTGACCCCTCATTCCTCGACTGAGAGAGTTAAAAGAGGAAAGATGAGCGACAGACTGCTGAGCTGGGGCTTTACCAGCACTTCACAACTCCCTTCACTGAGGGGGACCACTCAGAGGCTCTTTCAACACCACACAAAGAGAAAGGGAAAGTAAAAGAGGATTATAAAAAAGAGGGGATGTTTAAAGGAAAAAAAAACGTCTGGCAGTGCTTTCTGTGTTTGGCATTCAGGTCAAAGACAGGCAGAACTCAGCCAATAGGAGACATTTGCACCCCCTCCCCCGTCCTCTCCACTCCACCCTGTTTGCAGTAGTTGCTTCTCAGAGGAAGGACAACTGCTTTACTCCCAACTGGCAATCAGTGTTTGAAGCATTACAAGTGAACTGAATAGACAGAAACATGAGGAGCCACTGTTACAGCCACTGTGGATCTGATGATCCTCTTCACAGAATTATTTGTCCCCAACAACAAAAGCAGGCCAGTGTGTAATTAGATGCCTTTCACATGCAGTCAGTGGTAACAATGCTTTCCACATGTACAGCTGCCATTGCCAAAGAAACAGTGACAGATATATTGTGGAACGGGCAATATTTTACAACCCTAACAAGCTCTCAATCTGTCTCTTTCTCAAACACACGTTCCCTAAACTGAGAGTGTGGTATATGACATAAGCTCATCTGCCTCTTTGTGATGAGGTTTGGTGGTCGCTCCTCTTCAGTTTCAAGGGAGAAAATGGGTACCAACATGTGGATGCCATAAAAAATGATATAAAAGAAGAACCCAAATCTCAAACCAAGCCCTGACGTCTCAAATATAACACCAAGAGGGTTGCTCGTGGTGGGCTCAAAATAAGACAAAGAAGAAGGCAAACTCAGACCCGGGGCTGCTATCGCCACACCATATGACTGCACATTTTAGGACAGAAGAGGCTTCTTTATCTAATTCAACCATGACAAACTGTGGTAGGAAGTACAATATAAACAAGACAGGATTAAAATCCCTAAAACAGCTTTATCATGGCAATAAAACATCAGTAGACACTGACATACTGTCACCTTTTTAGTTAATATGACTTGACAACTTATTTGTTTATTTATGTATTCAACAGTTACCTGGCAACATTGATTGGGAGTGCCGATTGCAGCCAACTGATAAATGTCTTTTAGCTCTGTAAGGCTCCATAAAGCCAAAGAGGGTGACAGCTCTCTGTAGGTCCACCACTATGGAAGACCCCCTTTTGTTTGCACAAAATATAATGCTGTGACACAAGCTATTATGTGGTGCAATGTTTCCTTGCAGCCTGGACACAGCCATTTCAAAACAGAAAGAATTCAGCTATTCATTTTTTATTGCAACCCGAGTTCAGTTTTTGCTACTCTAGCGCAAACACACCTGATTGTTCCAATGAGTCTCATCCCGTTCATTCAGCACACAGATGGCACTGACTTCACAGAGGACAGCAGCTAACAAAGGCAGCAAGTTATATCCAGTGTGTGTACTCTTATTACAAGCTACAGTAAGTGGGTATTAGTTAGGGACTGAATGTCTACAAAACAAGTGATCTTAAAGGTTCCAGAAGGCCTGCAAACATAAACCACTTCCAGCTCCTCAGTCCAGACGAGCTGCTGAGTTATCTTGTGATATTTAACTGAATGTCTTCAGGTTTTGGGCTGTGAATCAGAAAAAGCTATTTGAACATGTCATCTTGGAAAATGACAATTGACATGTTTCACTATTTAATGAGATTTCATAGACCAAATGATGAAGAAAACAACTGGCATATAAATAAAAAAAAAAAATTTATAAAGTAATAAAACTGCAGCCCTATTCTACAATCAGTTTTTTTCCTCTAATATGTAGATAATAAAACATGTACATATACTGCTTTACTGAATTCTGCTTTACCAAAAGAGCAATGTTGCACTTTCCTGCACTACCAGAGAAAAATGTCCTAGATGCCAACTCTCCTAAATGGACGACGACAGAAATGTGGAATTCCCCTCTTTCTTTAGCTGGACTGTCCTCCCCCAAACCTCTCTTTACAACCAATTTTTCTCATGTCACTTTCATTTTCTGTCATTGCTTTAGCCCTCCTCTCCACAGCAGAGCCAACATTGTTGAGCGAGTCGCCATGACAACAGTCACTGGGTGGTCCCATTTTCACTGAGATGGGCGTTCCACAAAGAATCTGACTTTTAGCCCTTCGCTCTTCGATTTTTGATATTTCTTTACAAAGGGATCAACTTCCATTCCACACAAAGGTGCAAGTAGGCTCTGCTCCCACAGGGTGGAGGTTTAAATAAAGATTTTCTGTTCACCCATTAATTTCAAAGAGGAAAGAAGAGGGCTAGAGAGAAAGACAGGAAGATTAGAGAGCACTAAATCTCCAGGAGTAGCTCCAGAACTCCTTGGTGTAGCATTGATGCCACTTTTAATAAAGTGTTACCAACATATTTTAGGTTATTTATTCATGTAAAATTACATGATAATGTGTTTAACACTATATTTTGACAGCAAAATGATGGCACTGCTGTAGCTCATAATTGTGGAGCATCATGGTTATTTAATCCCTGAATCACACATTATCTGTGCAGACAGATGGGAGGTATTGATGTTTGGTTTTTGTTTTTTTTCCAAAGGAAGATTCAATCTCCAGTCCCTTATTTATTAGAGATCACATTATGTGAATTGCTGTTTTAATTAGTCCATGCTTAGTTCAGGTGCAGGGTAGTACATAATGTTTATTTGATATTATTATTCCACTGGAAGATAACAAACAACACTGAATCCCTTCTGCATCGAGTGTTTTCCTCCACATTCCTCCTTTGCTCTCCCTCTCTTCAGCCATAAATAACCGACTTCAAACTAGGGTTTTCTTCTCTGCTCCTTGATGCCCACTTTACCTCCTTCCAAAAACAGTGCAGTGCTTGTTCACTTCACACAGCTCCCTGCACTCTAAACACATGATGAGGCGTCTCTTATGAGCAGCTTGTTCTTTAGAAGGTTTATAACGCACTCCTCTGTACACAACCTCTCTCCGCCCCAAGCCAGCATCTATTAGCACAGGTTTCCTCATCTTTTTTATCCATGTTTTCCAGCTTTGGTTCATAAGTAAAGTGGGAAGGACTGTCTCTATTTTTAACTCTGTATGTGACAGTCTGGTATCCATGTCCCCTGGCACAGCAACAAAAGAGGAGCACTGTAAAGCACAGCAGGGGAAATGTAGTGAACACAGCTTTGATGTACAATGCTGCTCGTTTTCCTTTCGTCTAGAGGAGACAGAGAAAAACCTGAGGTGATGGTGTGTTTGTGTCTGGCAGAGGGAAGGAGGGAGGGAGCAAGGTAAAGGGAGAAATAAAGTGTCCATGAAATACAGGTCACTTGCAGGTCAAACAACAAACATGTGGCCGTGGCTTTAAGCTACTGTTTTCAAACCAACTGTTAATTGTTATTTATTTTCATAAAGCACATCTCCAAGGGCGATCTCACTGAGCACATTCAGACTGAAACAACAACCAAAAACTGAGCTTTTTTGAAAACAAGTCATTAAAGATGTATGTGTGGGGCAAACCTGGCTTCAAGAATAAAGAGGCTAGGTCCATCAAAATTGGTAAGTGAGTGACACTTCCCAATTTCAAATACCAATACACCCAATCAGAAAACACAGAAGTCATCATTAGGCTGCATTTACATTATTTACTTGCTGTTTCAGAATATTTAGATGTCGTTGCCATGTTTATAGTATATTATTTTAGCATGGTGTATTATTCATACTTAAGTGACGTGATGGTTATCATGTCAAATTCAAGTATTGAATTTTGGTCCTATAACAATAGATCAAGGTGGACCTTGAACCTAAAGTGTTTGCCAGAGCGTATTTATGTTGGTTTTGTGTTCATTGAGTACTGATTTGATTGAAGCCTCGCCACCGCAGTCCAGGAAACAGGTCTCATTAACAGGCCATATTTATAAGATGCCATCTAATCGCTGCTTCATTTTTTTAGTTTTCTGAAAAAAAGAATGTAAATGAGACTAAATTGTGAGTCCGGCTGCATTCAAACACAATATGTAATCACGGAGGGGAGTGAACAGAATGAAGGTTTAACCCAACACCAAGCCATCTGTCATAGTCCTTCATACGTGATTGCTGTTGCGCGCACTTCTGATTTTTGATGACCAAAAGAGAATGGCAAGAAGACTTTTGGGCGTTTTTCTATTGTTCAAATGTTAAATGTGGATGATGGTTTGTGGTTTGGTTATGAAAACAAACTCGTGCTTGGTGTTTTCCCTTCTCACCAAGCTTTGCAAATCTATGTCAAAATATGGAGGAGTGAGCTGGTAGTTTTCTTCCTCACTTGAAGCAGGGGTAAATTTACCAGCATCCAGAAAAAGAAGAAGAAATGCTGCAGGTTGTGCAGAGAAAAGAGATGCTTTATGCCATATCGAGCATTTTGAGACTGGAGGCAAGAAACATATCCACACTGCAGTGTCTTATTGACTTGGAAACTTTACTTTGTTGAGTATGAGCAGCCCGTGGAATCAAATAGATAAAATGCCCCGAGCGAAACAAGTGCTGCATTTGAGCTTTTCTTACACCCCATATAGTCAATATAGTCAATTAGCAAACCAATCTAACAGAAGCACTCAGCAGTAAGAGGATACACTCGTGATACATGTAAGGAGTGATCAGATATTATAAACATCCAGTATAAAGATGCAGAATGCTCTTCATGACTGAATGCCCACGAGAGTCAGGCAAGTGAGGCGTAATGAGACTGCACTCATATTACATCTGCAAGCAGGCTTATTAAGAAAAATACAGTCCTATTCTTTCACGGTGTCCACTGTATTTTCTTTTTTATTTGGATAAAATTTCTAAGAAGATGCAAAAATCACAACAGCTGTCCAAACCAGTTCTGGTTGAATCAGACTGGAGCTGCAGCTGCTGTGAAATTTGAACATGTAGATAATATAATTAATGTCAACATGATTTCCCCCGGTTTTTGTTTGTTTCTCCACAGGAAACGAAATCATAAAGTATAAACAGATAATTAGTCACAATATGAGTAAACAATGTGCTAATTATGTGTCTTGGCAATGAGCTGCATGTTGCTCATCGTGTTGCTCTTACTGACACTGACGACATGAACTACATCGCATTTTATCAGGCAAAGTTAGTGTACAGCTCCTTAACGGTAAGACAAAATGTAATATGCGATTGAGAGGTTTGGCTCATTTTATTAAGTATGTAAACACAATGTGTATCGATACTAAAACTCAGGTATTCTATTGCTCTGATCACCATGACCTGTTATCTCTACAATCTTTAAATTTAGCCAAATGGAGATACAACATGTGGGCCTTACACCCAAACCACAGCGGTAACCACACCTGATTAAGACCTGATTACTCATATCCTCTTTACATCAAAATTAGAGTCTATATATAGTTTTTCAACGTGGGTGAACCTGCCAAAAATAGGTGATTGACTCATTGGCTCATATTACCAGTTGATGCATTTGCCTCTCTGTGTTTTTCTTGTGTATTGTTCTCAATGACGGATGTCACAAACGCAACTGAAAGAGTTACAGTAGAAAGAAATGTGTAGGACAGTGACAATTAAGATACTCTACCACATCTTTCTCTTCAATTTGTCTTTGAAAGGCAGCACCATATAAGGAATCAGTGCTGTTTGATGGGATAAGTCCACGTCATACATAAATGAGTGGGTCTACAGTTACGTATTATGAAGTTACTATGCAGTTCTCTGAACCTGTTGGTTCAATGGTTGATGTATAGCAGGATACAACAACCCATCACTTCTTGATAAAGTCCTACATGTTGAACTTAGAATATCTGATGCCAGTTTTCCTGCTTACCTACTGCTTCCTCTCCTGCAAAACATTTACTTTGAACTGGCGATGCAACACCTCAATAAAAGGAGTACTATAAGCACTTTATCAAATGAAAGTGTAAATTCAATGCAAGACGATCTAGGCCACTCTCAACAACAATCTTCAGCAGCTGAAAACACAGGGGTATCACTGTGAGCCAGTTAAAGCTGTTATGCTTTGTTCATGAAGTGGTGTGCTGTTTACACCTCTCACCTAGGGATACAAAAGCAGCAGCGTTGATGTGTCTTTATTTCTAAATTGTCTTGTACTCCGACAAGCTTCCCATTACTCTTGTGTCTCTTCACAGACCTGCATTTTCAGCAGATATACAAAGCAAAAAAGGAAAACAAACTCAACCTGACTATATTTTAAAGGGTTGATTCACTCAACACACAAAAAATACATTTGATTTCATGAAAGTTTCAGCTCTAATTTGTTCCACTTTTGAGATTTCAGCTACCACCACGACACAATGGATATAAATGCAATACAATTTTGTTTGTGCTGCTCACAGCAGTGAAAAATTATATTTCAAAAACTCAACAGCACTGTCTCTTTCAAGAGATGATGCCCCAGTTAGTCTGGATAATCCAGAGACCTCAGTGTGAATCTTATTTTGGAAGTGAGTATATGCATGGATTATAAAGAGGACTGGAACAAGAAAAACAAAGCATTAGTAGAGAAAAAAAACTTTCCTTGAAGAATGGATTAAAGGGTTTTTACTCTCAAACATCTAATTCTACACTCTCATGCAGGTAATCCTATACATTACCGTGCATCTGTGAGCATCCCTGCAAGCAACAAATGGCTGGAAGAGATTTTCTCTTAATGAGCCAACATGGGAGAGAAACTAAAAGCCCAATTTGCATCTGTGAGTTAATTCAGTGTGTGCTTCATTTGCGATGAGCATGCAGGCAGCATTAGCACTGATAACCTTATGCTGTATAAGAAAGTAAACTCACAATCACCCAATGGACCACCAACTTCAATTTAAAACCACCTACTCTGATGATAAGTTGTGAAAGAATATGTTGAAAAATGAGGTTAGTTCTTGCGGAAACATGGTACAGAAATAGCCCGATGTAACTCTCTTACCCCCTTTCTTCTTCCCAGAGTAACACAAACCACTGTTGACTCTATCCCAGCTTGAGCTTTACCTTTCTTTGTACCTTCTGCTCCATCGGTCTTCTCTCTACTCCTCCCTCGGCTATGGACCTGAATTATTCTCTTTGATCAGGTGCTACCTTGAGGCTCCCAAGAGAGAACAGACTGATGTGGCAAGAGCAATGTAGAAATACTGGTGCAATTCAATGCCGACCTGTTGAAAAACTGAAAACAGCATCGACCAAGTATAGATGTGGATCTCTGACTAAAGGCCATTTACTTATCATTGAGTGGACCATCACAGTGAACGCTTTAGTGGTGCTATGGTACAAACAAGAAACAATCTGAAAGCAGATTGAACATACGAAGCTGTGTACATCACGTCCAAATAAAGGTGATAACAATCCAGATATACCACAGTCACAAAATTTTATCTGACTCTGAGAGCACACAATCACTTCATTTAGACTTTTTTGGATTCAGTTTTCTTTTCACACCTCTTGACAACTTGCACAAAAGCTGGCCTGCTAGAAAGTCTCAACATTTAACCGTAATTGATATTTCCTCGTGGACATATTGTCAGTATCATTGTAATAGTTTTTGATGTGCGTCAATATTTGAGTATAAAGTGGGGAAAAAATGGTTGTATCCTATAAAACTGGTGTAAGAAAAATCCCGCATAGGTCAGGCTGCACAGTTAGAAATCCAAGTAAATACTTTCTTTATCAAGTAATCTGCCAGCTGTTCAGTCATCAAAAATGATTTATTTCTTTGTTTCTAAAATGTAAAAATATAAAAACAGACAAAAAATTCCATAGTATTTTCCCAGAACCCAATGTGAGATCATTATGGTAGGCCAAACATAAGATCAGAGCATAAGATCACGCCAATGCAAACCATCAAAACTTAATATTTGAGAAACAGGAACTGAAGAATCCACCTTTGCAATGAAAAAATGCCTGAAACAGTTCAGTGATTATGAAAGTGGTTGCTGACGTCTGATTTTCTAAAAAAAAAACAAAAAAAAACAACAAAAAAACTGTTGCAAAACAGGCAACCAGGTCCTCAAAGTTCACAGTATTTTGCTTTTATTTATTCTTGCATTTTCCTCAGTGTTTCACAACATCAGCAACTGTTTCAAGGAGATCAGACAGTCTTGTTTTCAGCAAAAGGAGAAGGTGACAATTTCGCAAATATTTTCAGGGAAGACAAACATTTTCTGGGACATTTTACATTTCTATTTATTTTCCATGAGTGACTATTATTTTCCATGACTGACTGAAAACAGTCTAATTTTAGTCAGTTTTCCAAGACACATGGGAACTCTCTCTAAAGAGCATGAGCGAAGAGTCGTTTCTGGTATCCTCCTTGTCTTACTTGCGCATGTTTGTTTGCCTATGTTACATAACCTTGTGTTGATGTCAAATCCGCAGGGAGACCAGGACAGTATGTTAGAAACAGGAATGGCAGATGTAAAAGCAGCATCTCTATTTCCATGTATACCTGGACCAATACATGTCACTTCCTATGAATCATGTCTAAACAGCAGCCAAACAAGTCTCTACATAAGACTGTTGTATGCTTTCAGCCTCTCTCAGCATCAGAACTGGCTTTGCCAAACTTCCAGAGAAGACGATGACCTCTGCAATGACTTTTCGTTAGTGGAAAAAAAAAAGTTATGGGAATGAGGACAGGAAGCAACTAAACAACAAGAATGAGGGGAGGATTGTTAGCCTCTGCTTTCCACACTGTCCTTTCCATCTCTTCTTGGAAACATTTAATTTCAGGCATGTTTAATAGATCTGGAGAGGATGACAGACAGAAATATAAATCATCATCATCTGTTTAACAGTTTCAGTTGTGGATGTCTTCCTGTAGAGTTAGGACTCCTTTATGATTGCTCTTCAGTAAGAAAAAACATTTAGCTTTTTGCTTTTTTGATGAGAATTAAAGAAAATGGTTGATACCACTTGTGTGTCTCTTCGTACATGAAGCTTCAGCCAGTAGCTTGTTTAGTTAGCTTAGCATAGCATAGCGAGAGGAAGGGAGACAGTTAGTCAGGCTCCAGCAAAGGTGACATTATCTGCCCACCAGCATCTCTAAAACATACGTATTTACATGTTAAATCTCATTTGTCTAATCCATAGTAAAGCAAAATGTAAAGGTTATGGTCTTATATTTGATATGTGTCAGACCGGGTCTTTGTGGGTGCATTCACATTCTGGATCTTCCATGGCTGCTGCATTGGTTGCCTGGCAACATCAGAGTAGCGACAAGAGTGCAGGCTTTCATCTCATCTCACTTTCGGCATTACAAATTTTTAGCTATTCCTTTAATCTATAGAGGATTTGCAGCATTGCCTACATATTTTTAAGCCATATCTTAGTCTGTTTAAGTCAGATTCTTCAGCGTTTTTTTTAAATGTAATGCTGTACACTTCTGTATACTGTGGGGTTTAAGTGTCTGCAAGTGCAGCCAAAACCAATAGCGCTGACAGTGCATCATGACAGTAAAGTTGTGGGCCGGACATCTAACCAAAGAGCTGAAACTTGCTAAAGCTGTGTAAAGAAGAGTAGCTAGTAGTAGTAGCAGAAGAAGCTGACCTGGAGATCTGGGTGATAATTCCCTCCCGGTTTTCACACTGTCATCTCATAAATCATTATAATTATATTGATTAAAGCTGCTTTAAGGTCCAATTTGTAGCACGTTTTAAGTCCTTTGTTTCTCCTTCATTTCACTTAAAGTGTTGAATACTTGTTATCAATTGCGCCTCTAGTGTTTAATGCCCAAATTGCAACAGGATGTCCAACACAAGGAATGGTAATACCTAACTAAATGCTCGGTACTATGGACACCTGTAGATTAAAATTTCTTTATGCCCTTCAGCTGAATGACACAAATGTATCTCCATGCCATCATATTTATCTCACTGTTCAGTGCTGTGGCTGATGATTTGAACACTTTCTGAACACTATGGTTCCTATGTTCCCATGGATTTCTGCACTGTAGGCTTTCATCGAATGACATTGTACAATACACTTGAATGCCTCTACAGTGATTCACTGTGGCCTGGGCATAGGATGGCATTTCTCCTTCTATGACATGCAGATGATATCACTCTTTCCACTGAACTGCTGCCACATAAAACACTGAAGCACCACGTTCAGCGCTGTTGGCATCTGCAGACAGCTCTCCATGCGCTGCTGAGGAAGACCGAGGTCACGCTCAAACGACTGTGGTTCTGCCCAGCCAAAACAGCAGATAGGGTAAATAGATGCCTTGCAGCATGTGTACACGACTGTGTGTGTGTGTGTGTGTGTGTTAGTGTGACAGAGAGCGGGGGAGAGCAAAAAAGAAGAGACTCCACAGGCAAAATGCTGTGTGTGTGCAGCCTCGAAGTCTCAGGAGAACCCTGTGGCTCTCTGAGCTATACATCTCATAAATAAAGCAGGATTTCCTTCAGCTGCAGCCCTGTGTGTGCGTGTGTGTTTGTGTACGTGTGTGTTTGTGTACGTGTGTGTTTGTGTACGTGTGTGTGTGTGAGAGAGAATGAGAAAAGAGAGAGAGAAGGAGAGAAAGGCCATAAATGGATTAGAGGAGGCCTATCATATTGCTCCATTCAGCAACTGAATCAACTCCAAAGCACGCAACAGCAGCACATTACAGGACAAATAAATGAAGACATATAATCTTTATAGCCGACATGTTCAAATATACATGAACTGGTGACTCCACTTGATCCTCTGCCTTAAAATATTAAAAGATATTTAGACCAGAAGTATCAAAATTGAGCTGTTGTTTCCAAAGCATTAATCTGTCCCCATATAGATTTCATGAGCACACGACATGGTGTGGCCATAATAGACCAATATGTGATATGAGCCAAGATATAAGAACTAGGAAAGAAAAACTCTAAAAGGTGTAATACAGCTACTATAATGCAATGGTAACCTAATAATTTCACAGGCCAAGGACATACAGAACAATCAAGGTGGAAGAATCATTAAAAGTCAGCTGAGAATCAAAACATTACAGCAAGACAGTGGCAAAATATAAAAATGATGATTCAATCCAAGGCTTCTTCGTTCTGTGGATCCAGAATGTGGGACACGTGTCAGGTGAGAATCCTCATCAAAATTTTAAAAGCCATTCATCTGGGGACTTCTTTGTAAATCCACTACAGCTGCAGATTAAAGACACAAACGCTACTCCTCCTTCAGAGGGTGTTCAGTCAGAAAACAGCCCTGCTTTTAAAAAATGCAAGGGACTGCGTTAGGGGGGCGTGTTGATGGTGAGGCGCTGGTGAGACAATAAAACCGGATCCAGGAGGTCCACTTATAGTAATAGATCCATGGGCATAAAAGCTCAGCAGGTACCGTCACACTGCACACTGCAGTTCATAACACTATGAGACAGCATTTTTACAACTCGGGAAAGTTATCGCTGTGATAATTAGTATAACAGTAAAACTGGACTTTATGTTACAGAAACATAATGAACCGGGAATCTAAATTTGCATATATGTTGAGCAAACTTAGACGTATTTGCCAGTTGACCACGCGGTAACACCCAAGCTGTCACTGCAGTGGCTTCAGATCACAAAATATTACCATCTAATAATCTGTGACAGAAGGCCTGACAGTTCACAGCCCTCTGCACACTGCCGGCTGTCAGATATGTAGCTATTATCACTTGTGTGTTGTGTCTTGTCTTGCTGATTGTGTAACTTAGACAACATAGTTTAACTTGTGTGTTGCAGGAGCAGCAGAGTTGGTGGCAGGTTTTCACTAGAGCTGAATTCCATCCACATAATCCCTCCCATGATTCATGCCCCAGCGAACACTATTGATACACCCTGAGAGGCTTTCACTGTCTTATTCTCTGTGCATGGTGTGAGAACTTCCCCTTAATCACAGAGATTTCTCAGTAATCTTACAGAAAATTACTTAGAGATGAAGGAGCACACGACTTAGAGTCGTATGAAGTGGTTTGGCACTGAAGTGGTGGTCGTAATGATGACAATACAAAACTTTTAATCTGAAGAAAAGAAAGTGGCCACCTGGTACAAACTTATACATCCGGTGGCCTAGAGGTTTTCACAGCATGTGGCACACACAGCTGAGGGTGCACATGATTTTAACCCCAAAAAATGGCAAAACAAGCTTATTCCATTGATCCATGTCTGGTTTAAAGTATGCTCATTGTCAAATCAGCAACTGAAAACCTGCAAAGTCCTCAAAAATACAGACATCAGTCCAATTTCAGATCACTTAAACTGATCTCAAGTCACTGAACTCTGAGTTATTCTTCTGCTGAACACTTCAAAGTTGAAGATGCCACAAATCTGTGAATTAAACATGTAGTATAACTTTAAAACCCCACAACCTGGAGACATAGATTCAGAAACATCATGTTGATATACTTAAAATATTGATATATGAATGAGACTCCTGAAACTACTTTCAACTGAGCTGACTCTTCACTTTCTTGGTCTTGTTTGGCTGCAATGGTACTTGGACGAGCACAGACACCAACCTACAGCACATTAGTCAGTCAGCAGTCACCTTTTTATTATTCAATTGTCATCAAGTAACTATTGGAATTAAGGTGTATAAGATGAAGCTGATATAACTAGCCGCCTGATGTTGGTCATGTAATTTTGTTATTTTTTCTTGGATCCTGACGGAGGGCAAGTGCACCTGCATACCGAGGTTAAACTGGGTGGACAGCGTGAAGCATCTACATGCTACTCCTTTATAATCAAGTTCTTTGCTGGGGGTGAAAGGGGCAGCTGGAAACAAATGAATCATGGAGGTCAAATTAGGGTTAACAGTGCATATGTAATCAGGCATTCAGAAATAGGAATAAACAAGGAGAAAGACAATTACAAAATAGAGGAAATGACGCAAACCAAGAGAGTAGGATTATCTCAGTTTTCAGGGCCACATGTTGCATTTCAAGTGGAATAAAGATTAAAATGACTACACCTGAGGCAACAAAGCTGTCGTAGAAATCAAGGAAATAAATTATATGAAGAGAATATGCCTGCACGTCATAAAATGTGAGCAGCAAGTGAAATGATTCCTCATCGCTCCTAAGGGAAGACCCTTAACAAATGTGAATCATAATGTTTACTAGAGTGTCAGTGCCTTTTGGAGCATCCACAGGAATGGTGAGAGATTGTTAATGAGGCTGAACCTCGGAGGGATGCGTGTAATGTGGGCTGCGATGCTCTAAAGGGAACTTGGAACGTGGATCATTCTGTGAAATACAGATAAGCAAAGCCCTTGCGCTCTGGGTGAGATAACTCAATGTTTGTCTGCATACTGCCGGTTTGTGCATCAGGACAGCCAAAGGGGAAAACGTCCACTTAATTAAATCAATTAGAGCATGAAGGGCCTGCTAAAGCCTCCGCTGAAAACAACATGATGGAACAAACTCGAACAATAGCTCAACTCTTTTCACGAGTCATAGAAACTCCAACTACTGTTTGCACCACAGTCTCCTCTATTCAAAACTTTAACATGTTATTAGACAATGTTTTTAATGGATGCAACTCATGATCATTTTCATTTTTGACTCATTAGCCAATAATTATTATTATCCAACCAGTCAGGTTTATCAATCTAAAACAAGGTTTTCTTTTACATTCCTTTCAGTAGTGATAGTGATAAGCTAGTGCACATAAACTTATTGGTACTTTTCTACAGTGGGAATTAATTCTTCTAACCTTTGTAGTTAGTTTCCACACCTTTTGTTCGGATGTTGTCTTGAAAGCTGGTATCAACAGAGCCTTTTTATTACAAGTTTAGCAAAGCTTTTAAAGCAGAGTGGCTCAGGAAGCAGGGCCTGATGATACATCTCATTAACAATTTTGTGCACTAGTGAAGTGGTTTGGTGAAGAGACGTGGAAGCATGTAATCAAGCTGAGGGAAGGATGTTGAGCCAGGCACAAGAGATATTTTGATAAGAAAAAGAATTTTGTTGTCAGTGAGCATTTTACTGATTTAATTGCAGTGCCAAAGTTAATTACCAGCAGTTACTGTTATGTTAATAGAAAACATCATTTCTAGAAGACCGAGTTGCACAAAGAAATTAACAGATTGTACTACTGTGGAAATAAAACAGCACTGGTATCAGTACTCAGCTTTTGCAGGTACTGTAAGTTTGGATATCAGAATCTGGGTCTGGGGTGAAATTGTCAGATTGACGCATAACTTAATAAGCTTTAAAACAAAACAGCAGCTACCATTTGCAAGAATGCAATCTGTCATATTGAAACTGCTTCCAATTGTTTTGGTAATCTTGGTACATGTTTTATAGTCGTTGCTTGGAAAATGCTGGGGTTTTTTTGTCTGATTTAAAATATTCGTGAATGAATCAGTTAATCTGCAAATATTTTAGCTCTTGTTTGTGTGTGCGTGGGTGGGTGTGTATGTGTAGAGGCACATAAGGTCCTGAACTTTTGTCCAAAGTTTACACTCTCAAGCTAAGAAGTGTTGGGTTTCACTGCTCACTCTGTCTTACTTCATGGCCTTGGTAGCAATTTTCTGCTATGTAATATGAACCACACACACTGATGGAAAGTGTGGGGGGAGCCGCTGACCCTTGATTACGATTTAACGAGCAGGTCTCAGTCTGTTTATGAATTTATGAGCATGTTTCTCTGTTAAAGAAGTCGTATTTACAATCTCCAGAGTGATCTCACTGAAGGCCTCAGGAGGTTTACAAGTCTTGCTCCACAGATCTCACATCTTTTGTATCATTTCATTAATTAAGAAAAATGACCAGCATTCACACATCTTCCCTTTGTTGCTGCTTTTAAAACAATAAGCCTGTTACTCCCACATTCCTGGGTTTCCTTCATCATCGTGTTTCAAATTCTTGAACTCCTTAACCTCAACGATCACATCCAATGCCATCTCATACATTGACATCATCATGCACCATCCACAGATTACAAAGTCCACGGGTGTGGCTTTGCGGACTGAGTGAGTGTAAGGCTGAGATACTGTACCACCATACTATAACCAGCTTTACTCACTCCCAGATCCCTCCCTTCCTCCCTCAGTGTCCCACAGAAGGATTAGGCCCAGTGCCCAGTGGTGACACAAGGACACTGGAGCCAACAGGCTGTTAGTTCAGTTGTTGGGCATGAATTAGGAACTCAAGCCGGGTGGCAGAGGAGGGAGGTGATGACAGGGATGAAGGACAAGGAGGAGAGAATGGACAATCTAAAAAGGAACAAAAGAGCATGCTCAAGACAAACAACTGAACCCCTAGACTGTTGATAAGAAGCAGAAAATAAAGTCATTGCAAACCTGAGGTGTAAGTTTCAGATGTTTTAAACACAGATTTTAACAACAGAAAGTCTGCAGCCTGACTAGCAGTTCTGTAAGGCTGTACTTAGGCACAGTGGTGCTACAAGCAAAATGCTTACATCGGCACACTAACATGCTCCCAGTGAAAATGTTTATTGCTGATGATGAGCAGGTGATGTTTGCCAAGGCCACCGTCTTACTTTAGCATGTTAGCAAGGAGCAAGATAAACACGAAGCACAGCTGAACCTGTTGTAATAAAATATCCTACACTTTTTTGATTATTTTGTCATAAATCAAAGAATTTGGGCAAATTAAATACTTGATAAATACTGATGATGGCACTGGACAAAATGCCAGCTGATTTAAGTTGCTGGCATATTTCAGTCAAAACCACAAATCACTCACACAATGTTGCTAATAGAAAAGTCACCAAAAGGGTCACCAGTGTGACTATACACTGCGCAGAAACCATGGATGTAAGAAATCTCTAGCCTATCCGCTATTTTGATTTTGAGACCTGTGACCTGCTGCTTATGTTACAAGAAAAGTGAGGAACATCACCTAAACCACCTAAGATTTACTCTTGGGCCACCATGAATATCTGGTACACATTTATTGCAATCTATCAAACAGTCGTCAACCATTTGACAATGTTAAAGAAAAAGTCACAGGATCTCCATACGATCTCCTCTGTTAAGCTTCACATTGCTAAACATCATATCAATTAAGACATCAGCTGTGCTGAAATGCTGCAAGGTGCAAAGGAAAATGATCAATAATACCAGAAGGTTATACTGAAAACAAACGTGAAAAACTGATTTTGCCACGAAGGAAACACATGCTATTGAGTGGTCACTGTGTGCATTGTGCTTAATAACAGCACAAATCCTCTAGATCCTGGGGTCATAGAAATGGGGTCTATTGTCATAACTGTATGTACTGTGAGTTTAATGGCTACCCATTCTCCAGATTACAGATAATTACAATGACAATGGGATGACCTTTATCTTACTACCAACATGATGCTCTTTGTGAGTGTGGCTCTATGTCTCTCAACCGCCCATCTGTGCCTGCACTTAATAATTCCTTCTCCTCTCCCAGAGAGATTAGGATTTCCTGAGGGAGGCAAACATTACTCTTTTCACACAGCCAAAATACCAATTTTGACAATGATGTCTATTCCCTGCATGGTTTCCCTGGCTGCCCTGTAGCTTCCTGAAGGAGTACTGGAGACACTCAAAGTGTAGGGTAACTCACATACTGCTTGTCACAGACACATAAAATATTGTGTTATATCATTTGAGATGTCCAGATAGAGCTGAAAGAATATGTATCTGAGCACACAAACTGATTAAGTGATATAAGGATGGACTATAATCATAAAAAATGACCAAGTCTAAAAACTTTGCGGTTATTACATGTTTTAAGTGACATATACATCTATTTAAAGCTCACTTTCCTTGAGAAACTCCATTTAGTTTGGGTCATAAAATGTAAGATGATGCAATCGCCTTTAAAACCCTTTCCTCACACTCAAATAAAAAAGGCGGATATTTCACCAGCTCTTGAAATTACTATCTTGAATTATTTAACTACCAATTACATTATTAAAGCATGAATTTTTTATTGTTAAATTATCAAAGACTATTTAATTTATAATGATTATCACACATGCTAGATTCATGGGCCTTCATATTACCTTCTACATGCAGTAGTAAGTCCATTTACATTATAGTAAAAAGGCACTGTCAAGTTCATATAAGACAAAAAAGCACTGAGAAAAAAGGAAAATATTTTCGTCAATAACGTAGAGGGGTTTTTTTCCCCCCACCAACTCCTACTCAAGACAATAGATGAACAAATGTGGTGCAGGCCCTGTGTGACATTTAATCACTTACAGTGTGTGAAGATGACCAGAGTAATCTGTCTCAGCTCATAACTGTGCAATCAAATATAGAGAGGAGAGGGGACTGGGCTTTTTATCTCATCTGTAACGATGTGGCTCAAATCACAAATTTGTGTGTTAAGTGTTTGCTGAGGAAGTCAACGAATAAAAGAGAAGCAAAAAGTCCTGCTTGTTATGCAAGAGATGTCAGTCAAAGCCAAACAGAGCAAAAACAAAAATGGGAACAGGGTAACACTCAACAAATGGGAGATGAGCAGGACTGTGTACGAAATCATGAAAAAATGTCACTTTACAGTTTTCATGCTTACCATTGTTATCTAACAAGTAATATCAAGCCAAGCTGATAATACCACCATGTTCATGTGTCCATACATGAGTCAAACTGGTGAAAATGTATTTTAGTACCAGAGAAAATCTAATGAGCAGATGAGGCTGCTCTGAAGGGTTAAGGGATCTTGTCTTTTCCTGAACACTCCAAAAGTTTTCCAAAAATCCATCATCACTTGCAGGTCACTTGTTGAACCTTGCAGTCTGAATGACCTCGCCAGCTTCGGAGAATCTGGAAATGATCCAACTACATTTTATCTCCCTGGAATTCGTCAGTCGCCAGCAAATACGTCAATTGAATTGGACCAATGAACATGCCACTGAAAGGTCTAAACAATGAAAGTCAAGCACTTACACCTGTGTTTGATCCTTTTATCAGCCTGCATATGTTGTTAATCATTACATGCAGGTTGTTACAATCGCTCACAAACACACTTACTGTAGCGATATTAAAGAATATTAATGTATTCATCATTAACCTGGAGTGTCAAGTGTGTGGCTGGGGGAGGAAATCACAGCGATTCTACTGAGGAGTCTGGACCATCTCCTTTGGAAATGGTTCTGCCCACAAGCCTTGAACTCAGTCTCTGCTGGTCACATCTTTGTAATCCGTGAAATAACTCCACATTAACTTTAAGTGATGCTACTTAAAACAATTTTTTTACTGTTAACTCACCGGTGAGTTTTTTTCCCTAATAGTTAAGTCTGGAAAATGTTAGAAAATAGTGAAAACTGATCATGGATCCCTAAAGACAAACACAATGTTTCAAAATGTCTTTAATTGACCAAGCAACAACCCAAAACCAAAGAATATACAATAACAAAACTGTTAAAGAGAAAAGATAGAAATTCTGAGATCGGATAATGTTCAAACAACAAAATCAATTAGCAAAATAGCTGCTGGTCATTTTTCTGTTGCCTGAATGAATGAATCATCTGTTCTTAGCTAATTTTATTTCAAGAACAAGTAAGTTCTTTCATGCTTTCATGTGCCATGTGCCAAGCCAAATAGCAACTATTACTAATCTATGCCATCTTGATTCATTGTTTGGTGTGTAAAATGTCCAAAAATAGTTTCTAAAGTTTTACAATTATGCTCAAAAATGACAAAAAAACCCCCAACATTAATCAACTACCATAATTGTTCATAATATGCTGCCAACTAATCAACGTTTAACTGAAAGAAGCTCAACTCCATCAGCCAGTAGGGAAAGAAGCACTCATATTTAGCTTCACTCTGTAAAAATCCTCAAATTCAAAACCATACTTAAAAATGCATAACTTGCATAATATAACTTTCACTTTCACATATATGTGTTGGTTAAGAAATGCAACATTCCCTCTAAAATGTAGTAGATGTAGAAAGTAGCACTAAATTTAAACACAGCAGCTCCAAACTGCACTACAATACTACAGTAACTGAGTAAATGTAACTAGATACTTTCCACCACTGACATCAGGGGCTGTCTTAACAAAGACTTCTAGCTCTACTACTGCTCACTCGGTGAGTAGTCCTTTTAGTCTTAGTCTGGTTTCAAAAAATGCTGAAAATGTGAACATTCAGAGCATCTGGACTGACTTTTTTTTTTTTTTGCCTGGAGAGTTCATGACTTCTCATGTAAGACAGGAAGTTTCTGTAATACAGGCCGAGCAGTCTGCTATTGCACCTGCCTTCCACATACCTGTCATTACTGAGAGAACCTTGTCCTAGACTCTGCGTTACCATGGTGCCCTTAACAGAGGGTGTGTCTGCAGAATAGGTGTGCCATCAAAGTGTACAGGCTGCACCAACAACTGCAGCTGCCTGCACCTTAAAGTAACCTGACTCATAGGCTCCAGTGCCTTTAGTACGTGTGAAATAACACCTTTCTCTCTGTCTTGTCAAGGAATAAAAAACACTACATTATGGCAAATTTATGTGCAAGTATTCCGGACAAGCCAGAAAGACAATGCGTCCCGGGATCTGATTGATGGGAAGGGTAAGAGTTGCAGTTACCACGAAGAGCCACTAGTAACATTGACAAGCGCTGCATGTGGCACTAGTCGCCTATCTATGGTGTTTTGGCAAATGTGGTTCATTGTGTAAGCTAGTGCGTTTTTAACAGAGGCTCTGCCACGAGCCGTGCACTCAAGTAATAATCGGGTAAATAAATGTGCTCTGAAAATGGGTGAATAATGAAGATAAACGTAGGAAATGAATCAAACCCAACAGATGTCTTGGAGAACTGATGTCTGAAGACCTGATTGAGGATTGCTGTAGTAGCCTTCGCTTACAGGCCTATATTAAGTGGCCCCATGAAAATATTGCTAAGCGGCTGAGTGGATGCGTTTAAACTATATGTTATAGTTGTTATAGTTGATCATTCACGGTGTGAGGTTTTAATGGAAACAACAGTAAATGTGAGGTCCAACGACGCTCGCGCACAACGTCTTATTGAACCAGCTGAGTGGACAAAGAGCCAGCGTCAAATCTACAAAGTGACACCAATGAGCCGCAATTTCCCCCCAACTTTTACGACTGTTTGTGATATAAAATGTGCGCTACAAGATAAAACAATAGCGGACGTTTAAAACAGCGCACAGCAAAGTGGCCCGTCCAACTGCACCAACTTAACACAGTTCATTTGCGGCTCTGGGCTGCTTACCTTAGTGTTCACTCCAGTGAGAATGGGCAAACGGCGACCCGCTCAACACGCAAACAAAAACCCCAAGGTCCCACGTAGCAGACAATTAGTCACTAAGCATGAAAGCGACAAAAATTATGTTTAAATCCACATATCCTTGGGTTTCACTTATTTTCTTTCTTTTAAAACATGGACTAACCATACACTGCTCGACCTATCCTCGCTTGTTTTTCTGTCGCAAGCTGACTGCCTCCACATCGATTGCTCCTATCAAGCTAACGTTAGTGCGGAGGAGCACTCTACTTCCGTTACAGAGTTTCAAAATAAAACAGGGTTTAGTCAGGAAACGAGCTGTAACTATTTTAGACATGTAGATTTCAGCATTGTCTTCTTCAGTTCCCATACTTGACATTTCAGTAATAAAAACACTGTCTCGCTGCTAATCAGGAAATACTAACTCGAGAGGACTGCCGTGGTAAAAAAAATACCCAATATCTGCGTTTAAGGTAAAGGATTTGTGTAAAGGTATATAGTATTATCAACAAAATACACTGAAAATATCAAAATTAAGCACATTAATTTTCCACTTAATAAACTAACACTTAAATAAACTGTTAAAACTGAAAGATGTGGTACAGAGGACTTTTCTAAATGCTGACAGTCCACAGTCAGGGACGGAGACTGAAACAAATACAAGCATTTGCTTTGTACATGAATCAGCTGAAAGAGTTTTAGCCCATGAACTGCACTTTGAATAGGTTTGTTTGAGGGTTAAGACTTAACAATGCAAAACGGACTCTGGTCTTTACATTATATGAAGACAAATATCCAATACACCCAGCTGTCCGGGGACAGCAGATCTCTCTTTGAATCGCCTTTCCCAAGTTTTCTCCCCTCATGCCTAATTTCTTGTTTAAAGGTTTGTGGTGAGTTTTTTCCTCATCTTCTTAGAGAGCTTGGGCTTGGATCTTGTTCCTGATTTGTGTCTGTAAAACCATCTGAAACATTGGTCAAGCACCAATCTGGTCTCATCTCCAAGAGTTTCCAGTTGATGGAGCTTTAATTGACATAATAATAAAATTTAACTACCAAATGTTTAAAGAAAAGTTCGTCAGAAAGGAAAAACAATCTAAGCAAATCCTTGCCACACTTACATTTTAAAACGTAATTGGACTAACATACATAAAAGTTTTAAGGAGTGATTTAAAATGTTACGCTGCTGATTCTGCAAGTTTTACATCATATATGCATTGTACTATTGAATCATGATTACAAATGCATCATGCCAGGCCGCAAACAGTATTTTGGTTTTGTAGCTGGTCGAGATGAAGCTAAATTTGACTAAATACTCTTGTTTGAGGGTGTCACCCATGAACATGTGTTACGTCCTATTAGTATAGTTCAGTGTTAATGAACATTCAAAGTTTCAGGTTCTTAAGCTATCACAGTTAGTTTAACAAGAAGCATTCATTTTATAGTTGTATATCATTTTCATATAGATGAATTTCACAAAATCACCTACAAAACCCCTTTTTCTGTTTTCTTAAAAGAATGTGAGTTGTATTAAAAAACATTCAATCACATACTAAAGATGTAAGAAACACATATGTCACCTGAGGTCTTGACTTCACTTATTCCCTCTTGTTTTTATTTTTTTATTTTGTATGAACCCATTATTCTGTTATTCATAACTTATTAATTGCATTTGTAACTTCATTTCTACTTGATCAAGACTCTGCTCTTAGCTCACCTACGGTGTTTAAGTACTTCAAGTAGTTATTGAAGAGAAACTAAATTATTTTGAAGGAACATCACATAATTTCCGGGATGATCCTGCCGCCTTTGGTAAACTTGATCACCGGTCCAGTTGGTGACGTCACCAGAGCCGGGACTAGTATAGGACAACCCCAGAGGAAAAGGGATTCACTCTGGGGGACTATACTGCCCCTTGCAGATGACAATGGGAAATATGCTTTGTGTGTGTGTGTGTGTGTGTGTGTGTGTGTTCATCTTGGCTATTTTGTATAGCCATAGGGACTTGTGCACTCATAAAGAACACCACATCTTTCTTTGAGTCAAAAACTTTTTCCACTAATTCAACAGTCCTTAAAACAGATATTTATTTATTGAGGGAGTGACTTTGCCAATTACAGCAAATGACAGAAATGTTGCGAGACCCAGACCCAAAATACTACAGACACATGAGTCACATTCTGGTTTGAACTAGATACTCCAACCCAGATTAAAGTGTAGAAGAGGGAAGTGAAACTACAACATTATGTTAGTTTGTACACCAAGGAGCATGGAGAACATAAACAGATGTTTTCTACACATCATATATAATCTGTCTATGAATGAGTAAACGTATGTATAGCAAATACAGCAAATGAAAACAAAAAACACTGAGACGTTCATTTTAACATGTACAGTACTGGTTTAAATAATACTTTTGGGCAGTGAAATAAACAGGTCATATGTGTCAGTGACATGCAAGCAGTAACACACTGTAGAATATCATGGCATGACTGATAAGTCCTCCATGCGTCTTGAAAAGATTAGTTATTGGTGACAGAGAGTCAATGGTCACATGAGAACATGTTATATTTTGCAACTTGGTGAACTCTAATCCAAATATAGCAATCGTTTTTTGTTTTTGTTTCAGATTATTTAATATTCAGTAAGTTTTTTCTGGCATCATGCAAAATGAAATAATATCACAAATATCTCACGTTGTTATCGTTCAAATCTGCCATAAAGTCAAATGTGAATGCAGAATTTAGACAAAACCAGTCAGCCAGTGTGAGCTTTTGACTGTCTCTGAGTGTATTCTTTAATCTATTAAATAAAATAAGTAACACAAAATCAAGAATACACAATTAACTCTGGACTGGGCTGCCCCAAAAACATGTATGGCTTAGAACTGACTCATTTTCTGACATAAATAATAAGATAATACCTAACCTTAATGTAATCTACTACTGCTGTGACCTACAGGATTGCATCATATCCTTATCACTTTATCTACAGTTACAAAACATACCAGCTTCCTTCAACTGCTACACTTGTAAAATATGTGTAAATAAATCACTACAGCCCTCATAGTCCTGACCTGACAAAGCTAACGTATCTGATGTGAAATATTCATGAGTTTAACATTTCAGTTAGCGTAGGTGCTGCGGTGCAAGTTCATTTACTTGTTCTTTGTTGCACAGCGCCTCCACATGTCTGATCTTTCTTCCTACACTGGAAAAGGCAGTAATGGACACCTTTCAAGGGTGTTTTTTTTAAACTCGTCTGTGTTTTTGAGAAGTGGAAATTAGGGCAAAATAAAATTTATTTCTGAAGTAAATTGTCAGAGAATCACACTATTAAAAAACAAAACGTTTCATCCACAGATGTTTGACTGTTTATGTATTGAGTTTCCTATCACAAGGGGGCAGAGCATCCCTAGCAGAAAAGCTCTCTCTCACGCTGTGAGATCACTTGAACACGTCACACATGCCAACCTCAATGGGTCATGACTATAGTGTCAGGAAATTACAGGAACAACTTTTGTTCACAATCAAATTGAAATATCAAAAACAGGCTTGTTTTAACACAGTTAACAGTCTTAGACATGGGGGTCTGTGACTGGTAACATTATATTATAATGGAACGTTTGTATATTCAAAGCTACTGTTAAGATATAAAATTATTGGAATGGTTAGTCTTTCATGCCCCTCCTCTCTTAAGCCCAAGGAGAGCTCGACTTATTATTCAAGGCTGAGTAACGCTTGTCAACACTTTATTTGCCACTGCTATAATCAGGATGTCTTCCATTTTAGAACCACACCCCTCATATTCTCGCCAGCCGCACAAAATCGTCCCATTGAGTGACTGCTGAGAGCGCTGCAGCTGAGCAGAGCTTTAGTTACAGTGCTGATGAAACTAGAGGTTTATTTTGGCAGAAAGGCGCCTGTCTTTAAGTCCACCTGATTGAGTGATGATGTACGTAATGAGCCAGTGGCTCCCATGCTATCTTTGCTATTCTCTGGCCTCCAGACCAAGTCAAACGTGAATCATATGAAATGTAGAAGATGCGTATGATGAAATTCTATCTATTTGTGTTTTCGTGAAGTTGTGCCATAGATGCAATCTCCACACCATCCCACAGTGTGAACATTTAATTAAAGGAAACACAAGGCTGCAATTTACAAATAGAAATGTACCATCATACCATCAGGACACATGTCAACTATAATACTCAGAATTATGATCAAATTCACTTATGTTTGTATTAACCTGAACTCTTGCCACTTCATTAAGTTCAACAGTTTAAAACTAATGCAGTCTAATACACCAGTGATCCAATCAATATGTATATATTTCATTAGGTTTATGTTTAGTTTAAAATATTAGAAACACTTTTTTGTTTAATTGAGGTATGTCTAATATACTGGCAGCAATGTTAAAAATAATTGGACAAATAGACTTTTTCTTGCAGAGTTAGAAGATTTGTCTTGTGTTTGTCCTCTTAATATGAAGATACAGCCAATCACTGAACCAGCTAGTCTGCCTTTGTCTCTGCTTCTGATGGTAACAAACTATACTATGCTTTTGATTCCCTCTAAAGCTCACAAATGAAGTCATCCTATTTTGTTTGGTTAATTTATACCAAAGAGTGAAAATGACATATTACATCACCTTTGCACAGTGTTGAAGTGATGGATGATTATGGATATGGATGATTAGGAATTGTAACCCTTGTTCTCTAAGACACTCTACATACTTCCAGCTCCTTGCTAAGCAGTGAAAAACACCAAAGTTTACAAATGTCAGCCCAAAAGAGTATTGCCTGTAAATAGACAGAGACTCTGCGCTGTGTAGAGCTGTTCAGTACATACAGCCTGCAAAGGAGGACCAAATCTTGCAACTAAACTGAAGCCGCTACTGAATCATTATAATCTGACTGAATCCTTAGAATTTGTTAGTTTGTTTGTGGTAAGGAATCTGTTACCTCCCAGTGAAAAATGTACTGAACAATCACAGAAACAATTATGGTAAGATGAGTCTGGGGCAGATAGGAAGCTGTTTAATCACTACTCTTATAAACTCAAGGTGGGGAAGTAATATTTTGTACCTTCTGAATGAGCCTGGTATTAAAAGTAATAAAGTAATGTACAAATGTGTATAGGGTAATAGGATAAATAAAAAAAGTTAAACATCACTATCACAGAGCTTATTAGTTTAATTGCATATTTTTCTGTAACTGTGCTGTTAAGCCATTCACTACCTACTAATTAATTTTGCAGGTCGTCTGTTGGGTTATAGTTGTTTGTTCGAACTCTGTTTTTGTTTGCCTGACTGATCAAATTTTCAACATTTTTGCCTTTGCATACTTGCCCATTGTTTTGGTATTAAAACCAAATACATTTCCCTCTACCCTCACCTGCTCTGCCACAGGATCATGCTTTTGAGCTGGCAAGCGATTTGCCAGGGTTGTTATAGCCAAACTTCATTATTAATATAGGTTGAATAGGTTGATTAATTAATTGTACTTGTGGTTTTCTTTTCAAAATGACTGCCATGACAAAAGGTCCATCACAACCCTGAAACTGAGGCAGTTAAATGGAAATCAGTCATCTTTCATTTTACTATTTACACCTGTGCTTTTCCTACATGTGTGTTATGATGATGTACTTGGTACATTTGCTTACTGATGAATTTCAAACATGAACCAGGCCTTTTGCTATAAAAATAAAAAGTCCTACAGCATTACAAAGTGGGGGGCGTTGCCCCCCAGCTGCCACCACCACCAGCCTCTACCTTCCACCAACCCCCAGATCTTCTGGATCTGTATTCTGGGACATGAGGCTTGGTGCTTGCTGCCAGCATGCTATCATGACAGCTGCTGCTGCTTTGACAGAATTAGTGAGATAAACACAGCCCTAGACAGAGGGGCCCAGTTGTTGTCCAGATAAGTGAGGTCAGATGAGATGGCAGCACCCTCTTGGTGAATGGAAACAACAGAGAAACAACCAAGTCATTAAGACTGAGACTACTCACTTAAACTAATTTAGAAGAGCTGGGGATTATAATGAGACATCATCAGAGAGGGAGACATTGGTAATTAACATTTAGCAAAAGCACAAATCCCCAAAATGTCCATACACGCTGACTCAGATTATATAATTATAATTATTATAATAAACATTTTTCAGTGAAAAATAAAATAATTGCTTTATTTCATTGGTGAGTGCAAAAGAGAGCTGTTGTAAAATGCTGAAACCATTAACAGATCCAAGTTGAGACATTATGTTTTCAAAAAATATTAATACTGTTATAAGGATCCTTTCTGCTCTACTTTTTAAACTTTCCATAGTCATCACAGAACCTCTAAAACCTCTGTTAAGCTGCTTTATGCTGTCAAATATCACAGTAAACGCCAGATGATTCAAGAGGAGAAGTAATTCTGTGTGTGGTGGTGTCAGGTTGACAGTTTGTGTGATTGTATATGTAAAAGGAACAAAGAGAAAAGCTTCTAAATAAAGTGTCTGCTGACTCCTGGGGTCGAAACATCCCACCAATCTCTGCAGGGATTTAGCAGTCTGGGAACACAACACCAGGCTAAATGACTGAAGATTTGCTGTGTCATATATATAGACCCATATCACTGTTATGGCACCAAGCAAAGAGAGAGTGAAAATGAGTACAGGAGGCTTTCAATCATCGTCGTAAATTCAGTGTCAGTACAAAGAGGCCACACTGAGCAGAGAAATGCGAACAGGAGTTTAATTTAAAATTGTTTGTTCTTTCCTGATAGACTGGAGGGATGTCTCGTTTCCCTGTCCGCCCTAGTGCATGCTGGGACAAGAATCAACGAGAAAGAAATTAAAAAAACAAACAAGCATTGATGTATGGACAGCTGACTTCCTGTATCCTCAGACAAGTAAACACATTTTCCACAGTTACCTCTTCATTACTTGTTTTTCTTTAATCTATTTGAAGATTGCAGACTAAAGCAAGTAGCTTTACAGATATCATGAAAACTAGCCCCACTCATCTCTGTCTGGTTTCACAATGAATGATCTATATGAGGTAAATACATACATAGCTGTGAATCTTAAAGATGCTTGCTCCAGCGGTGATACTGTGAGGCTCCACTCTGCAGTTTCAGGAGATGAAACTATTTCTATTTTTACTATTTCTGCATACCGTTCTCCCATCTACCGCATGACTTTAAGACAGGAAATTATTATATAACCATAACCTCATAATCTCAGTCAATTTCAGAGCAGTTGCAAGAATCCACTAGAGTCACATGCCGACATCACTTGGGCTTCATTACATGATTTTACTGTAAAATCATAAACAAAACCCACAGTAAAATGCCATTGACCCTCCTATTAAGTCTGGTACTAGCAAAATAGATAAATAAGATAAATTACAACTGTATGGGTGTACAAGATACAAAAAGGTTAATCCTTTTAAACTCTTAGATGTGGACTTTACTGACTCTGATTAATTCCCAGCCCAGATGACAAAAATAGGTTGTGGCCTGTTAAAGCAATAGTTTGCAAAATATTTTTATTTACTGTCATTCCAAGAGTTACATAAAAATATCTGTGCATTAAATATAAAACTACAGGCAGCAGCCTGTTATCTTAGCTTAGCACAAAGACTGGAAACGGGGAAACAGCCAGCCTGGCTTTGTCCAACAGAGTTAAAATTCTCTAAATAGCATCGCTAAAGCTCCCAAGTTAACACATTACATTTTGTATGCGCAATCTGTACAAAAAGTGTGAGAGTGTCATATCACAGTTATTACAGGGGTTCATATGCTGGGGACTATTTCTTGGCTGGCAGGAGTACCCACCTGAAGACTCTCCTTATTTAAAAATAGTCTGGCTTATAACCTGCCTCCCACTTGTTACGCTTTTATTTTTTACATTTTAAGAAAGGATATACTTACATATATGAATTTGTCAGCTCTACAGGTGCTGGTAGCTGGATTTTGTCCCCACTGGACAGAGCCAAGCTGTTTCTCCTATATCTTGTCCCTGTGCTAAGCTAAGCTAACTGGCTACTAGGTTTAGTCTTATGTTGAATATAAGGATTGTAGCTACCCTCACAACTACCTCTCAGCAAGAAAGTGAATAAAAGTATTTCTAAAAATGTCTTTTTAATGTCTGCAATCTACTCTTGTCTTAAAAAGCAAATCATGGCCATGCTAGTGTTTCTAGGCTGCGAGTATATCCTATTCCCACAGTGGGAGCCCAGAATCATTCTGTCCTTCTTCATCAGTTCTAATTGCCCGTTTGAGACCTTCATTATGACACTACACGTTCTTTAAAGTCAGTTGGTGGGATGCAATTCAACCTCTTTGACAGTTTGCAGCACAGTGAAGTTCTTCCAGGGGATCATGTTGGATCTTGGATGACCCAGAGAAATTCCAGTCCAATTGGTTGCTGTGGCATTAATGATTAACGGTCCACTGGTGATGATGGGGTCTGCCTGGCTTGACCTTTCCACATGGCTGTATTTGCAGCAGAAGTAAGCACCAGGCTTTAGCATCACGATAGCTTTGCAGTGCCCAGACAGCTGCACCTTTATCCCCTGGCCTTACCAGCTGAGTTGGAGGCCTCCATCCAGCGCACAGAGTGGGGGAGGGAGAACTGTGCGCCTGCTAAACACAGGCAAGAAGCAAAGACTGTGGGGCAAGGACTGAGGGCATGCTAGGGCAGTCCTGGGCAATTAAACAGATCGGGCCTTAAGATATTAATAAAACCACATGTCTGATGTTAAGTGAACTGAAATAACTGTCCAGGTTAAATACTTAAGTACTTTTGTAATGTGCTTAATGTATCCATCAGCAATAAGGGAATATATAATGTTTATATCTATGCTTAGGTTTCACAGGGGAAATCCATCTTTCTACTACAATTAGACTGGATGGATGAATAAAAACTCCTCTGTTAGGCGGAGTAATCAAATCAAATCTTTTTTCAGTCTTCTCCTTGCAACTAGTACGTGGTCCTCGGTCAGATTAACTGCCATCTGACTTCAATTTGCCAACTAGTTCAAACAACACAGTTTCCTGTTTACAGGCTGCCCATCTTAATATGTTAAGAGTGGCATTCATGACAGGATTACCAAGTTTTACTTAAGTCCCTGGTACTATTTTCTTCTGCTATCTGGAGAATCTTGTATATAAGATCAGTAAAGAAAACACTGTTTTGGTATTAAGACAAGGTTAAGGTTGAGCATATTCACCATCTAAGTTTAGCCTGTTAGCATGATGACATGTGGCTATTAACATAACGCAAAATACAGCAGTAGCTGATGGGGATCAGAGTTAAGGGATCACCTTAGACAGCAACTTGAATTTTTGTAGCAAATTTCACGACAATAGCTGTTGACACATTTTATTAAAAAACTACAAATGTGAGCCAGTCAGGAGATCAGCAAAGTCAACAGGGATTCATCCTCCAGAGAGTGTGCTGAATGTCTGTGCAAAGACACAGCAATCCACTTAAAATGAAATATTTCAGTGTAATAGCCGATAGCTATGCTGTTAGTGTGTCCGAAGTACCTTTTTTATACACAATACAGTACATACAGACGTGCCATCCAGGCACACATATAGACACATCACAAACACTACACTGTGTGTGATGCACTGATCTCTTTATGGTGGTCCACAAATAGAGCCCTTGAATCTAGTGACGCAGTTTCTCACTGGAGAGTGTCCAGGGACCAGCGGGTCAGGAAAACCTACCTCAGACTGATGGAGGGTGGTCGTGTAACAGTGTGAACAAGGGAGTGTGGGGTTGCAGAAAATAGTGCCACAATTTTCTTCGAAACTATGTGGGTGTCTGTCATTACCAGGCCTGGATACTGTACCCGATGCGTTGGAGGTTTGAGATTGAATTCATATTCCCCTGTGAGGAGAAATATAGGGAGGTAAAGACAGATGAGACATATATATAGGGAGAAATCTCACGGGGCAACAATATTTGACATTTGACCAATGGCATCCTTTCCATCATGCATCAAAGTCTATAGGGAGATCGTGGCATTATGTAACAGTGTGCATATGTATGTGTGTATGTGTATGTGCAATATTATGATAATGATAAGCACACGTATCTGTGATGTAAAGAAAACAGCATTTGAGAAGAATGACTTGCTGCAGGAAGCGGGATAGGGAGGGATGATGTGATATGGCTGTTGTCCGGAGAAACAAAAATATTGGAAGGATAAGAAGTAAAATGAAAGTGAGCGAGTGAATCAGTGGGTGACTGTGTGAGAGAGTGAACAACTGAGTGACCTTAAAAGGCCACGCAGTCTCGATGACTGAATGAGCAAGTGAAAGGGGGCCCTGGGGTTATCTCTGTGAAGCACCACTGTATTTATAGATCATCTCAAAAAAGATCCCCCCCCCCCCTTTGCTGACCGTCCCCCCAGCTTCCACCTCCAGCCTCCTCAGTTGCCCCACCCCCATTTTCAATTAGCCCCTGATGGGTGGAGTAATGCAATCAGGAGTAACTACAGCTCACCCACAGCTTCCTCTCTCAGTCTGCCCCAGACTCCGCACAGGCACACACTCCTCAGATAGGAAGGTAAGACCCAACTCTGTTCAGCTGCTCCACTCTCCATCCATTCACTCGTCCATCTCTCCACCCATTCGTCCTGTTACTGGTCATCATTCACCATCTCTTCCATCCTCTGGAACACAGCTGCTCACTGTGCTCCAGCCTCCGCCTATACCTGCCTCCCAACCTGCCTGCTCATGTTCTCCTTCTTTCAACCTGCACAGTACCTTCACTATTTAACCACCTCCTCTCTCCTCTCCCCCTTTCTGTCCTCCTGTCTGGCTCAGAGACAGAGCCTCACTTCCTTCTTTTATTAAATCATTCTATTATAATTTCACACTTCCCTTCCTTCAGCAAAACTGTGACGACAAAGTTAACTGCTCCGCATTCGTTTTTATTGCACAAAAATGACTTCCATTTTGGCAAACTGGTCGGTTCTTTTGCTTTTTAGGTAGTTTTACAGTGTTTGACACATTTCACAGCAATTTGATGTGATGAAATTAAGTTTAAAATCTTTAAGGGACACTTTTAAAGCACAGAAAAAGTAACTGCTAATACAATACACCAACTAACGGAGCCCAAAAGATCTCTACATAGCAGATGAATATGGTACATAGCATTCTTTATGGTCGGTGCACAGGGTCTGGCTAAACTGAAACTCTTTTGTTTACATTGTTATTTAGTGTGGACTATAATTCAGGATGTAATAGGAACATTCTCAATTTAGACCTTAATTTGATTTAAAATTTGATTCCATTATCCACTTACAAGGTTATTATTAGTGTCTGTTGTTTGTACTTATTTAATTGGCCAAGAATTCTTCCAGAAACGTTTTGGAAGAGTAGAAACTGGACAGAAAGCTGTTCAGAGAGCTTGCTGTAAGAGAAAACACTTTTTTATTTGTTTGTTTCTTTAGATGGTTAAATAACATTTAAAAGAACTGCTTTTTCAACTAAAAACTAATATTCCTCCATAAAAAGAGGAATATTAGGAGGAGAATAACTTTTTTTAACATGATGTTATTATTTGTCTGGGTTAAAACTTACTGGAACTTTCTGGGGATAGATTCATGCAGCACAGTGGTCAAACAACCCAACTGGCTGCAGTCCAGTTTGGTATCAAGTGATTTTCACAGAGAAACTCCCCTCACAAAGACATACATAGACACACAGATGAGCTGCATCAAACAGACCCCAGAAGCTGGGAAACAGCTGCCTGACATGTCTGAATAGCTGTAGGTTTTATTTCTGGCTGTTCAGATTATCTGTTTTTTATTTTTAGGAGTCAAATAAATCCTTATATAAGCTAGGTGAGTCATGGTGGGAGCCACAGACAATGAGGGAATGTGGGAGGGGTTGAGAATAACTCAGAGCAGAAAGGACAGGCAGATTAGGTGCCTCAACGCCAGCCAGATGAAAGGTACTAACCTCTTGGATGTCGGGAAACTCACAAACCATTCACACATCTCATGTGGGGATAGATAGTAATCACACATAGATAAAGGGGAAGTTGTTGCTACAGTCCATTAAAACAGAAAGATAACAACAAAGATAATAGAAACAGAAAACACATATTTGGGTATTTAGGGTAGGGAGGGAATTAATTTCAAGTTTTCTCAGGTTTTTTCAATCTTCTTAATATGGTTAAAGCTTGCTGACAAATCAAGTGATATACAGTCAGATGAATAGTTTAGTGTGAGTGACAAACCAAAAGCCTGTTGGGCATGACAACTATACCTTTATTTTACATATCTTCTTTAACGCTCTCACAAAGACATACATAGACACACTCAGATATATAGCCCACACTATCCTCGGTCAACAGAGAGTTAGCGTATTTAAGCACAGGTGGGATAACCAGAGGGCTTAGCAGGCGGACCACAGACAGCTGCAGATTGTGAGCGGCCATTATTACAAGTGCCATTCAACCCTACTTATAAAGTGACACACACTCTCACTCACGTACACACATGCATGATGACAAGGGATACTGTGCTCTGGTGCTGACAGCTGGACGTGAGGTGATGGATGGGTCAGTGTACAGTGGCATGGTGAGCGTTGGTATGCAACTGGGCAAGAGTTGACTGTCTCTAAGCAGGACTGATAGGAGTTATTTATATCCCCCTCATCTCTCACCCTCTGCTTCTGACACTGAGAACAAAATGAAGGACTGCTGAGAGATTGGAGAGAGAGATCAAAGTGGAAAAATGCAACGTGGAAAAAAGCCTGTAATCTGAGGGGGTCTTGATAGTGAACAGGTCCTTGAAAACTTTTATTGCTTGGAATTCACGATCTCTAAGAAAAAGGTCTTAGCTCAGTGTCTGTGTCCCTGCAAAGGTGTACTTGCAAAAGACAAAACTGTCCACCAAACCCAGAGTTATTTAGGTGATAGCCTTTCTCTGCCTCCAGCTGACAGACTTTTCAGACTTTGTCTCTTTGTCTTCCCTCTCTCTCAGGTGAGTGACTCTGGGTCAAAATGGCCGAGCGTTACGACTGCCACTACTGCAAGGAGTCCCTGTTTGGGAAGAAGTATGTACTGAGAGAGGAGAATCCCTACTGTGTGAAATGTTACGAGAGCCTGTACTCCAACACCTGTGAGGAGTGCAAGAAGCCCATTGGCTGCAACACCAGGGTAAGGGATGTCACAAAAAACACAATGTACAAGCCCTGACGTGCTCTTTCACAGGCTTCCTGTCTTAATTATCATCAACGTCGATCATGATCTAACTTGCCATGTTCTTGCAGGATCTGTCCTACAAGGACCGTCACTGGCACGAGGACTGTTTCATGTGCTTCCAGTGCAAGCGCTCACTGGTGGACAAGCCCTTCTCCACCAAGGACGAACAGCTCCTCTGCACTGAGTGTTACTCCAATGAGTATTCCTCCAAGTGCCATGAGTGCAAGAAAACCATCATGCCAGGTAGGGACACAGCCACACAGAGAGCAACATATTTAAGAAAAGCTGATAGCAGCAACAAAAACTATGAAAAACCCCTGCTGTCTGCCGTTGGTCCTTGTCACTCAAAGGTGATTTAGGCTACTAATACCATATGAATGCGCTTAATCAACCCAAATATTACATACATGTGAGATGAAGTAAAACAAATATGAAAATAAATATTTAGTATAGTTCATTCACAAACTGGTCAGCCTCCAGCGCTAGACAAGCTTCCATTGTGACCACGTATATAAAGTAACATAATAAAGTGACAGAAATCAATGTAGCTCTATAGTAAGTGTGAGACATCTGTGACTAATTTACACATCATTATCATTTAAATGCAGCCAAGGTGTATATTATATCAAACGCACATTGAACCAGTGTAATTATCTTAGCACAAGTGTGCACAGCATACATGTATCTGCTAGAGCATTATATAAATGAATAGTCCGTCTATACAGTCAGAATTAAAAGACATTTTAACTGTTTTTAAGGAGTTGACTACATCAATTTCTCAATATTCAGCATTTGTTTCAAAACCATTATGTACAGGTGAAAAAAAACACAAGATACGACATGAGTGGAGACTAGAGACTACTGTGGGAACACCCTTTCAAGCAGGAACAGCATATCGAGGAAGGAAATGAACAGGGCATGGTCCATTCTTTTAGGTGAAGTTTGACATTTTAGAGTTGTTGTAGTGTTACAACCATAATAATACATCAGAAGGTCATCAGCATACATGGTCATTTTCTATGCGTACATACTGCTCGATATGTGCTGTCTGTATTTAACAGTATGTAACAACAAATGTGATGACGTGCAATTACTGAGGCAATGCTAAGACAGATTTCAGAGGGCAGTGTGGTTGACTCATTAGTTATGCTGGAGTAGTTTAGTTTAGATTAGTTTAGATTAACAAACTACCCACCAGTTTGTAAAATAGTGTCATTAAAATTAGCGCCAGGCAAAATTAAAGTGACAAACTGATGTGGCAATAATTACAGACGTAATAACAAAATATAAAATACATAACATAATATAAAAAAGTTGTATTCTGATATTAATCCATTCTGCAAATTAGTACATGGACATAATTCAGATAGCTATGGACTCAACAGTTAGTAAATTCTTAATATTTCTGTAGATATGATTGAAGAACGATTAATCTGAGCAGAAGTTTTCCATAAACTGGACAAAGTGTCCTTAATTTAATATTTTCAATATAATGTGGAAAAACAAACACTTTAAAAGATGTATTGCTGACTCCAAATGCATTTTCTGATTTTCTGTCATATTGCTATTCTCTTTGCATCATTTTACTATTCTTTGTCTGTTTCTTTCCTCTGTGTTTCTCTGAAGGCTCCAGGAAGATGGAGCACAAGGGGAACAGCTGGCATGAGACCTGCTTCACCTGCCAGAGATGCCAGCAGCCCATTGGCACCAAGAGCTTCATCCCTAAGGACAACCACAACTTCTGCGTGCCCTGCTATGAGAAGCAGTTTGCCATGCAGTGTGTGCACTGCAAGAAGGTAGGACACCCAATGGTACAAACTCTCCAATGTGACATATTTTCATAGAGCCACTTGTGTGTGTAATGCCTCTCTTGTTCCTTCCTCCCAGCCCATCACCACCGGTGGTGTGACCTACCATGACCAGCCCTGGCACAAGGACTGCTTCCTGTGCACCAGCTGCAAGCAGCAGCTGTCTGGCCAGAGGTTTACCTCTCGAGACAACTTTGCCTATTGTCTCAACTGCTTCTGCAACCTCTATGCCAAGAAGTGCGCCTCCTGTACCACCCCCATTAGCGGTAATCATAATTTATCAATTCCTTGGATTCCCTGAAAGTAAAAAGGATTTTTTGTTTAAAAGATATTTCTCATTGTTTTGACTTGGACTTCACTTTCAGGCCTTGGAGGCAGCAAGTACATTTCCTTTGAGGAGCGCCAGTGGCACAATGACTGCTTCAACTGTAAGAAGTGCTCTGTGTCCCTGGTTGGTCGCGGCTTCCTCACCGAACGTGATGATATCCTGTGCCCAGAGTGCGGCAAGGACATCTAATTTGGTCTGACAGAGGACGGATACATCTGATTGGTTGTTATTAAAGAGGAACGGCAGAGATAAAACTGAATACTATGAGAGCACAGCATCTTTACTACCTAGCATTACAATGAATGTACATTGTTGTATGCCATTTAATACAAACCACTAATAGTGTTATTTGAATTTAGAAAGTTTATTTAAATTGAATGTTCAGTCTCTGAGAAAAAAGATATTACTACTAACTGTTGGCATGAATGTAAAGACATTTGCTTACAAAAGAAAAACTTATTTGCAGACAGACTCTGTTAGAAGCAACACAAAATAAATCTACGAGTGTAGACTATACGCTTTGAAGTGTAAGAATAGTTACTGCTTTGTGCATGAACTAGCTTGATGCTGCAATTAGCAGAGGTTTTGTGAATGAGTTCCGCAATTACCTATTAAATACATTTACTTTGTCCCTATTCTTATAAATGCTAACTGCAGCTGTGCATGAAATCGCATGAGTGTCAGAATTGTTTATATAAAAAATGTTTCTTGCAGCAACTTTTGGGCAGAAAAGGCAAAAAGTTTGCATAAGTGTTGGTGCAAATTGGTAGGTTTTAAACCATCTAAGCAACTGAGATTCCCTTAATTATTTTTTATCAAAATATGGGTTAAGGAGCACAATAAGTACCATTTGGTACAGTACAGGCACCAGACATGGGTCTCCAAGCTGCTGATTTTTTCACTGTAATAAAAGCAACAATAGTGATTCATTGAATAGAGACAATTTATTTAAAAAACAGATGGTACAAACATTGACTGGATTTGACAATGGATTCAAAAGGTCTGTGAATCTTGTTCCTGTGTGTTTTCACTTGTCTAAATCATTTTCAAAAACAATAGCTGCTAAGTCAATTTAACCACAATTCAAATAAACATACTTCACTTCAAAAAGACAATACCCTTGGTTAAGTCCATATTCCTTTCTTCCTATTTAGCAGTACATTATAGTCCAGCTGTATAAGAAAGTCATTTCAGCTCAATGTTATGTGCAAAATGTGCACAGTATCACACTACACTAAAACTCTTTTGGAAAACTAAATGTAAAAGAGCACTGAGGTTTGATTAAACTGAACCTCAGAGGAAAGTTCATGGAGACCAAAAATAAATCCTTCTATGTTCATCATAATCTGTGGTTTGGGTTCTTTAAAAGTACACCAGAGAAGATTTATTTCTCATGTTTATTTCTAAATATTAAATATGTGTTCACCGTGCCTCTAAGATTTCTCCATCATTTTGACCATCGTCACCATCTCCATGAGAATCTATAGCATTCATTTCAAAATCATCAAAGTAAGATCTACCATTATGAAATTTTGAACAAAGCCCATGAAACAGACTTGCTTTTAAAAACAAGTACCAGAGATTGCCTTACCAAAACCAACAGGTGCACGCAATCAGCTTGTCAACAGCTTTAATTTCCCTAAATGGTGTTATAGAAAACACAAGTTTTGTTTAGTAAAAGGTCTCCATGTGTGGGACTTGAGGAGAGTTGATGGTAAGGGCACTTGAGGTTGAGGAAAGCAACAAGGAAGCTTGTGATTCCAAAAGCTAGACAATCCTCGGAGCAACACCCCATCCTGTGAGCTCGCAGACTGGAGCGGGAGCTGTGAGTTGGCCTCAAAGTACAGGTTAGAAGGGTTTTTGTTCCCTTTTGTGATGCAGTTAGTAGGATAACCATGAAGGGGAGAGCACAGGCAGTGGGCAACAACATCTCAGTATAAGGGAGTGGTCCTTCAGAGCCTGAGCTCCCATCAGGCCTGTGTGAACAGGGGTCAGAGGTCAGGGCCAAGTCACATGCTGAATCTTCTTCTTCACCTCTGGAGATTTCATTGCATCCTGAAGAGGAAACAGAACAGGTTTTACAAGAAAATGGTCAATGCACCATGGAATGTGGTGAAAATGTATGAAATGTATGGATACATAGGAAGATGCTATCGTTACATTTCTATTTTCCTGGACTCTAAATTAAATTAAATTGAATTGAATTAAATCACAAGTTCAGTACTTTTTCTTTCTCACAGTTCAGATTGTCCCTCATGACTTGCTCTCTAAAAACACTATAATGTACTGAATTACAGTGCGTGTTATCCAGCCCAATTACAATACAAACAATACAATTAAATACAACAAATTAAATGTTATTCATAAATAAATTACATTAAATTTGCTCTCAAATCATAACTGAGGAGACAGAATAAAAAGTTCCTACCGAGCTGTTTGCTTCCCGTTTCAGGTTTGTGTTTGTGTCAGTGCTGCGATGAATGGATGAGGACGAGGATGAAGAAGAGGAAGATGTGTTTCCAGAAAGCCTGCGAATGGGGTTGGACAGGTTTGCAGCAGGAGGAGGTTTTAACCTGTCAGTGATTCCTGTTGACACAGTGGTTCCCTCTGGTTTCTTAACTTTTAGTGGACCAGAGTGAGAGGAACTTCCATCAAACACAATCTGAGGCCTTTTCCTATTGTGATCATTACTGGAGCTGGAAATGACCAAACAACAACGACAACAATAATCAGTTGTTTGCTCTTGTGCTAATGGTTCTATTTTCGTGCAGGTGCACAGGGAGACGCTCTGCCCTGTGCTGGCATGTTTTCAGAGACACACGGAGATCCTTCCTCCGCCTGTATGGGTTTGGTATTTTGGTGACTTGCTGTGCACTGCGGTGGAAGGAGGTACACAATAGAGGGTGTGCCAACCCAGCAATCAGACGCACTGCAATCTTGGTGCAGATTGATCTATTTTATGTCCACCAGCCTACGTGGAGCGACTGCGTTCTGTAATATTTTTGCCACTTGCATTGGCGAGCGTTTGTGCCCCGTGTTACCTTGTAAAACATATTAGTTCCTCACAGTGAAGGATACAGCCTTTAAAGTTGTGAAAAAAGAAAGCACCACTTAAGGAGGCTGCGGGATCTGTAATGGGATAAAATCAGTTATCCATTCTAAATTTAACAATAGCTTAATAAAATGATTTTTTTGACCAGCCTGGACAGGAAGAGCGACTGTGATTGCAACATGACGACACATTTATCCCACAGCTTTGGGATAAATGTGTCATCGTTCACCAAATGTCAACTGTAAAATGTTCCTGACACATGAAGACATGAATAAAAATGTAATAGTTTGACAGCAGGAGCCTTTCCCCCCCCATTTACTCTTAATAGTTAGATACTCCACTACTCATCAGATGTACCTAACCCACCAGACTCACAGTAATATTAAACTAAACTAGAAGCGCCTGGCTACAGTTGGTAAAAGTATTGGATTTAGAAGTTTTTACTTTCCAAAACATTTTGGTACAATGGGTGACCCAATCACAGAGCAACGTACAGCGTACTGACGTCACAGTAGGGCAAACTATATGCCCGTTATAATACCCATTCCTGCCCTGCTTGAAAGCTTCCGGTGGAGCCAGCGTTACCTGTCTGACCTGTGACCGGCCGGGGTCTGTCTCCCCCGGCTCTTCTCCATCCTCTTGCCCCAGCGGTTGTTGGGTAAGGTCCTCTGTGGCAGCGGGATGACATGCCGCAGGTAAAGCTCTGTAAGCCGGTCCCGACTGTCACAGTCTCCGGTACTGACATGTTTCTGATTCAGATAAAGATACATCATCAGATATATGAGCGACAGTAGCGAGCGTCTGACATTAAGAAAGTCCAAACAGTCAGTGTGAGCAGACAGCTATGATGCCTGTTAGCCGGTATGCTAACATTATAGCATCTTCCTCCGTTTCGTCCACATTAAATAACACTTTGCACGTTTCTCTCTATCCATGAACTCACCTCACTTAAGATTATTCGCATAAACTCTCGAGACAACAGCTCAGGGTGAAGTAATAGATCCACATCCGAGGTGCTACCAGCTTTTCCATCTTGTCCCGTGGAGGTCGCCATATTTGATGCTCTCTTATTCCCGACATGCACCGCGTCATAACAACCTCACACGCTGGTGTAAGCAGGCTGAGCAGAGCATGTCTCTGGATCTTATCCTTTCATTTCATTTTTAAAACAGTATTCATTATTCATTCACATTATTCATGAAATATTTTCTTTGATGATGAACATGTCTTACCCATTAGCATATTTAGTCAATGTTATTTTTAATAATATACTCATTTAATTCACTTTGCAACAAATACCTGATATCAAAGAAAATAAAGATGTTGAGTCTGATTGATTTTAAACTACTTCTTTTCAGGTACACCTTTAGGACTGTATCTATGAAATACTATACAAACCAGTTCAGTGCAGTCTGAAAAATACAGTCCATTACTAAACGATTCTTTCAGTCAAGTTCAGCAATGTCTGTTGTATGGTTCAGCCTTTAATGGGTTCTGGTTGCAGGTTGACATAACATGCCTAAAATAACACTAAACAATGTCTTAATAAAAACAGAATAGCTTTTACTAGTGTCTCAAGAAAAACCTATTCCACTTTTGTGTTGTTCCACCGTGTATATGTTAAAACATGATCAACAGAACATATCCAGTTTGTTCTATTAACGTAAGATAAAAAGGTCAATGTCATCTGATCTACAGAGCAAAAATCTGCTCAAGACTGAAAATATGAGACAACCTGGTCATGTTCTTTGCCCTGTAAGATGATTCCACATTTCAAATTAAAATTATATCCACAACTATGAATCAAAAATCCAAGTACAAAAATCCTTTCCCAAAACATCATTTTGGTTATTTAAAACAGTGGACTTTTGGAGTTGTTGTGTCTTAGCTTGAGCTGGTCTGCAGCAGTTTGAAATGTAATCAAACATTTTAGCCAATTGTAATGAACAATTTTAAAGCAGTTATGAAAATAAAAAGGTCCTTCAGTTTGTAATGAGTCAGTCATGTGTCTCTATGTCTCAGTCATGCCCTGCTTGAAAACAGGAAAACCCTGTTTTCAGTAACTGGTTGATTTGACCTCTGGTCACACTGGTGGTTTGCTTCCCTCATGGAGATAAATATCCGTAATATTCATCATAGCAGTTACACCTGAGGAAGTTTCTCAGGTGAATTGAAAATTGTGTTTAATCACTCATTGGGATTTCACTCTCTCCAGACAAAAAGACTTAAATTCAGACAGGGGTCCAAAACGCTTAAGGGTAGTATTAAATTGAGTCCGGCTTATAGATGTGGTCCCTCTCCTGCAGGGTCACGCTGCCAACTTAACTGGATCCAAGACTTTTTCAGCAGAACAAGCTGAGAACGTTTATCAAATTTTTAATACCAACACACCAGCCTATTTGTCTATGCAGTCATTAAATATAATGTTTCATGAATGTAAATCTACACGACTCTGCTCTGGGACATTAGAGCAACGTAGGTTTCCCAGTGCATATGAAACTTTCTGGTTTTCAAAACAAAACCACGTTCCTCAACTTATACTGGTTGAGCTTGTTGTAGGCAACTATTGCAGCCTTTGGGAAGCTGCTGTCACAGCCTCACATCAGAGCATTAATGTTCCTTCTCCTGACGTCTTTGCGGTTACTGTAAATTGCTCGTTATTTCTAGCTCTAAGTGAAGTGATTAAGTTAACTCAGGACAGTAATGTGATGTTGAAGCAACCATGAGATCTACATTAAGATGAAGAGACCATGCGTTGGTTGTCACATGGTGGCACAAGTAGATTCACAGGGTCTAAATTCATTATGAGTTGCGACTGTGGTATTGTTCTTCACCTTGTGAGACTGTATGTGTGAGATAGAGCGAGAGAGACATGTATTACTCATAATGTGGGGACATAAATCTATTTACACGTTCACATCGTGGGTACTCGCCTGACTATCAGCGATCCAACAAGGGTATCGGAAGTAGAGAAGCCACCATTCATGCCTGTGGTGGAGAAGGCACTTTAAATCTGTGCTGTGAAAAAAGCATCCCTGTTTAGAAAGTTAAAATTCAAGTACGCCGTTCTTTGGTGTTGTGTGTTGGGGGGAGGGGGCTCACTCTATGGACAGTAACAGACTTAAACTGATTAAGAGAGCGAGGTCCACTATCAGGGCTGAGCTGGACTCTGTACAGCAGGTGGCCAAGGTGAGGATGCTCAGGAAACTGGCTTGCATCCTGAGCAATGCCTCACACCCACTGCATGACCTGGAGGTGTTTCGGCAGAGCACCTTCAGGGTGCAATACAGAAAGGAACTGCCATTAGACTCCATAACACACAGCAATAATAATTAAAGCGTTGCACTTTATAAGCTCCACATTCCACAGTATTCACTAATCTTGCACTGATTGTTTGTAAATATGTTACATTTTTTATTTATTGTTTTTCCTTGTGGTAAAAAAAAAACAACTTCAGATTCAGTTACCATTTCCTTTCTATACGTCCTTTAGCCTAAATGATCTTTTCTCTTTCAAAGTTATTTTGTACTGTATTATTTTCTACCCGTGGCTGCTGTAATACCATAATTTCCTGCAAAGGATAAATAAAGTACCATTCTATTCTATTCTTCTGTTCTACACACAGCACATTTTGAACATCAAGTACTACTTGTTTTGTCAAGATTGTCACTCTCCACAGAAAATAGTACAATTGAATGAAACCGTTAAAAAGTGCAAAGTGCAGTTCTTTAAAACATTACTATGACTATTAGTGCTGAAAGGGTTAGTCAATTAAGAGATTAGTTGGTAGATATAACAGTGTTTTCTTTATCGACAATAGTATTAATAATCCTTTTGAATTTATGTTTTATGAAAGTTAAGCCCAAATCTTTGGGTGATGGATTTGGTTGCTCTGTAAATCAGGGCTTTTTATTATTTTGATTGGTATTTTTAACCGGTTAGTTGGAAAAATCATCAGCACATTGACTGATAAACAAGAAATTTCCAGCTGCCAAAAGCTATTAATTGAAAAAGCTTGATAAGTCATCATAAAAACCACACTGACAGCACATTTGCCAGCCAAACGTATTCGCCACGTGAAACTATGTTGAAGTTACAAGAGTTCAGTTCACTGCTTGCATCTCTGATACATGAATGAAGTGAAACAAGATGGCAATTCAGTCTGATAATGAAGCTGGGAGCGCTGTAGGAAATGGAGCTAACTCAATTTGCAGTGAAAGAACAGCACCATCTTCCTGCTTTGTGTTGCAATACAAACTCTGCTTGGCCGACTGAGACTGACAGTGTTACTGATGATAGCCCTTCAGCTTTATAGTTTTTACACACATATCTAATAAAAGCGAATGCACTAATAATTGATCCACACTAAAAAGGCCATGTATATTTAAAACACTAAACCTAGCTGATTTGAAACCCCAGCGCGTTCATTTGCAATTCATGAGCATTAGTTAGTTTCTGTGCAGACCTTACTCTTCCAGTGGGATTACCTAACCTGACAGAATTCAATGAACAGACCGCTGTGTATGTTGTCCTCAGTGAAGTAGAGATATATGTGCTCACAGTGAATAGATGTATTTTGTATCCCAGCAACTCGGCAGCCTCTTTCCATTATGTACCAGCGTGGATTATGTACATTGGGAAAGCAACATGTTTTTCATCTGAGCACTCCAGTCTGTCAACACAACCTCCGTTAAAAACTATATTTATTTACCTGGTTTAGTCATTCGTGATACAATAATACAATCAAGTAAACATTCAGCACTCAACAATTGACACACGTCATTGTTAACACATTTGCGGTTTAAAACGACAGTTTGAACTCACATAAGGTCGCGATTGAGCTCATTAAAAGTTCATTTAAAATGTGTTTGTAAGTTGAAAGCTCACAGACTTTCCTCTGAGAACACCACTGAACATTAATACCATGTATACTCTTTTTGGTGAAACGTGTCACATAACTGAAAACAGAATTATTATCACCACTACTACTCACGGACTGAGTCCACATTCTCAAGAAACAGTACGACATCGCTAAAACGCCTCAGGGACAAATTCTGAAACAGAGAAGTAAACTGACAAGGGAGGATATGAGATTGTTTTCACGGCAATAAGTTTTAGAGATCAGGTAAACCAGTACCGGACTGAAAGTTCATTGTTGATCTTAAAGGCAGCAGGCAGGTTAATCTCACCACAAGGTCGATTAAGAAGCTAGTCTGGAGCTTTTGATTGTAACACATGTCCGTCCTCAGCAGGATGGAGTTGTCAACATTCAACTCTTAATTTCTTTCAGCACTTTAAAGACTTCTTCTTCATGTTGGCATAAAAGTTGAGATTTGAAAGTTCATATTCTTGTGGTGAGATTATTTTGTCACTAAATGGTATTTTTATGGTGAGCTTAAGTAGCCTTTGATTGACAAGCTGGTTCCTCCTTGTTTCACACAGCTGACTGAGTCTCGCTGCACACATAGATGTTGCTGGGCCTTACTCTCCTGCGGCTCCTGCCCGGCACCCTGGGACACAGTTTGCAGCTCTTGGGAATGAACTCCTGACAGGCCTCCCTGAACTTCCTGATCCTCCAGCAATAGATGACAGGGTTGAACACTGTCTTCAGGTAGCTGAGCCACAGAGCACCTATGCTGACTGGGTAGAAGATGGAGCTATAGTAGAACTGCCGGCTAAACACGGCCAACAAGCTGACCACCGTGTGCGGCAGCCAGCACACAGAGAAGCCGACAAAGAGGATGAGGATGGTCGTGAAGGCTCGGGTCTTGAAGCTCATGTCCACCTTGATCTGAGGGGGCCGCTGCAGCCCAGTGAGTCTCATTTTGCTGACTTGGTTGAGGGCTGGCAGGCAGGAATGCTCACTGGTGTGGTTGTGGATGCGCAGAGTGTTGCGACGCACTGTGTTGAGGATGCACATGTAAGAGTACAACATGACAGCAAATGGCACAAAGAACACTGCTACCGCTAAAAGCACTGTGTATCCACGGTCTGCCAGAGAATCACTGTATCCCAACACACACTGCGGCGCCCAGGCACCACCAATACCTGCTGCACCTGTCCTCCAACCAACTACAGACGGCAGTGACACACACAGGCTCAGCATCCACGAGCCTGCAATCAGCAGTTTTGCTCTGTGTGGGGTCAACTTGTCCTGCCGCTGTACGATGATGAGGAAGCGGTCCACGCTTATTATAAGGAGTATGGACACACCTTCCAGGACGAACAGCCAGTAGAGCATGATGGACGCCCGGCAGAACCCGCTTCCAAAGCTCCAGTCAGCAGTGGCCACAGTGACTGCAGTGAAGGGCATGCAGAGCAGTGAGAGCATTATGTCCGAAAAGGCCAAGGTGGCAAGGAGGAGATTGATGGCAGAACGCATGGCAGGTTTCTGGTAAACAATCAGACACACAATGGCGTTGCCAAGGAAACCAATAGTAATCATGAAGATCATTATGGCTGCCAGGGTCACGCGTAGAGTGACTGATATGACGGGAGTTGCAGCCTCTGATGGGAGACTTTCTGCTGCTTCCTCCACTTTGTCTGGGTCCATGAAGACACACTCCTCCAGCAGGCTTTCATTACAGAAAGCCATAGCAGCTACTATCAGTGGATATCAGCCGGCGAGAAGGTACATGTTTGATTATTGTTGTGGTATAGACAGTCAGTTGTCTTCCAGCAACTGGTCCTCCATGGTGATATCTGAGATGGAAAGACAAGAACATCATTTTCTAAATGACTTTTTTCCTGAATAACAGTAAAAATACATAAAACGTCATACCTGAAAAGGTGCACAAACCATGGTGATGTTAATGGATTTGAACATTGTGCTGTAAACATGACTTAACCACAGAAAACACAGACTGAGTGTCTGAGCAGATAATTTGAGGAGTTCAGCTGCTCCGTGATCTATTACTCAGTGATAATTGCAAATTTAAAACAGTGAGAGGTGGAATGACGTCCTCGTGATGCTGACGGTGTTATATAAGCCATGGGATGAGCCCACAGACACACCATGTTGAGAGATGTAATCACACAGGACGGAGATGTGGTGCTCACTGGCTCGAATGAGGTTGATGATTAACCGCTGAGCTGCACAGATTCACACGGGTGCATATACAAACACCACCCACCCTCAAACGCAGACACACCACAATGTGTGTAATGTTTCACACATGAAAGGAATATACACACATTTACACAAGTATAGTACACACCTGTGGTACAGTTGCCTGTGTTCCAGAGACTTAGCAGAAGCTCATTCTTGGGTAATGCCTCAGACTCTGATGCAACCTTGATAAAAGAGAGAGGCATCCTCAGGACACACACACACACACACACACACACACACACACAGGACACGTCTGTTGCTATGGTTTCCACCTCCTGCTCGCGGTGGTGGGACAGTGCAAGTGTTAACAATGCGTTGAGGTCAATCTGGCGTTCAGGTCTCAGATGTGTTCCTCAGACAGGTGGACTGGCCTCAGGAGCTAAGAAACAAGAAGACCAGATAAAGGTCATGACCTACATGTTTAATGTTGTGAACAAAGAGAGGGTTGCCACCAAGACATAAAAGGCCTTTTTTAACAGTAGAGATTTTGATTTTCAGAAAAGTAGGTGTTACAAATAACATTATCAAAAGCTTTGATCTGCAAGTCATGGTACTATGACAGTGAGCAAGCATCCCCAGAACCTCAAAAACTAAAGTTGGAATACATCTTTCATTACTTATGTATTTATTATTTAATATAATTTTGTTCACACCTGCAACTTTTCAACTGTGAAATGTCAAAGGATTCTGTGGCTGTTCTGAGGTGACGCACTACAGATGTCTCTGTAACAAATCTAATAGTCAAAATTAAGACACATATAACTCTTTGACTGATCCAAGCTACAACACCAGGTATGATCCTGATGATGCTTCACCCAATCAGGTAAAATGAAATGATCCCTCTGGTAACTGTAGCTACATTCTTCCACGAAACCCCCTATAGACCACTGAATAGTGTTCCTGGTTGTTGCCAAGGCGACAGGGTCACCAGATCCAAGGCAACAAACAGCCTGCACTGTCCTATGACAAAATCATTTACAGTATCACAGCTTTGGTTTCAACTCAGGACAAGAGGATTTTATTCATCTGTATGTATGTATGTATGTATGTATAACTGACATAAAAAATGTATCATATTTCTGATGAGTCAGTCTATGTTAATGTTTTGTTCCACGTCATTATCTTTGGATTTAAATCAATAAAATTAGACATTTATCAAGTCAAACATAGGAAATAAACCAGCTTGTTGGAAAAAAAATATCGACAAAGACATGTGAGGTGGTGAAAAAGAAACAATGGGATCATGTTGCATGAACATGAAAACAGAAATATGAAAACTAAAGTTTAAAAAAAACCCCAAACTTTAATACATTTAAATGTTAAAGGTGCAAATTATGTGAAGAGGATAATGAGCTGACAGGTGGCCTCCCACCGCTTGTTTCAACAAAAACAGGTGGTTTACTCAGCGGCTCTGCACGGGTCAAGCGCTGATTCAATAGGTGAGACCGGTGTGACAATACCAACACAGAGAAACAGCCTGATGAGATCTGATGAGATAAATAGACAGAGCTCTCATTTCTTCGTGAAACCAAATGTAGACGTAGAAGACTACAGAGGCTGAAGATGGCAGGTTGGTGTGTTTTACACCGTGGTACCCATGATAACATAGCCTCTTTCATCCTGTGATATTAAGGAGTTTTTACATAGCGCCACCGCTGAGCCTGCACAGTGTGTTCTCATATCTCCATACGAGTGTGTTTGTCTCCCTCATCAGTGTTTGTCTGTCAGTCTCAGGCTACTCTCTCAGTCTGTCGGCACCACCACCCGAGGACAACAAGGCAATGCAAAAACCTCGGATGAATTATGGGCATCAAAGACAAAATAACTGTTTTTACTCCGAGGAACGAGTGGGGGGGGGGGGGTTAAATCAATAAAGCAACACATCTATGAGCATGAAGCAGACGGAAACAGCTCCTACCTTGACGTTACATTTGATATCAGCTTTCACGCTTGTCTGTCGTCGAACCAGTCAGCTCGGTGATCGCGTTTCTCTCCCTGTGCATGTCGAGCTTTTCCCAAAATATCCCACTTTGAACATTTCACTGCTGTATCGATCGCCATCGTGCCGCCTGCGGATGATGCTGACGCCAGAAGAGCAGGTGGTCACTGATTTAAAGGAGCAATGCGGGAAATAGATTTGTGCAAAAGCGGAAATATTACTTTAAAAAGGCCCCGGTGATCCCTGGATTTTGTTTTCTCCAACGCAAGGAACATTTAGCCTACCTCTACTGATAATAATACAAAGCTTAACAGATACAGTTATCCATGGTGACGCTTTTTGTGACATGGTGCCGAAATATTTGCACTGTAAAAACTCATACTGCTCACCTTACTATCATCTGCTCGCTAAAAAATGACCATGCTACTACTACAATACTACTACTACTACTACTACTAATAATAATAATAATATTAATAATAATATTAATAATAATAATAATAAGTAGCTTGTTTATTTGATAGATGACCCAATTTCAAATTTCACATTTGGTTTGAGTTAGGATGCACATTGGGAGGATCTGATTTCTGTTTAGCCTTTCTTTCATTTCTCATCACCTTTACAATATGTTTGAAATAATCAGTCCTCTTGTATGCCATCTTCACTCAGTAATACCAATGTCAGACTCGCCCTCACCCGCTCTTCGATTCTCCTCTTGAATTAGTTCATAGTTTCTCAGGTTATATTTCATAAATACAACAATCGGGAATTGGAAGTATTTTGATTTTGTTCAAGATTATTTAAGACAACTTTTTTGTTTGTTTGTTTGTTTGTTTGTTTTTTCACTGCTCTTACACTGTAAAATTTCAGAAATATGCAACAATTATTCCATCCAGGAGATGGCAGCATTGTATCTTATATCTGCCTATAGCTGCCGGAGCGTTTTAATGACAGTTGTGTTGGTATTTTAAGGATTTTTTAGGTTTTGTGTTTTTACCTTATTTTAAGTTACAGAACCTCCTTTTTAGACCAATACCTATGTATAATAATTTAACTTTCACTGAACATACTGTTTGAAATTATCATATCATATTTTAGAGAGGAGGTGTATCGCACATCAGTGAGAGTAGTGATAGTGAATCCAGATGTGCAGAATAATACCTGCAGACACAGATTTTATAAACACAGTAGAAGTGCAATTGATGTTGATTTTATATAAGAAAAGTGGCGTATTGCCACACACGGTTTGTTCACACACTTAGCATGCAGGCACAGATTCTCTTCATGGGCATGCTTGTCTAAATTGGCATCATGCCCATGTGTTGAACATGCCCATCAAACGAGTTCCACTCCACCGGTCTGGCACATGCATGCTTGTCACGTTCAGTGGCACCCACACAACAAGCTTGCTAGTGAGAGAATTCATTTCCCTGTCCATTATTCCACAGATGTTTGCTTTAATTTCTTCCTGATGGAGAGACACTGGTGCTCCATCATTCGCCAAAAAAGCAAACAGGGAGAAACTGAAAAATGTTCACCACTAAATCAAAATATTCAGCGGAGAAGCAACAATATTGACTTAGTCATGTTTGTTTTACATTTCAATACATTCACACGCAAATAAATTGACATTACAACCACCTCAAATGCACTTTTTAGGGCCTTGCCGCTGCCTCTGACAGCAGGTAGACGTGTGTGTCATAGGCTTTCACACTGAGTAAGCAACACAGTGTTAATCAGTGTTAGACTTTAGTGGTTAACCAATTTCCACCATGAGAAAATAATTAACACCAAGCAGTGGGGACAGATAATGTGCAACCCACGGTGAAATAGCTGTAGATTAAAACTTTGCTGTTGTTAAATAATTCTTTGGTGCGGGTTTATTTTGCCCAAAGTGTGAGAACACAGGAAACAGGCACCGAAGAGGGGATTATCATGCAATAATTGCTTTATGTAAAGTGGCTCTGAACAAGGCTTTAAGAGCAATTATGCAATAGAGCAATTATATTAGCAGTTTTTATTGGAGGAGGTAATAACATCCTCGGTGTGTAACTGCAAACATCCCCTGTGTCACTCATGCAAGAAACAACATTTCAGTGACGAATTACACTGAAGTTAAATAGCACATAGAGTATATTCACAAGTACACGTTTGGCTGTCATCACAAGCCCAGGCTCACTCCGTGTGAGTTAAGCCATTTCTGTTGATTGAAGGGTTTGGAGGTTTAGGTTCCTGTAACATCATCAGCTTGTACCTTCAGATGCCAGCATTAATATTCAGAGAAGACACCTAGCGTTGTATGATGACAAAACCCTTTAAAGGGCTTTTTATCCCCCAATTCCAGCCTTATCTCCCATCTTTACATCGCTAAGCTTTGAGGGGATCACACAGCAATCCTGCAAGCTTAGATTTTCTTTCCTTTTTTTTTTTATCAGAGAACTCTGGCTTTTTGCAGCTCATGTGAATACATCGTATTGAGAGGCATCAGGAGACGATTACAGTGAGCTGTGGCACCACCTCTCCACCTCTGCTTGATGTTAGTGTGGTAGCTGAGAGTCTGCAGAAGTTTTCCTTTGCATTAACAGTGTGTGTTCAACGTGTAGGCTGTGGTTGGTTTAACGGCAGCATCTGGAGTGTGTGTGTGTGTGTGTGTGTGTGTGTGTCTTTTGGCTGTTTTACAGTAAAATTACATGATGCTGACGAGGCTTAGTATGCTTTCACCTTGAGAAACATAGCTCCATTTTCAGCATGCATCGCTTGTTTATGAACCCAATAATCACAAAACTATGCAGATTTTTCAGGAAGATGTATTTTATGTGAAAAACCAAAAAGTGAATTTTTTTTATTTTTTTTTTTACAACAAAACCTTGTGACTGGATTCTCAGGTATTGGCACCATAATCTGGTGAAGTACCATAAACGTACGTTGTTGTACGTCCTTGTCTCCCTTCAGTCTAATAAATAAGGAACTGGAAATTGACCTGCAGTGAGGACAGCTGAATAGGCTGAGGTGTAAAGACCCATTCAAACCACCCATTCATACAGGCCGACTGCTATTTATAACCCACAAGGCCAGACTTTCCCTTTCCCCTTAATCCTGCCAATGTTCAACAAAGACACACACTGAACACACACCTGAACGCACACCCTGCACACTTTTTGACATGTCTATGTGCCTGCGCATGTGTGTGTGTGTTAACAGTAAAAGATTTATTTCAGTATCGGCACGCCGCTCCAAAAGGGGCAGAAATTCATAGAATGACATAAAGATGAATCACGTGTGAGAGAAAGCAAAAAATTCACCCACTTGTTTTCAGTGTCAGTGTTCGAGCAAAGAATGTATTCAAACTATGATTAAAAGTGTAAAAGTTTCAGTAATGCATTAACTTCCAGGTTTGTGTTTATTTCTCAGTGTTCTCTGCAGCTACTGTACCAGCAGACCTTTGACCTCCCTCCAAGTTTCACCACAAACGCAGCCTCTCTGTGGCTTTTTCCACTGCTGCCCCTGTAATCTTTACAATTACTGAGATATTTGCAACATTATCTCGTGCACAGGTGTGTTTCTGTATTACTGTGTCCCGTGTTTGTTTGGATAGGAGAGAGTAAAAAAGAACACAACCTGTCTTTCAGAGCCACTGTCCTGAGCTTCTTGCTGCCTATCTGCCAAACCCATCATCTGTGGCAAAGGACCCGCTGCCTCGTGTCACTCCATCTCGCCGTCACCTTGGCAACCGCTGCCGAGGTGAACTGCCAGCTGGGATAGCCGACCTCTTTTGGCTGCGTTCCACAGAGCTGCAGTCCATATCACTGCCACGGGATGTATGTGGCTGGACTGATACACAGTTCATCACATGTGAAGGCAAATTCCAAGAACAGAGATGAGCTCAGTCAGTCAGTGTCAACAGAGCTGTCACAACTTGGAAACGTAGATCTGGGATATAGTGCTAACATATGACATTATTTAGATCTATGTTACATTTGATTTATGTGATAACTTAATGAAGCTGGTAGGGCAGCAACAAATTATTATTTTCACCAATCTGCAAATTCTTGTTGCAATTAGGTAAAAGAGTATTATGAGCACAAGAAGATACACTCCAATAATCTGCTTTGTCCAAAACAGATTACTGGAGTGCATTCAGATCATTAGCATATATGGAAAAGACAATTAGCAATTCCTCAATCTTCACAAAGTTTGGAATGTATGCTTAAAAATGACTAGATTGTCAGACATTATCTGTTAATGTAGTGGTGATTTCTCACCTTGATGAATTGACCAGTCATTTCAGCTCCAGGAGAAGCCGCTATTCGCAAAAGAGCCTAGGCATAAAAGACTCTTTTCAAAAGCACTTTGATTTTATGCCTTTCTTAGAAGTAATTTATGGGCTAAATTCTACGTATTAGCTGATTGGTTGATTTTAATTCTAATGAAAGCTATTTGAAATCATATTTTTGGAGCATTTGACAATATCTAGTGAAAAGCTGCAGACTAGATGTTTAATATATCACTAAAAACTGCAAACTCTCTCTCTCTGTGTGTGTGTGTGTGTGTGTGTGTGTGTGTGTGTGTGTGTGTGTGTGTGTGTGTAATAATGATGGCCTTCTCAGATATCTTAACACACTTCTGTCCTTATGTCAAATTTATTAAATAATTAGTCTTTTCCATGAAAATAAACACAGTGGAAAAAATAAATAGTACAAATCATCACACAAGAATACACAGCAGACTTACTTGGATAAGGGAATGTTTGCTAATTTTTAAAAATAAGTGTAACACCGTACTGGAATTATTTTAAAGTCGCTCTTTGGCCACCTCCAACTGTGTCACAACATAAATCCACAACACAAAAGTGGGAAACACGACTGAAGGAAGAGAAATTATTGCTCATTAAAAACAACGTAATGCTGAATAAAGCGCATTAAATCAATGACTAAAACGGAGGCTATAGAGCGCAGTGGGACATCAAAACCTGCAGCATTACAAGGGAACTTCTATTCTTAACATTACAGAGATACGGAAATAACTTTTTTTGTGTGTGCTGGAACTTCTTGGCAACAAATTGACAACATGTCCATTATGTTGGCTGTTGTGGTAAACAGACAGTCTCTAATAAACTTATTTTCTTGTCAGATTTTGGTTAAGCGTTTTATTTCTGTGTCCCAAAGGATTCATAGTGCAGAAGAATGTATCAAAGCGAACAAGGTCCTGCTCTGAAATGAACACACACTGGATTACATTATCATTGGGGATCGAAGAACAAGGGGAGCTGTAAGAAAAGATAATCAATACTCGTGTCATTTCAGGGAAACGTGATTTTTCCCCACTAAAACGTTATTCAAAGACTGTTCAGATGTCTTCTCCGGCGCTTTTGTTTAAGTTATTCTTCACGTGTCGCTGTACATCCTCTTGCAGTCTATGGAGGGTGACGGTGTGTCGGGACCCATGCTGCCCACCTGTGAATAAGCGTCCTCCGGGGTGCGTGGCAGTCCAGGCGGCGTCATGCGCTTTTCTTTTTGCCTGCGATTGCAGAACCAGACCCTGACCACCTCCTTTTCCAACTGCAGAGTGTCTGCCAGAGTGTTGATCTCCTGTGCGGATGGTTTAGGACACTTGAGGAAGTGACTCTCTAACGCGCCTTTTACGCTCACCTCGATGGACGTGCGCTTTTTCCTCTTCCTGCCCTGGGTGGCGATCTTATCGATGCTGGTGGGACTCCCGGTCGTGGAATCGGCCTCCTCCAGCCACTTGTTCAGCAGAGGTTTCAGCTTGCACATGTTCTTAAAGCTCAGTTGAAGCGCTTCGAACCTGCAGATGGTGGTCTGTGAGAAGACGTTGCCGTACAGGGTCCCCAGAGCTAAGCCCACGTCTGCCTGGGTGAAACCCAGCTTAATCCGCCGCTGTTTGAACTGTTTTGCGAAATGCTCCAAGTCATCAGACGTCGGGGTGTCCTCGTCTGAGTGCGGCTCGTGGCTCACTCGGTGATGCTGGTGATGGTGCGTGTGGTGATTATGATGGTGATGATGATGGTGATGGTGACTGCTGTGGTCCAGCTCCGGGGACTCCCCGCGCACCAGACCCGGGTGCATGAGGCTCTGCCCCGCGTGCGAGCTGAGCATCCCGTTAACTGTGAACCCGCCGGGCTGTGAGTAAATGAGAGACTGCTGCTGTTGCTGCTGCTGCTGCTGCTGCTGCTGCCCCTCGGTGATGCTGATGTGCGCTGCGGAGGTGCCTCCCCAACTTCCTGGATGCGCCTGATGGGGTCCCAGATGTGGCGACCTGTGGTGCAGAGCGGACCCCGAGTGGAGGTCGTCCCTGCCGGTGTTTCTCTTCACGTCCTGCGCCTGAGAGCTGGGGGGCCACGGAGAGCCAGCCTCGACTGCTGCCACAGCGGCTGCTGCTGCTGCGGCTGCTGCGTGAGGTAACGATGTCACCCACTGGTGGGCATGGCTTAGCATGTGGCCCCCGTTGCTTGCCACCATGGCTCCCTGCATAAAGTCACTCTGCACCATCTTTGCTGAAGGGTCCCCTCTGTATCCACTAGACACCGTGGTCACAGCGGTGCTGCCTGGCTGCATGCCACCACCTCTCCGATCAGAGTGAAGGACCGGCCCGGATAAAATCCTGCTGCTGGCTAGGTATGGACTCGAGGTAGCTGTTGCCATTCCCCAAAGCATATATCTCAAGATATATATTCTCTCTTCTGATGTTCAGTTCAGTCCAACTGTATTCTAATCCATGAATAAATTAAGTCTATCTCAGCATTTGGGGGAACTGGTGCGCGATCGATGAAAACGTGCGAAATCACTCCATTAATGCAGAATATTATTTTAGTTATAGGGCAGGTTGTGCGTGCTGAGACCTTCTCGGCATTCCTTTGCAACAAAAAAATAGTCTTCAAAACTTTTCTCTGTCCCGGGAGCTGCGTCGTGCGTAATCCACAGAACTGACAATATGGAAAAACACCTTCTTTACCTGCGCAACACAGTGAAGCAGTTGGAGTGCTCGCCAATCACTGCTATTAAAGTTTTAAAGCGATTGAATGACAATGGCACTCATTTGAAAGTATCTCCGGTCCTCTTGGTGGTCTCGCTCACTCTATCTGCTCTTTCCGGTGCGTCCTCTACGGAGCGAAGGAGACGAGCATGTGTTCGCGCTGTGCCAAGGCTGCGTATTCCTCTCCCATCTCCATCCAATTACAACAGAAAGGCTCTGCAGAGCTCCCGCTGATTGGACGCACAGCCAGAGAGGAGTTGTGTGTCTCAGTCGAGCCTAGGGTGCACAAAGTTACTGCTGCAGGGGGAAAAAAATATATATTCTGACAAAAAATACACAAGTTCACAAAACAGTCCGGCAGTGTGCCCTTAAGATCGCGTAAAAGACGTTAATCACACAGAACAACAAAATAAAAGATCCTCCAAAGCAGAAAAGAAACGAAAGTAGAACATTATTATTGTTATTATTATTTAAAATAAGCCAGTGGAGTGTGTGTGTGTGTGTGTGTGTGTGTGTGTGTGTGTGTGTGTGTACATATATCATATAAATATATATTTCCAAGGATCCTTAAGTCGGTCTAAGGTACCTATGGGGTTTTGTGCGTCTCTTGCATCTTAATGCTCTCTGCTTTCTCATATGGTAAAGAAAAGCCAAACTGGCGTGACGCGCCGCACCGGTGAAGGCTGAAGGTCCACAAAACCCAGGCAACAGTTTGATTTTTCCACATTCAAATAAACAAAACAAAACCGGTTCTGCTGGGAGGTTTCCACGCTGGGTCAGTTTATGGATGGTCTGTTAAATAAACGTGTCAAGCGGAATTTTGTACCACGACTCTGCCCCAGATTTAAGGGCCTTAGGAGAGTAAAGCATCGCCCGAGACGCCTGAAGTTTTGGGACTGGAAGAGAGAGCCAGGTGCAGCCCCATAAATGTGCTAATTTATGATTTTCAGCGGATTTGTCTTGGATCTTATCCAAAAGGTAAAAGATAAATAGACACAAAAATGTATTTGCACAACCTGCACCATAAACTATGAGACTTTTATCATAACATTTAAATCCACCTGCCCGCAATTATGCTCAGTTATCATGTTTCAAATTACCTTCGAATTTATCCGATTTTAGAGTGTAAGTTATAAACATTTGCAGCTGACAGGTTATGTCTTTGTCATATCCTGTTAAATTACAATACGGGTGTTAGGGAGTTCTGCGTGGGACATTAAAGATGCATTAATGAACTATAAGACTGAGAAGTGCAGGAACAGGATCACTCTCAAAACAGATGAGGAATCCTTGTCATTGGATTGTTTTGTTAGACTCCTCAATCTGTCAAGGTGTAATCTCCAAAAGCACCATTGAAACTGGTCAGTGTGTTCTGCAACTAGCTGTTGAGAGTCCAGCGACCTTTTTAAGAGAACAGGACTTAAATCAGGGGTTCATCCCTGAGGGAGCACAACAACACACTCTCTCATACAACCCAGCTCGACCAAAAGCAGCGTCACAGGCCGAAAAACACAATCAATTAGGAAACAAAATGCTGCATTTATGGTGAATAGCATGCCAGATTTAAATGATGTAAGGAATAGTAATTGTAAATTTAGTTGCTAACTTGAAAATTACCAAAGTATAGATTTGTAATAATAATTACTATAGATTAATAAGCATCATGTGAGTTGCCAGGCTATGAAATATTTCTTCAGCTGTTGTATTCTCTTCTGGCCCAGCATATGGTTAAAATATATTAAAGAGTCATTAATAAATGGTTTGAACAAAATCCAAGAGTGCAGTTTTGAAAGTTCATAACTTGTTATAAGTAATAACTTATGAATATAACAATTACTAAAACACTAAGAACAAATGATTTTGGTTCAGCTGCTCTGCAGCCCTTTGAACTACATAAAAAGACAAAGAAACATTTTTGGTATGGTTAAATGACATATAAAATTCTTATGACAAATGAAGGGAGTGTATAAATATTAAGTATGAACAATATAATAACATAGATAATATATGACCAGACATTGTAAGTGTCATTGTGTAGTTTGGGAAAGTAAACATTTAGCCTATTGATCCCTCTCTACAGCCACACAAAACTATCAAATATATATGTTTTACTAATGGCTTGTAATTGCTCTGTAATTTGTAAATGATCTATTACAACATATCAAGGCCATTAGTTACAATTAATACACCTTCCATGCTCAACCGTGCTTGATGATTGTAATAACTCTTCGTTAACGACAGCTGTAATTACCATTTATAAACAGACGTCATGCAGCGGGAGCAAATACCAGCCGGAGGGGTTTTTCAGGGTAGTAACCCAAAAGTTATTGACGGCTTTTAACTAATCTATAAAGCATTAGTAAATGATTTATTAACCATTAATAAAGGTGTTTACAACGTTACGTAAAAAATATGAGGGGGGTTTTATCCTGCAGTCTATAAAATCTGTTTATTGTTGAGCTGTGTTCAGTAAAACACAGTAAAAACAGAGAAGCTGCACAAAAGCACCACAGTACTTCACGTTTCCAGCCTACCAGCACAATGTAGAGAAAACCAGACGAGTCGGGGAATGCAGTAATGTTTTTCATGTGTTGTGCTGGCTGGTCACAGCACTGGGTCCTCTATTTGTTATTCATGAAGGAAGCTGGGTGAAGAGGCCTTCTTATGATGCACATTTTTTCTCTCTGCTCTCCCTCTCTCGCTCTTTCCGCCTCTCTCTGTGAAACAGCTTGACAACTAAGCAAATAATCAGTTTTAGTTGATGTGAATACTGCAATTAATCCAGCATAATAAGCGTGACACCGTGAGCTAATTGACATTATTGTTTCTTTTAGATCGTCTTCAAATCATTTTCACAGACTTTCTCTCTCTTTCTCTCTCCCCCTTTCTCTCTCTCTCTTTCTCTCCGACTCTTCGCCCTCTGTTGAGTCTTCAATATGCAGATCGGCCATTTCTGCCCCTCGGCTATTTTCTTTGGTAGACTTTTGAAATATGCAAATGCTTCCAACAAAAATTGCGAAGGAGAAAAGGAAAAAACCTTCATCTGGGCTCCAGGAGTTTTCCATTCAAAGAAACAGATGATTTTCTCTTGTTCATGCTCTTGTTCTCGCTCAGTTTGCTTTGTCAGTCAAGGGTCTGTCTAATTAAGCACAGTGTGAGAAACACAAACCAGGCAGACAAAACAAAAATTAGATTGTGAGGATGATAAGCAGTTGTTGTTGTTGATAGCTCCACTGTTATCAGAGTTTATTAATATTCTTTGCGGAAACTGTAGCAAAATCTCATCTGATGTAGCTTTTGGCTGTAATCGGGTAACTTACATGTTTATGTGTGTATGTTGTAGAAGATATATGACCATTCAAAACATCTGTCTGTGGTGTTTACAGAATGAACTGTTCTGAAGTGCCTGTCTACACTGGAAACGCTGCAGAGAGAACCAAACTGATCTCTCGTGGCTTTCATCCCCGTACTCTTTATATTCCACCTCTTCAGTGTCATCCTGTGGTTCTGATCATGAGTGTGTTTGACCTTCAGCTCTCCCTGAGTCAGAGAGATCCTTCACAGCGTGAGTCTCTACCCATAACCCCCTGCTGCGTGTTTAAATCAGAAGCAGAGGCAGCCACGGAGAAGCGGGAGAGACGCAAGGAGAGACAAAAGTGAGGTAGTTGGGGTACAGAGAGAAACAGAAAGTCGGGGAAACAGAGGCTATGCAGGAAAATGATCAAAGTACATCCATTTTCAGAATCCTCATTCACAGCAACAGAGAAATATGAGACAAACATGACTAATAATATTCAAATTTAAAGGCAAACCTCTCTGAGGTTTGGCCACATGTCTGAATGTGCCACGATGTGCCGTTTTAAACTGCTCGTCAGTCGGTAACTGAGCTTAAAGATGATTCATCATGCGTGAAAAGTTTGCTGGGACAGTCGTCCATTTCTTAACTGTACTTGATGTGGTGGAATTAGTCATCGCTGAGTGCAGGGCACAGGGAAAAGAATGAGTTGCATTTACCACATTGGAACAATGGTCAATTACCAGCCCCTGCTGTGAATGCTGTCAATGATGATCCCCATCAGACAGATGCACTGGTTAAACACTGTTGTGTTTTGGCCCTTTATGTTTGAATAGGTGGAAGTTAATGTGTGAAAATTACATTCATTAATCCCAATGGATCATTTTAAAGGGGCCGAAGTGATGAGGAACAGTGCAGAGAGAGCAGCCGGGAAACAGTACAAAGACATCACTCATCTCTATTTTTCTGTGCGCACGTGTGAGTGTGTGTGGGTTTTTTGTGTGTGTGTGTGTGTGTGTGTGTAGTCGTGTGTGTACGGTCATGTGTGTACACAGGTGCTCGCAGGTGCCTGAAATCTGCCTCTTTCTAAGTGTCTATACGCATTAACATAATGGTGAAAGACGTTCTTGGAATGATGGCCTGTTACAAGCGGGCGTCTTTGCTGAATATTTATGCTAAGCTAAACAAAGTGCAGGGAGAGAAGAGAAACATCTGCGCTGTCATAGAAAAAAACAGAGGAAATTAAGAAAAGATGAGACTCACGGGGTTTAGTGCATTCAGATAAAGTCAAAACCAAAGATATAATGCTTATGTGGCTGCAAAAAAGTATGACATGGATGTTCGGTTAAAGGAAAGGAAGCCTATGAGATTTTAATTTCCTTTTAGCTTTTACCAAGGATCATGAACTGAAACAGAAATTGAAAAATATATATTGTGACTATATTTGTGTCCCCCCCACTGTGCTATCTAAAGAGTTTTCATCCATGTTCACTCTCTAAAGTTCCCATGTTGTCCTTCGAATGCGAATGCAAACAGTATGACAGAGAAATTTAGTCAGGAAATACCTGCAACTCTGCAGCCTGTGGCTACAGACAACTGCAGCCCTGTACCCAGGCCCGGTCCTGAGCCAAGTCAAACAGCGGGTGTCCCTGAAGGGCCGGTCTGGCTGAGTCTGGCTGGCCCTGCACTTTTCATGAATGGACAGATTTCTCTCTGAAGCTCCCACCAAGGTCCACGTGGTTATAAAGGCTCTCTGTAGTTCGGATGATTTCTCAGGTGGGTTTGGAGGGAAAGAAGGAAGTATCAGATACTGAAATATTAAGTGACTTCTGATACAAGTGGCAAAATGGCTTGTGGCATTCTGATTCGTGGTAACTGTGCTCCTGTTACACTCTGGCTTGTTGCTCGGAACTGGTATAATAGCTAAAGTGCCTGTAATTTATTAGTTTATCACATTATGGATATCAATTACCTTTTGTGTCTTGTATTTCCCAACCCTCAGGGACAGCAGCACAGTCTCTGTAACCACATTAAACCAACCTGTGATTATTCAGCACGGTGAGAACAAGTGGCTGAATTTATAATGACTTTTTTTGTTCAATTATGATTGAATCATCGGAGCAAATTGACAAACAGAATAACAAAAGAACACTCTTGAACATGTTGATGATATTGTGGATGTATCAGCAGACTGCAGCGTGGATCAGCTGAGGCATCAATCAAGACACCTTACAGTGGAATCTAATTAAATAAATGCAATGAATACCTTTAAACACAGCAGGTTAAGGGTGTCGTGCAGCTTTGGAATTAACACTTATTCACTGCACAGTGAGGGGAGTTTCACATCAGCACTGCACACTTCAAGAGTTACAGCTCCCGTCACATACTCCTCCAGGGTACAAGCTAAAAAAAGATATTTTTTAGTCTTTCACAACGAATTTGACTTCTTGTTAAAGTGACACATTTAGTGTTTTAGTGAAAGACAACATGCAGGCTGACTGATGAAGGATAGTGCTGTTTGGAATTTGAAAGATACTGTCACTTCTTTTTTTATATATTAATGCCAAAATGCATCAGCCCGAGTGATAAATGAACTATACCACCAAGTACACAACCTCTGCTCTCTACTATATAGGGTCTTAGTTAGGTTATGGTCTAGCCACTTTGTTAAAAAGCACCATGATTAAATGATTAAATGATTATAAATCCTCTATTAATACCTTATTCATATGTAGGAATTGTACAGTACATCTGAAGCAAAAGCTTTCAACAGCTTTTTACTTGCAACATGTTTTCCTTGATGTTACTTTGCATAAAAGTCAAAATATACAAAGCAGGAGAAAATCTGAAATGAAAATTTACAATAAAAAGATAAACAACATGCTGCAACAGTGATTAATGTAGAAAATAAAATGTGCAAAACAGCTAGTATGTGGACCTTTAGGATGTTGGTCACGAACGAGCTTCCATGTTTTATTTTGAGGCCAACAGAGTCCTCAGAGTGCTATGAATGAATATCATAACAGCTGCTGAGTTCATGTGTCAACAGATACATCTCCATGACAACCAAGCAAACAACAAATCTAGCCATGTTATAAGGTTGAAATCTTTAGCCTTAAATTGTTGTCAGATTATAAAAAAGCCAATTCATTAGATTGGTTTGCTGCAAAACATCTGGACCAAAACATATGCATTAACAGCTTCTTAGCATTTAAAAATCCAACTTCAGAAGAGGCAGATCCCCAATAAACTGCGCTGGGGTCAGTGTTGAGAATGCATGGGCCACTGAACCAACGGCTTGTGTCTTTCTCCTTTCTTGATGTTGCACTTAACAACGAACGAACGTGGAAACTCAATTTCAAGCCCTTCTTCTCTGAGTTCCTGTCAGCCTTCATACAGAGACTTATCATTTTATTTATGGTTGTGGTCTCAAACATTTTATTACCTAACTGCAGACATTTTCAGACTCCAGGAACTGAAACGCACACAGACACAGGAGCTCGCTCACAGGTATGCACCGACAGGTAGAGGAAATCAATAGAGGCCACAGCTTTAACCTATGACAAGTCTATGTTGGGTGCAGTGTTTGACTTCCCATCCTTGAGAACATGTCCTGCAGACCTGGCAGCTCACCTTTAGCCGTCAGTCTGGCCCCAAGCGCTAACACCGCAAGAGTGGGATCAGAGACGACCTTGGCATGCATGCAATGAAAACACAGCCTACTTCAGCATCTCTCTTTGATGTACGTTATCAAAGACCTTTCTCCTCCTCTCCTCCCTGGACCAAAGGCTACTATTGTTTTTGTTGTTGTTATTGATATTGTTTTCCACCCTTATAACACAAAGCAGTCTGACCATGACTCTGATGCTAATGCGGAGGTGGAGAGGGTGTTTTAATGAGCTACAGAGTAGATCAGAGGAGCTCAGGGGGGTTAGAGAGAGGGAATAGGTAGCACTGAACATCAAAACACAGCTAGTACTCCAGCTTCTGCTTTTCACCAGCCATGACCTCTCAGTGCAGCACCGGCTAGAAGATGTAACGAGGAAATTATGAATTTGTGCTGCAAACTATACAGAAAGAAAACCAACTAAAGGTTTGTTAAGAACTGAAAGTGTAGGAGGAGGAGATTATGTGGTGTGGCCACCATTAATAACGACCATATTGACTTATATTGACAGTGCCGACTGTAGAATTTAAAATCAATTCATTTCAATAGTACTGCATCAATAAGTGGACTCGCCCACAGAAGTTCAATTTTAGTAAACTCTGACTCATCAGTTTGCACCATCTGTTCTTATTTAACCTCCTTTGTTGTCTGGAGGATAAACTGATCCACAAAAGATAAATAGTTCACTGACCATTCTGACACAGGAGGCCATGGTACAAATATGTATGTCAAACAAACTGTGTGAACTCATTGTTGCTGACGGTTAACAGTTAACAGCAACCTTTTCCTCTCCCCATCTGAGGGACTGATGTTCATTCCTAAAAACAGAATACCAGTGGAAGAAGAAAGCCTGTTACCCTCTAGTGTTAGCATGTTTGCAGTTGGTTTAGTAGTTGCATTAGTTGAACTAGCCCTGTGAGCAGTAAGCTTTTACACAAAGACAAGCAGGTTTATTTCAGTCCAGGTCATGGTTTTCCTGATTTGCTCCAGTCAGTTAAAACTAAAGAAGTCTTTCATTTAAAATATAAATAATCCTCCTCACACAAAACCACAGAGTGGCTCAGAAGGAATTTGATACAAGTCTTCCCTACCTTTTCCCCCCTAACAGTACAACTCAGTACCTCTAAATGAAGGCTGCATACAAAAGAAAACAGTGCATTTAAGTATTTAAAATAACTGTAATAGGGTGGCACTTGGGGTGCAGATTTCAGGGTAGGCCACTTCTACCCCAGGCATCCCCCTGGACATGCCGGACGTATGGACGCTTGGTCACTCCCTGCAGCTGTTACTTTTTAACTAATCAAATGTCATTTTTCAATGAAGCAGGGTTGTCTGACAGATTTTCAAACAGCCTCCTGGAGTAGATGACATAAAACCCAAGCGTGAAACACTGGGTTAGACTTAGGCAACAAAACTATGGAAACTAACAACAACTAACAAAGTAGGAAAAGATCAGGGTTGAAAATAAGTATATTATGTCATTAAAAGTATGTATGTAAGTTAAACTCTGAAAAAATTTAAATAAGTCATTATCGGCATTGGTTTCATATGAGACATTTGATTAGGATCCATAAATCCACCCCAACTTCTTACCTTGACTTTCTTACTACTTCACCTGTCTTGCTCATTGGAAAATGACTCTAAGAGGTATCCAAACAGGTTGATCCAGCCAAGCAAGGGCCTCAGCCTCACCTGACCTGGTCTCTGGTACATGTAAGTATCCAAAATCAAATTTGTCATCTATGATTGCAGAGGCATCTGATGTTCCCATGAGAACTGATGTATATAGTGGCAACAGAACCAACAGCACAAACAGAAGAAAATGACCTCTTAAGTCTTTCTTCAAGGAACAGCTTTGACTAACATTGTCTGCACAGACTGTTTTAATGCCTATCAAGTAAATCTATCATTTCAACACAGTGACAATTATATAAAGACAGACAAAAGCTTTGCAGGAGACAACAATAGTAAATCTAAACTGATTGGGAATGAAATACTGTCTGAGCATTTAGAGCTCCTTGTTGTTGAATCCGAACGTTTTGTTACAGCTTTGTCTTGTTAACGAAAAGTTACTTTAGATGGCTGCTTCTTGCTGCTCATCTTCAAAGTTAGAAGTGATGTTTGTCTGATGGATATTATTTCCTTGTGGATGAAAAAAACTTCTCATATCCTTCTGTTCTCCTATATAACTTTTGGAAGCTGTGTTCCTTTTGTTCTAACAAACATTTAAGATGTAAGGCAAATTTACATCTACAAATCCCTGTAGGTGAGTCTGTCTTCACCACAGTTAGCCATGGCCCTCATCCTCCTGCAGTCTTGAGTGTCTGAGAGGAAAGTTTATGAGCATCTCTTCCTTCTCAACTCTTTGTATACTAAGATGATACAACAAAACATCTACCAGCTGTGATGTAGAATCTTTCTCTTGCCTACAGTGATCAAAGCTTGACATTTACTGGTTCATACAGCAACAAACAGTGGGCGCCCAGCACCAAGACACCCACTTAATGTACTAGGAGCTGTGGTGGGGGCTGTCCATAACACTGCCTCATGCACAAAGAAATAGATGCTACACCACCTGCCTGGGGTGGTATCCAGTATCCCTGGTATCCCTGCAGCTTTGTCTCTTCAGATTACTGACCTGGACAACACTTGATTGAGGAGCAGAATGTTTTGCAGAACAGTTTTTAAATACTATATAACTGCATGACAAGATGTTTTGTAAAATTTAAGCAAAACTGACTGTGTTATCTTCGCAACTCACCACAAGGCAGTGTTTCCTCTTCACAGTCACTGAACTTCCACGTAATATGATGTTTGCATGTATGCAAAATTACATTTTATTTTGTTCACTAAATCAAGTGAAAACTACATGACATGGTACTCTGACCAATTTAATGTGCATATATACCAGAAATTCACGTGACTTTACAAAGAAATTTTGATTTTGCCTTTCAAGAAACAGTCAAGAGACGGCTGTGCACACAGGGATGTTCTGCAGAACACATGGCCTCTGGAAATGTCAATAAACCTCACTTGTGTCATCGACCCTCTCTATGAGTGACTCCCGCTTTCATGGGTTTCATATTAAAAACATCTCTACCCCACTTTCACAGCTGACCAGTACAGAATAGTCTTCCTGCTGTTGATCACTGAGCTGACACAAACAAACAGCATTTCTGTCCAATTCAGATTCTGTGTTGTTACGGATAAACCATTATTCACCACTACAGACACCTGACACCAAAGTCAATTACCTGCTGCTGTTCATTCGCCACCATCATGTTCTCCAGCTTTAGGCGTACATGCTGATAAGCTACAGATGAATTGTTGATGAGGACAACTAAAGAGACATGTGTACACATGTCAAACACATGTCTCCCACTCTTTCAAGTTGTCGAAGATACGAAATATTACAAAGAGACTTTCTGTGATGTGGACTTAACAGAACGAGTTTAAGCTAAATGCCAAAGTAAGGACAAAGTACAGCTTTGAACTGATGGTGCTAAATCAAATCATCAACGTTATTACGCTTCACTTCTTGCGTTAGACATGAATTTGCAATCCAAATTTAATTGATTAAATTCAGTAAATGGTAAGATATTTCACCCAAAGCCACTAAGGTAAACCTCGTGGTAGCACGACAGAAAACATCAGCAGTCTTTGGCAGCCATTATCTGAGAACCACAAATCTCTGTACATAATTGTGTGGCAATCAATCCATCCAGTAGATGTTGAAATATTTGAGTTAAGTGGTGACTGACCGATGGGCTGCTGTTGCCATCCCTTGATGTACTGCATGTGAATACTTTCTAAAAGCTATGCAACTGATATAAATACACACTATATACAAATGCAGTGCACACACATTTTATCAGTCTGTTCTAACTGTCCTGTTATAAAGCAGAAAAACAATAGAAAAGGGGGATTTATCAAGTCTCAGAGTCTCCAAACCAGGTTAGGTCCAATACAGAGAGCAAAGAGTGCTTGAACAAGGCAGATGGGAGGAAGGAAAAGAAAAGACTTGTTTACCTTTCCTCCCCTTCTGGGTCGAGGGGGATTCATTAGCTGCTGTGTAAATCAATCTGCTTCTCCTTAAAGGCCTGTCAATTTAGCCCTGATGTCTGGCAGCCTGACATCGCTCACTGGATATTTAACTTGAAAGCCAATTAATCATCATGATTAATTCACTCACAAACCACATGGAACTGTTCGCCTTTACCTTAAGGAATAAGAGCCAAATTCTCCAGACTTGAAAAGGGAGAGAGATGAGGAGTATTGGAAGTCTCACAGCTCCATTCACTGTTGATCAGCCACTCAATACACAGTTTCAGCTGTAACTCCACACTCTCTTCTCTGCAGCAGCACAGCGACCACAAACCTGATGCTCCATCATTTTTACCACAAACACTTCTGTGCATTTATACAGACACAAGCATGGTCTGGGACTCTAGAGGGACACTTGTAATTGTCTTTGCTGTTCAAATCTATACAGAGTTGGAACGATGAATATATATTTGCCTTCACATGCATTGAAGTCACTCCATTGTGTCAAAAAAAAGCAATTTTCAACACTGCTTGCCGTGTGCTGGGTGGCTAATATTTTCTTCTCTTAAATTAATAGCTTCTCCTCTTTCTCAGTTAAAAAGGTGGGATCACACATTAGAAAAGCAGACTGTGACTATATATTCAATTCAACACTTTATCATTATCTTCCAAAGTCTCAGTTGAGGTAATGGAAATGACCTAAAGTGTGTGCAGAGTTACTGAGAAAGACGGTTCTGCTATCAGGGAGAAAAAAAAGATGACTTCCTTGCTCTTCAATCATCTATCATTATTTCCTCTGCTAATTCCCCAAGGCAGGGCAGAATTCAGTCCATACATTTAAAGTGATTGGTTTAGTGAACTTTGGGTGGCCTCATGGGAACATTGTAACCCTAATTTCTACAATAAAACAGTAAATCATGACGTAATAGTAGCAAGACAAAATAGTCAACATATCATTACAAATTTTGAGCAAAGTGTCTCGTATGTCCTCTCCTAATGCTTTCACTGCCAAAGCTGACTCAACAAAGTAATGGAGTCAAAGGTTGAATGATTCTTGACACCGATTGGCTGACTGATGACTTCCTGTTCCAGCCCCTCTTATGTAGCTGCCTACTCTGAGAGGACATGAGCAGCAGCTCAATCAATCAATCAATCATAACCCCATGACAATTGTGATCCACTGAGAGAACACTCTTTAAATGCAGTCTAATCACTTTTGAGTGATCACTGTCATTGTTGCAGCCAAGTGTAATGTCTTGACACTTATACTCGCGACTCAGCACATTTCACTTGGCCTGTGCACCTATGCCAAAGGCAAAGGATTCTTTGTGTGCCGGAGCATCTGTTAAACACATGTCACAACTTTAAATTATGCCTGAGGTAAACATGCTGACTAGAATGAGCACTGTTCTGCTCATTCCTCAGAAAGACAGAGACACAATTACTTTCATGAGACGTACTGTAGAAATTGTAGATATAGATTTCTGGATTCCAATTATTTAAAGCATCTATAATCAATATTTTTTAGTCATGGTTCATATGACTGCTGACTGTTTTGGTTTTCAGTCAGAACAGTGAAGCCCAAACACAGGACTCCTGTTTTATCCTGTACTGACTTTAAAATGTATTTATACCTGTTAAATGGCCTAAGTCCAAATTATGTTAAGGTTTCATTGAATTTCTTTTGTTCACTGAGATTAGTGGATACGACTCTACTCTTATATCCACTGATTTGCTCCCAGATCCCTTCAATGTGACCCAAAATCAGAGAGACTACATCATTAACATAATTAGCATCAAAATTCCTTATTAAACCATTACTTATTGGAAAATGTTGCTGCAATTCATTTTCCCACTCTAATTACAATGTTAACGCTATTTCAACTCCCAAAATTTTGATGTGGTTGGTTATTCTTTTGTTTATAGTATTGTTTTTACGGTTTCTTTTGGGGGTTTTTAAAATCTTTTTTTTTAAGTAGTCTTGTTGAGAAATGTGCCATAGAAATAAAGTTTATTACTATTTACATAGTCAATAGAGATATATTTTCTAAGTTGAAAGTCCAATCAAAGAATTACAAGATGTAAAATTTGCACACTATGTTTCGTTCATGATCCAAAGATGAGGTGGGACATAGAATAACTTGTCATCACAGTTCATCAATCACATCAGACCTCTTTTAATTAACTGACACTCTCCCTGATAGACAACAACCAAGTAAAACACACACCACATGCTACCTCCCGCTGAGCCAAACTCTGCACCACTGTCCGCGACGCAGGCTCCTGCCTCTATTTGAAGAGCAGGACATGAAAGCAACTGCAGACCCTCCACGTGGGCTTGTATCGGATCTTAATTAAAAAGCCTTGCATATTATTTGCCGTAACAAAGGGAAATTTGGGGGTTCATTTAAATCCAATTAGGCCTGTGCTGATGCCTCAGGAGATGAGAGAGTAATTGCTGTTTGAACACGAAGGTCTTTGTTCTGGGCTCCAGTAGATTGATAAAGGCAATAAGCACACAATGTGGAGCGACTGGAGATGGGACGGGGCTGCGAACTTACAGTATGAAGGCTTAAACATGCCAGGACCATGTAACAAGACAATTAGTAGGCCTAGTATATGGAAATTGTTCCTTGTTGTGTTCTGAAAAAAAGACGTGATTGAGCTCCCTGTGCTGCAGGTGTTACAGGAGAGATCAGTTGAGCTAATTGCCTCAGTCATTATTGCCCTATCCCACATGCGGTGAGTCACAGCATAATCAACGTGCAGATTGTTTGTGTATAATTTCTCTGACTGAAATACGTTTCCTGTTGTTATGTGGTTATCGTCTTATCATGTGATTCTCAATGATTCCACTATTAATGTCATTAGGGATTTATGGAAGGCTCAGGTGTTCTCAGCAATTGGCCAGTGCAGGGGGTGGTAATGATCAATAACACTCCCCATCCCCCATAATAACCTAAACACACACACACACACACACACACACACACACGCTCAAACACCAAGTTCTTTCAGTTAAATTTCCAGGAAACATATATTTGCTGAACATAGAGGCAGAAACTCGCTTTGTCTTTCGTACCCAGATTCAATGACTCTGACTTGGCCCACTATACCATCACATAATATGTATACACACACACACACAAACAGAGACAGACATACAAAGGCCATGATCTCTCACCTTAAACCTGACGTTCTATTGATTGTGTCTGGCTGAGTCTGGTACAACAACCCTGTAACCAGTGAGGAATGACGGTTGTTGGGCTCATCTGATTTCTTTAAATTATTCGCCATTTAAGATAGTTCAAACCGTCATTAAAGGAATAATTTCACGATTAAGTCTATATGTTAGAGTTAGAGAAGATCAATATATGCTCATATGATATTTAAGCTTGCTAATTAACATACTATACCTTATTGCTTTAAATTATATGTAAAGAGACCCTGTGGTTCTCTGGAGGGTTATGTCCCAAATCACTCCCTATATATTTTATCATGCACTATACCTGACTACACTATTGTCAAACTGAATGTCTGAATTCTGAGTGAGCTTTTGTGAAGCTAACACACCGCTGGCTGTAGCTTCCTATTTAGCATAGAGATAATGAATGATAAAAAGAGAGTCTCATTCAATACAACACATTAAATGAAAGATTGGTGTTTCTCTGACACAGTTTGGAGGGCATGGCACATCCAGGAGTGGCCTTTTTCAGGTAAAAATACAAAGACAATCAAGATGAAATAAGTGAAGTACAAGGTTAAAAAGAAGTCCATTTAATGACTTCTTCTGACAGACAGCCGCAAAGAGGAGTCATGCACAAAGTGGACTGTTTACTTGATTATGTTTGTAGATTTCTCTCTGTCTGAAAATTATATTTATGTCATAAGATTATATATGACATCCAGCCATTTTACACATTTTTATGGAGAAATATTAGAATTGTTCTGTCAATATGCCAGATCTTTGTGCATGACCATCTGTACTCAGTGATAGAAGGAGAGTCCAGCAACAAAGTAATCAAGATGCTGGCAAGATGCCAATTTTTTTATACTCAACTGAAATAATCATCATCCCTCAAAAGGGCAAAAATAGTCCGCAAGTGACAAATTTAATGGTTCAGTGCTGGTAATGATTCCGAAATAATGTTTTATAAAAGGAATCACCGCAACCACAATCAAATCTTAATCAACAACTGTGCTTATGAACTTGTCTTTAGATCATCATAACTATCTCAGAATACAGTATAAATCTAGTTTGCAAAGTTTCTTGCAGGACCTCAATCAATATAAAAACAGCAAGCGGGACTTTGGAAATGCATTATCCCAAAGTGAAGTTCTGAAGCTGCCGCATTAATAAAAGATTATATAAAAATCTTGTATTTTGACATTTTTTTAAACCTAAAACATAGACTGAAATATGGACATACACTGCTAAAACAACTGTCTGTCTGTGTGTCTTTTAATTTGATTTGTCTATATATTTGAATTAATCAAGTCACTGCCATTTTATTTATGTAGCTCAATATCAACAGCATACCATATCCTTTATCTTTGAACCCCCAGTTTAGATACATTGTATGCTCTATCAGGTCCAATGGTATCACTGCTGAAAGAAGGGTATCGTGCAGCAAAGCCTGAGCATTGAATTGAGGGCAATATTCAGCACATTTAAAAACCATCTTCTGTGGTATGTCAACTCAAAGAAAGCAAAAACCGCCTGATACTGTGATCCATCACCATGTGTCTGCTTGTATACCTGTGTTTAATGCATGCTCATGTAATTACATTACCAGATCAATACCGCTGAGCTGCTAGTAACCTTACTGTTTCTAAAGAGTGCAGAAGATATTTGTACTTCCTGTTTCTGCCCTTCTTTCTGCTCTCTTTTATTTCTCTCTCTACTGTCCCAGTCTGTGGTCACACCTTTCAGGTGGAGTAACACTCAAGTGAAACCTTTTAACATTTTAACCTCCGCTTTCCTCTCTGGACATGGCAGTTAGTTGAGGAGAAAGGCAGCACAGCCGGGACACTAAAACACACAGCACAGGTCACATCTGGGGCCTCCTGGAGGCCAGAGGTCACATAATGAAGGTTAAAGGGCAGTTCTCTGGCTTTAGGCCAAGGTCAAGGCAGCAGAGGTCACTGTCTGAGTTGTCAGCTTCATCTTGCCCTTGGCCTTGAGCTGATCAATAGGAGCAGGGTCTCTGCTTGCCTCAGCCAAACGATCAATGAGACATTTACATTTAGTCCAGTCACTCGAACACATACCCCCATATCTCCCCAACACCCCACTATTTGTTTGCCATATTGCCTGTTTCCTCAGTCTTCACCTCTGTCTCTTTTTTATTGTTCTGTGGTTGAGAAGCTGCAACACTACTCCACTCTTTTTATTCCAAGTTGTAGAGACCTACATTTAAGTACACTGCCTGCCTCAGAATAAAGATCAGATCATGAGTGTGTGGCTTTCTGCATCTCTTTCTGATGCCTGCCTGAAAATCAGCACTTCATTTGAATTGGTGCTACTCTTCTCTCACTTCTTTAGGTACATGGTTACAGGAGACAGTTTGCATCATTGTGATCATTGGTGGATGAAGTAATCTTGATCTTCCTCAGTATGATTATTGAGGATGGTAACTTCTTAAATGCCAAAATTGTATCTTTTGGTAAGCATGAAAGGTGCGTCATCTACAAAGAGTCATTCACTCCAACATGAGAAAACATTTCACACAAATACGGCCAAAAGTGTTCATCTTCATTTCCAGCTGTAGCTATCATATAGCTCCCAGGTATAGGCTGTGGTGTTGCACACAAACACTGTCAGTGTCTGTCATCGTATGCTCCAACATGCTCCTAGTTGCCGTAGCCTACCCTCTAACAATAGTTACTCTCTCTTCAGGGCTGGTGAACCAGTATTTGTGAGGACAGGAAAAAGTAAAGCCATCATGGCAAGACCTTGCAAAAACTAATCAGATGGATTGTTTTAATGTCAGTCAGAGGGAGATACTGACTGGTTTCCTCTTTTGCCAAGTCCTGCCCATTGTCCAGACCACATCCTGTGAAATCATGATAGTTAAAATGCTGAAAATGGAGTAAAATTACCAGAGTGAATATTTAACTGCCCCCCCTCCCGCTAATAATGTTAATCCCATCCAATTGTGGGTGAAGTCCAGAAATGTATTTCTGAGACTGAAAAATCAAAATGTATGTTTTATTTTAACAGTATGCAGCGATAGCAACCCTCCATTACTTCTTTATCTAGTTTTTTTGTTCTTGCCTGTTAGCTCCCCTCACACTCAGTGCTTGTTGCTGCTATCATGAACCTCCTTCCATCCTCCGCAGCTTCTCTGTGACATGGGACAAACTGAAGCTATGTTGTTTGGACAGTGTTTCCTATTAAATGGACCTTCCTTTATATTCACACATGGTGCATTTCCAGTCCCAGAGCAATTATACACATGACTACACTTGGAGCTAAAGGAACAGGCTGAATCTTTATCACCAGCCAAAGAGCAGCAGCACTGTGACTCCTTCTGAGCATTATGCCTTCTGTGCTTGTGTGTGCATTCCCAGTCAAAGAAGAGGAAATATTATTTTGTTCTAATCAAATGATCCAGACATGAAAAGTCAATACAGAGCTCAATTAACATTTTGCATTCTTTGCAAAAATCACTCTACTGACAGAGCTGAGATGAGTATTAACAGTAACGTTCGTTTTAACTGAGGTTTAGATACTACTACTACAACTACCCTCTGCATTGCCATGAAATTCACCTGAGGGTCACCTTGGTGATCACTTTACTTTTCCTCTGTTGCTATCAGCAGTGGCGCGTATCCTTGTGTGTCAATGCACAGCTCAGCATCTACAAGCTGGAAGAGCAAAGGATCTGGCATTAAGGGTTCCCACATGAAGTAACTACTTTGTGTTTAGTGCAGATTTACAGGCTATAACACCTGCGAAACATCAGCATACAGTACAGCCTCACAGAGCTGCTATAATGGCCGTCTTGTTAAGGGTCGCCATTCTTGTCCTGACAAATCGAATGACCAGCATAACATACTGCAAAGTGTGGCGCAAGACTCAATTTTCAGTAGCTTTGGTTATTACAAACGTCAGTATTGTTGAATGAGATTGTCTATTGTCTCAAGGCCCAGTTGTTCCATTTTCACTTCATCTCTCTTCAGGGAAGTATCACTATAGACAATAACCCAATGTACCTCTCAACATTATGGAAAGTTAAATTGGAAAGAGTGAAACACTGATTTGGGAACCTTGTGTTGCCCAAACTGTTTAACTTGAAATTGTGATGTCCTCTAAAATACCCACATGCGCTTTCAACAGCCAGGGTGCCTGTCTTTCGTTTTCCCTCTCCAGGATATTTCTGAGTGGTCACCAATTCAAATCACTTTTTTCAGGATAAAGACAAGCATGCACTGAAATGAGTGGCGCCACCCTTTCACAGCCCTTCCTTCCTGATATTTCCAGGTCGCAACAGTGTCAGAAAATCTGGCAGCAGCTAAGATGAAGGCAGTACGTTTGAAGATGAGGAAAGATGTTTGAACCCACACCCTCTTTTCTGTGTCCCAGTGGGGAGTGTATATGGGAAGGCAAGTCATGTATTATTTAGAGTCAGATCTGTCTTTGTGCTTGATCAGGGCTTGATTGAGAGAGGCTGTGACTGGTGGTTTCTTTCCCTCTGTGAGAATGTCTGCTCAGGAATGAAGGTGAACTTGTGACCTCTACACAGAACTCGGTCAATACCTGCATACATTGAATGCAAAGTGCAGGAAATGCATTACGCCCCTTTGTTGCCATGTGTATGGACAGATCATGTAATCAGAATACTTAGGAAACATCGCTCGAGCGCATTACATGATTGGACGGCTTTGGGCAAACCTGCAGTCCTTGTGGAGTTGTTTTAAACGCACAAGTATTGGTAATGTGTCAAGACCACAGGGAGCTGTGTTTTAGCCAATCGCTAATTAAAGTAGAGGCTCCAAGCGGCGTGCTCCTCCGCTGTTTAGCAAACGAGCCATAGCTGATATGCTCTTTAAGTCATTAGCAGCTCTGATTCGTGGCCACAGCACCTTGTTAACAGAGCAGGGGCTCATAATCCCAGGACAAGATGCTCTGGTGCTGCTGGAGCAGTTTTCCCAAATTGGAATATCAGTGTAGTTTATAAAGTGTGTAATTACTGAATTATTATACTTATTACAGTTGACTGTGTGATGTACACTGATGGAGCAAGAGGGATAAGGACTGTGACACTACAAGATACCTTTGCAACAACAGATGAGACTGTATGAACCTCATTTGAAAAAAGCAAGTAGGCAGGTCCAGGGCACGGAAACTCACAGCTAGGGGAGAAGGCAGGAATAAACCCTGACTGGGGTGGTCAGGTAATTAAAAACAGGTGAGCAGGTGGAACAGGAAACCCCACAAATTAACAGCAGGTGAGAAAGAAAAAAAATCACAAGACAGGAAGTGAAAAAATACTGTTAAAATAAAACAGAAAATGACTAAAACTGACTGAACTAACTAAAATGAGTAAACTAAATCCCAAAACCTCAACAATACACACCCAACAAGGATACTGAAAATTGTGGATTTAGACAATTCAGACCAAACCGCATACACTGAAATGACTAAATACTTGGGACATACTGAATTGTGACCTCTCAGAGAGTCCTTTCTTTCTCTCCGTACCTCTTCTGCATGTTTATCTACCTCTGGTTGGTTTAAATACAAAAAGAGAAAATCAATAAGAGCAAATGGCTTTTACCTTGATTTACCTGTGCACTGTGTCTAAAATAAAAAGAGGCTTTCTTCTACTGATGTTGCATCCTCTTCCCCCAGATATTTCCTATGTCTTCTATCAATACTGTAAAAAATGTTCATCTTTAAGTTTTGTGCACATGGTCATCTGGGGCTTGGTGATGACGCTTGGAGATGCATGTTTGCAAGTATGATATTAAAATATCAGTATAGTGAATATTGGTTTTTCATATTTAACTGTACAGTTCTCCATTACACAACGAAACACAAACACATTAAACACAATGATGATGTTTGTGGGTCACTTTCCTGCCTTTTCTAATGAAACTTGTGGCATGAGGAGGTAACGTAGACTGTGTATGAAAGTGGACATGATGTCACCAAGAGTGCTATTTTAAAGCTTTTTGTGAAGATCACCATCATGGGTGAGCCACAAGGGACAAATGCGAATGTGGTGTAGGATACTGGTTGCAGCCCGTCTATCCCAGTTGACATGTCAATCATAAGTTATCCCCTTCTACTGCCCCGCTTTATTGTCTGCATTACTCTTCGTGTAAGCTTCATTTGAAAACTGATCAACATGCTGTGTAGACTAACGACTACAGTCAACTTGCATCTGCAACCAGTGGAGTAGCCTGCTGGTCACCATTGGAAAGGAAGCAGTTTGATGTACTTTTCAGCCCCAAGTTTTATGGAGAGAATTATTTAAATATAAATCCTAAAATGCATTTATTAATTCTTCTGGACTTTTTTTGCACTGTTGGACAGTGAAACGCTAAAATCCTAAACTCTCTAAAATGATAGTAAATTACATAATTTTATTCTTTAAGGCAATAAAAACATAAATATATTCCTTTTTTTGGTACGTTGCTTTAGGTGGTTTTACCTGTGTGCTTTGGCCTGAATCACACACTGTAACGATGACCAAATGGCTGTAGGTCTACAGTCTTACAGTCCTACATGTACGAGTAACAAAAACAGCTTCAGACAATTTTCTAAAGATGATGTTCAGAAGAGGAGGCTGTCAGCATTACAGAGTAGCTTTAGATGTAAATATGGAGACTGAGCTTTGAGGTCGCTCTCTGCTTTCTGTCCAGGAGAATCAGCTGAACTTTGGTCTTAGATGTTATCGTAATAACTAATCAAATTAATTCAGTTTTACGAGATATATACATCTAGATAGGACCCCCATTTTGTTTAAGGTCATGTGTTGTTTTAAGTCCCTTTTACAGTTACTCACAGACAATCAGTGAACTATGCATAAGTGCTGTGAATGGACAAAGGCTGCCATACCGGGCACTCTGCATTTGAATAACAAATTTGAACAAAAAAGCAGGTTAACCTTCAAGCTACAATGTACATTGCTTCAGCGTTAAATATGCATTCAGAAGATTTATTGTCCTGTGTTGATAGGTCTGTGAAGTTGGACAAACGCCACCAAAAGATGGTTTATCCTGCCCCCCTACCCCCACTCCGTTGTCAACGCTGGGATGTACAATCAAGATAATCCATCATTGTGGCACATAATGCAAAAAAAGATATTAAACTCACTCTGAGAAAATGTATTCCCAGGGACTGAAATGAGAATAAAATGCTGCTTAAGCATTTAGTGAAGGTTAAAAAAAGGAGACGACTGCGGGTGTCACACCTTCAGACCTGACAATCACAATAAATATTCCTTATGGACTTCTGATGGACTTAACTCTATTAGAAACAAATGCATGTCCAAAAAAAATCACATATTGCACTGGATAATGACTTGCAAATCATTACTGTAATAATGCAGAAGAATTTCAATATCTAATATAATATATTGGCCTGAACAGTAACCCTTTATAATTTTTCTGCTTCCTTCATTTTGAAATGAGGTGAAATAACTAAAAATATGGTAATGTTTTTTTGTTTTTTCAAAGTTCAAGGCTGCGAACACAAGAAGGTGTTCACAGTAAGCAACAGCAACATGTTGAAGGAACAGATGGCAGGGTAGGAAAGGAAGAGTTCAAACACGGAGGAATGAGGAGAGGCAAGAAAAGAAAGGTCAGACGCAGGCTGAGCATCTCTACACTGTAAACACACCACATACTGTACAACAGGTACACGTACGTGTAAAGTGGAGCTTAATTTAGATACCAATACAGATGCTTTCAGACAGATGTTGTCAACTTGTGACTGTATTCCACACCTTTTAAACTCATCTGATCATCTTTAAAATTTGTCTTCAGTCCCTGCATAACAAAAAAAATAGCATCAGCGGGATGGAAGAACCATCCCATCACACTGCAACGCTTCATTTAATTTGTATTAATTAAATTCTTTTATGTGAGTTAGCAGTGTGCCAAACACCATCAATTTAACAGCAGGAGATTAATCAGGGATACCTTAGAAATAAAATACCTGACAGACAGACAGACAGACAGACAGACAGATAGACAGATAGACAGATAGATAGATAGATAGATAGATAGATAGATAGATAGTGTTACATAATGATAGTCCTGCAACAGAGGGAAATCATTTCTCAATCACAGTGTGAAGATCCTCTTCATTTATCTAATATGTGTGTGGATGCCAAAGTCCCGCTCAGAAGCCTGTCGCCAAGGGCAACCCATTCAGCCCCTCTGTCTGCTGAACAGATGCCCCTTCGCTCGTCCCACAGGCTCAGATGTCGCCATGCCAACAAGCAGGTGTCTCGAGCGAGGACTGGAAAGAGACTGGCGTGACATCTTCTGCTCAGGGTGGATCGGAGACGGGACTAGATCGGGGTTACACACATGCAAATACAAACAGAGTCACAGGCTGACAGAAACAGAGCAGCAGAGTAACAAAGTCCCTGTAGAGTTTGCCGTCAATTTGGCTCCTTTGCTTGACATTGTTGATGGAGTTGCACACTGGGTTGTTGATTCTTAGTGGGATCGGCAGCCCTTTTACATAACCAGGACTCATTTGATTGAATATTAGGTACTGCAAATGAGTTTTCATGTTGCTATGAGTGTCAGGAATTAAAACTAAAAGCCCCACAATGAAACCTTAAGAAAGCTATGACGGATGTAAATGCTGTAGCAGCTTGTGTCAAGAAACATGCATTTTAATTTTAATATTGTCTGACAATGACTCAGTAAGGATGCAACATAGCCTCTATTTTGACCTATAGTGTACAGGACTTGCAGCAGGACATTTAATGCAACATTGTTACTGTTAAAAACACAGCAGCATGGGTCTGGGTTCAACCAGCTGGGGGCCTTTCTTTGTGGACTTTTCATCTTTTCCCCGTGACTGTGTGGGTTTTCTCTGGGTGCTCTGATTACCTCCAACAATCCGAAGACATCCAGGTTAAATTGCCCGTAGGTGTGAATGTGAGTGTGAATGGTTCAGTGTATTAGCTGTGTGATTGACTGGCGACCTGTCCAGGGCGTGCCTCGCCCCTCAACCAACTGTCAGCTGAGATCAGCTCCAGCCCCCAAAGGCTAAGCGGGTATAGCTAATGGATGGATGGATGGACACTTTGGCAGAGCTTAACACAGTCCAACAGTCTAATGGGTCTTTCTAGCAGGGAGAAAAGTCCTCTGCTGTAGACTTTCATTCTTGTTGCCAGGAAGAGGAGCTAAAGGAGCAACAGACAATGAAACTTCATTGTCAGAAATTCAATGGAGAGAAAATGTTAAAGTTCCCTCAAAAGGGTTTGAGTGACAGGTGACAACAATGAGCACTTTTCAAAATGTTAAAACAAGAATTGCAACAATTATCAATGTTAGAGTCCTCAGCTGTCATGTATACGGTTATTTGAATGCTTCTTTTTCATTGTGCAATATCAACTTTAAAACATTTCTACCTAAATTTGGTAGGGTGGAAGCAAATACTTGATTAGGCAATTAGTTAATCAACTGAAAAAATAATTAGCAACTTGATAATTAATTAACTGCTTTTTTGTTGTTGTTTTAATTCAAGCAACGATGGTGAAACATATCATATATCAAATGTAAATTGAAGAAGTCACCCTGGTCTCTTGCAATAGGTGTTTATACACATTTTTATAATCCAGTGAGTCAATGAAAAATGTCCAGATTCATTTATGATTAAAAAAGTACTGCATCCCTAAAGTTTAGTATATTGTTGTTTATATAAAAGATTTGTTTACTTTTTTTTTCAATAAACAGGAATAGCTTGTGTTATATAATGCACCGTCATACAGTGTCTGCATTTATGGTATCTTTGCAGAGGAAAATTCAAAGAAATGCCCCCTCCCTCTTTATTTGTTGTGTATTAGAACAATTGCAAATGATTTTAAAAACCCCTAATTAGCGCTCTGAACCCTTTAATGTAGAATTAGACTACTTTGAAACAGGAAAGCCATCATTTCTGCTCTTAAGGAACAAAAATACACTGCGTTTCATGAGCAATAGCAGTTGTACTTTGTTCAGAGAGCAGTAACATTTAAACTTCACAATGTTTTTAAATGCACACAAATTTAGATCGTTAGCATGTAAATCTGAAACACCAGTGCACAAGTCATCATGAATGTGTGTGCACTCATGGCTCCCAGAAAATGGTATCTGTGATTATTCATATCAGTCAGAGGAGTGATTAAATATTCCTCATACCCTCAGAGCAGCGAAACAAATGAACCACGGCTACGTTCTAACAGGAGCTGACAGATCTTTTAAATAATGTTTATTTATCAATGGTAACATTTACCAGCCTTTGTATGGTCCCTCTGGCATCCGGAGGCATCTTTGACTTCCAGTGCCTGAAGACCAGCGGCGTCTCCTCATCTGGCATTTTCTTTTTACTTTGTAAAACTTTGCATGAAGTTGGAGGTGTGTTTATCAAGGCTTTTCTCCTCTTCAGTTTATCTTCAGATATGAACAAGAAAGGGAAGGACAGAGGGTGAAATGAAGGACAGAGATGTTGTAAAAACACCGTACCATACACAAGGTTTTACACAAGTTCACACAAGCAGGAGAAAGAAAAGGACAAAGCAGGAAAAAGATACTCAAAAGAAAATTGGAGAGTAACATTTTCCTTGTTTTATGGTCGGGATAGAAGTAGGGAGAGCCTCCTTATGTCTCCAAAGTTAACATGATCACAGCAGTGAGCAACTAAACACGCTTAATGACAAATTAAAAATGTGATGGTTAGCAACGAAGCAGTGGAAGTATAAGGGCAATCTAAATTGCAATTCAAACGTATGAATTAATAAATGAATATATGAACATATTCATTTATCATCTGCATGGAGATACATTATTCACTGCTCTTCTCCTTTCCCTAGCATCCAAGCTAGGGATATCATTATACTTCAATTAATACAAAGTCTACTCTTACCATTGCAAAAACCAAACACAAGATTTTACTTTCAAGGAATGTCAGCCCTACTCGGGGTCAAAGGTATAATTTCTGCAAGTTAAACCAGTATAAAAGCACAGCAGCAGCCACAGGATGAGGACACACATGGAACACGTTGGTTGCGGTGGTGAAGACGAAGGATTGTAACTCTTTGCTAACGCCGGGCTTTAATTTGAAACTTCAAAAAAAAACCAAAAGAGGGATTGTTTGGAGTCAACACTACAGCGAAAAACACAAAGAAAACCAGCAGGTAAAGCGATCGGTCTGCGTCTGAACAGATTATTTGTTCCTGTGCTGCAGTTACTGTTCTCTTGCTTCATATTGTTCTGCTTTCGTGTTTCTTTTCATTTGACATTCTTTGTCCGTTCCTGTAGGTTTACTGCCTGAGAACATCAAAGTTAACAATTACATTTCAGCCTTTTCAATGTTACCTTTTATTTTGTAGTCTTAGTTTCCTCCCTCACTTGTTTCTGTACTTGTGTGTTTCATATTACTGCAGTGTATATGAATGACCTTAACCTATAGGGAGATTTCTTGTTCTTGACAGTATCCTTGAACGTTTGCGTCTAAGTCTCAGCACAAGAAGTCGAGTCGTTGTAACTTTAGGAGGACGTCACCTACACTAGAACCCAGGCGATGTGACTCTAAGATATGTACAGATGTAGTTCAAGTGTTAATAATAGGCCTGTGTTTGCTTTGCTGTGATTTCAATACATAATACATCATTTTCATAAATGTAACTCTAATGAAGGGAGGCTGCATATGAAGCTACTCTTATGAATACACATGAAGAGTGAAACAAAGAGAGTAGAAATCATTTGAATAGTTACATTAGAATTGTATATTTCTTTCTATTAAATATGGTAAACAGGGCTTGTGCTTGTTTATTTGGCTGAATCCATTTACACATGCTGACATGCTTAAGACTAACAGATATGACAGTGCCCTCTTGAAAAATGGTATAAATAAACATGTGTAACATTTAAACAGACTGAGGGACTTTGGTTCAGCAGAATGGAACGACAAACGTTTTTGTTGTACCGTTGAGACCGGCTGGATGGCGAATCAGAGGCTTAAAGCTGCGTGATGTGAACGCATGAGCGAAAAATCACAAAAAAAAAATTCTGGTTTTGATTTTGTTAACTTGAAATTTAGTAAAAACTATAAGTTTGTGGTGAAACTGTGAGTTTTCTGGACTCCAAGTTGATTAATTCTATTTTGAGAATGACAAAAAGTAATAAAAATAATAATATAAATGAATGTAGTAAAAATAAAGCACCATTTTAGACAAAAAGCTGTAAGAATTTAAATAAAGCAAAATAACTGCTTAAAATAAGGATATGAATATCATAAACAATTGTTGGTTCTTTAATAAAATACATTTATTTTGTAATAAGCTGTGTTTTTTAAAAATAAAGTCAGCCTTGTCTTTTTCTGAGAAAATGTTCTCCAATTAATATATTTTTGTAACATAGATTTAATTATTACAGTCAGCTACTGCCCATTGAATTATATACAACTGTACAGTCATACACAGTCCAGTCCACCTGTTCTTCCATTGTTTCTGTTTTCATGATGTTTAGATGTTAGAAGTTGACATTGTGTAAAATATATACATTTATATATTTGTGTATTACTGAGGTCACACTGAAAGCTCACGCTGGACCGTGCTGCATTAGATTCAGAGGTGTTTCTAATTTTTTCATCCTGCCTATTTCCACATATGAGAGGGGAAAAATATATATAACACTATAATACATCTGAATACACTGAAGTCCTGTATAATACCACCACTAACTATGAGATGAATGATAAAACATATAATTAACACGTTTGTGACATATTAACAAAAAAAACCCTGAACACTGCAGGCACTGTATTTAAAGGCTTTAGGGGAAGAACAGTTGTACTACATAAGACTGTACTGGTGTGATTAATAAAGTGGACACACAGCTTGTAATAAAATGTTAGTAATGTAAGTTTAAAATGACTGCATGGCAAAATTACGGAGGAATAATAAAATGTGTAATTAAATTTAGAAGTATGTAATTTCACATTTCAGCATGACATCTTGTTAGGTATCACTCTGTCAGATAAAGGTGGGGACTGACTTATTGTTCAGATGGGGACAGATAGGTACAGCTCAGAAACCCCGACTGGCTTTGAAGCCATGATGCCCGCCTCACCAACGCCCAGTGTTACAACGCTGCATAAGAAATGATATGCAAGAGGTGTTTTTGAATATTCATGACCAAAATCCACTGGCTTTTTGTACTGTAGCATTAATTAATTGCTGGAGGGGAAGCTATACCCAAATAAGGCGCTGAAATGCTCGGCGCTGAAACACAGCACACAAAGAAAGCATTAAAAAGTGAGAAGATCGGGACTAGTGGGTGCTAACACCGTATGGAGCTTTCAAACAGCATGGGATGCATACGTAGTGAAAGATTTCACTCATTTATTTAACTACAACACTAACTTAAGACGAGCAAACAAAGCAAGTCAAACTGAAATTATCTGCAATAGGTAACCCAGTCCGTCCTCCGAACTCCCTCTTTGTTTAGGATTTGTGGATATATATATACATGTTCCATTAAAAATGAATGAATATTCAAGAGGAAAGATGGTTGAAGAGTCCCAATCATCTCCTACACAGTTGCTCTGGCAGTTAAAAGAGGGCTGCTGAGAGGAGTTTCACTATGAACGACATTAGCATGCCTTTGAAACAAGAGACCTTGAGTATGAACAAGGGCTATCCATACACACTTTGGAATGTAATTTATATGCACAAACTGAGGTGTGAGGCCAGAGGATGTGAGAGGGGCAGTGAGGAGCCACTCAGTACAGGTGTAGCTTTCACTGGCCAACAATGTAAAACCTGTTTTTATACTGCCAGCACCTCTTTTCAGTTCCTCTGAACTTACAGACTCCATTGAAACTGAAACGATAATATAGAGTATATAGATAATTGGATGCTCTGCTTGTACTTATATATATATATATATTTCCTCTGTGATCTTGAGGAAATGTGTTGCCTCATCAAAAAGATTTTGTTTAATATTTGAAGCCGAGTGCCAATAAAAGTGTTGATTTTTCAACAGTTTGTTTGATGACCTGAGTTACTTTTTGTGCCACTGCCACCGGTGACCTATGTGCTCAGCTCCCTGAATTATGCATGGTGATTATACGACGTAGTCCTCTGAATTGTAAATTCTCACAATTATACAGCCCATTGTCTATTCATTATTTCAAAACGAATGGGAAATTATGTAAAACTATCTCTAAAGAGGAAAGCAGCGTGTAATATGACTTGCCATATTGTTCATGCAATTCAAATACTTTGCTTTTTCTGAGAGTTGAAAGTAATCTGATTTAAATGAAATCTGACTTGCATGTCATGCGGGATTATGATACATTTGGAAGATAAGCTATGATAACTACACTACGTGCCATGAGGTGAGAGCACTCAGGCAAAGAGTGTTTTCCAATTAACTTAAACCTCCCTCAAGGTTAAATATACAAGTGTTGACTGAGAGTCGAACTTATCTTCATTTCTCGACCAGACGAGTGAAGGACTCCAACATGTCCCGCAGCCTTTCTCTGCTTCTCTGTGGACTTTAACGATCCCTTTACACAAGCTGCACATACTGCATGTTTACAGCTACTATTTTATTTATCAATTAAAAAACAATTTTTTTCTTTCTAGTTTTTAGGCATATGACATATAAACCATTAGTTCCAACACACATTTGTGAACCTTAGTTCCCATCAAGTCCCCAGGTTAAGACTTAAAACAGTGCCGGCAGAGCAGCTATTCTGTTTTTATTTTGTCTCCCCACCTCAATGACTTCCTTTAAATCTCTGATATAAAAAGACTAATTTTCATAAACTTCTAAACTCATACATTTTTTTGCATTCAGTGGTCTTTCTGCACCGTGTGACTTTTAAAGTTCCAGTCTACTCCAGTTTGGCCTTTATTCTACAAAATGATGTATGTGAGCAGAGCTTTATATTCATTGGTGATTCTGTGCTCACCTTGACTCTACTAGTCTGGAGGTTCAGCATGGTCCAAAATGCAACTTAGACGAGTGTGGACACTCCAGGTCATGGACACTTAGAATAGAGTCTTCAGTGAAGCAGGAGACATCTTGCGTCAAAACCTGAAAACATTTGCATATTCATAGCTGTGGAGAGGAAACAGATGTAGTTTTAAAGAATTTTATAAAAGGTAACTGAACTTTCACATAGAAACAGTTGAGACACAAAGTAGTGTCAAAAGCAATGTATTTTATGTGCCTTAAAGCCTGTTGTTAAAAACTTTTTAGTTTTGTCATAATCCAGTGCAATGTTGTTGTGTCATGTTTTTTTCTTACATAAAGCAGTATATAATTTGAGTTATACAACCATTTTGCTTTTATTATGTTTACAATGTTTTAATTCTGTACTGTTCTGTTCTGATCTATTCTGTTTTGCTCTGCTTGATTCCATTACAGTCTATTTTCCTGTCTGTTCTGCATTATTCTATTTTTTTATTCTATACTATTTCATTCTGTACTGTTCTGTTCTGTTCTATGCTATTATGTTCTCCTCTTATCTATACCATTCTGTTCTGTAATGTGCTGGTCTGCTCTGTTATATTCTATTATCTGCTCCTCCATTGCACTCCATTCCATTTCAAATCTATGCTGCAGTGTTCTGTTCCATTCCATTCCATTCTGTACTTTACTGTACTGTGCTGTTCTGTTTTGTTCTGATTTGTGCTATTCTGTTCCATTCTATTTCATGCTATTCTGTTTTTTTGATGTTCAGTTATATTCTATTACATTCTGTTCTGTTCCATTCTGTTTGTTCTATAACCAGATAGTTTTCACACACATCACTATTAGTATAGCATTGCCTGATGTCTTTCCTTAGTTGATTGAAGTCTGAGATTTCCCCTCTTATTTTTTTTTAACAGTTTCTTGCACAGCCTCGCTTTGGTTGTATAATGTACAAGCTATGAGGACTTGCAGTGAGACCACTGCTTCCTGTGCCTCCTCCTCCCTCTCCTCCTCCTCTGGAAGTGTTACCCTCTCATCCTCTATCTCCCCTCATCCGCTATTCTCCTCCTCACCTCCTGCTGCACTCCATCCCTCTGCTGAGCACAGGTATTTGTTTAGGAATCTCTCGGTGGAAATTATACTCCATCTCCGGCGCTCCCTATCAACACACAATTATCATGGGCAATCATGCAGAACAGTGCTGAATTCAGCTGGGACTCTGATGACATTACTGACTGCAAGGCCCAGCTTCTACTGGTGGTGGCCCACTCCACACCTGCACTGAACCTCTCTCTCTCTCTCTCTCTCTCTCTCTCTCTCTCTCTCTTCACACACACTCTCTCTGGATAGAGAAATTATTAAACTTTTTTTTTTTAATCTTATTAGGATTTCATTTAAACCAGGACGTCCACCACATAAGAAATCTCTCTCCTAGGGGAGACTTGGCTGAAAGGACCACTCCAAGCTGACAGGACAAATCCTGTGATGTTATCTTATAATTTATTAGCTCCTGCCAACCTCTGTGGCCTCCACATGTGACCTGCAGTGGTTTACCTTAGTTTAGCTTCTCACATGGCTGAGCTGGAGGTTGGCGCGTGGGCAGCAATTTTTGAAATTTCAGGAATTTGGAAGTGTGAATTTCCATCCTACAACGTGTCCTCCATAAAAGCAAAGTCAATCTCACAAAGTAATCAATGCCTTACTTTGTGTCGCTCCTCTCCTGCATTCTGAGGCACACCACAGATGCATTTCCCTATGTATGATAAGTACATCATAAAGCTCGAAAGGCACAGAGTTGATACAGACACACGAGAATCGGCACAGGAGTCCATTCAGATCCTGATCAAATGCTCCATTCATGAGTGAAATTACCATCAGTCTGTCAGCCAAGGTGTGAATTCTTTCATCTACAGATTCTACCTCTGAAGTTGTGATTAAATGCATAACGCCACATACACTCCACATAGACTCGAGATAAGCAAAATAGGATTTCTGCTGCTCACCACGTAGGTTAGTGTGTAAATGAACAGTGCCCTCTTGTGGTTCTCTTGTTGTTAGACCATTGTTACAATGATCCCATTTCATAGTTGTGGGATTAATTATACAGCCAATTAGAGCATTTTTCACATCATGCCACGTTTGTACATGCAATTGATTGTTTTTGGAGCTTAAGAGCCTTTTCTACTTTGGTTGTCAGTGTGCAGCCAATTTTTCTATAAAATGGGACTGCTGATTTCAGTTACCCATAGCTATCTTTTGAAAAGCCTGGATTTAATAGTGCCAGTCCTTTGAACCTGGTACAACGACAAAATGATTCACCGTAGGTATCAAAGCTCGCCTTTACCTTGTCATTTTAATGGCAAACAGATCGCAGAAAATACATTTATTTAGACGATGCTGTTATCTCACAATCCCACAGAACACTGGAAAACTCAAGGAGGAACCAGACTGATAGTAAAAACATGTAAAACTCAGTAGCATAAACTTTACAGTTACTTAAGCACAACATAAAAAAGCCAAACATGCTTCAAGCTCCACTTATAAATAGAGTAAACTGTGCTGAATAAACAAAAAAACGTATGATCAAATAACAGCACAGCATCAGGCTATGTACAGACATAGGAAAATAATGCTGCAGAAAAAAATAAGCATGATATATTTAATGAACCATATATTTGTTTATATTAGAGAATAGGTGTGATGATATTATACATTTCTCTTAATCAATAAATAACAAGTGTCCTTTGTGAAACCATAACCTGATATAAAGGGTTCATCTGTGCCGTCAGAGCTCCATTGTTGTGTCAGGGAACCGCACTGAAGGACATGTTCCTATATTATAATATAACATGGGCACTGCAGTGTAGGTTGGTTATACTGGGCTGTTGTTTACTGTTGTAAACATTCATCAGAAAACCAAATGTGTATTAATCCACGGCTCAAAATGTTTGAATTATGTTTGCTAGAAATGACATTGCCCAGCTGTGTCAAGAAATGACTCAGCCTTTAAAAAAAACAAGTCATAATAAACCTCGTAATCTTTTCACTATGCACTTTTTTCTAACACTATATTAAGTAAAATGTTTGTTTTTATTTCTCATTCAAGGAACCAGCTCTTCTTTGACCCTTCAACATATTCCAAAGCATCAACTCATCAACATTTTATTGCTGTTGAGTTGAATTTCATAAACAAACACTCATAACCCTCACAGCGATTAACACAAGATTCAAACAAAAGTGTTCAGCACCACAGGTATTATAATATACAGAAATCTGTATATGATCAGGCGTGTAGACAATTCCTTATATAGTCTGCTACCTACAGATAGCTCAAATGAAAGGAGCTTGGGGTGGCGTAATCACGATGCCATTTCTGAGCTCAACAATGGTTGTTGTGTTTTTATCGTGGAACAAAGTGCTGTCAGATAGACAAAATGGGGAAAATATCAAAGGTTGGGTGGTTAAAAAAAAAAAAGAAAAACACCTGTAATCGCCAAATCCAACCCAAACCCAACCCAACCCCAACCCCCCTGTTTTTCATAACATGCTGTTACTAAAGTCAGTTGTAATGAATCTGGATGGTTCGGCCAATGAGGAGGAATAGAAGGCCAGACAAGAAGCAGAAGAAGATACCAACAGGGGCAAACATGAAGGACAGACCATAGCTGAGGGATAGCTGGAAGTCTGGACACACAGCGGAGCGCTGGTGATCTATGTAGACATCCACTACATCCAACACCTGCACCCAGAGTATGTACATGACCACCACACACAGCAGGAAAAGGCCTGGTGCAGAGAAGGATAAAGAGATGAAACTGTGAGGACTGAAACTCATTCATACACAGCATCAAAAAATGATCGTTTAACCCAGGGCTGAGGAGTTTTCACAGGGAATGATTCATTACATGTGAGATTATTAGATTGTTAATACTCTTGGATCAGGGTGTGGCTGGTTTTAACTACTTTATATACAGGTGGTTGGTGTAGTACAGCAGATTCCCAAACTACAGGTCATCACTACAGGCATTTTTGGAATATTTTCTAATGTTTGTGAAATATTGGAAAGTAAAACCCATTTAGGCCTCAAAGAACTATTTAAATGAAGCCATCCTAGATCATTTTACAGAAAATGTCTCTCTGGTGGAACTGCTTATGACTCAGAGACATCTGAAACATGATGACAAGCCCTCAACAGATACTGCTTTTTTCTGTAAAAGGTTACAAGGCAAAAAGGTTGGAAACAACTGGTTTGATCTTTAACAGTGGAATGGATTGTATCTTATAAACTCCTCCTGTACTTTTAATATTAAATCTTTATTTAAAAAGTGACCAGTGTCAAGTTAATCTAATAAATAATTAAATTCTTACCTCTGAAATGTAAAAAATAAGCAACATGCACTAAAGTAAAGTAAAAGTATGCCAACAAAGCCTCACCAGATGCCAGGAAGAGGCCACCTCCTGCTTTATACAAGCAGTGGCTGGCAAATGGAGCAGCACAGATGATGATAAACCCGCCAAGCACCACAGCTGCCACACCAATAAGCATAAAGATGCTCCAGAAGCCTCTGTAGACTGGAAAACAGAAATGAAAAATAGCGTATACAGCTATTTAACAATCAATCTGCACAAAGAGGCAAATCTAAATAAATAAAGAGACACTTACTTATGGCAGAATCATACTCTGTGGCATTGTGGGTCTGATGAGACACTGGGAATGGGAAGAGGTAGGCGTGCATGCACACTTTTGAGTGAGGCTGATTTGCTGCAGAGAGAACGAGTAAATCGATACAGAAAATAAATGAGAATCTTACAAGTAAACAAAGACAGTTGCAATTAGAGGACATCCTGTACAAATACAACAAAATTAGCAAACAGCACAATAAGAAAATTGTCACAGAGGTAAAGTATATGCATGAAAGAGAACATTATGTTCTTTACAGTGTGATGATTTTAACTTTATTGCTTGACAGTTTCTAACTTGCTAGTTTTGTCAGTCACTGAGTCAGACCTCTTTGTCCTATTTAACTGTGTTATGTCTTTCATTGATTGGGACTGGACTAAATTTGACAACAGAGTGACAAAAAGTTGTTATTTCAGTCTTTTTCGCTTTTGTTTTTATTTTCATCCCCACTCTTTTCCCTCTTCTCTTCCACCATGTGAAATTCCACAGACCCTCACAAGGTCCTACCAGAGCTGGAGGCTGTTTCTGACAATGACCCACCATTCAAAGTCCCCATCAGAAAATAGATGATGCACAATCACCTGATAGATGACCAGAATAACATCACATGGCACGGCATCTAAACAGTCACATGAGAGGGTTTCTACAGCTATGGCAACATTTGGGTTTTGTTGATATACTAGCAGCAAATCAGAAGCTGTTTTTTATTCTGGAGCAGAGTCATAGTGCTGCTGTGCGACTCTACGGAAGCACGACATTGGGGGAGAACGGCTTCTTTGCACCAATCAGTGGCTTCAGAAAGCAGAAAATAGGACCAATCGGGAGAGGTTACAAAGAAATTTTAGCTGTATCGCCTAAGATTGTTTGAATCAGTGGAGCTACAGTTTAACCCTCATGTTCTGCAACTAAAAATATACTTAACACTGCATTAGCATTTTCATACTTAATGACTTATGTTAATTTTATCATAATTACCAATGAAAATGATTTTGAATTGACGAAAAATTTGACATCATTTTTTTTCATCTCTTTAAATCTGTGATTGGAGTTTACAGTACTTTTTATGCTGTAAGATTCCTGAGGGTCTAGTAATCTGACTTTAAGGCTTAAAGTATGTATTTATGCCCGTTCATGGATAGCTCATATAACACAAAAAATATACAATGTATCTTTATTTGGGGCAATGTGCAAGAGAAGTTTGTAGCAAAGGAGGCTTAATAAGCTCAGAGGAATAGAAACGTGTTTATAGGAATGATTTCATCTTTCAGTTACTCAGCATCTTTAAGTATACAGTGGTGCAAACAAGTTAAGCAAAAATCAGCAAACCAAAATGGCTAACTATTGGAGCATTATTATGTGTCTGTATCACTTACTGAACCAGAGCTTCCACAGCAGGTTGTCATCACCCACATTGCCACCAAACGAACACCTCCAGAAAAACCCTTCATGGTACAGAGTGATGTCATTACTGCCCTCCAGCAACACCACATCCCCACGCTGAAAGAGGAGATAACAGAACAAAGAAGTTATATTACACTCTGTCTTTAAAGAGTCCGTAGAATAGGGTTTGCATTAGCATCAATATGAATACACTCCATGTTATCTGTTGATGTAATTAAAGTCTGGGAGCTGTCTCAAGATCATGTGAGGCAGGTGTGTAGTGTGTTGCCACGGTGGCACAGAGCAGTTGCTAAGACAGGTCAAGGGTTGAGCTGAGCAAGCACCTCTAACCTTATGCAGGTTTGCTTTGGTGCTATGTGAGCGTGCAAGTCAAAGGGTGCTCCGATTCAGGAAATGCTCATCACTGGTGGTCACTATTTTTGCACGTGAATAAAAAGATGCATCCTAAATTGCCTGTTCCATTAAAGGTCATCCATTAAAGACCTGTGAGATAAATTAGACCAATGTGCAGAAGAAGAAGTTGGACCTTTAAATTCCAGATGAAAAGGACTCCTGTCAGTGCTGTAGGATAGTACAGATAAATAAAGAGTTCACAAGTTGATTCACGGTGATAATGATTGTTTTTACAAAATGATCTTAATTTTTCTGACTTCTTTCAAGTAATTCTTTTTTTCTTGGGAAATGGTTTCAATCTTCTAGTCCTCGAAATGTATTTAAATGAAACTATTTGAGCCACACAAACCAAAGCAGTTGACAAGCTGTGCTACAGTATGCTCTCATTCCCACTAAACTGTCCACACAAGAATTTAATCAGTTTTCTGATTGGATCAGGTAACTTTTTTACACCCTGTCCTCTGTTCTGTATTGTGCTCTTGTTCTAAAAATATTTTTACAAATAATAAAAATGTGGTTGATTTATCAAACTGGCAAGATTATATCCTCACATTGTATTACCGTTTATAATACAGCCTTTCACTTTGGTTTTATTGTGGTGATATCATGTCTCAATTCCAGTACCAGTGCCCACTATGAAAAGCTAGGTATGTTCTAGTCGGTGATATTTAATACAGTACCATACCACTGGGACTACTGGTATTTGTATTTCTATCAGAGGGGCACATGGTACCAGCTATGTCTCAATCACTGCATAGCTGCACACACACTACATTAAACAGTGTCTGATTACATGAAGAGGGCCTGCAGGGATGCCTCTCCTCCCTGTAGTTCATCTACTGAGGGAATGATTGGAACAAGTGATCACAGTTTCCAAAATAGAAAAGATGAATTTGATTCCAGTGTAAACATCCATTACAAGATATTATCTTTATTTTACTACGTGTATATAAAATGCAATTTTACAATACATCATTTAAAGCTTAAATACTACACAAAACAATAATTTACTGGGACTATTTCTTCATAGCAAGAACAACTGACCTTACTTTAGTCCCTGCTTTTAGAACTACTGATATTTTTAAACTTTTAAACATGTGACAACTAATATTCAACTTAGACATTGCAAATAATAACTGAATGATCTTTTGAGTGTCCTTGATCTGGTGCTGTTTGAACACCCACCTCTACAGTCACACCACCCGGGCCAACAGATCCATCAGGGTCTGGGTGGCAACTCTCTGAAGCCAGCAGCCAGTAATCAGTTCCAAACGAGAGGAGGGTGAACACAGCTGCCAACGCCCCAAAGAGCCCTGCGAAAAACAACGCCACGCTCAGCTTCATAGTCCAAGATTGACCGGCCACTCAGCCACTGGATGTCCACACACAGCCCAACTTTCCCTTCCAACTACAGTGAGCGCATGTGACAATCAGACACAGAAACAGTCACTCCTCTTTGCACTGTAGCACATCCACTGAGCAAGATAGAGCTCCAGCTGCTTTATGGTGGGTTGCTGGATTTGACTCCTCTCCTGACCCTCTGTCTGTGTTAAGGGAGGACAAGGTTGAGCACATGACTCCTCTGGACCCTGCTGGGGTCGGCAGCCAGCCCACCCCCCTGAGCTATTTTGGGGCTCTGATTGAAGGCGGCTGCTCCGCTCCACTGTGCGGCTGAGAGTGTGAAGGGAGGGGATCAAAACAGAAATAACCAGTGGCAACTGGACACCCACCGGCTGCATGGGAATGTCAGGGCAGGGTGAGACTGAAAGGACAGAAGTGAAGTAAAGTATCCCACGACACCCTGCCCAAAGCTTCAATACAGACATGTAAACAGACAGTCAGACATGCGCATATGCACACACACACCAGTATCATTTCTTGTAAATGGGGGAGATTACTGTAAATGCTCTTTTACATCTTAGGGATTTGCAGTTGTTTCACAGATATTTAAAATAAATATAAATATGTATTAAATGACAATAACTTACCAAAATTGAAATTAAAGTAATTGAAATAATCTTAATTTTACTGGAGCCACATAGATAGCAGGTTTTTTTCACTTGAATGCAGTCAACTTAGTTATTTACTCCTCCATCAATAAACGTTCTGAGTTTTCAGCATTAACGTTAGGTAAAGCCAAAAAAGAACAGGTTCAAAATCTGACTTTGTGGTTACTAACGCTCAGTGTGAGTTGAGGGGAACCTCTTCTTTATTAGCATCTAAGGGGCATATTTAGCAGTGGCCCTACATGTAGACACTGGCAAATTTACACACTGATGTGACCAAGGCAGTTCTGAGCAAGAGGAACTCCACCCATAAATGCTCCCCTGTATTGTAGTGTCTGTGTTTATGTGTGTGTGTGTGTCTGTGTGTGTGTGTTAAAGAGAAATTTAGTTGAATGTAGTTGTTAGTGATAATTTAACTCAAAGCCATTGAGTAAAATTAACAGACTAGATTTATATTCAGATATTATCTTTAACATTTCATATCTTATGTCTGTGTGAACATGAACATGAACAGTGTGGCAATATGTTTGAAAGACCGAAAAACATATATTCTATTAACATCAAGAAACTGTACTTCCTCGTATAATCCATGGGTCAAAGAGCCCAAGATTTTTCAGCACTATGCTATGTTTAAGTGATAAGGATTGGAATTAACTGTTAACAGCTCAGGAAGTAACCACTGTGTAAAATAAATGGATCATAGCTACAGGTTCTGATTTTAAATTCGTCTCACTGCATGTTTAGGACGTAATAATATCTTATGCCAATATCTGCTGTAATTTTAAAGTTTACCTTTTTCCCAGTTTTAAATTATTATAACAGATGGGTTCTTTCAGCTCTTTAATATGTCAGTGACATATTATCCTACAACTTGTTGTCTGAACTGGCTATCTTCTTTGTTTTACCAGTATCACAACTTGGATGCTGAAAGCCGAAAAGGTGATGCAAACAGGCCTCAAATTATATAAGTGAACTAATCTTCAGACTGTGTGTATTTTAGAGATAACGTCATTATAAAACAGCATAATGTATAATTGGATCATTGTGAGCATAAAACCAATAATTCTAATGAACTCATACTGAAAATTATTGTTTGGCTAACCGTGTAACTATTGCATAATATCATCCTGTAAATGCATGTGTACAGTAGTGTGCTGAAAAGCACAAATATATGGTTTATGGATGCAGCCAGCAAGTTATTGTAAAACCCTCTAACTACAGTACTTTGCAGTGTACTGTTCATAATGTTTTGATGACCCTATTTGTCCAGCAGGTGGCGGAAAATTAACAGTCAATCAATCTCAGTAAGTCAAAATGCGGCAACTGAAAAAACATTTAATTAAAAATAATTTCATTATTCTATGAAAAATCAATATGTAATCTATATAAGTCAAGAGCCTTTGTTTGTGGTTTATAATACTAATGGGTTTAGAAATTATTATTATAAATTCATTAAAATCATGAGACTGAGTAGTTCTTTGCTTGGTAATTGCAACAAGCATATGGCCCTTAAGGTATACAAGAATAAGTGTTGATAACATAGTTAACATTACATATACAAATATCAATTAAACAAAACAGAACAAAGATAAATGGGGTCTAAGTCAAGTAGATAAAGTTGAAAAAACATAAATAAAAATGTATATAATAACCTAATCAATTCGTCCTATATACAACATATTTATATCACACCCAAAAATGAAACATTTTTTATTTAATTCGGTTATTCAAAAAAATACCTGGTCGCCTCTTTATGAATAAGAATTTACCCAATTCAGTTCTGTGCCGTCAGCGGGCGATACCACCTGCCCGCGCAGTCGCGGGGGAGTCTCAGCAGATAACACGGCAGTTTAACACGTGAGAAAACAACCACGCTTTAAATAGTCGGTTATTTATAGCACCTAAAGTTTAATCTTGAAACATAAAACAGTTAAATTTTACACGTGCCTCAGTAGCACTGACGCTTCAAATTGAGCAGTTCAGGTCCACCCCCTGCCTGTGAGAGCTCAGCCGGGAAGCGCTCTCTGTTTGGATAATTTACAGTAGAGCGGTTGTGCGCTTCCGCTTTGGCCACAGCCGTGCTGTCACTGCGGGAGGATGAACAACAAGAAATGTAGCTCTTTATTTCAGAAACCAAAAGGACGGACCAGCATTATACAATGTATCTATGTGGTGGGCTTCATGGTGAGTAGCTAACTTGAGACCTAACGGTGCTGGTTTTAACAGACTGAGTGAGCTGTTAGGGGCATGCTTTCACAACACAGTGACGTGATGTAAAACTACATTTCATAACTCAGACATTAGAGATTTGCTTCATGTTGATATAGCACAAAATGACCAGATATTTGGTGTTTTAAATTGGTCTTAAAAATGTAACAACGATGACACATCTTCTATGTGTAACTATTGTACTATAAAATGATGGTGACTGTAGAAGTTAGGGATATTATGTGTTGTACAATATATTGTCAGGACAGTACAAACCCCGCATGGACGATCATAAGCACTCATTGCATCGTTGTTTGTATTTTGGATTTTTTTTTCTCGTCATCAAAAATATAATCAAAAATACTCCCTGGCCACTCACAACAAAAACAAATTCATGTTCATGTTATACATATACATTCGGTGTGTCTGGGTGTGTAGCAACTTAAGAAATTAGACATCATAAGACACGGCAGGTTGTTTTGACACCTCTGAGTGTTGCCTCTTCAAAGCATCAGTGTCAGTAAAATATGTTTGAAAGTGGACTGGTCTCTCCTTGAATTTAGGGACATGGTGAAACCCTATTCCAGGGTTTCAATCATAGTTAATAAGATGCCTGTTTATGAGTGCATACTGAACTTTACATTTCAGCCTGCATAGTTGTCTAAGTGATCACCTAATTAAAGGTGAACAGGCGTGCCAGATTTTTGGCACTGGGAGCAGAAACTGCTGGAGACAGGCATGCTTTTGAAAGTTAAGAAATTAGTGTAACGAGCTGTGGTAGAACACTGTATGAAATGCTGTGTGACTTCAATCAAGAGTTTGGCAAGATCTACTCTGATCTCAGCAATACAGATAAACAGGATGAGCCATGATATCCTGCGGCTGCTGCATCAGCCCCCAAACTCTCTGTGATACATACTTGACACTGGCTTTACATTACTGGTTTGAGTTGTGCGTTTTCTGGTTTCATCAAATTCTGATAATGGTGACACCTCTGGTCTCATTCCTGATCCTTATTCTTTCTCCTTCACCATCTTGTTTTTGTCAGGACCTTTTTGGGGTAAGCATGATCATCCCACTGCTGAGCCATCATGTGAAAGCTCTTGGAGCAAGTCCCACTGTTGCTGGGATTGTAGGTAAGTTTGCAAGTTAGTAACTAGTTAGTGACTAATCCTCTTAAGATGCATCGTAGCAGATATAACCAGGGTCGGCACATAGGGTGCATGCATAATCCACATAAATGTTAACCTATTATTAAGGACCGCAGAAAGGCCTGAAGTGACTATTGACAGTTAAGTCTCAACAGTATGTCAGCATCCTGCTGTGTTGTAAGATTGAAAGCTCTCTGCCAGTATCATCTTAATATGATCAATCTCAGTGCATCTGAACCTACATGACATCTGCACTGTGCTTTATTTTATAAATAATTAACAATCATGAAACTGTTGCAGGATCTACATATGGGATCTTGCAGCTCTTCTCAAGCACATTAGTTGTAAGTATTGACTTTGTTTCTTTCTGAAAAATCATGGAACTTCGTCTCTCTTAGTTTCCTACCTCGATGCAGCCTCTCCTGCTCGACAAGGCATGCTCACAGTTAGTGGCCAGAACGGCTGCATTCCACGTCATCTCTGGTATTTCATGAAAACAATAAACTCTGTCTGTTTTAGGTTGGTTGTGGTCGCACAATACACCCAGTCTCTGCACATTCACGCACGCAGGCCACTCCTAGTTAGCTGCAGATATTATGGTTTTTACACACCCAGGTACATATTTTATTCCTTGACATCACCTGACTGGACACTGAGGAGTTGTCAGTGAACTAACCTCTGAATGGTTTAATGAAAGATCAGAGCCTTAGTGATTAAAACCATGTCCAGATGGTTAAGAAGTTAGTCAAAAATGCAGAATACTCTACAATAAGCAAAGCATCTTGCGCAAGATTCTCAACTTTCCAAGTCTCTCTCCTGCCGCCCACAACTCTGAAATTGGTTTAATTCTCAGGGGTCATGCGACAAATTAAACAGATAAGGAGTCATCTGTTGGGTCCCGCGTGCAGACCGGCTGAATCCTGATAAATGTAGGGATACGTGAACAGCTGGGGCTCTATGATAATCCCACCAGGCTACATCCAGAACACAGTAAACTCAATTGGTCCTTATTTCATTATTTCATCAGATGGTTGAGTGCGTGTGAGAGACAGAGAGAAAGAGGAGGACAGGGTGAGAATCCAATAAACTGTTGTATAACAGCCTGATTTCTGCTTTAATTCAGTGCCTCCACACACTCCTGTGTATGGAGATGTTCTGTTTCTCTACATTTGTTGGAATTCATTAATGATTTATATTTGAAATGTAGGACTCTCGTCCACTTTTACAAATGTTTAATAGGTCTGTACAAACATCCCAAATATCTCCTATGTATGTTTTAGAAAGATTAGTTTCTGTTTGCGATTGTGCGTCATTTCCTGTGTGTGATTGGCAGGGTAGCTGGAGTGATGTGGTGGGACGGCAGTACTCCCTGCTGACCTGTCTGCTGCTGAGTGCTCTGGGCTACGGCCTTCTTGGGATGTCCACCAGCATCGCTTTGTTTGTGCTTGCACGGATACCTGTGGGTAAGTCCCAAACTACAGGCAACCAAAGACAGTTTGACGTGTAGCAGCAGGAAAATCACAGGTGTAAACAACCAAACAGCTTGTGCAGCACAAACCAAGTTTGTTTCCAAACAATTTTAAAGTCTAAATATTAATATTTACTATTTGGAATGTTTGCATGTTTTCTTCACTAACCATTCTTTGTTGCTAAAAGCACCAATATACAAAGCTAAAATGGGACACAGACGATCAATTCATCAATTGATCTTAAACCCTTATTAGTTTTCACTTTTCCTGGTTTAATAAAGTTTTATACCTTGGTGGCAAATACATACCTGCTTAATTTTACATTACAGACTAGGGCTATGTGTTTTTGTTCTTGGGTAAAATGTAATTATGACCAGTCGTATGAGTGTTTATACCTGCATCTTAAAGGTGAGGTCGGTCAGCTTCTTACACTCACTGTGCAATGACTGTATTCTTTCTCAGGGCTGTTCAAGCACTCCCTGTCCATCTGCAGAGCCCTGCTGTCTGACCTGGTGTCTGAGTCAGAGCGCCCTCTGGTGATGGGTCACTTCAATGCAGCCTCCAGCGTCGGTTTCATCCTGGGTCCCATGGTGGGGGGCTACCTCACAGAGCATGAAGGTGGCTTTTATACCTCCTCCTTCACCTGTGCAGCCATCTTCCTTTTAAATGCAGGTGGGCAGAAACTGTTAATTCTGACAAGAACTTTAAATTTAGTTTTAGTCTTGGTGGCTTTTGTTGTTCACATTTTAGTGCAATGTGTTAGGTCACAATTTTTAGTTTTGACAGCAGGCTGTTTAAATACTGGTAATAAGGAAAACATACCCCTGAGCCTGTTAAGTCATCTAGGCTGAGCATGTTTTACTGACTCACTGAACTTCGAACCATAAATACTGGCAGCGTGTCAATATTGATTATCAGGCACTTATATACATTTATAGTACATATAGTATAGACAAAACATATTACTGAGGGCGTCTGCTAAATTCACCTTAATGTGTCACTCACTAGAACTCCAATTTCATAAATCAGCAGTTTTAAAAATGTGTTAACTGCACCTTTAAATCAGACGAACATTATTTGAGAGACATGACGTTCATTCACTCTACATGGGTCTACAAGTAATACCGAATTATGTTAAATGTATGCTAAATGAATTAGGGTCTGCTTATAGATTGTAAGAAATCCGCTTTTTCTCTGATTTAACATCATGTTGACAGAACAACGCAGGTTCAAAATGATCGAATGATAAAGATTCGTGCTGGCCAGTGAGAATTTATACTTGCACTTGCGAATAAATGACTGGGTGAAAAGGAAAAAAACAATGCCATGTTATTTTTGTTGTCAGTAGTTTTTTCATTCATGTCATTGTTACTATTTAGTCGTGAAATAATTTTAATATAAAATTCTGTGTGACAGTGGGTAGAGAGTGGAGAGAACAAAACCCATAAAACCCATATATGTGATATTTGTCTGACATTATGTGTTTTTCATCACAGGGCTGGTATGGATGCTACCATGGAACGAGACACTAATTCACTACAACGACACTCAGACCAGCAACAACACAAGTAAAGGTTGTCATGACAACAACTGCACTAAGTCAGTCCACAATGGCTCTCATACAAATAGTCACCGGCCAGTGTTTGCAGCAGAGACCGACCCCGGCTCCAGAGCTCCAGGGAAGCACCGAGGTGGTCTCAGGTGGAGGGAGGTGTCTCTGCTCCAGCCTGCTTGGAGACAGCTGTCCTCAGTGGGTACGAAGATCCACATGGTGGCCTCCTCTGACATGTGGGACCTGTTCCTGGTGCGTCTTCTGATGGCCATAGCTATCATGCTTTATTATAGTAACTTCTCTCTGGCAATGGAGGAGCGTTTCTCACTTAAACCAAAGATGACAGGTTATCTGATCAGCTATAGCAGCACCTTAGGGGCCCTCGCTGGGTTCCTGGTGGGGCCTGTCACCCAGCTCTACAGGAACGACATGCCTGCTCTGCTGCTGCACTCTACAGTTCTCACCTGTTCACTGATTTTTCTGTACGCTGCTGCGCCCAGTGTGTGGCAGGTGCTGCTCACCTCCACCTTCTTTGCCATTTCCACCACTATTGGACGGACGTGCATCACAGACCTGGAGCTGCAGAGAGGAGGGGTCAAGGCCAGTGGGACTCTGATCGGAGCTGGGCAGTCAGTCACAGCTGTTGGTCGCATTCTGGCCCCTCTCCTCTCTGGTTTGGCCCAGGAGTTCAGCCCTTGTGGTCCTCCCAGTCTAGGAGTGGTCCTTGCTCTTGCGGCTGTAGGTTTATTGCTCATCAGGATCCCCAAATGGGAGCGGGGAAGGATGACAAAAATGGCCAAACTTGGAAACTCCGAGTAACTGAATGAATTTAAAATGATGAAAAAATGCACTACCACACAGAGAAGTGCTCTTATTCGAAGGCCAGCTGTGGAGATGAACGGCAGGCTCATAGTGGGAACCATGCTTTCATGCCCATATGCCTCTGCCAGACATGTCCAGTAGATGCACCACAGCTTGTCACCACCAGCACTGCAGTCCTTCTCTCAGGAAGACCAGCATCTAAACTCAAACGCAGTGTTGAGGTGAGATCACTGCAGAGAGGTGTAATCTGCTATTACCTGTGCTAAAGTTTGATCAGACGGAAACATGTGGACCTCATTTTGGCACATACTATTTAGGACCGCATGATTGGAAACAATGCACACTGTTATTTTAATGCCAGTCTAACCACTACATTGCCCAAGGCCCCTGTGTTACTGTTAGCCTGCTGATGACACAATAAGAAGACAGGTGTGATCCCGTTTTCACAGTCTGAGCATGATGCCTCAGACATTCACAGATAAGCTGAATGTAAAGTTGCTGTGGGGATATCGGACTGCCTGACCTGATCACACTGATAATAATTAATAACGGTAATTAGTTAAACACGTTTTACCTCAATGCCGGTTGTTTTTTCCTAATGCACAGCATCAGATGTGGTTTGCTGTGGTGGAATATGAGCAAATGCTTGCTCTAGTTTTCTGACTCTTGAATTTTACTGTGAGAGGTTTGTTGATTTATCTTAGGCTTTGTTTTAATGGAGAGAAATTGTTTACTTAAGTTTCAGCTGTATACTGAGCACCACTTTGATTAAAAACCCAAATGTTAAGAAGAAAAATGGTGTAAAAAATGTAATGTATAGAACTGTAAATGTAAAGAAATCAATGAATCCCTGTAGTAAATGTCAGATTAATGCCAAAAAGTCACAAGGAATAAACAAAGTTTTGTACGTGAGTCTGTCATGTCTTCTATGCAACACTACAATCAAGGCTGCGGTTTGGATGTTGCATTCATCTCTGCCACGTTCTCTTTCTTTTACCTTCAGGCTCAAATGTATTAAATTACATTGTATCTGTGGTTTAATCGAGAATGCTTGACAACTTTCAACAACATAGAAAATGTATTACAAAAAAAAAGAAAATCAAGTGTGCCCTGATTTTTGAGGCCCATCAGTGTAACAGACAAAAACACTTAGTTTGTCTAAAGAGTACCTTGTACTGTGCAGTAATAGTTCACGTTAAACTAATGGATCGTCAATCTCGCATCTGTCACATGCACTAAAGGCAATTAAATACAAAAAGTGCAATATTTACACATAAGCACTAAGAAATATTTATCAGAATAAAATAGTTTAAATTATGTTGCCTTTAAATGTTTAAAAAAATCCTATAAGAAGAAATGAAAAGTATTTATAGTCACATTAATGTAAATGGTTAAAATAACTACACAGATTGACAGAGTGGCTCACAGCTCCTTCACTACAGTGCACTGAGTGCGTGATGTGGCTCACACGTCTGACTTCAGGGTATTTCTGTCCTGGCTCATGTTAGAAGGTGGCTCACCTCTAATAAGAAATGAACGGACCTCCAGTCTTCATTTACTCTGGCTTCTTGTGGTATGGACACACAGTTTTATGAAGTGAACGCCCAGGGACACTTTCACATCTTCTTCGGGTTCCACTGAGGCCGTCTGAGCAGAGGGTTTTGTACTGTGTTGTCTCTGGGTTCAGCAGCCCAGGCTGGAGATGAAGGCTGCTGCTGCTCCTCCTCTTCTGCTTCATGATGCCCATTTCTAAAGTTATCAGCTGAGCCCCTGTTATCGCCAACGGAGGAGTGGAGGTGACGGCGAGGAGCAGGAATGCGGGAATCGCTAGAGGAAGAGTTAACTCTGGACATGCCCTGCTCTGTCCAGCCTCTCCCCCTAAATGTGCTTTCATCCAGCAAGTCAACAGATGGCACCTCTTTAAGGGTGTCCAACTTGCGGAGAGGCATCATGGCTCTGGAGGAGGAGTGCGCAGGCTGGCGAAACCGAGAGCGACTGGAGGGGTACGCCACCTCTGACATTGTTTCCTGATCATCTGGGACAGGTAAACAAGATGGTCATATTGTAAATAAATCATGAAGTGAGTGGATCATGACACCACATTATGTGACATGTTATATGATTAGTATATTGTACACTGAAAAGGTTTAAGAATGAAAACCTCAGTGAGCTGCTGGTGGGTCACTCATCACAAACACAACTGCCGTCAACTGCATCACTAGCATGGCTTAAATGTTTGTGTATGATTATTTCACTCAATGTCAACTTGGAAAATCACATACTGTGGTCTCAAGAAGAAGAACTACAGCAACACAAACACCTAAGCCAAGTCCATTCCCACAAACAGGCAGTGAAATACAATCAAATCAACTTAATCTTCCTCAAGGGAAACAAAAAGGGAAGTTTGACATTAAGGGGTTGACGGCAGTTTAGGAAGCTTACCTGTGTAGCTCAGCCTCCCTGTAGGAAATTTCGAGTCCAGGCTTTTCCCAGCAGGAAGAGAGAAGTACTTGTGAGATTTGGGCACCACCTGAGAATAACATGAGAATGAAACAGAGGGAGGATAGTAAAAAAAAGGAGAATATAAACATGTGATGGGCTGATTTGGATTCTTCCATGTCAATGTCACCATAAAACAATCAAACATCCCAATTCATCAGAAGGAGTTCACTTGTTCCCTCGATCACCTTCTTTAGCTAAAGGGCTGTAGAGAGAGTTGCACAGTACCTCAAACAAATACTAGTCACAGGGTTTTCGTGCTTACCGTTGTCCGAAAACTGCCAGGTCGGAGGCTGCGGCGGATGCTGGCGTGGCGTCTGATAAGTATCTCTTTTGTCTGGCTGTCATTGGGAAGGGCATGCTTACTTGTGTACGCCACCGTCTGGTTATGAAAAAAAGGTAAAAGATATAATCGCACAGCAGATGTAGATCGCTACAGGTCTCCTGCTCAAAGATTCCTCTGTTTTGGATGCTTGAAGTTATAATAAATCCAGCCTACAAGTGACCCCACATGTCAACCCTAAGGTCAACAGCATCCACTGACTGTGGAGATGACAAAGGCTGAGACAAAGAGACAGTTAAGATGCTCTGAGAGGAGACAGCGTTCTTTAAAGTTCAGATTACTCAACCAAAACAGGCCACACCTGTTGCCTCTATTTGGATAAGTTGCCACACTAACCTCCTATATGCAGCATACCCATCACAGTCGACATTGTTCAACATTATTCGTTTTGATCTATTAGGTAGGCCTAAAACAAACACAACCGCCTTTCAAACACTCTAAAGGCTGCCATTGTTCTTTAGAAAATAGTCTCATGTCAACAAAATGCTCTTATCTATTTCACAAGAGGTCAACATGTTCAGAGTACAGGAACCATTTTAATATTCTCCCGTTAACATTAGTATTGGCCTTCCCTTCTGGTACAATGTAACGTAAATAAAAACATACGAGGAACAACTGATGAATTCAATCAAGAGTTGCAACATGTTGCAAGTTTATCTTTATCTAAAATCTACCCAGTATCAGCACAGATGGACTGTAAATATGTGAAGCGCAGAGAGGAGGGAGACTTGAGCAGCCTTTCAGACAATCAGACAAGTCAGCTCCTCCAGAACAGAAGCACATGCTCCCCGTTTGTCGACACATCAAAGCGTCTATCTGCGTTTTTCTAAAAAGGATGATGTCATGCCACTAATGGAAAAATACTGCAGTCTGTGGCCATGCAAAACAGCTCTGGGTTTCAGTGCTTGGAGTAATCACATGGTTGTGTGTGACTAAGGCGTCACAGGAAATCTTTGTTTCCAGTTTCCAAAGAGGAGGAGGAATGTTTGAAAATGTTCAGCTACGTAGGCGAGCACACTTCATCAAAGACTTCAAATTTCACGCCGCTGTATGTACTGTAAGCAGCCGAAAGGTTACTGCAAGAACAGCAAAATGCAAACAGAAAAAGACTGCAGCTAGCTCTCTGCCAACACTCACTCACGCTGTCTGTGGGAGCAAAGCGGTTGTAATTCTCGCGCACTGTGTCTGCTTGCTATCGTGGTCACTGCTCCATCACTTATAAAAGCACCAACACAAAGATATTTACACTATATTAAATCTAAAAGTCCTGCATTAGTAATACTTAATCAGTAAAATGTGCTAAAATAACTCTTCCCTGTGATTTTATATACAACATTATTAGACTGTTAATACTGCTGCATCAGTGTGTGAGCAGTATTTTGCTGCTGTAGCTGTTTAAGGTTGAGCCTGTTAGTCCAGTGGTTCCTAACAGAGGGGTCTGAACCCCTCAAAAGCGTCACAGAATAAATATGAGCAGTTGTGAAATAAATAATGACAAAGTTCATCTGCACAAATGTATGTTTTTTTTAAAAACATCATCTCACCCGTTGCCTGATCTTGTACATGTTCTTGGACAGAATGTCATGCATGTTCCTCAGGTCAGAAGCCAGGAACTTCTTCTTGGGTTTAGCAGAGCTTTTCTTTTCCTCACTGGAAAACAAATAAAAACAGATGTTGAGAAAAACATGCTCGTTTCTACTCCCTGGATCTGATCAGACAGTTAGAAGGCATTGTGTTTAAGTGAGAGTGATACGGCAAAGGTTTCGTACTAGAGAGAGACGATGGATGGAGCAGCACTGATGTCTCCAGACACTGTGTCCAGGATCTCCATGGCGTTCTGCAGCTCCAGCTTCTTATACAGCGCCACAATACTGGACTCGGCCCGGCTGTCTCGGATCAGAATCCTTCGCAAAATTCGATTGTTGAACTTCATAAACCTGACATGGAAAAATGACATAAATACGTATGTGTGAGACAGAGACGTCCGTGAGGGTTTTTGCCTATCACAAAATATCACAAATCAAGTGCAGTCAGAAAATTAAACATTGTTCATGAGTTTAAAATTATTTAAATTATTTTAGTATTTAAATTATAAGGTTGGTTTCATGCCATATATACTACTACTATATACCATATATACTATTTATGTTGCTGCATATAGTGTTCAGAACCTTTTATTTGAGTTTTCATGTTTTGTTTTATCTATGGTAGAAGATTAGCTCTAGCTCTACCCATCTTATACATCCAGAATTGGTTTTCTGGATTGTCTCACAGGATATTAACTTCAGTCTGGGCTTCATCAACACAATCAGGCTCAACTCAATCAAGGTTCAAGAACCATCTCCTGTTTGGCTATTTGTAATTTTGGGATGACTGTGTGGCTGAAAACCTCCAACACCACCATTTAGTTGTAAATGTGCTGAGTACAAAGCCCAAGCAAACGTTTCACAGTCCTGTCCAAACACTTTGTCCTGTACGTTACAGTTGATACCAGTTCACAGCATGTTTTAACTGGTTAGATGTAACATAAAATCTACATTCTGAGACCAGAGAAACCTGTCTCACGAGACTAACATGAAGAGTATGTCAACAAAGCCAGGAGGAGGAGAAGGAACAATGGAGGGCAAAAAGAGCTGTGAGACAAAGGGAGAAAGGAAAGTTACAGGAGGAAAGCGTGTGTAGTCCAATCTAATTTAAAGTATAATAATAAATGTACAAAGAGTTAAGTATTCAATCTACTCCGGGCATTTGTATCACCCATGAATATAATGCGGATTTCATAGGATAGATAGAGATAGACTCTCGACTGGATTATGTTGCAGGTGTCTGCTGTTTGTACTGAGCTTGGAAAATCCAGTTTATCTTACTGCACATTATACTTTGAATAATAAGCAGAACAATGTAAAGATTAAGTCATTTTGTCATTAGGACATTTTAGCTATTCATTTCCTCCTATTTCACCACCAGTGGTTAATGTTTTAGTTGATTGATGTGTTTTCAATTTTAACTTTTTGCTCTTAAGGTTTCATTATTTTGCTAATATGGCTTTTTATTAGTTTAACATTGTAAATCCCATTTTTGTCATGTATATCTTATCTGTGGCTCTTGATGCTGGAATCTTTTTGTGTTTCACTCAATGCATTTCTGAGATGAAATAAAGCTTATACTCATATAATGCCCACAGAAACTACTGTCAGACCAAATAAGTTTGTCACAGTTAGTGTTTGTCATATTAATTTTCTATGATGAGCAATGGTTAAAATGAATATACAATAGATCAGTCTTCTTAAAATGTAAGTGTGCAATCAGTTGGATTATAGTCTAAGTTCACAGAAAAGGAGAATAAATGTTAACATTTTAAGAAAAGTAACACAATACCAAAACTGACATCATTTCAAAGTTGTAAATGTCAGCATTATGCAATTTTAAAACCTGTATTCAACTGTATTCAATGCAAAATGCAAATACTTGAATGAACATACAAGGCTATGAGGAACTGAACATGACTCCAGTGTCTAATTAACTGCACGCATTCCCACAGAGTCCACCACAGAGTGAACAATAGCATTGTCAAACAAAGCCACACACAGGAAAACTGAGCGCAGGCGAACTAAAACTGACACTTCTCTGCCAGTTTCACTGCACATTCTCTCTTTAAAGCAGTGAGTACTTGAGGATGCAGGTCTCTCATGACTGTTCATAAGCAATTTGTGGTAAATAAATGATTAAGTAGACAGGATGAGTGAGAAAGTTCTTACTTGTCCTTCCAGTAGAAGTGGCTCCACTGTCCACACAGGTCCTCTATGCCGGCTATGGTGTGCTCCATGAGCTGAGGGCAAAGGGGGACAGGTTAACACTGTGTGTAAAAACATACTGTCACATTTACAACAGGTGACATACCCTGCAGTGAATCTCCACATTGATGGTGTCAAGGTTGCGGTTGGTTCTGCGCACGTTGATGTACTCAATCAAAGGTCGAATACTGATGCCCTGCAGAGAGGAGAGAGAAAGGTCACAGACCACCACAGCCAAGAAAAACATCAGATAACTGGGCATCATTCACGTAATGATCAACCCTCACAACATTAAACTTTGACATTAAAACTTGTCAAAACACTCATATATATCATACTAATATGAGTTAAAAGGACTAATGATTTTCAACAAACAGCTGTGCTACATGTTGATTGTGACCACAAAGACAATCTCACCTGAAGAAAGACAGTGAATAGGATGATGGCAATGGTGGCAGTGACAAAGAGCTGCTTGCGGCCAATGCTATCAGGAAGAGTAAAGACCAAGGCAAAGGAGACGGCACCTCGCAGCCCGCCGTAGGCCAGACCAAACTGATCTTTAAAGTTAAATGGGATGGTGCGGAAAGGGTTAATGATCTGAGTCAGCACCAAGACACCTGGGAGGGAGCACAGAAAAGGTCACAATGTTATTTTTATATAAGTTTAAAGCTGCGGTAAATATTATTATATTAACAACAAATCATGATTCTGTAGTTTCACTCGGCTCTACCGAGCTTTGTGGCATCTTTCAACGCATTGTTTCAGCTTAACGACCCAAAACTTTACTGTTTTGGTTCAATCTCATCAACCCGGTGTCCTGCCACTGCAAGTAGCTGTTTCCAGCTGCCCTTTAAAAAGTAAGTTTACTCTTTGAAGTTACTCTATAATGTTTGATTTAGGGCTTCGATGTTTTTAGCAGATTTTCAGCTCTTAGCTACACAGAGTTGGACGAACCCCGTGGAGTATTTTTTTGCAACCACACAAAGTTTACAGTTACTGTGTTTCTCACCAAAATGCAGTGAAAGTGCATCTATCAAGCCTGAAACAACAGTTCAATTAACTTTTTCCTCATAAAACATTTGTAGAGGCAATTTTTAAGAATATTTTTAGTCTCGCACAGTTTACATCATGAAACATCATAGACCCATCACTACGAGTGGTCAGAAACTCCACAGGGCACCTTTAATCCTGCAACAACACCAACAGATGCACAGTCAAACAAAACCTGACCTCCACCATGACACTGATACCCCCTTGCCCTATTCTTACCCAGACCTCTCCATATAAAAGCAAACAGCAATGTGAACAGGATGTAGCCCCAGTTCCACTCATGCTCCGTTGTTATGGTGACAACCCCCAGGAAGAAGAAGATGAGGGTCTCGGAGATAGAGCCAAGCATCTTGACCACATGTCGGATGGTTGTGCAGGAACGCTGGGAGACATTTTCCTCCACGTAGTACTTCATGGTGAGTGCACAGGTCACAATGCTGTAGAAAAACACGCCACTCAGCTGGGTTTTTGCTAGATTCCTGTAGCACTGAAACTGTCATTCAAATATTTATAGCTGGAAAAGTGTAAAGATATACTCACGCCATGATGGATGAGATGGCAAAGAGCTCAGACACCAGATAGGCCAGGTAGCTGTACATGAAAATGAAGAGTGGCTCGATTTCTCTGACCTTAGAGGTGAATCTCGTGGTGAAGGCGGCCACAAAGCCAAACAGGATGCCGAAGCCCATCCCACCTAGCCCGACAACGAAGAACCTCGCCACCCCCAGGAAAACATCCACAGGCTCCACAACAGGCATCTCCGCCACAAAGCTGAACATGTTGTACAACACCTGAAAACATATACCCACATATTCATACACATATGCTGAGACACAGTCTTTTGTGTGCAGCTTTGCAGCCATGCACATGCACTAACATCCGTGTGTGAGGTCATGGGTGGTGTCAGAGGCTGCGGCCTCTAATGACACAGTTGCAGATAACAGTGATTTATTGAAATATTTACTCTGCACTGTTTGCAATTTGATAATCTCATTTCACCGAGCACACTGAATGACTCATTGAAATTTGCCACAGGTACCAGCTTTGTTCCATTTCCTCCTGTTCTCCCTTTAAATTTGACAATTAACAAGTGCTACTTGGTCATTCAGTCTTACCGGTGTCTTTATTGGTGATGTGACTGTGCGGTCTGCCCTCAGGGGTTACTGTATGGTGCTCAGAGATGCTTTAATGAGCAGGGAAAGTTGTCAGTGAATCAGGGAAAAGTCTTAATGTTTACTGGCAAACTGCCAATAAGCAGAATTGAATATTCCAGCAACAAGCAATGTTTGAGAAGACCTTCATATGTATAACAGGTTAGTACATGGCTCATTCAAAAAAGCATGATTTTCTAGATTTATGTTCTTATTTGACAAATCCCAGAAAATATCAAAAACAATCAACAGTCTGGCTCACACTACTTATATTCCCCTGTTTGTCTGGAGCTTCCAGACCAAATCCAATTTGTTTTAACAAAATGATAAATCGAAAAGTCAAAAATGCATTATTTCTTTGAAGACTAAATGATTTCTGAGTTGTACATGGGGAGAACATTTATTCTTGGGATTCATTCATTTCATTCATTCATTTAAGTTATTTGGGTCTTTTGATGATTTGTTGATGATAAGTAAACACAGAGATTAAAAGCTGCCAAACAGTAAAGTTAACAAGCCATTGAAAGATCAGAGATAAGACAAACTGGACCTGCGACTCTTTTAACACGCATTAAAAGCAGATCTGTGTTTCAGACAGTTCCCTGCTTGAAATTTGAATAGCGAAGATGCGGAAGACAACCACATTTGTCACATTTACTCATCTAACAAATGCACAGCAGGGCTCATCTAAAGTATTTATACTTTCAGCAAATATTACTTTGGGTTTGATGGGTGCAATTCTGCAACTCCAAGCGCTCTGTACAGACAATGCCTGGGATTTCCCAGTCTCCTGAGTAAATGTTTGTCTTCACTTTTCAGCTCTGCTACTATGTACTAAACAAAAGGCTCACCACACCAAAGGTAAGAGCAGGATAGTATAGGTGGGTGGGTGAGTGGGAGGGTGCATTTGAACACAATTATAAAAAGGGGGGGGGGGATTTGAGCATGAGCTCACTTCAGTCAAGTTTCAGGCAGTGATGTGCACTGACTCCTCCCACCCAGCCAAATGCAACAGTGACCTCAGAAACTGGTTGGGCAGCATCTATGTAAACAAGCTTCCAGAGGTTTACGGCTCAGGTCTGTAAACACATCTGTTTCCTGTCTCCAACAACATTCCCTCATTTCCATTTTTGAGGCATTTATCTCTTCAGCAATCTCGCCAGTGCACAGACATTTCCCTCCCACACATGTTCTCATACAGGCATGCCAACCCAGAAAGAGAGTGAACAAATAGTACAATATGTAGAGAAACCTGAGCTGAGTCTTTAGAGGAAGAATAGAAAAGCTTCAGACAACACAATACTGGATCTGGCATTTCATGTAATAGCAGTCTGGAAATTAAGGAACCAAAGTGGGTCTTTAATATAAGGGGGAGTTACAACATTGTCCATAATTAAATATATGTATGTGTGTGTGATTGTGACTTTTAGAGAAAAACTGACCTAAGGTTTGTGATAAATATCCATATTTGACATACACTCTTAATGGGACCCAGTAAATTGGTTTTGATTGCAGCATTTTCCAGATTAACATTTACTTTCTTTAACTTTCAGTTTACATGTGTGAGGACTTGTTGGCATTCTGGGTCCCTTAAATGCAATCCTCACATTGTAGTTGGTGACTAAAACAGAATGCACTGAGAACCAGTTTGTAATGGCACCTTCCTAATGGCTCGGCATGTTTTCATAACAAGCAGTAGCCAAGAGGTATCCAAAGCAGGCCAACCTGCTGCAGCAAGACTCAGTTTTGAATGAAAGGCGCTTTTAAATACAACTAAAGTCTAAAACTCAAATTCTTGCTCGTCATGCCTGTCTTATTCCACTCACCACAGTGACAGCATCATTGAAGAGACATTCCCCAAACACCACGATGTAGAGCTGCTCATTGACAGACACGTCCTCAAACACACTCAGCACGGCCACAGGATCCACGGCTGAGATGATGGTGGCAAACAGCAGGTTCTCCTGCAGGTTGATGTCCTGCACGCCAAACACCTCAATCTGGCATATGGCAAACAGGGACATGCCAATGCCAATGCTGTTCCACAGAGTCCCCACTACTGCGAACCACAGCACCTGTAAACACAGAGGAGAAACTTTCAACTGTACATCATCATGTGAGAAGGAAAAGTTGAATCTGGTTTAGGAAGCTGGTTTGTAACAGACCGTGCCGATGTTCTCAAAGAAAGGTCTGGTGGGCATGAAGTAGCCTGAGTCCAGGACAATGGGGGGCAGCATGTAGAGGAAGAAGACATTGCTGGTGAGCACAGCGGGCGGCTCCTCATGGACAGAGTGCATGATGCCACCCACAATTAGACCGACGCTGATCAGAAGGCACGACTCTGGCACCCAGACAGTGATTTTATGGTACACATGGAAACCTGAGGATGGAGATGTGAGTTTAGTTGAAAGACAAGATCAACGTTGATGAGAGTCAAATCTGCCTGCATCCTCTCTGAGAGGACCACACCTATCACTGACAAAATAATCACAGAGATTTGGATCTGAGCCCATCTATTCGTCAATAAAAAACTCTGCATGTGTTTCTGCTTCTCACCAATCTTTGCAAATGAAGCCAGCAGCACCCAAAGAGTGATCTCAAATGGTATCTGTATTCTCGTGTAATCCATTGTAAACACGGGTAAATTTGCCTTTTCCGCGTCTGGGAAGGCCTGTGGGCCATTGTCGGGTAGAACCGGGGGCACAATCGTGACACCTGGGGCTGGTTTGGGTGGGACTTCTCCTCTGGTGCCATGCAGGACAATTAAAAATGTGACAGCACCGAGTAAAATTGCCGTTCGCCTGGAAACGTATAAATCCATTGTGCACAAAAACATCAGCGGTAATCCCCACACTGTAATCCAAAATAATAAGCGACAATCAATCACTCATCCAACTTTTATGGATAAAAAGTCCGTTGATGAAAGTAAAAACTCAGCTTCTCATCTTAAAGCTGACTCCGCATGTTCTCACGCCACCATTCTCTCCCAGTGTTGCAGCAGTGATGAGTTTAACTTTTCTCCACAGCTCACGGTTGCGTGTTGGGTGAGAGTGTCCTTCTAACTGAGGGGCGACACACCTGTGGTTCACCTGCAGCGCGTTCACGAGTTCCGATAGAGACTGGGCGCGGCCCCGAGCTCTGCTCTGATTGGCTGTCACCTGAAGCAGATAAAAAAAACGGGTGGGGTAGCGGCGTTTCTCCGCGGGCCATTCAGGGGCCACTTTTTAAGTTTCGGTGACACCAGTCTCCCGAGCGACACAATACAAGTTTCAACTTTCACCCACAGTTCCTCTGAATTAACTAAAGTGGCACTATAGTCTGGCAGTCACAGAGAAAATACGGCAATCCAAACTCTGGAAAATAAGATATTTTTCAAGAATCTGGCTCCTAAAAATGGCTAGTAATGACAAAAGGTATAACTGGTCATCATGCCAGAGGACAAAACACAAAAAATGAATTCATATTCACATAGTGCACAATAAGAAAGAACCTCAGAGGCATGAAACGAGAGGGACTTTTAGGGAGTAAGCGTTTTAAAATATGACATGTGAATGTCTGCTATGAAGGCAGCATTTCCAAAATACCAATTAAATAATGATGAGCCACCACTTGGAGGTGCGACGTTCACGGTCCGTGTTTTGTCATTTTTCGTGTCTCTTCGTCTCCATCACATCTGGATGGGAGAAGAAGCAATTCACACCTGGGTCGTAGCTTCGTCCTAAGCCCCTGGCTAGTTTCAAAGCAGAAACAAAACACTGAAAAGTAAAATGTACCTGGTGAAGCAGTCAACCTAAAGTAAACTGCTAATATTAAAATATGTAAATAGCTGGAGCAGTCTGGCAGACGTCTATAGTTTGTTCCTTCTAAACGCAGCTGAGAAGTGTGCTGCCAGAATTCAGATTTTGATAATGATAATAAGATGTTCCTCTAACATGTGAGTGCTGTACTCGGGAATTATGTGTCTGCCCGTATGCATTATTCTTGTTTTATCTGCACACTTCTGTCTCTGAGGTCATGCCAAAGATAACTCACATCATGTGACCTCTGAGCTCTGTAGAAGTTATTATTCAGTTATGTCACTGACTGTCGTGGCTGACATCACACAAAAAGTCACAATTAGACCTTTAGCAAAAGGCTATGTTACCAAGTATATCTCATTTCTGACTGATCATCGTTAGTTTTATTTTTTATCATTCCAGTTTTCTTGACAATTTTTCCACAACGATTTTGACTTATCACAATATTGTGTAATATCTTAGAAGTATGATTTAGAGTCTCATAGCTTCATTTTGATTCTGAATTATTGGTGTCAGGATGTGGGTTGATCATATTTTTTCTTTGGACCCTTAACTTGGCATAGAAACAACTTGAATACCATCCCCCAATATCTCAAATACGGACATTATCTATTTAACTGCCGCTATTTTTGGTGGTACAGTCGGTCTCTGCAGACCAGGCCGGCAGCGCCCCCCAGTGGAGAAAGGAGGCGCTGCTCCCAGCGGAGGTATTACGTCTGGATGTGTCACAGGGAGTCAGGGCGAGTCTCGACTGCAGACATCGTCGAGTATGCAACCAGGATGCGCATCAATATGAACAGAAACCTTCGCATTTTTCTAAACGGTACGAACATTTATTCTTTTATCTGTGTGTGTGTGTGTGTGTTTCTCATTTGATGTGGCCTCATCTCACGGTTTGAAGAGGGCGTTTGTTCACAGTGATAGATGCTGCCGTAAAGAGATGAGCACCACCTCGCAGCAGGATCAGAATAAGACGTGTTTACAGCCAGAGCCAGATCTCAAATGTCGAGTAATCCGTTGTGTTTTTATCAGCCGGTCTGTTTTTATTGGTGCTGGATGGATTGCACATCCTGCAGCATCAAGCAGCAGCGTCATTGAATGAGCACCAGCAGATATCGTGACGCAATATTTGTTATTGTCCGAGTATCAGTGAATAAACATGAATCCACTCGGAACTATGATGACAGTATTACTGGCCGGCGTTGCCATAAATAGATTTCCTTTGGACAGCTGGCCTCTGTCTAGTTATTTCCACGCACCCAGGCTGGTAAACACACAGGATGACACCCTGACTCATGCAGGTTTGGGCCAGCGGGGTGTCGATGTAGGATTATGAGGATTAATGTTAGATGTTTGCTTTTTTTAAATACATATTCCATCTAAAACCGGATGTGTTGCTTATGAAGCAACGTGTCACGCCATTGCAGAGGTCCCAGATGTTCCCAACAGAGCGTGAAGCATTATATGTGATCTGTTGAATCACAGTTTTTATAACAGACAGGGAAGTGAATGATACTGGGTTCTTCTGTGGTTCATCTCCCACTGTCTCTCTTCTTTGTGTCTTTTACATCTGTGCGTGTATTTAATGCAGATGTTTGCAGTGTGAATACAGGAGGGGTTGTGAATCTGCTCTTCAGCGTAGTGGTAGCTAATGATGCATCATTAACCAGAGTTCATTCTTTCATCGTCATTATCATCAAAGGTTTCTTTCTCACGCTCTGGTCACTGCTGTCGGGGTAACAAGAGTCTCTTTCTGCATGACGTTACGTCCTCTCCACATTTGAGAAAGTGTGTGTGTGTGTGTGTGTGTGTGTGTGTGTGTGTGTGTGTGTGTGGTTGTTCTCCTCCTGGGACTATACCGCGTTGCATATTCTGCTCCTCCTTGATCAATGAGATCACAAGGCAATTTATGGATCAGTCACTAGGGATGGAGTCAAACATCCCTTGGCAGAGACTTCTTCATCAAATGACGACTGAAGATCAGACTCGAGGGGCGGCAGATCAGTACTGCTCACCTCTGGACTGAAATAGGATCAATAGATTGAAATTGAGAGGAACATCAGGGTTAGAGGGGGACACAGGAAAGGGAGATGGCGGGAGGGAGAAAGGACAGTGTTGATGACGGAGCAGAAGAAGCGGTGCATGAGGCATTTGGGAGGGATTTAAATGGGATGAGGAGGAGGTGAGTTGAAGAAGAGGACATCTAAGAGAGAGACACTGCAGTGCAGCCGGTGCTGACAGCATCTGCAGGGGGCCAGCTGTGTGCTGCCAGCCTGACTAACTGTAGACTAACTGAGTCATTTCTGTCCCCAGATCGTCCCAGAGGACGGTCTACCACGAGGACCACCTGAATCCTCTCTGCTTCTGCTCACCAGTTAACTTATTTCCTCACTCCTCGTAGACCATCTTTTCTCTTTCTCCCTCCCTTAAAGCAGGAAAAGTAAGATCTGTCTCTGACTGACCTGTTTTGCCTCACTGAGGTCAGAGGTCACATACAGAGCAGCAGTATTCAGTGTTTTACTCAAGGGATGTTTGCCATTATGGATCTATAACAAGTAGCCACACTGTGACTGAAAGGAAGCTCACATCTTTGCTCACGCAAGCAGAGCTGGAGGTAACAATTACCTGTCAGGAAGAGCTGAAACGATTTGTCAGTTAATTGATTAGGCAGTGGAGAGACAATGAATCAGCAACTCTTTAGGTGATTTTCAAGAAAACATAATAACCTCTCTCTAGTTCCAGCTTCTTAAATATAAAAGTTTCCTTGGGTTTCTATGCAATTGGCGGAGGGTATTTATCATTGTTTTCTGGCATTTCACAGACCAAATGATTGATCAAAAAAAAAAAAATCAGCAGATTACTTGATCATAGAAACAACTATTGTGCTTTGATTTTGTTTGTCTGATTGATATTTTATGATTCATTGATTAATCATTTATTCCATGAAATGAAAACAATAAGCATAAACACTGATTATCTTAAGATTTAAGATCTTCAGTTTATAATATTAGAAAGCAAAGCAAATAAAATCTTTACATTGGAGGAACGTGAACCAGAGAATGGTGCCATTTTTGTTTGATAACTCTCTCAAATGATTAAACAGTCCTGGTTAATCAATCTTCAGTCCACTGATAAATCAGTTAATTGAGAAATCACTTTAGCACCACTCAGGTGTTTTGTCTCCCCTCAAGCATGTAGCTGATGGCTGTCAAACAGATGCATTGACGATGATCAGCTGCTCCCTGTGGCTTTGCATTAGATCCACTGTGGGTTTCCCAGAGAGCTTCCCACAGTGCCCCAGGCAATGGAGATTACTGCATGTTCGAAGACAGCTCCCACTGACAATGACTCCCACACAGCCTAATGAGGCGGAGCAGCCACGCTGTAATTGTCATCTGTTTTGGTCTCACATGAAGCTGCCAAAACAGAGATTAAACTGGCAGAGGTCGTCATGCTCACACTCTGGATTTTGTGTGTGTGACTATGTGAATGACTCTGAGCGTGCTGTGTGTGTCACTAGGAGATGGTCTTTTCATTTGTGCGCTCTGCGTGACGTCACATCAGATTCACGTGTAAACCTCACACATGAACGCGCAGCACAGTTGTGCACACGTCTGTGTATATTTGGCCAGATAAGAGAGAGAGCATAAATTCCATCTGAGCACTCAGGGCAATGACAAGTAGATATCTGTGTGTCCCACAAGCACTAAAGAGAAAATGTTAACTGAGTCTGACAGGCCACAGGAAATATAAACATTTAGCTCTCACGGCCATTTGAAGCAGCTTTCAGCTCAGGTTAGTCACCAGACCACTTGCTGCATGCTTTTCTTTTTCGTTTATCCTTTCAAATTCTCTTCACGCACCATTTTCCTGTTTCCTCGTTCTTCCCCTGTGTCTGTCCTCAGCTCACTAAATCAATACACTGACAGTTTGCTCATCTTGTTGCTGACTCTCACTCTTCTTACATCAGTGTTTCCTCTTATAGTCGGTGTGTGCCATTCTTGGCACAGCCTTAGTTTCCTGTTCTCTCACTGCTGAATGGCATTTTGGCAGGTGCACAACTAGCTAAGTACACCATAGCTCCTGCATAATCAGTCTTGTAGTATCGGACATAACGAGTGTCAACACACTACATGTACGCGCTGAGTGTGGTGGAATATTAATTGTTCAAATCATAATAGCTCTGTGTTTTTAGTTCAACTATGAGTGCATTAATGTTTTTAATAAAAGTTTAATTACGTATAATATACGAATGTGATTTGAATTAATTCTATTATGTCAGATATGTCAGAGATGTTTAGTATTTTCAGTTCGTTTGTATGTGTAAGTATTGGACCACTGGCAATGTCCAGTTTATGAACAATTAGCCCATGACAAGTTATGTGGGAAAAAAATTATCAGCTGATATTCATGTTCCCCAGATGACGAACCCTTGTGTTATGTCAGTGACTTTGCTGCACATTATTTCTGATCTCTTTAAGTGCTCTCCTTTTAATGATTGGCCTTGTTTATACACAAGCGACCCCATACTTAAAATCTTCTTTAACAGGAACAAGGCAATAAAATATTAATTTATGAATTTAACAGTCACAGAATTGTGTGACAGAATTTGTAGAAGCTACTTGTGAGAAATCAGATATCTCTTTGTGCCTAAAAAGCTAAAAATAAGACAGTTATCTCATTATCCGTTTGTTCATGTGTGTTTGACATTACTCTTTGTGAAACAAGAACCTAGTTTCAAAATGAAAACACTAGGAAAGCATAAATAGCATCAGGAGATGGAAGGTGAAGATTCAGTCTGCTGCAGCTCTCTGTTTCACATCCTGCAGCTGTGTGAAAAGTCACACTTTTCCCCACAGAATCTATTTCCACTACCTACATTAGCACATTATCGGAGGGAAAGAGAGAAGTTGATCACCGAGAGAAAGAAAACTACACAACCTGTCTTACGGTCATACACCTCAGAGTGAAGCATCATAGCAGGACAGACGGACAAATTACAGAAGTTATAGTTGCTTTAACCTTGTGTGATGAAGACTCTGCTGAGTATGTGCACAGCCAACAGCAAACTTCACACAGATAATCACAAGCAGCTTCTTGATTTTGCCTAATTTGCCTGAGCTCAGCTGCCGTCTTGATGAAAGGATGCCATCAGTTAAAAGAGTTGCAGATGTCCAGTCTGTCTCAGTGGTTTCTATGGGGACAGCCGATGATCATTTGATTTTTCTTCTCTTGTCTCTCTTTCAGTTTTATCATCGACAAACGCGTGACCACTCACATCAACACAGAGGAGACCAACACACATACATCTCAGGGAGGAGACGGGACCGACTTTGATTTAGAGTCTGCTTGACATCGTTTTGCTCTTCGGCCTTTTGATTCTAAAATCCTTCCTCAGTCCCGACGTGAACCCACCATGTCCGGGAAGGAGCGCAGCCCCCGCCATCGGCCATGGTCCGTCTACCGGGCCAACACGTTTGATCTCTCAGCTGAGATGATGGGGCTGGCTCTCTCAGGTAACTAAGTAACTGTCACCATGGAAACCTGTTTACTTCATTGATGATGAAATAGCATAAAAGCACCCCCACCCTCGTCTTTTTCTCTGTCTTACAGGCAACAGTCAGGATCCAGACGAGCCTGTGCTGGAGTTCAGTGTGGGTAAGTTCAGGAAGCCACACACATACATACAGGCACTGCACACTGGATATCAGATTGTCTTTTTCCTTTTGCTAGAACTGATATAATTAGTTGTAGTCAAACTATTAAACTTTGAAAGGTCAATGCTCATACAAGGTTATGGCAGAGCTACTTTCATTATTCATACAGGCATAATGAGTCCACGATAGTTAATCATTAACAAATCTCATGAAGAAAAGAGTGAACTGATCCTAGTTAGGAAGTGTCTGTTTATCCAAAGCCTGACAGAGCTTGTTGTTCTTCTGCTTTGTTGATGTATTATTGTCAGAAAACATACTAAAACATACAAAACAGACAAATGAGCCACAGTGTCAGTTGTGGAGCCAGCTCACATGAGTTATTCGTGTGCGATGAACACAGGAACTGTAGTTTATTTTGAGTCTATCTCACATGCACCTGCCATACATCTGCAGCAGCAAACATTCAATAGTGCACCAAATGTAAATGCATAGTTCCTATCAAATGCACTTTTAACTTGTGTTGGAATAATATTAATGATAGTTCTAAGCTGTTATAGGAAATGTATTAGAAACTATATATCAGGGAAGTTGGCATTGTTGGTTTGGGTCTTTTCATGGGATATAACAAAATATAAAACAATACCAGCCTTATCCTTTAAAGATGCACTAATCAGTATTTTTATGTAAATAAATAACTACGAGTAATGAGTATGCGGAGTAATGTTGAGACACAGTCAAAGGATTATAACCTTACTCTGCACTTAGCTTTTTAGCATCTTTTAGCTTATTGTTTTGGTTTTACAGCTCACAGCTTTTCTGTTTTGGTTTACTTTTGTCTGTTGATTTTCAGTGAATACTGGACCTGAAATACAACTCTAAATCAATAATAATGTTGCTCCATGTCTGTAAATAGGCAACTGTTTATTATTTTGTTTATATAAATTCTATACAAAGATAATATGTTAATGTTTTGGTTCAAGAGGTGACTACATCCTTTGTTTTAAACAACTTGTATTCAACAAGTTGTTCAGTCTGAAAGCATGACTTTAAACTAGCGCAGCCCATCAAGTATTAACAACTCAAAAACACTGTATCACGTTCCTCTCATGGCTGAGGATTAGTGACTGTCCCACCATTAAGTCCCACACTTTGTAATCTCCTCCTGTCTTTCTGTGCTGCTGCAGCCTGCAGTGAGCTGGTCACACCCTCTCTGGAACGTAAGCCAACCAGCTTCGTCGCTGTCAGCTGCACCACTCCGCCCCAGGCCTTTTGGACCAAACACGCTCAGACTGAAATCATAGAGGTACACCACTGTTTCCTTGTCCTTGCCTTTTGTGGGAGACTTCAAAACAATCTCACGCCTCTCTCTGTCTGTCTTCAGGGCACCAGTAACCCCATCTTCCTGAGCAGCATAGCCTTCTTTCAGGACTCTCTGATCACTCAGCAGACTCAGGTTAAGCTTTCTGTTTATGATGTAAAGGACCGCTCTCAAGGGACGGTAAGTCCCAACCCAAGAATCATTTCACTCACTGTGAGAAGTAAATAAATCCTTAAAGTGTGCATTTACCTGTGTTAACTCCTCTAAAGGCTTGTGTGCTTTCATGTGACAGATGTACATGCTTGGCTCGTCCATGTTTTCTGTGAAAGAGCTGCTACAGGACAAACACCACCGGCTGCACCTGACTCTCAGGTAACAAGCAGATGTTACACACTGTTTTTCTCCATCTGTGACAAAGTGGAGTTGGGTTCAGGGGTGTTGTTTAATTCTCTTTATATTACTCGTGGGTCAGGTCAGCAGAGAACGAGCGTGTGGGGAACATCACTGTCATCGCCTGGCAGATAGAGGAGAAGCGCGAACAGAGAGCTCCAGTTGCAAGATTACAGAGAGGGGACACTGTCAATGGAAGGGTGAGTAGTTAGGAAGCCAGGACTGACATGCTTCTTTGTAGATGTGCAGAAAATTAATCTGCAGCTGTTTTCATAATCATTCTGTTGAAAAACTCTAAATATTCCTTAGTTTCAGCCTCTTACTTGTGAGGATTTTCTGCTTTTTGTCATCTTATGTGAGAAAAAAGGGTGTAGATTTAGGTTTTTGACTGTTTGACAAACAAACTGGTGACGTAAACAGCCGCTCTTAGAAACAGCGATTATAACAGGAGGTTAAAATGTGTTTAACTTCATGTTATTTTGCCTGATCTCAGCCTGTTCCTATTTGCATTGTTTTAACCACAGATCACTGACTAATGAAGGCATACGCATGGTGGACTCCTTTAGTTGAACACTGCTGTGATTTTTTTGCGTATGTTTGTGTCAGATGGTTCTCCCTGTTGATGAAAGCCTGACTGAATCCATGGGCATTAAATCTAAATCTTCATCTCTGTGTAAAGACCCACTGCTGAAGGCTGGTGAGTGCCTATATGAACTAAATATCAGCCTTACCTGCCGCGGTGATTCATGGCTGCGGTACTTTGTTTGATTCCCCTTCAGTGTTTGGGGGCGTCATGTCGCGAACGTACCGGTTCCCCACCACGGACGGCAACCACCTTCGGATCCTGGAGCAGATGGCGGAGAGTGCGCTCTCCCTACATATTCCTCGACAGTTTGTCAAACTGCTGCTGGAGGAAGACGCGGTCCGGTACGTCTTGATGTTGTTGAACACCTGGATATAGAAGCAGTAAAGTTCAGTGGTTCCATTTTGTCTAATCACTTTTTAAAGTAAGACCGTGTCTGTCTGTTACTCTTTGATCTTGTCTGTGTGTTTTGGCCACAGCCATCAGTCTCACCTTTATTAGCCTGGTCTTTTCCCCCTTTCCTTTTCTTTAGTATCTCACACACTGCTCTGTGTTTCCATTTACAAGTGTAAATAATATTCTTATCAATAATCTTGCAGAAGCCAAGCATCCTAATTTCTGACTTGTAGTTTATGTGGCTGAATGTGTGGACTGATACTTTCACAGCTTTATGTTATAGTTTTTAGCAGCCTGATGGAATACAACCATGTAATGTTTCACAATAAAAATAAACATAAATTGCGTAGCATAACTTTTGAAATCATTTTCTGTCTTATTATTCTAAGATATCTTGTATATTGCAACCTCATTTGCAACCATTTTGAGTCAATGCATATGTAGAACAAAACATGTCTCTTTTGTAAACATTAAACTGATACTTGTGTGTGCGTCATGTGATATATCACAACTTTATATTCTTCGTGTACGCTTTAATGGTGTCATCATCATATAATCAAAGAAACATCATCATTTCAACTCCCACTGTTGCCATTCTTTCTAATGGTTGCTTGTAGTGTGGATGATTAGGATATGCTAAGCTGTTCATTTGGTTCATTGCATAATTGAACAAGCTGCGTTAACTGCTGTGAGGCTGTTAGATCATCAGTGCGTCAGCTGGGTGTCTTGATCATTAATGCATTTGTGCGATGTGCAGAGTGTGTGAGCTGGAAGAACTGGGAGAGCTGTCTGCGTGTTGGGAGAACCTTAGGAGGCAGATCATCACTCAGTACCAGACCATCATCCTCACCTACCAGGAGACCATAAGTGACCTGCATGAATACAAAGGTTAGAACCCCACACTGTTTATAAGATATCATTTCAAAGGAGCACTCCGCCATTTGTGTGAGTCTGGGAAGCTTTTTCAAGTCACGTCAATCGAATCCACAAGGAATCTCAACTTGGAATTTACTAATTTACAACAGAAAGCTAGCTTTCAAACTGTCGGCTTTAAATTTAGTATATGTGGGCATTTACCAGACAAGACATGTTTAATAAAAGGATGTCTTTAATTAAGTTTCACTATGGAAAGTGTAGGAATCGTTGTTTTGGGAGCATGACACGTATTCTATAGGAGTCATGCCCTTTCAGTTGAGAAAGAAGAACATTGCGCAATATGTATTTTTTGGTAAAATAGCACATTTGGATTTATCTATGCCCTAATTCTGCATATACAGAAAATGTCTTTCCTCCTTTCTGCTCCTCCCAGGTCCATCATTCAAGTCCAGTACCTTGAAAGCTGAGAGGAAGTTGGAGTTTATTCCTACAAACCTGCACATCCAGAGAATGAGAGTACAGGGAGAGTCTGGCTACGGTTGGTATATGTGCTCATACTGTTTGTTTTTGTGTGTTGCATGCCTATGTGTGTCCAAGGCTTTAATTAGATTGTTTATTCATCATCCTCTTTATTAATGTCTTCTGATCAGACCGGACATACGATGTCGTAACTATTGGTGCTCCTGCTGCACATCATCAAGGCTTTAAAGGCTGCGGCCTCCGAAAACTGCTGCACAAGCTCGAAGAAGCCAGAAAACAGTGAGTAGACCAGATAATGCAGAGCTCTTGTGCCGTTAGTTTCAGGGTGCTGTTTGATTTTATTAGTATTTAATTCAACTTTTTCACACTTTTTCACCCAATCAGCAACTATGTGGAGGAAAGGTGAGATTATGTGTTGTGTTTACAAGTTTCCCGTGTGTTTTTGTCATTGCCGTGGTTGCACATTTTATCATCTCTTTCATGTCTTTCACACACCCACACACCTACACACATCCACAGCTCCTCTGGCTCTGGCACTAAAGGGATGGCATACCAGCCTCAGGATATTGTGAAAGCAAAGGAGCTGATTGGACAAATTAATACTCTGAAGACACAAGTGTGTTACTACACTGAACGTCTGTCTCGAGCCGCCAAGGACCGCTCAGCCAATGCTCTGGAGAGGACTCTGGCCATCCTAACAGAGAAGGTAAGAGAGCACTCACAGGGCCTGGGACGGCATCTATCAAGTGCTGTATCCTAATTTCCTCTGAGTTAAATCTCACTGTTTCCCTCTGTGTTTCTCCATCCATTGGCAACTGAATGTAGTAAGACAAGGATTGATAGAGCACTAACAGTGTTTCTCTGATGAGTCTGCGTGTTTGAGAAGTCTTCAGGCAGCGAGACCAGACCTACTGCAGACCACTGACCAATCAGTGCAGTAACAGCTTTCAGTAACAGCTCAGATCACTTGGAACCTCAGCAGTCGGACAGTGAGGTTCTGTTGGTGCCATCTAAAACCATTCTGATGGAAACTTTACTGAAATGCTTTGTGGAAACGCAGCTTCAGACTTTCTGGCAGCAATGTCAGCAACGCTTTGGGTCACAGAAACACTCACACACCAAGATACATAAATTGCCTAACTTTAATTTAATTTAATCTAATTCATGTTTATTTAAATTGCTATTGGGTCTCATTGATTCAATTTTTAAATATGCTTATTGCAAGGAACCATGGTTGACCAAGGAAATATACAGTTCTGTTGTATACTGGGCAACATTCTTTTTTAAAGCTAAAGCCTAATACTACAGCACAGACAAGGTAACATGGTCAGTTTGTTCTATGATTTAAAAAACACATTTTCCCAAGCTTACAAAAAGGGGAACAGTCCAAGAAGCACCCACTTACATGTTTCCTTTATCGCATCAAGCCTTTCTACCTCATTTTTAATGTCATGGTTTTCCAATTTTCTAGAGCATAATCATCCCCAGTCACTGTTAATTTAATTAAAACAGAATAAACAAGTTTTTACCTTTCTCCGTCCTCCCTCCTTTTCCTGCTGCAGACTCGTCAGTTGGTGACCGTGTGCGACTCCAAGCTGCTATCCTCAGCCATCCTCGCCCTTGCAGCCGCCCGCCCAGAGTTCACTCAGCACGGCACCCCGTCCCCGTCCTCCTCCTCTCTCTCACCCTCCTCTCGTTCCCCCTCTCGCTCCCCCTCCCGCCACCCAACCTCCCCATCTCGTGCTGCCACCTCACCTTCTCGCCATGCAGCTCTGCCGGAGGGCAGTGAGGGCAGTAAAAGCAAGCGTGCCTCAATGCAGGCAGATTTGCATGAGGAGGAGTGGGTAAGAGTCCATCTGACGCTTCATGTTTCTCAAATGACCTCACATCTGTCCTAATTCTTGGTAAAAACTGTATTTAAGAGAGATTTTAATTTTCTTAAAATGTGGCACAAACGTCGACTTGGAACCAAGGATGAACTGATTAGATATTGGTGGTCAAACATCACTGTGACCTCACAAAAGACATGCTGTGAGGTCAAAGTTGGTGTGACGCACAAGGCACCCACATGTTTGTAGCTTCTTTGCAGCGACATCTATATGTGAAGTATTGTTTACTATCTTGGGTCCAACTCTTTAGCAGAATCTGCTTTATTGGACAAGCACGTAAACACAAAATCAATTAGATTCTGTCTTTTGTTCCTCTTAATGAACTCTTACACTATTAGACATACAGCAGAACAAGAACAGCAGAGCTTAACCAAGTCAAGTCATATTTAATTTATATATTCCTGATTCAGATTTGGCTTAAGGGGCTTCACAAGCTGGACAACAAATGATCTCCTGACTTTGATAAAGAAAAACTCCTAGTAAAGGGAAAAATGAAACAAAACTCCAGAAGAGAAGAGACGACCAACCGGCGCGCAATAGATCTGGAGTCTGTGTTTACAGCTGCACGCAGTAGTTGTATTTTTTGTTAACTCCATTTGTGATGTGTGTCTATTTGAAGGAAAAGGTTTGGCTAAATGTTGATAAGAGCCTGGAGTGTGTGATCCAGAGGGTGGACAGGCTGTTGCAGCGAGACAAACTCCAGAGTGACAGCAGCTCTGAGGATGTCTTCCTGCTCGCCAGTGAGGAGCAAAGTACCACTAAGAAAGGTACAAAACGCACACGCACACACACTCACACACACATATACAATGATCGATCTCACTGCTGAGAGCAAAGATAAGACGTTAATGTGAATATGTTGTCACTCTCATGAGGTATCCATGGTAACCGAGAAGCTTTCTGGATACGTCCTGAACATAAAGACATGGACTTAGCGCCATCATCCTCTTCATCACTACAACCATCACACCGTCATCTTTCACAATCATCATCATCCTCGCATCCACCAAAAAACCATCGACCACCATCATCATCATTCTCTCGCCAGACTCCTGCATGTCTGTCAAATCCTGTTGGTCACATCTGTAGGTTCAGTCTCATAATCATGTTGACGGCTTCTGTGTTGCTCAATGTTTAAAGTCTGAAAAATAATGTTGAGTTACAAGAAGAAGTGAAAATCTGTCCATACCTAAATATCCGTAACTTCTCTCACTCGCAGACACCAGCCCAGAGGTAGAAAAGACGTCTCCAGGTGAGAACAATATCACCAAAAACAAATAATTTCATATGTGTTTGAAGTTTATGCTACAGCACTGTGACGTGCATTAGTCCTGTGTTAAGTATTTTCAAGAACAGAATCAACTGTATACTTTGTCAGTTCAAGGATATCTGCTTGATTTCATAGAGTAAATTTGAGAACCAGAGATTGTGAATAAAGTAATTGAATCGAAAAAAAAATAAGTTCACTTTCTCAACCAGAAGACAATTTGGGGAATTTTTATATGCAGATAAAGTCAGAGGAAATTTCTGGGATGGATATATCGATGTTTGCTTTTTATATTTCATTAAAAATATATTGCAAAGGTTAAAAGACTTGGCTTTATTCTCTACTAAACAGAGGACAAAGTGTGCACATTAACAACTTGTCAGCTACATAATTGGTTACAGGACGGAAATAGTTGGCAGATCCAGCTCTGATATGGAAAGTACAACAGCGTTGACAAGTGTAGATTAATAGTGTAAGAACATGCTGGCAATATACTGTTGTATATTGGTGTCAGCCACGACCTGCTTGGGCTAAATATAGTGTTAAGACAGGTTTTAGTACAATGGATTTTAAGTATTTATAGGTTCTTTAAGGTCATGCATGTTTCATATGCAGTATCACATAGTGTGTGTGTGTGTGTGTATGTGTGTGTGTGTTAATGTGTTTGATCTGTGCGTCTGCAGGTGAGTGGAGTGAAGCTCTGTACCCCCTCCTCACCACACTGACCGATTGTGTGTCTCTGATGAGCGACAAAGCCAAGAAGGCCATGGTGTTTCTGCTGATGCAGGACAGCGCCCCCACCATCGCCATGAGCCTCCCCATGCAGTACCGCCGCGACGTCGTCTTCTGCCAGACGGTCCGTCATCTTCTGCCACCTAGTTCTATCTATTCACACATATATGTAGTTTTGGAGAACCGCATGTCATTGCACACTGTGTGCCACATGCATTGAAAACATGACCAGCTGTTGTATTGACATGAGCTGTGCTGTTTACAGCTGACGGCGCTGATCTGCGGCTTCGTTATCAAGCTGAGGAACAGTCTCTGTGACTCAGGCTTCCTCAGGCAGCTACATACCATTGGCTTACTGGTGCAATATGAGGGACTGCTCAGCACCTATGGTAACCTGTGTGTGTGTGTGTGTGTGTGTGTGTGTGTGTAGAGATTGTCGTTTTGTTATTTTAAAATATTCTATTTGTCAATTCTAGCTCAACTGCAGCATCAAAATATAGATTATAAAAAATGGTTTATGCTCAGTCATCTCTTAAATATTAGGATCAAAACAATAACATTGTCAGGTGAGATAATGGCGTCGGTGTACTTCTCTACAGGTATAATTTGGGTTATAAATACTGATTTTCTAAGATAACTGAATGAAATATTATGGCCATGAACCTCTTTGATGACTCCTTGTTCCTTAAAGGTGAGGAGCTGGCTATGCTGGAGGATATGAGTGTCGGAGTGATGGACCTGAGGAATGTCACCTTTAAAGTTACACAAGCAACTTCGGGTTTTGCTCCGGACATGCTGCCGGTGATCACAGGAAACAGGAATGGCTTCAACGTTAGGGTTCCAATGCCTGGGGTGATGTTTGACACGCTGCCACGAGAGATCCAGAACGGGATGCTCCTGCGCGTCCAGCCCGTCCTCTTCAACGTGGGCATCAATGAACAGCAGACACTGGCTGAAAAGTGAGTGCTTAAAAAGGGGAGAGAAGAGAGGGCACCCCAGAGGAAAATGTACAATTTGGTGTTTAGAATAGAAACCATATATGTCAAATTCTCATCAAAAAGAATAAAACATGACTCATGGCTGTTCAAAACAATCTTTAAACACTGTATAAATGTTTACAAGGTGCAACTTTTTAAATAGCTGTCTGTCTTTTGCAGTTCAGTCGTTGGTGGTCATTGTGGTCTCCAATATGAAAAAACCATAGTATTATAAATGTTCCTTTTCCCCAAAAACCTATTTAACAAAGAAAACCTGTAAATGAGCAACTCACAGATTTTGTGTTGTGTTGTAGTGTAAACTGTCCGGTACCCAGGACACCTGAATGTAATAAAGGTGGAGAAAACTGGAAAATGAACAGAATAAAAAATATAAATGGACAGTGTTTTGTAACTCTAATATCTGACATTGTCCAGGTTTGGAGACACGTCGCTACAAGAGGTCATCAACATGGAGAGCATGACACGTCTGAACTCATACTACGACCAGTTTAAAGAAGTCCTGCCTGAAGACTGTGAGTTTACATACATACATTCCAAAGGAAATTGTGTGTCTTTTCATATTTAACTCACCACATCGCTCCTCCTCTGCTTTCTCGTCAGGCCTGCCACGCTCGCGCAGTACCACCAGTCTGCCTGAGCTGCTCAAACAGCTGAGCCAGAATGTGAACTCCAAGAAAAGCAAGAACGTGGAGATTTTGTGGCAAGCAGCCGAGGTAGACTTGCTCTCCCTATGCAGCCTCTCCAAATTTTTTAGGCTCTGTCTCACTCCTCTAATCTCTCTCTCCAAACCTTAAAGGCATGCCGCCGCCTCAACGGAGTGCGTTTCACCAGCTGTAAAAGCGCCAAGGACCGCACAGCCATGTCTCTGACCCTGGAGCAGTGTCAGATCCTGCAGCAGGAGCATGCCCTCGCCCCACAGGTCTTCTACCAGGCCTTGGACTGTATGCGCAGGTCAGCTGGTGACGATGACAGTCATAAATCTCACATACGTTATTACGCATGCTTCAAAAATTCATGAGAGTAGTAATACATTTGCCAGAATAAATAATGCATAGCTTCTGTTTCTGCACAGTGAGGGCTGCAGGAGAGAGAACACCATGAAGAATGTGGGATGCCGTAAATACGCCTTTAACTCTCTCCAGCTCAAGGCCTTCCCCAAACAGTATCGCCCTCCAGAGGGGACTTACGGGAAAGTTGAGACCTAAGTGGACCCCTCTAACTGGAGGAAACCAAAAGACTGAATGGGGATAATGATGATATCACCACACCAACAAAAACACAGACACAAACTGGAACAACAGCCCTTTGTTTTGTGCTTAGTCACTGTTAAGATAATTAATGTCCAAGTGCCAGTGCTACTCTAGTTCGTTTTATAGCAGTTTACCCTCTCCTCTAGTCGTGCTAGGATCACACACTTTTCACGGCCACTTCACAGCCAAAAACAGAAAAGATATGGCTTTCTGTCTTACATTATAGCCAGTGAGCAGACAGCGCTGTTGGCTGCTGTACCAGTTGTAGCATCAGGAATCGTAAAACTGATTCATTTTAACCTGCGGCCCTAGAAATAAGACGTGCTAATGTCTCAGCCTCTAGAGGGATGATGTGGGAAACATGTTTGTAACATTGCAGCTTTTATCTGATTTTATCAGTTTGTTGGTTCAAGGTGCATTGACTTGTCATTCTGCAACACAGAGTCGCACAATGTGATGCAAGTTGTAGTCCCTTTATGCTACACAAGAAAGTCAAAGGAGGAGGCCGACAGTTATCAGGAAATGTCAGGAAATCTCATGCAACAACCGAAACCAACAATGAATTGATTCCACAGTTTATACCAACTGTGTGTCAGAGCACCCGTTGTGTTATTTTTGTCAAAGCACCCCATTGTTATCCATGAACTATAAAAAACACATCAGTGAGTCACACTGTTGTATGGGCTGACTTTTTTTTTTTTTTTTAGTGTGATAAACATGGGTGCCATAGTTCATTGTGAGGCATTGTGCTGATGCTGTAAAATTCCCTATTGCACCAAATGTGTATTAGTCCGCCACTGAAAATAGTCCAACACAAACATACTATTTTCTTTTGTTTGAGTAACATCTGTTATAAACAACAGTGCCCAGCTGTTTTCGGAAATTGCTGAATATGTTTCAGGAAAAAAAGAAATTAGGTATTTATTTGATGTATTTGTTCAGGAGGAACAAGCAGGATTGGGACACGGTGGAGTCAGAAAATACTCGGATATGGACTAATGCATTGTTGGTTTTGGTCTTTTCATGGGATTTGTTAACAATACGTAATGCAAAGAGACTATGCTAGAAAAAAAATTGTTGAGTATGGTTTTCTTACAAGCCTGTGATTGAGAAAATATGAAAATGTGTTTAAAAAAAATACCTTTCGTTGTGTATCTTGCTGCCATTTGGAGCTGCCCACATGTGAAGTTGCCTAGTGTAGCTTTGATTAGATAAGGCTTGTCAAATGTCTTGGCCTGTTAGGGTATTTCTCTGGACCTAAGCTGCACTGCAGAATGACAGCTGTTTGAATCAAAGCCCTTATTTTGTTTGTTTCAGTGATTTTAGCCTGTTGTCTGTTTCCCACCCACTGTCTCTCCCGCACCCCATCTTTCTTCCTCAAAGAAATATTATTCAGCACCACTTCACTCTGAACAACAAGCACAGATCTTAAGAAGTACATATCTGACACGACTCTCTGGCATTTGTATTACAATGATGTGTCATCTAATGTATTATCAGTTGTTCTTCTGATGCTGTGCTTGAAGCATTGATGGGGAACAGGTTTACAAGTTGTGGGCGTCAGAAGTGGTGCATCATATTATTCTATAATGCTGATATATCTACAGATGTTTAGGACATTTCTGCAGGTTATATGCAGCACTGTAGTGGCTAAATGCCCCTTCAAACTTGGGTTTTTATTTATTAGAAATGTTCGTTCTCAGTTTTACAGCACTCTATTGGATTATGCAGCACTTTGTGATTGAAGTTGGAAAAAGAGTAATTAATTCAACTTGCATGAAAACTGAAAAAACCCTACTGCTTTATACTATTGCAATTTTATACTGTTGCAGCTGAAAGTACCAGTGAGCACTTGATAGATGTTTTTAGACTGAAGTGAAATAATGCACATTGCGTTATTCTGCAGGACATCAACAGCACCTCCTCTGTCGTCAGTTTACCAGCTCTGTGCTCCAATGTACCTTATTGTACAAAACTTACAGAGACAGTGGATTTTATTTTGAAAATATTATTTTGCTTACAGGTACTTATGTTGATATGGCTGTTTCTGCCAAATGCTGTTATAGTTTTATCCATTGTTAATGAGTCAGTTTTGACCTTGTCCTAATCAGTTGTACATGCAAACAGGTTGGACAGGGGTGATTTGGAGAGGGTGGCACCCACACAAGGATATGAAGTGAAACTGGATAATGAATAAAGGTTTGTCAATGCCAAATTAGTGTGAATAAGTAAGTTAAATGAATTATTATAGTTCGTGGAATTTAGCAGCAAATATTCTCGACTTTTGACTAAAAGAGAAGTATCACATCTCCATTTTATAATTTTCTCTCTCAAACCAATCTTCTAGTCAAGGTTTAATCACCTGATGAGCAAAGCAATTACCCCAAGGTCTCAGACCTGTACTTCTGCCAAAAGATCCAGATTCACTGTGTATGTATGCTTTGCAAAAAAAAAAAAGGACAACTGGAAATATGTTTAAGAAAATGTTGCACTAAATCACAATATCAAGCAAGACTAAAATGATGAAGTCACACATTAATCTGATGTCAAATGCCCTCCTCATGCACAGCTATGATAAACTGGAATTTACTTTAGTTCACTGGACTCTATACACTAATCAGAATGATGAAGGTGTAATTTGTCCTTACATAATGTAATAGAAACTTCCAAGTTATCAGGAGTTTATGACAAATGTCCAGACACAGTTTGGCCACAACCACACAAATATCGTGTATGGGTTTTTCTATCTTTTTAAATACAAAACGGTGCATAGGAAATTATAAGGACACAGAGGTCCAAAATAGGAAGGAAATTCTGTCACACTGATTTAAACAAATGATGAAGACAACAACGTAAACTTCTGTATGGATTTGTTAAGCTAGACAAATAAAAAAAAAAAATCTGAGAAGAACCAAAACGAACCTGCGTGTCCCTTTAAGGGCATTTCCGGAAAAGACGTCACTACCATAGATTGTTTATTGCCACATGAGAAACAGCTCGACACCCAATATCATCAAGCGTTTTTCACTCTTCCGGTATAAGGCTAGAGTGGGTATGGTTCTTCAAAAACACAGTAATTCGCCAGAAAATCTCCAACATGTGACAGGAATAAGCTTTTACCGTAGTATTGCTCCTCATTGGGTTTGAAATGTCTTATTTCTTTAATCATACAATATTGCAAGAGGTTACAGGTTGGAAAAGTTGCCTACATTACAGCTCGGAGTCGCTGCAGTTGTTAGTTCGATGAAATCAAAATAGAGTGGGGACTCTCTGTCTGCAGACTCTCTGTCTGCATGGCGGTGATTATCCGCAGTTTTACAACATGTTATATGTTACGCCGCACTGCGAGGAGGTGAGGCTAGATTGTACCTTCACACTACAGCCATAAAACAATACTCTAATGCTGTGTTTAACTGTTTCTCACAGAGCCCTGCTGCACGTTCCTATTTCTGTCTGATAGCGATGTTAGCTCGGTTTGTGTTTGTTAACAACTAATGTCTCTGTAGCTCACAGGGCGAGTGAAACGGTCCTTTCCATATCTATACTCACAACATGCCGAGTCTTCAATGCTCCTCTGAGATTAGGAGTTTCCTTTTAGTCATACACCATTTGACTCGTTGATACATTTTGGTGTCCAAGTATCTCGTCTGGGTTGTAATGCACATTTTTTTTACATTGTATTTTGACATTGTAGTCTTACTAATATTACTAAAGTAAAGGCGTATTTTTGTAAACACACATTTAATGTGTTTTGCTAAGGACATTGGGTGAGAAAGTGGAGAAACAGACTCAGCAGGTTGATTGTTTACTTTAAAGGTTAACGGGAGAAAGACATTGATCAACAAGAAGCAGATTTACTATTAACTTTTGCTCCCTATAGTATAACTCCTCCCATTCAGTCCACGCTCCATTCAGTCTTTGATTTCCTTCTCGCTGCTAAAAAGGTTGTTTGCAGTTAACCATTGTTGGTTCCAGTCTGAGAGAAGAAGAGCACCAGCCAGCAAATATTACAGTTTATCTTCCTCAGCAACAGGTAGGTGTGTTCTCATTGTGAATAACGTGTTTCTGTTTGATACCAGCAACAAAACTCCCCACAAACTTCTATGACAGTATGTCCTACTGGACTTAAAACATTTCTCAGCACTTGTCCGTGTTGCTTTTCCTACTAGATCTTTGCTTGTGTTGCACCTATTCTATATGTACATGGCTTTGGATAAAAGTGTCTGCCAAATGACACTGCAGAATTGTATGTAGGAAGAAGGTTACGCTTAGCTTACTTATTTATGTTGAGCGCTGATGAACCGTCAGGGCAGCAGTGTTTAGTTCTTATCGACTCTTCTCTACTCAGGGTCCACGATGAGTAAGAAGCTGCTTGTGGATGTGGACTGTGGGGTGGATGATGCTCAGGCCATCATGATGGCGTTGGCCGCCCCAAACGTGGACCTCCTGGGCATCACCTGTGTGCATGGAAACACCTCAGTGGAGAATGTGTGTAAGAACACATTGCGAGTTCTGCAAGCATGTAATAAACTTGAGGTGGGTGTTGTTTTCTACACAGTGTAGGTTTTTTTTCATAATCCTGACATGGCCTGCTGCTCGATATTTTTTTCTTTTAGACCAGCATCAGTGTGTTTGCTCAAGATGCCGGTCATTAATTGGAATTTACTGGCATCATGTGACAGACGAGGGTGCTGTTAATAAAATTTCCCAACAATGAGTTCCTCAAGTCACATGACATGAGACAGTAACTGGACAAACTACACACACAGAGTTCAGTTACCTATAGTAAAAAGACGATTACATTTTGATACCAAATAAGAGATATGATTTAATTTTGGACATGTACTGTAATATACATTCGATATTAGACGCAATAAATAATTTCTTGATACTCTTTGTAATATGTCATAATATGAAACGTCTGAAGAATTCTGACTTAAAAAATTTCTGTTGTCTCATATCTCCTCTACTATCAAATTATCTGACCATGTCATGCAGCTTGTAACATTTTAACTAGGAATGTTAATGTTGTATAAATTGACACAATTCAGATTGGAAGCCATGTAAAAACATCAACAGTACATTTTCACGTCTGTGGTTTGCATGTTTCATCTGATGTGCTCTTGGTTAAATGTGCCAGATTCCAGTCTTTAAAGGTGCTGCTAAGCCCATCCTTGGAAAGAACATTGATGCGGGAAACTTCCACGGGCAGGATGGGCTGGGAGATGCCCCTGACCCCAGTGCTCCTGGTCTAGACCTGGTTCAGGAGGAGGACGCTGCGTCAGCTATGATCAGGATTGTCAGTGAGAACCCAGGAGAGGTGAGAAGCGTGACCCAGCGGTTGTCGTGTAAAAAATTGAAGACCGGGTCTGGGCCAGAGATGACACCGAGCTTCTTACACCAACATATTCAAAGGTCTTTCAAAAAATACTTGGAGTCCCGACGGTGTTCAATGAAGCAGTAGAGTTTATTCTTACACAGAAGACATAAACCCGAGCCTGATTTTCTGGCTGGACTGCACCTCTCTTTATACCATAAATTTTCATAAGTAGTATGTTTTGCCCGCCTTTGTACCATACTCTGAAGATAGTGACGCCTCCTAGCGACCCTTTTCCTCACATGGCATATCCCTCCGACTCATAATGAAGTTTGGATCCACCTCCCTATGGCCTTAAACTTTCTATGACCACGGCATCCTGGCTCACACACCTGCGAGGGTCTGTAATACACTACATGCTTGAGAGAGCGCGAGAGAGAGAGAGATAGAGAGAAAGATATATATATATATATATTTTTTTTTTTTAAAAAGGTATACCTCAACATATGTGGGTGTGTGTATGTGTCTCTGGTGTGTGTGTGCGTGTGTGTGATGTAGCTGGGATGTGTGCAGGGGGGAGCAGTGTGTGTGGACATCCACCGCCCGCTGTCCTGCTCACAGCACCCAGATAGTGGTGCTGGCACTCGGCCCACGGACTGGCCTCCCTGCACCTGTCCACTGTTGTGCTCACTAAAAGTGAAGTCGGCACCATACTTCTCACAGCACAGTTCCTGCTGGACAACTTCTCTTCTCCTCTACACTGTGTGTGTGTGTGTGCAATTATGCATTTCTTTCAGGTCTTAAAGTCCTAGGTTTTTTTCCTCAGGTATCTCTGGTTGCCACGGCACCACTTACCAACCTGGCCCTGGCTGTGAGAATAGATCCAACTCTACCAAGCAAACTCAGAGGGCTCTACATCATGGGGGGCAACACTGAATGTCAGTAAAATCATAAGCTTGTAGTCTCTTCACACTGCATTTTGGGAATTGTGAAATGACAGTGTTGACAAAATAATGTGCTTTGTTAAAAAAAGGACTTATTTTACAGCACAATATCACTGTTATGTCCTGCTGATTGATTATTCATTTTAAGAAAACATATCTGGAAATCTGGAACTAAATTGATATTAATCATCTAACTCATTTTTTTAAGTAAAAAAGTTTTCTCTATCGTGAGGCTTAATTCCTTAATTGCCCCGATAACAAAAACAACTGATTGATCTAGACAATCAAAAGACAATTAATCAAAAAGGTAATGATCATTAGATGCAGCCAAACTCTGATGAAGTTATCAAATTTCTTCAGAATTCAAATATTTGGCTAATAAGTCAATTATTGTCATTACTGTCTACATCCTGTGATGGTGGTCAGTGTGTAATCAGGGTTATTTGGGGGGGGGGGGTTGCTTCCACAGCTCGAGGAAACACCACAGTGTGTGGTGAGTTCAATTTCACGGCAGATCCTGAAGCTGCGTACATTGTCCTGACTGACTACCAGTGCCCCACCTACCTGGCCTGTTGGGAGTTTACCTGCTACAGCAAGCTCTCCTGGGTAAGGCTTTCTTTTTACATTGACTACTCACAGCACATAAGCTTTCTAATAAGCTAGGAAACCATAAACTCATCAGAGAAACTTCCTGGTGTTGATAGGAATTTTGCAAGGCCTGGTTGGCGCAAGACACGGATAAAGCCCGCTTCATGGCACGGATCTTCCGCCACAGCATTGAAGCATCGCACACCGAGCACTACCAGAAAGAGTTTGTCGCTGGCACAGGTTTCATTTCCTGTGACTCGTATGCCATGGCAGCTGCCATAGACGATTCGTTCATCATAGAAAGCGACCATTATCCAGTTAGCGTGGAGCTGGTGGGCACACACACCAGAGGCATGATGATAGTGGATACTGTGGGCTTCCTCAAGGAGACTCGTAAGGTTTTTATCATGAAGAAGGTGGACATGGGGAAGTTTGAGCAGATGATGATGGCTGCTTTGAAATGACAGCTCTGAACATACTGAGGAGGCTTTAACGGCCACTGCGTCACTGTTTCCGTCCACACATTTGGGCACAGTAAGATGGTTTTCTGCTGAGTCATGCCTCTTATTACTGTGTATTATATCTCAACTGTATGATGATTGTATCATAAAAACTATTTAAGTAATACTAGAACTCTTTTAAGTTTGGTGGTTTTGTTGACAGTAACTCATTCCAAATTTAATAAACCGTTTTCTTCATTATTTATTTTTCTCCAAGTCATAACACGACACACGCTCATCCACACAAAAAAGCTCCAGCCAGTGCCAGCTCCAGTTTTTGTCGGCGCTACATTTTGCTGATCAGTTGGTAATCCTTTCAGGTGTCAGTGTGCATTGTTCTTTATTTATTAATAGTCCTCTGTTACCCACTTTCATGACACATGTCCTTCTGATGGGGTGTCTGATACACTGACCTTCTCTCAATACAAGTATTTACAGCAAATCATCCAAAATTCACTCAGCTATATGGCAGTGTTCAGATGGTTCTTCAGTATCCTTTCCTTCCTCTGAATCTCGACCTTGTGTCCAGCTGTCGATAGAGAGCAGATGTTTATTAGCCAGCAGTACAGCTTAAAACACAAGTTAGCTTTGAATGACAGAGTACGCTTTAATTTAAACACGTGCAGACACACCAAGAAAGAGGAACCTAAAACATTCCCCGTTCTCTTTATTCCTCCTGACACTTGCACCAATAAGTGCAACATCATCACTACTGACTTACCATTGACCTCTTGCACTCAAAGAATGATGTCTGCAGGGCTTTGCAGTGGCCTTCTTTCAAACACTCACTTGGCATTTTCCCCTCCTGACAAATAAGGAAGCAAGTTAGAATCCACTGGATGAAAAAATGTGCATAAAAAAAACTCTGAATCAGTCCTGTGTGAATGTGGGACTGCACAACTAAACTCTGCAGAGAACACACAGGGGAAGTAAAAGTATTTTAGCTTTAGTCAGGAATGTGGCATTTCCTTCCAAAGGCAATACTGTACAATTTACACACTGGTTGATCCAGTGCGGAGGAACTAGTAACTTAGAACTATAGGAAATTTTAGAAATAGAAAATAAATCTTTTACCATTATGGTTAAGGACTGAACACCTTGGCAAATACATAAAAGTATTTTTATGTAGGCAACTAATTTTATGGCTTTGTCTGATTGGATCTTTAGGATTGATATTTTATTTTATTATATCAAAATTATTATTTAGCACACATTTAAACCCAGAATGAGGCCCTCGCGCAGTTAGACATGATTAATGTGATAACACCGCGCTCAACCGCGTATTTTGGTGACGTAGTTATGATAACTTATCTAGTAAGCTTGGGGAAATATTGTCCATCGTTTTACAGACAAACTGACACTTTACGAACCGATTTGAAATTGTCAGTTTTTATCACTGCAGTTTGGCGGAAAGTATGAGGGGAGAAAGTCAAGTTCACCATTGACCCCGCGCGTGACCTCACAGCGTCACGTCTCCAGTAGTTAATTTTCAAGTGGACTGGTTCACACAGTGCTGTTTTAGCTAACAGAGAGGTGGTTTAATTCGCCAATATGGTAGTAGTGTGTTACAGGGTTAACTGGTCGGTAATATCCATTTAAATTTGTTCATGTGCGCATGATCAAAGCCACACAGCCCTAAGCTTATGTAGGTCACTAAAAGGAGCAGGGTTTTAAAACTGTGTCAGATGTCATCACCGGAGGACGTTGAACGTTAGCCGGCTAACTTACCTTTACCACACAGTCGTGCTGAAGGAGACAAGCCTTGAAGTCCTCTCTGATGCCGGCGCATGCTCTGTTGTCTTCCTCTTTGTCCTCGTAATATTTCGGCATCGTGCACAAACAACTTTAACACCAATGTCGCTTTAATGTTACACTCTCAAAGGCGAGAAGCAGCTAATTAACTGCCTTAACATCAATGTTGTTATAAAAACCTTTCCGCCATGTTTCTGAAACGGAATGATGGGAAAACGGAAGTTCCTGGCGCAAAAAGGTGCATTCTGGGTAGGCTTGTAGTTTTTTGTAATGTATGCTCGGGCTGGAATTGTGAAGGCAACAAGCACCTCACCGAGTTGTGACAAATTAAAAAGCTATGTCAGATTCAATTTTCGCTCATATTTGCAATGGATTTACTTTGTATTCACTTGGTTCTCAAATAATCAGAGTTAGTGATGCAGATGGTATGGTTAATGCAAGGAGAGCAAAATCATAACACACAAAAATGGTCATGACTTCTAACAACGTTTATCATTTATTTCAAAGATGTCCATGTAAAATGATGCTAAAAACATCAGAGGCAGGAATACACATGTACATGATGAAGGCACATGAACTGATGGGTGTATGTGGTTGTCGAGGAAGGGAAGAGTTTCTTTCTTTTTTGTCTTCTGTCCACTTATTACAAATACAGTAAGGGGATCATAAGGACCACATGACCAGTCATGCTGTTTTCATGCATTCGGTTTCTTTTTCTATGTGGATGCAGGACAAGGGGTAGAGGCCAATCCTGTTAGCACTGTCTAAACTCCCCTTTCAAAATGTGTTCCATTACATAAGTGGCTTGTGCTCATCTCCTTCCACTTAACAAAAAGAAAATCTGATGAAGAGGCAGAGATCAAGTGACTTCACTTTTCTTGAGTACAGCTGTAGCGTGGATGGTCTGATCAGGGAGTACAGGAGGCTGCCCCAACCAAAAACCAAACAAAAGTTTATAAATTACAAATAATAATCATGCATGTGAACAAACACAATAAACAAAAACTGTCCCACTTTCATATCAGTTCCACCATAAAGGCACTTCACTTTCCCCCTTAAACAAACCACTGCAATGTGAAATGAGTGCTGTTTCACTTAAAAAAATAGCTTCCACTCAAAACACTGACCACACACCCACAGATGCATACACACATCCACACACACACAAATACAAAACATGTCAAGTGAATTTCAATAAACTTTTAAGTGAGGCAGAAGAAAGTGAAAGAGAGTGAGAGAAAGAAAGAGAAATAATGCTCATTGCTTTTTTCATATATTTACAATCAGTGAAAGTTCTACACAACATAACCCAAATCATACAACAAAAGGCGCATTCTGCAATGATCAGTAGTCATAATATTCTGTCCAATCAAACATATACTTGTTTGGACAAAATGAATTGTTGCGTGGATTTGGAGGAGTCAGTGAAATGAGTGTCTACTATGGGAAGATGGAAAAATGTAAGTACAATGGTGTAAGGTGTGATGGTAACAAAAAACAGTGAAAAAGCAGTGCAAATCACGCCGTTTCAGATGGTAATCAGGAACAACCCGCCCACTCGATTTTACCACTTTCACTTAGCATCACACGGAGATATTGTTCTGAACATCCAATCGTGTATTGGACTGTGTATGTTATTTTAAAAATATTAGTATCTAGCAATCAAAGTGCAGGCAAAACTGAGAGGGAACAGATTGGAATCACGTTGCTGAGACAATTTCAAGGGACCTGGATATAAGGCACATTTTTTTCCAATTTCAACCCACAACAGAATCTATTCACAACTCACCTACCATTCAGTTTTAAGCGGTGAAAATGAACTTGTTTCAGTTGTAAATATTCACTTTGCGTGAAAAGAAACAGGTACAGAAGGAATCGAGCTACTTGCACCAGCAGACAAAGCAACTCTGCAAGTAGCTGTAAAAATGAAAGTAAAATGTACAACAGCAATTTTGAAAAACAAAACAAAAAAGAAAACAAACAACACAACAGTACACAAATAAAACAGTCTGAAGTACCATAAACATCTCTTAATAGAATAAAAATATATTTTACCTCTTGTACAAATTAAAGATTTATTTCAAATAAATTAAGTCACCTTCATAGATCGTCATAGCTGTAATATTATATCAATATAACAATATATTCCTTCGGGAAATGACGCCAAGGCAATGTCTGATTGGTTTTACTATAAATGGACACTGAGGTCATACACAGCCTGTCAGACAGGAGGTGAGATAGAATAAGGTGTCATGGTACTCATTTTCTTAATGGACTGGAGTAGTTACCCCGGTATCTGGCCTATGGTCAACGTTGTTATTGACATCCTGAGTTCGTGTTTCAGGACGAGTGGAGTATCTGAGCGTGACCGACAATACTCTGGAAGTGAGGGAAACATTTTTGTTTGGGCTGGTGTTGATCTGGAGCTCCGTCACCTCTGTCGAGAACAGAGAGCAACTGGCCATTAGTGATGACAACATTCTTGATCATCACGGGCTTTTAGCTGAGGCGCTAGTGACAGTGCAAAGCCCCAGCTTGCCCAAAAGGTGGCAGCATTGAGTAACAGAGAGGGATTTGGCAGCATCTACACCAGTGGCCAGGTGACTGGTTCTCCCCAGATGTGAAGATTTGTCCTCATTCATCCGAGCGTTTTCTGATTGTGATCAAAGCTGCTGAACAACACAGTCACTTTGAGAGCCAGAGCTGGGAGCAGATGTCTTCACACACTTCGTTGTTGTTCTTTAGACAGTAGTATTCACATTCTCACAAATGAATTAAGAGCACAACAGTGAGAGAGAGAGAGACAGAGAGAGAGCGAGAGAGAGAGAGAAAGAGTGAGAGAGAAACAGATGCAGAAAGAAAGAAATTGATCGATGAGAAGCAAAGTAAAGTACATTAGGAAGAGCGGGGACAGAGGTGGCGTTCCTCAGACAAGCTCAGAAGAGCAACTCTAGTGGACTCTAATGACTTCACCGCTGGTTGCTAGGTGCCAGAGGCCCTGCGTAAGCAGTCTAGGAGATTGTGGTCCTCTCGGGGCCATGATTCATGTGCCTGCTCCAGAAGAGTCAGCCAGCTATCCTCTTTATATGTATCTGCAGGAGGAGAGCAGAGCCATCAACATGTGCAATTAGATAAAAGCAAGGGGGCAGCAGGAATGTAGAGCAAGTGGTATTTATCGTGTGATTGGACAGGAGATTAGCAGGTGGCGTGTGACTGGCTTACTTCACTGAGGATGGCCCACACAGCTGAGTCTTTGAGAACCGAGAGACGAAGTGCCACGATAGGATTGAAGGAAGGATCTACGGCCCCTTCTGCCACACCCTTCTCAAAATGACCTGTGTTAAAGCACAAACAAAACCTCATAAAACGTGTAACTTTTTATTTGTAGGGAGAACGCACTGCCAAGACATTGACATCTTGTGTTGTTTATCTGAGGTTCTCAAGTGAAACAGAATTTATCAATATTAACTGGCTCAGTGAAGGAATATGTATTTGATTGCATTTCAGCATATGGCTTTCACCAGGCTTTGTTTTTTTTTTTTAAGATATCACATATGCCAGGAAATAAATCTAAGGAACAAAAAGCTATTTAGAAAAAAAAAAAAAAAAAATCAGGAAAAGAATAAAGATGAGAAAAATCACTGCAGGAATTCCAGAAAACTTCAGGAAGGGATAAAAAAAGAAAAAGGCTGTGACTGAGAGCATTTCACACGTTTTTGTACACTGTCTATCACTGTAGGCGCCATCAGTGTGAGTGTGTAATCTGATCCTGCTGTTCCAGTGTGTTTATATGCATACGCACGCACACGCACGTACACATACACACACAGCAATAAGAGACTGTCAAATCCACTTACCGATTCTGTAAAAGTGGTCGTCAGTTCGCTTGTACTTCTCTTTGGTCTGCAGTCCAGTTTCCTGACATAGGAACAAAGTGAAGGATGGAAAGTAGGGTCAAACACCAGAGCACAGATGGAATTAAAAATGTTCTGATTGGAGAAGCACTTGACCAAATGCTAGCAGCTGTGACTCTACGCTGGAAGTGTGGATCACAATGTCAGAATGTTTTCGCCTCTGGCAGAGCAAACGATTCAGTCACGCTCGCATTCCTGTCGATAATCAATATGATTCGTCCCTAAGAGCAACCACTCAGTGTAATCTAATCAAGACCGTTTGCACATCACACCACAAAGAGGTGACAGACTGCGTGTGTGTACGTGTGTGTGTGTGTATGGAGGGGGTTTCCCTACCGAGGCGGGCAGTATTTCCACTGTGGTGTTCTCGATCTTGTCCCCTGGGTGCTCCTGGTTACCGCTGCGAAACAGGAACCTGCCAAACAAATCAAGCATCCTTTTTAATGCTCGCATCCACGAATAGGCATTCTTGCGCTTCCCTGCCACACATCGACCTTTAAGCCCCGGTGGACATTAGGTGAGTTACGTGCATGAAATGAAAAATTGTGTGCACAAAAACGGTGTACGGGCTTGGCTGTCAGTAGGACGCAGCTGATCAAAATTTCAAAGCTTATGCCTCTCAGATCTCATATTCAGGTCATAGCTAACAGGTTTTGAACATTAAAAATTCCGATATTTCTGCCTTTTTAGCAAATCTCAGTAGATTTCTGAGCAACCCGGGGGATGATCTGAATTCACAAAGCATGGGCACGGTGGGGAATATGAGCTTCACTTGTGGCTTTCGGATTCAAAGACGAACTAAACCATTATGAACTGCATCCGAAAACAAGGTTGTTTGTGGGTGCGTTGCATTTACTTGTGTTAAATGGGATGCAGCCAGAGTGTAGGAGACAGAGGAAGAGTGCCAACCAGAGACGGAGGCAGCGACAGATAATAAAGAAGGTGGCATCTCTCGACCAACTGCTGATGGGATGTTGTCTGATTGGCATGGCTTAAGAGTCTGAGCTGGTGTAATTGGTGTCATTCTAAAGCAGACAAAACACTTCAGAGTCAGACAGTAGAACGCTAGATGGCCCTTTTCCCACTTGCTGCCACTTGCTTGCCGAGTGACTGACAGTCACACACACTTGTCTCGCTGTCCTAACATTATCTTTACAAGAGTGGCGGAATGCATTCATCACCATAAAATTAATCTCCACATGACCAAATATTAACATCCTTTTCTCAGGTCGGCCCTGATCCAAGCCGTCAGTCTCTCTCTCAGCTCTCTTTGTGTTCGCTGTCTTGCCGCCTCTCTAGCTCGGCTCCACAGAGAGTAGGAGGCCGGCCTGAGAATGCTTATTTTAGAGCACTCTCATTAGCTCGCCTTGATCCCTGGAGACACACAAGCACACACATGCATACACACGCAAACACACACACTGAAGCTAAACCTGAAACACTGACAGAAAGCAGGCAGAATAACAACACACGTCGGCCTGTGCAGCTTTCATCATATTACGTGAATGCAAACCTGTGAAGCCGTGCACACAGACACATTACAAACGTGTACCTCTCAATGCTGACAGGTCGGTCGAATTTGAAGAGGACGTAGTCTCCTGCAGTTGGTGTAATGGCCCAGAAGAAGTCTTCTCCCAGGTATGTCTTCTCTAATGTGTGACCCTGATAAACCTGTGTGACACAAACACACAGGACAGCTTTTGAATTTGGCTGATAATGCATTAAATTACTGTGTTTATAAGCATTCTAATGAAAGAGACTAGAAAAATTCAAAGCAGGGATCCTGAGACAATGTATTTTAGGGGAACTTAGGCACGGCACCTTCATTGAAGTGGAAACCTCAGCTGGCGGATTGACATGCATCTTGTGGAGCAGCGGCTTCAGGAAGTCTTTGTCCTACAGGATGCAGACAGAGAGGAAGCCATCAGGAAGTAGCCCCGCCATTGTTGAAAGTAAATGAATGTGTGGGTGTGAAACTCACTGTGAGTTTTTGGATCTTTCCAGCAAGAGAAGAATGGAGTCCCACATGTTGAAACAGGGAGGGTCTGAAGCGTACACGTAGGCTGGACTTCTGCCGCTCACAGTGTTTCTATTAAAAAAAAAAAATAAAGAAGAAGGGAAGAATGAGAAGAGCCATTCCTCTTTTAAAAACACTCATATGTAGACAGTAAACACATTGCACAATACCGCATCTTTCTCAGGATTGCAGACTTTGACCCAGAGAATGTGGTCCAGCAGCCAGTCGATGGGCTTCTCCTTGTAGAACATGAAGATGAACTCTACAATGAGATTTAGGTCGGGAGCCTGGAACATTTTTCCTGTAGGTAAGAGAGAATCACGGTCATTGATCCTGCCCAGAGGCATTTAGCATCATTCACAGCCACTTATTTGCAACAAACCGGTTGAACCGAACAAGGATAAAATCCATTCCTCATTTGCATATCGTAGTACACAGTGTTTTGATTTGCTTCTTCCTGCCAAATCACGTTACTTTACAATGACCCACTTTCTACAGTGATCAACATAATTTCCATCTTTTCTAAACCTTCTGGTCCTGGTCCATCTATAGAGCATCTGACTGTTTGTAAACCCTGAGAGCCTTACAGAATGCGAATGCTGTGCCAAGTTAAAGTTAGGATAATGAGTTAATAAGCACTTTAGAGAGGCCAGAGCCAGGCGCACTGTTGTTATGCTGTGCTATCAGCTGGCTTGATAGTGCATAATGCATTGATCGTACCGATGAAGCCCAGCTGAGAGAACTCCAGGATCATCCAGTCCTCAGATGAGAGCTGCAGGGCAAAGTTCTTCATGGTGGCAAAGTAGTTGGGCTTGGCCACAATATCATCCTCCAGCTGAAGAACAAAAGCAAAGACAGTAAAAAAAAAATGCAAGACAGAGAAAAAGAGACCGACTTTAAGAGTTGGGGTCTATTGTTAATGGTGATGGCAAAGAGGGAGACTCCTCTATATTCCTACAAGGACAACAACTCTGAGCTGAGCTCGACAGCTACACTAAACTAGAGCAGTGGCTAATGCCGGACAGGCAATACCTCTTCCCTCCAGGTGAGAGCAGAGAATGGAAACGACACACCGCATGCATAAGATAGAAAGATGTGAGATTAAAAACACAGTGAAATAAAAACCGTGACTGCCTGGCGTTAGCACTTCAAATCTGCTGAGAGTAAACATTTATATAAACATTCTCAAATTGGATGCCTAGTTTAGCCAAGAAGACAGATAAGAGCCGTACAAGTCTAAGAGGATTAGGCTCAGAATAAGTGCAACTGGCTCCAGTCGGGGGGGGGCAACTCCATTGGCTCTGATGAATGGCTGCAGCAGCACACATTTGCCTCAAGTGCTCGCCATGTTTTAATTTGGTTTGACAAGCTCTAAACTAAAAGCAAACCAGTGTTAGCTTAAGTAACAGGCTTTCACTCTGATACGTGTGAATAACTGTGTACAGGGCCCTGATTAAAATGCACCCCAACAAGTTGCTACAGGAAGATTGTTTGTTTTTCCAAGAACGTACCTGGACATAATAAACACCTTTGCTCACAGCGTACATCATGAGGAAGGAATAGTCCAGATTCTGCTTGGTCCTCCATCTAAACAAAACCAGAGACCATCAACCAGAATAATAAACATATACTCACATGAAAAGTGGAACATCTGTATTTGAAAGGCATCTCTGTGGCCATGTTTTACCTGTGGAGAGCTTGTCAGACTCCCTGCTCTACATTCAAAAAGCAACACTGTGCAAATCACGTAGTCCTGGGTACAATGAATGCTGCAACAGCAGACTCTACCTGAATGATTTATAAACCGATGCTGTCACACTAATTGTTTGATCTGACTGATCTGCCCCTGTTGGAATCTGACTCATGGCTTTTCACCACAGGCTGCAGGTGTTCGTGATGCTTTCAACAGGCAGGTGTGGGTGTGCACAAACACGCACATTTGAACTTTCATCACTGAAGTGAACACACATTGCAAACCCTATTACCATTCACACATTGTTTCCATTACTTCAGAGGACATCATGTTGACTTATATTAATTTTCTGGAGGCTTACACTAGGTCTAGAGACAACTACTTCCCTTACCTCAAATCTAACCTTAAACTAAACACACTCTAACATCAAACCAAATCTTCATCCTAAGATGTACATAATGCAAACTTGGATTTAAACTTGTGGGGTCCAGCATATTGGTCTCCATGCAGCTGCTGGAACCCACAAGTACAGTGTGATCCTGGTTTTGGGACCCCATTTATATAGTAAGAAGAGCCATGCACGTGCGTGCGTGCGCGCACATACACACACATACACACACACACACTCACACACACACACAACAAGTGTCTTTATTTAACACTTGAAAAAACCATGAAACATGTTAAATAGGTTTCCAACTGTACAGACTGCCATCAGAAACATTTGTGCTCATAAACACCCACGTACCAACAAAACACACAGTCCTCCGGGCCTCAGGGCTACTATCTGAGTACATACTGTAAGTAGTCAGCACAAACTGCACCATAAACAGATTTCTAATGAAGCCAGTTGTTAGATAACTATAAAAAGCAGATAAGCAGAGAGGATAATAAGAGGGAGCACTACAGAAGGAAAGAGATAGAGGGTGCTGCTGCTGATGACCTTGGTCTGACTTTGAGAAATGCCTGTGGAATACTAAGTACCTAGGCAGCCTACCTAAAAGCTCTCTCTTGCTCGCTCCCTCCCACTTTCCCCCTGACTCATCCTTCTACTTTTTTTCCCCTGCAATCCCTCATCACAGCTCTCCTGCTTTTCATTTCTCTCAAGGCTGGGTTCGCCACGATTTCCATAACGATTTCTATCGCATGTTGATAATTAAATGCCCAAGCACTGAACTCACAGATAATACAGATCGTCGTGCCCACAGTGTGTGAATTGCTGCTTACTTGACTCGCTCTCTGGAGTCTCCGAATGTCTCTTTGAGGTTGGTGAGGTCAGGATAATAGGCGGCTGGTGGAGAGATCACCTCCAGCAAGCCTGAAGTCAGCTCTGTAGAAAACCTGAACAAAAAAAGAGGTTACTGGTGACGTCAAGAAGTGTCAGACACAGACACACACACACAGACACACACACTTTTCTCTGGGTAATAATGTGTTCTCACTGCTTCACACCGTCTCCACATTTTTGCTGCAATTATCTGGAAACGTACTCACTCTTTCTCCAGGCCAGCAACCACGCTGTGCACGTAGTCAATATCGGTCTGCAGAGAACAACAATGAAGACACATCAGACAGGGGACTGGACTGTTCTGCCTGATTTGTGAGTTCACTGTGCTGAAGTGTCATGCCATGACTCATTGTCGTCAAAAACAAGATCTCACCTCCCCAACGAAGACAATAATGACACAGTCAAGTTTCTCCTCTGGTGACAGTTTGTCTATTAGTGAATGCAGTGTCTCTGACAGATAAGACTTCACCTTCCGCTTCACCGTGGGGATCCCCATCACCATGGTAACTGAGAAGACAACAGTGTGCGAGGTGAGAGCGGGAAGTGTCGAAGGGTGCGAGGTGGCTGTTAAATCAAGCCAAACCAAAAACCAAACAATCTTTGCTGTTTGACAACGACTAATTACATCAGTCTAATTCTGCAAGAACTGAAATTCATGTCCAAGTTGACAGATGGCTGTGGGAGGGATGACTGATGGAGGCGGTTTGTAATGCATCTGCACCACCACGCTGCATGTTGATAAAGAAACGTGTCTTTTAAACAACAATCTTACATAATATGAGTTAGGTAATTTATCCCAAAACATACACCTCAATTTACAACTTGAGTAGACGGTCACTGAATCAACATGTAGAGGCAACTATGTTTGGACTTTAGGCAAAGGCAACGGTGTTTGATCAACTTTATCTGTATATGAAAAGCCAACAGCAGTAAGAGAGAACTAGAGAGCAGAACTGACACAGAGCTTCAGAGGCAGCCTGGCTATTCCAACCTTATTGCTGAGCTCTCTGTAATTTCTTTGAATTAATTGATTACTCATCAATCCATAAAACATCAAAAGGTATGCAGACTTCAAAAGGAATGCTACCATGCTGCTTACTTTGTCGGACTGGTAGTCCAAAAGTATGAAAAATGAGAGAAAACCCAGCAAATCCTACATTTCGAAAAGATGGAAACCTGCTGATGTTTTTTCCATAGAACCTTTTCAGTCAATATAAATTGTCGTCATTAATGTTTGTCACACAATTCAACGACTATTCATGTCAGCAAAAACCAACTGATTGCAAATGTGAGGCTAATAATGGTCTTGGAGCTAAGAAAGGTCACGAGTAGAATGAGAGTCAGCTGAGGACAGGCTGATGAAGTGAGGCAACAGTAAGACACCGAAAGAGAGGAAAAGAGAGAGGCTATTGTCATCATCTTATTGCTCCTATTGTATGAGGACTGGAGTGGTTGCCGCTAAACAGACGGCCTCTTCTTTAGTACGGAGAGATTTGCTGAAAAGTATACCGGACTGAGAGAAAAAAAACTGTGTTACTGACATAAAACCAGTTCATTTTACTCACTAAGAAACAAGGATCACTTTCACTGGGGAGAGACAGAGTAGGGAAATGAGAGAGCTGAGAGAGAGTGAGTATACAAGCAAGCCAACACTGGTGTGATAGCTAATGTGAGGATGAACAGGTTATCAGGCTGGATATCTGACACTGAATCTGTGTTTTTCCTCGTGCTAAAGAAAAATAAGTCAAGACGGCAGCATGAAAATGCCTCCAAGCATGTGGGCTCACTGTTTCATGTTTAGTTTTCCTCTTCTCTATGCACTGTGTACCTGCCCTCTGAATTCAAATCCTGGTGCCACAACCTATAGAAGGCAGTTTTGTGTAATGCTTTGCATAAAATGCACAAGGCTTCCACAGAGAAAAGACAAACAAGGTTATGTTTAGTGTAAATGAAACCTGTAAATAACTTGAGATAGTAATGATTGTGAAGTAGATGGACCAGGGCCAATGTGTGCGTTCGTGTGTGTGTGTGTGTGTGTGTGTGTGCACAGTTTTAAAGGAAAAGCATGCGAACTGAGCTCGTGCGGGGGCACCGGGGGCCCCAACAGAGGCACAAAACAAACTTGAGGTGCAGAATGAGTGAGTGAGTGCAGTGGACTTGAGAAAGGGCGCAATCCTCCTGAGTGATCTGTGCAGCGTGGAGAATCTGTCCCAGTTTTGCTTTGTGTTTCTCACACAGAGCTCCATGTCGTATAGCGACACCCACCACCACCACCAAGAAAGTAGGTCGAGGATGAAAGGAGAATGTGGGTGGAAGGAAAAGAGACAGAGAGTGACAGAATAAGGGAGGGTGGCAGACAGTGAATGAGTGATAATGCATGCAAGTGCTAGCGTGAGCAGGACCGACTCCAAGACTACCCCTCCCCATGTCCCTCGATCAGCCTGCCCGCTTCACTCTGCCATCCTTTCATCTCCTCAGTGAAAAAAGAGCTAGACAAGCTACATTTCTGTGCGCTTCTCTGTCACATCACTGAGAAGAAATGACTTGGCATGCCATGCACATAAAAGCAGCTGGTGTTCAACCGTGTTTGTAATGTCCAGCAAAACATAGTGCGAAAGTGTTTTTGTTTTCCTGATCAGTGACCATAGCTGCACGTTATTAGTTTTTATGTCAGTGACAGAAGTAACATCATTAGATTATAACATGCAGCAGGAATAATCATGCAGGTGTCTGTGTTTGGCAAATAACTTTGAAGACTCGACAGTTTGTTAATAATCAGATTCATTAAAAACGATGATGCTCAAGCACATGTGATAAAATGGTGAATAAAAAGAAGAACCATAAAATGTTGAAAGTATTTGTTCCATTTATAGAATATATTGTTAGTTTATAGTTTTGGAAATCACAAGTAAATTATAAAAGGTATTGATTAAATATAAGGAAAACTATAATGACTACAATGACTATCAATGAACTATTGAATTATCAATAAAACCAAATAAAACTTAAATATATTTGGTCATGTGGTCGTACATAGTGACTTGTATATGACATGATTATTCCACAGAACAGAAGTTGTTTTCCCAGTTAGAATCTGCACTTATATGCGTACTTGTTTACTTGTTTACATACTTGTTTGTTTGTATCTATACTGTAACATACATGCTTTGGGGTAGTTCAGACATTAGTGGGTGTCACGTTAGTATCATTTTTTACAACTGCTTTTGTTTTCTTCAGAAAAGGAGGCATTGCTGCTGGGGATGAGAGGCACCTTGAGTAATGTGGGTGCTTTAATGAGAAAAACTGAACATTTCAAGCTTTCAAGGTCTTACAAAGCCTGAGGGACGCAGTCAGCGAAGCCCCTTAAACAAAGCCTGCAAGTGGAAAACCTACAATGCACCTTGTAGAATACCTATTAGAAATCCTTTAGGTCAGGGCTTTTCAAAGTCTGAGACTGTGGGCCTCCCTCATACAAAGCATGGAAAAAGGCACCTCTTCACCCCCCTCTGAGTTTGCTTGCTTAGTTTCACTGAATTCCTGGATGCCTAAGGATCATAATTACACTATTTAATTCCATACATACTGAAGAATTGAGTCATGTTAGCCTTATATTGTTGTTTGACATAACTTAAGGATACACTAAATACATAAATAAAGGTCCACACTAAGGCACTTATTAGTTTCTGTCTTATGGGGAACTACTGTATCTCTGATGTAATACTATTAGTTAATCAGTCCCAACACATTAATGGTATTCTACATCATCTCCTTTTAATAACTAATGAAACTAATGTAACATTAATTTCACTCTCACTTACTGAACCTCCCTGGAGAAGTCCTGCCATCAATAACCAGTCAGAGCTATTATAAATCTTACTCTCATATTTATGGGTTGCATTGCTCAGCCAGTCATGTAAAGACAGGAGCTTTGCTGAAACAGTAATTTTATCCGTCTTTGTGCAACAGTAAGATAATACTGTTTCACCAATTCAGTTGTTAAAAAATTGCTATTTTCCATTATTAATAATTGTTTCTCAGCCTGTAGATGTAGGAGAGGCCACACATGCATGGGACACGCTGTCTGACAAGCATCCCAAGACACCCACGTTTTGTGCAGAAGTAAACAAAAAAACTGATAATTATGTTCCAATGTCAACAATATGTGGGCATCAGGTCTGGTCATTAACCTTATGTGCAGATATTTGCAGGTGAAATGCACAGCGTGGGGTTTTGCCGTGCAAAGCTCAGCTGCTCCGACATGCATTCCAGTTTGCAGCTGAAAAAGAGAACCATGTCCTATTTTTTTTTTTTCTCCTTCAGTGTTGCATTGCAGCGATGCAGCTGGCTAATCAGGGCTCACGCTGACACAAAACAGAGTGTTGCTTTTGAAATTCAAGGAAAATTCAGTGACGGCTTCAAGCATCTTTGCACGTAAGTCGAGGTTTAATGAGTGAGTGAGTGAGTGAGAGAGTCCTTTTAACACATTCAAACACACTTGACTCATTCAGAGTTGCCACTGAGGGTAATTGGATTCAGATTAGATCTTCCTGATTAGATTGTGTAGATTAATGAACTGAGATCATGACGTCTGCGATTCAGACTGACCGAATGATCAGCCAAATCAAATATTTCTGTGCCATGTTCAACACTGCGCAGCTCGTCTAGCAATGATATCAGAGGTAAGAAAAAAAAAAAGTGAGAAAGAAGCAAGAAAATGTGAAAACACAAGGTTTGTATTAATGTCAATCAATAATTTGCTGTTTTTGTATCTTTCAGAAGTAAAATGTAGTGCTGCAATTAGCAGCAGTGTGGGGGAAGCCATTGAGGGATCACATTTTTGTCATTCTATAATCAGGTTGTCACTGGTTAGTCTGAGTTCCAGTGGGGAGAATGGTGGGATCATGGCACAACAGCATGAAGGTTGTTGTTTGGGGGGAGGATAAATTGGCTGTGTGGACAAGGTGAACTACAAGCACTGGACCTTTTTCGGCTAACCGCCACAGGTTGGTAAGCTAACCAACTGTTACTCTTAGGACGTATTGTAATCTCAGAAACCATCAGCTATCGTCTGACAACAATTTAGCCTTTGGGGACAACAGTCAATGTTTCAGGGCCAGAGGATATTTAGATAATGAGTACACTGACCAAGACCTCCTCTGTCATGTAGCAGTTATTGCTTACCATCCTGTTAACAGCCTGAAATACGAGCATGAAGTTTTAGTTGGTTAGATTGATTAATTCCATTACTCTCATTACTGAGTCACGTTAGTCTAATATTGTGGACTGACATAACTTAATGGAGTTAGATTCTACAGATATCTGCGTTTGAGTACAGATCAGTTAAAAAGACAATAGAGAAACCAGAATACTTCTGATACAACAAACTCATCCCAGCCTCTCCATTCATGCAGATAATCTGTTTACAGTTATGAGATGGCCTGTGCCTCTTCCACTTGTGAAAAGACGTGCACAATTTCTGTCTAAAAAAAACTCAGCAGCGATATCACCAGAACTTGTGCTAGGTCCCTGAAATTAGGTTCTTTGCAAAAAGAATACAAGCACTTGGCATCATGCGGATTAGTGTAGACATAGGCCAACAGAAGTCAGTGGTGACAAAGACTGCAGTTTAAGGAATTCCAAACTGGGGAGAAAAGGGGTGAAAAGGAGATCTTCAACTGTTGCTTCTGCCAAGTTAATAGCTAGTCAACAAATGTTAGTGTTGCTTGGCAACAGAATAGACAGCAACTGTGTGTAAAAGGCAGAAGTTGGCAAGCTGGTGGCCATATATGTGTTTGGTACAAGCGAGGCGATATTTACAATGTTGCTCTTTTGTTGGTCTCTGTCTAAAAGGCGCTTCAGTCCGGCCCGTCTCCAGCCGTTTCAGTCTCGGAGGTTCTCTGAACTGTTTCTTTCTATAATCCTTGTTCAATTTAAAGTGGGATGATGTCCTAATTTGCACAGCTATAAATATCCCAATGTCAGATATGCTTAGACCAGCAGAGAACAAGGGAGGGGAGTAATAAAATGAAAGACACTGAGATGCAGTAGGCTAAGAAAAACAAGGAGTGATAGAAAAAATGAGGGGCTATGAGAGGCTGTTCTGGGGCCTTGAGGAAAAATTGCCGGTGGGTCATCAAGGATGTCACGGGGCACGCTGTGGTGGTAGAGGGGAAAAGCTTCTGCGGCAGTCGTGTGTCTCCGTGACCCATCAAATGCAGAGATCACCTCCCAATGGCAGTGCCTCAAGCTTGCTTGTGCAATCCAGTGAATACAACTGATAATGTCTTAGGATGGGAGGCCGATGAGAACGGGGCAGAATTTTTAAGAGAAAGCCAGAAACTGTCTTGGAACCCTGTCAGCGGATAACAGACACCTGCCCACCTGTCATATAAACCAGCCAGACTGGCAGTGACTAAGACAGCAATGATAGGCCATGCATATCTTTCTTGTTTCCTGTGGGAACACCTTGTACTCATTGATCAAAACAGGCTACAGGCCAGGGACAAGAAACCGCTATTTGTAACAGACTGGTCCCTCCTCCCTTTTCTCTAATTTGTCGAGGGCCTCTGTTCTTCCCCTCAGACGCCGTCATTAAAAATATGGAATAGAGGCTCTTTGGCTCCTAAACTCGCGCCCCAAATTCACTCCAAATATCACACCCGCAATGCCAGATAAGTAATCCTCTTTATTAACTTTATACAGAAGAGGTCATATGCTGTATGCTGGTGTTTGAGGAGTGAAAGGAAGGAATAAAAACAAAATAAAAATTGTTAATAGACTGAAAGAAAGACTGAAACCGGAGGCTAAAGGCTAATGACAGACTTTAAGAGGATATGAGGCCCTTTTGTGAGTCTCTGTATTAAGATGTAGAAGCCTACTTCTCAGGTTCAACAAAAGAGAGAAGAGCGGACAACAACAATACAAGTGAAAACACAAAGTGCAAGTACGTGACAGAAAACCAAAGAGGGATAAAGAGATCTGATAGGAAAATCGTGTTTGATCAAGCCAAGAGGTAGGATACATATTGTGTAAAGTAAACAGGGAATTACAGTATACTGCACATACACTATAATTACCTTCACCCCTACACATTTTTCAGAATGATCCTATTGCGAAACTGGCTCAGTCCAGGGGGATACTTGTTGTGAACAAGTCACAGACTGAAAACTTGTTGAGACTTGAGTTTCTCCCTGGCGTAATGAGGATCTCTGGAGGTTTTATTGTGTTTGTGTAGAATGAACATGCATATTCTAGAGTAAAAAAAAAAAACAACTCATAAATCAGGGAGGTTTGCCGGTGTGCTGAATTTGCAGTGTGTGCTTCTTACCTCCCGTGCGGCCGAGACCAACTTGCACGGCAGGGTGCAGGCTGCCCTCATTGTTGAGGAGGTGAGGCAGGTGGTGGTAGATATTTGGCACCTGGAGGGGTTTCCGGTTTGCCAGCTCCTTCAGTAGTTTCTGTGTCTCATCTGAAAGCAAGTGCAGAGAAAAAGGTTAAGTGGAATCCTCTTCTTAGTTTCATCAAATGATGACAGCGGGGGAATTATTCAGACTTTTAAAGCACCACCTGTTAACACTAAATTGCTCCGGCAGAACAGTAATGCTGTAACTACAGAGTCAAAGAAAATTTCACAATACACTTACTAACACGAGAAAATCAGACTTCTTTGTGAGAATACGGATACTCATTGGCTGCAGGACCCTGTCTATGCTTGTAACGTAGAGTAAGAGTAATGTATATACTGTATTACCCTTAAGCACTGATCTTGGCGTTTTGCATTGGTCTACTACATCAATGAAAAGATAAAATTGTATAAAAACATTGCTGATTTGTGTTTGCACCTTGTACAACTAAATTAAATTAAAATATTTGAAATGGCATAATAACTGCCTTACTTTCAATTCACATGAAACTAAACTTACAAATCATTTTAGATTTCAAAGCAAAACACTGCAGTTATGATAATAAAACGGAACATGAAATGGACTTTTCATTTTTAAATTGGCAGAAAACGTGCAACATAAGCTAAAAAACAAAACTGCAAACTAGACTTTTACATCTTTAATGTGAATTAAGTGTTTTTTTCACTGGGACAGATTAAATAAAAGAGCCCTGAAAGTACGATGCCACTGAAAATGACTTAAAAAGCATGTTTCACTTCATTGTACTTCCCCTCATCATTTTCTTACTTGATCATAACTTCCTCATTACACTTAAATAATGTCTAGAAATGGAAATGTGGGGAAAAGCAACAAAAAAATGGCTTTGTTACTTCAGGGATGACTGCAAGGTTGTGATTTTAATCAATTCAGCAGAAGATTTAGAGACAACATAAGAGAGAAAATTAGATTAGATAAATATTAAATAAATAATGTTCTATATAAATAAATGTATACAGAACACTGGTAATTCACAGGTAACACCATGATCTTGTCACACACAGATAACTAAAAACACTAACGTTTATAGTGTAAAATATCTGGTGCAGTCATTTAGTCTTTGTGTGTGTCAGTTACCTGAGAAGTTAGTGAGAGCATCTTTGCTGCTGTTAGTCTCTGCGATGGCGCGTCTGAACTGCTCCAGAATGTTGTTGAGCTCAGACGAGCGCTGCAGCGTCCTGTGCTCTGCCACTCGGAGGCGCTCTTTCAGGGCATGAAACTCCCTCTGATATGCTATCAGCTTCTCTGAAAGAAAAGAAAAACAAAGAAAAAAGCGAAGGAGAGTAAATACACGCCACAAAACGTGTGATGTTAATTTTGAGTAATTAGGAAATAAAAACAATAACGATCAGATAAAAGGACCACTGGTAGCTCTAGCGATGACACGCTTCCACCACCAAGTATAAAATGAATGATAGATTCATGCAATCCTAAGAAATATCTAATACCTGGACACCTGAAAGTCCATCAGTGTGGTTGGGATTCTGGAAATTTGGCTGTGACATAATGTATGATAAGACGTTTGTAATTCACACGGCTCATCTAAGCGAACATTTGCAGCTTATATTTCACAATAATCCAACTTTCATCAGCTAAACCAGAGTGTCTCAAGTCACAACTTATTGAAGGGTGGCGACGACTTCCAGTTACGACAGAAGTATTAACGTAGCAGCGATGTCATACTCTGGAATGGTGACAAACCAATTCCTGAGAATAACTCAAAGAGCGTAACCTCTGCTGGGCTGCACAGATCATTCGATAAGTTGTTTCAATATGACAAAGTGTTTGAGAATTTTAATCTGCATCCAGATTCGGATTGGCATCAAAGTGCTAGAAACGATGAGTGTTCATGTGGAATAGATTGTTGTCACTGGAGTGTATATAGTAGTTCTTTAAAAGAAGGACACGCCCAATTTAACAATGCTAAGAAGCCTTTTTAAAAATCCCCCCCTTTTAGATCCACACCAAAACCTAATCACTTGATAGAGAGTTGGACCTCTGCCTAAACACCTGAGGATACTTTTTCTGTTTCAAATTAGCACATTAACTGAGCAATGAGCACATTTTTCAGCTCTCACAGTCATACAGTCCTGATCTGACCATTTTCTGAACACCGGAGCAGTGTGGAAGGAAAGTGCAATGAATCTGTGGAGTACTTCAAGGCGAGCTGCTGATGAGAGTCCGGCCAGGATTTCTAAGATTGCACCGGGATTTGTGGCACCTGGAGAAAACCTGCTTCTCAAATCTCTGAACTACATCAGCACAGTTTGATGATGTTATCGACAATGATATGGCGCTCAGGAGCAGCAACCTATAGGCAGTAACAGCTGCATGGTTTTTTTTTTACACAGGTAATCACTTTTGAGGTTTAGAGACAGGGCCTGAGCTCTTGTCAGGAAACAGAAGTTTAGCGCTAAGTGTAGGAGTTTGAGAGCAGAATAGCTGTGGTCCATTGGTGGGCTGCACAGTGAGTCAGTCTTGTTGCTTGTCTTACTTTACTTGATGAGGTTTTTGTGTTGAATTCTCTTGTCGTGTCCTTGTGTCTGGTTTCTTTTCTAGTATGTCTTCATGTCTTTCCCCCTGACTGGAAAACGCTATGTAAGTAAAATTCATTTGAATAATCAGAACTTTTAGAGCAGCTTAGAGATGACTTGTTAATAATTTCCTACGGTTATAGGTAAGAACATTTCAGGTGTGTAGGTGTGTGTGTGGGGTTGTGGGTTTGCCCGGTCTCTGATCTTCCTCTGCGTGTAGATTTATTGTGCCCTTTCAGAGAGCCCTCCACCACAACAAACCCTGGCCTCCCTTTATCTTCCCTTCTCCATCACTCACTCTCTCTCTCCTCTGTCTCTGACTGAGCTATTGTCCATCTACTCTGCCCAGGCTCCTCTTCCACACAGAACCATGTTGTTCCTCCTAAATGTTGATCTCTAAGACACACAGACAGATGCTGTCATTTGGCCCAAACCTCATGAAAAGGGCAGCTTCAAACTAAAAAACAGACTTTCATCTTCACATCAGTCCTTTGATTGAAGGACCCCAGGCCTGTTGAGATGAAACCACACCTCTAATCCCACTGTGCAAGGGAACAAAGACACACAGAGCGCCGCAGGAACAGAAACAAGAAGTAGACGATGTTTCCCATCCACAGATGCATTAAGCGGTGAAAGTATTGCATAAATTCACATACTGCCTCCCATCATTACCCGAGCAGTATGACTGACATTTCAGCTAAATGTCACTCTTGATGTACTAGAAATATTACCAATTAAGTGGGATCAACATAAAATCCAAGTAACAGGGTGAAGCAGCTCTACTGGTTTACAGCCACAGGATGACTGAATGTAATGCATTAAACAATTAGACCTACCTGAGCTCTGGAGTACATCTATACAATCTTATTATTCTCTGCTCTCTAGAAGCATGAGTAGTGGGGGAGGGGCTACTCTAAGTGGCTACACTCTGCTGTCGTGTCTGACCACCTCTCTTCTCCTTCTTCCTGTTGGCATCCTACCTCTTTTCTCAACATTGTCTCATTCATTCCCTCTCATTTAGTCCCATTTTTCACATTTCATAGTGGCCAAACGTTTCATTTTTGACACCATCTGCACTTCCACAACCCCACCTTTCACCACGTCCGCCTTTCATTCCTGCTTCTCCTCTCCTATGATATTTTGCCTTGGTGTGTCGTTGTTGATTCATTCGCTCAGTTTATTTGATTTATTAATGAGATACGTGGGAGGAATGGGGAGTCGGATGTGTAATGGACGATCAACAATTTGCCCTTAAAAGCGAACAGACTCAAAGGCTCCAGAGTCAGTCACAGACAAGCATGAAAAATCAACACAAACGCACACTTCCTGCCAAAAAGGAAATATGCCACTGCACATAAAGTCCTCTAATCAGCAAATCTGAAGTTAATGTGCTCATTCTGATCTAGGATTGAGCTGATTAATGGTCCTTCAATTTTCTATTCTATTTGCAGTTATCACATGCACATGTACTGCAACTTGATACCAAAACTGACACTGCGAATTTCTGCAACAAATTTTTGTGCTGCGTTCAGGAGCTTCACAAAAAAAGAGGTTAACCGGCTCCAGACATACAGCTGAACGTAGATTATACGGGAAGCTTGATCGTAAGGACTGTAGCTGCTTTAAGATGAGGTTTCAACTCAGAACAGATGTGTCTGCAGACCACTTTTTAACATCACAGGAACCTTGTATTTGGTCCCAATGTAAGCTTCCCATCTCTCGCCTGTAAAAATAAGGACAATTTTCCCAAAAAAAAGAGGCACATGTGGGCGTCACGTGGGGGAGGAGTGAAGGACACCTGTTGTGTCATAAACACATCATGCTGATTGTTGCAGTTGCTGTGACACTGAACTTACTCACTTTGACCTCTGTAATAGCATTTAAGTATGTAAAGGCTGGCTGTCGGAGAGCGCGCTGACTGACAGACAGCGTAAGCTCAGATACATCGAGCTTCAAACCGCCGTCTTTTGAACTTCACAGTTTGAGAGAGGACAAGGATGATCTCAGCGCTCAGAAATACTTCAGAGAAATCCTGCCCTGAACTCACCAGAGTATTAAGAGTTTTATCAGTCAATCCATTAGCTCATCAAAAGCCCTTACAGTGATCTTGTCCTTGACCTCGCTCTCCTCTGCTGATGCATGCTGCTGACTGCGGGTTCATGAGTGCTGATGAGGGACTTGTGCAGTTTATGTTTGCCTGAGCGAGAGAGTTCCTGTACGTAATATGCAAATGTCCTTGTTGGTGCAAAGTTTCACTTTTCCAGCACATTTCACAGCCAATCACAAACAATGGCCAAATAAATAAACAGGAAATTTGATGAATGCAGGAAATGCTGGCCAACGAGCAGCGCTGGCAAAACTGTTCTTTTACAATTTGTCTATTAAACAAACAGACCCTTGATGTGCCTTAACTCTATTTCTTTTAAAGGTATTTATTCATAACCACTTTAAAAGACTGTAGCTACTGTAAGTGCCATCAATTTTTGAAACTGGTCCATTGTTGAGTTGCTGGAGGCAGCAGCCACAAAGCAGGTCGTCGTGTCCTCTGGGGCAACTGCACGCCATCAATGTATGTCCACTAAAAGTACTGTTTTTGACCCTGGCACACTCATATAGTTATTATACATTATGTAAAGGATCCCTACAGAGACACACCTGAATGTTACAGATCCTTTCTGCATCTGTTATATCACTCAAACCAACCAGACTTCACTGACATAAGCAGCCGTTTTAGCTCCCAGCTTATTTTAAAAATTGCACAAACCTGACAGGAGGCAAGGCAAGTTTATTTAGAAACTTTAAAAACACACCAACCTGCCTTGGCTGGTCATTCCACTGGATAAAACAAAGCAGTGAATTCTGCAGCAAAGACACTTCTAGTGAGTTTCATGTCCTTGACGACAGAAAAACCAAAGTTCCCCATTAAAGTGAATTTCCTGAGGAATACGCCATCAATGTATGTCCACTAGGAATTTATAGAAAACAAAATTTTCTTGAAAATGTTGAAGTTATGTAAAATTTTCATGCTTTGATGCTGAGGCTAGACTGACAGACAGACACACAGACAGTTATTATGTTCTCAGCCAAAATGATTATTTTGAGATCACAAAGTCTTTGTCCTTCTACCTTTAAATGCACACTTCTTAAACTGTGACTCAGGCACTTTGCCAGGAGTCCCATTTATCAAAAAACATTTTTTCCCAATTTTAATGTCAGCAAAGCATCTCTGTGTACTGACAGAAAGCCAATTTACCTCAAAGGCACTTCAGCTTTTACTCACATTATGTAAAATCAGCAAAACTTTAACAATAATTAAAATCATTAAAGTGGTGGCAGTTGGTATGGACTCGCAGCTACAGATTCCACATGCATGCAAAACATGTCCACACACATTATGCATGTATGAAGACCTCAAGTGGTGCACCTGCTGACCACTTGGGTCAATGCTGCAGCTGCTGTGTGCAACACAAAGCATTTAGGGCTGTTATCTCTTAAGTAGGGCAGATGGTGCAAAACATGAACTTGGGATTAATCGGATGAAGACAGAAAAGGTTATAACATGTTGGTTTAACTCTCATTTAGGGTGCATATCCAAATTTGAACAGATGCTTCAACATTAATCCGATTGGAGCTAAAACAGACATATAGCTATTTCTTTATGGCCACAGTCCATCCATCCATCCATCATTCAGACAAAGACATTAACTTTGAAATGTTGCTGCACAGGAAGTAACCAAAAATCTCAACAGCTATAAATCATGCAACACACTCTTCACAGGGACCAAAAACAAGCACACCAACACACATAAATTATACTGCACACGCACAGAGTAGTAGTATTGATTTTTTTTGGCGGTATTTCCCTGAAGAGGAGTGCAAGTCGATCCATGAGTAGGCGAGTGATACTCCCCGAACGGTTGCATGTAGTTTGCAGAAAGACAAAATGCACACCTTTATCCCATTCTGTCCTTTATTCCCTTTGCAAAACAACCCTTTCCCTTCACGTTCAAAGTAAAGTGAAAGGGTTGTGAGGTCAGAAAGTAAAGCAGTATAAGAAGAAGCCAGAGTAACATCTGCCCTCTTGGCAACTTTCCAACCCAGATTCCTAATTTTGCTTCCTCACCATGGGCTCATTGTTTCTACTGATCTCCACTCACTTCTTCTTCTACTATGCTGCAAGTCATGTTAAACTCCCTGCGGCCCTGCTGGGTTTCTTTGTAACAGAGCATGCTGTCTGACAGCACTGAGCTGAGAGTGTGGCCCCGCTCTGCTGACTTCCACTCCTCTGGTTCCACTTGGCTCCTGGACGGCTACTGTCAGCCAGAGCTATCACTCCTTTTTGGAAAAACTCCATGTCACCAATCAATACTTAAATGAAATCCAGTGGGATCCGGAGTCCACTACGAAAGCCTATTTTAGAGCTGAAACAATTAGCTGATTTAACGATGAATTGACTGACACAAAATAATCAGCTAATCTGATGACCATCCACTAAATTCAGTCGTTTTTAATCAAAAATATAAAACATTTGCTGTTTCCACTTTTCCAAATATGAGGATTTGATGTTTTTTCTTGTCAATATGATAGAAAAGAGAAAATATCTGAATTTTACTATATTGTTAGCAAAACAATTCATCTATTTTCATAACTGATCAAAAACTCATTTAATCTAATTCAACTGATTTCTACTGACAGTTTAGTTCCTGAGGACAGTGTGGTTTTTAAATGGGTTCCATTTTGAACAAATATACATGTTTTGGCTAAGTGAATTAAACTGAGTAGTTAACTGAAGCGATTTCAGAGTATTGCATTCATAAGATATCTGAAGATTTCCACATTTCCCACATTTGCAGGCTGAGCAGGACGTCTGCGAAGTCCTGAAGTCCTGAGATGAACATCTGGGCTTCAACTTGTAAACTCCTCGCTTTTTGGTGAATGAAAAATCATCACCTTGAACATAGCTGTCACGATGCTTGTAGGTATGCATGACCACGTCCACAAACAGACAAACTGGCATGTACAGACAGGTCCTTGTATATGCAACCAGCTTATGCCACAGATTAATCAACAGAGATCCGGAAACAGGAAGGGAGCAGGAGCACGAGGAGGGAAACAATGATTGTAAAGTCACTAACAGCTGTAGACACCTATTCCTGTTCAGGCAGACTGTGGGGATTTGTGTGTGTATCTTTGCGTGAGACTGGGTACAAAAACACAGAAAAACAACCTATCCCAGTGTCTCGCTGCCTTGTCAGCACTCTCATCCTTTCTCTCCATCATACAGCTCACCTCAGGCTCTCCTCATCCTCTCTCTTTTAACATTTGGCCTTTCTACTCGCTTCCTCCTTCTAGGCCACTTAGGATTTGTCTGGCAGTCTGCCCTACCTCACAGTGCACACAAAGTAAAAGTATACATACACACATAACCAGACACTACCAATGAGAAGACACAATGTGCAAGCCATATTCTCCGCCATTGTAACTACTAAATGATGTATCTGGCCTAACACCGCCTGCTCATTTACCTCTATCACCACAACCACTTGCGTGCTATTTTTGGCCCATTGTATTTGATGTGACGATGGAAGAAAAGCATGCCTTTAAATACAGAGGAAGTTGAACGTAGGCAAGTAGGCAAACAGGAAGTCACAGCAGCAACAAGGAAAGGGGGTTCTGTGCATGGTAATGGTCTCAGCAAATCTGCAGCAGCCACAAGCATCTAAGAGCCGTCTCTGGGGGAGGGCTCCGGGGTGAGATAAAAATCACAGAGAAGCTATTAATATAATGCTCACAAACAGCGACACAGTGAACAGCCGCCCTGTATGCTCATGCTACCCTTAAAACACACTCACTCAGTACTCACGCTCTGTGAGAACTATGAAGAGTATGGATGGTCATCTCTTTTGGAAGGCATCAACACAACTGTGTTTTCCCTCTAAAGTTGCCAAGAAGCATCCACATCCATCCACATTTATAGTGAAAGTTTGCTTTATAATTTCCCTATAACAATTCTGCTCCCGGGGAGACGCCTTACTGACGAAACAACCAGAAGTGAGAGACACACATTTCTCAGTGGGATTCCAAACTTCTACTTGATTATTTTAAAAAAGTATTTGAGACTGTTTTAATTAATGCCAGCACATGTGATCACTGCTTTGTGTGACTCATCTCTGTCTTCATTTGTTTTACAGGGCTCTCTTAAAAGAGATTGCGATCTCAGTGTGACTTCCAGAACGGAAAAAAAACCTTAGCCTGTAACTGAGGCTGACAGAGAGACGGAGACAGAAAAATACTTTTACACATGAATAATGATTTCTTTATAGCAGCATTTCTTTCACACAGGGTTGATAACAAACAAAGTGATTAATCATGTTTGCTGTACCGTCAGGGGGCAGTTCACATAGACTGTGTAAGTTTGTATCACTTTAGCTTGTTTGTCTTATCGCTGTAATGCAATGCAATATCGAGGCTGTGCCGCTGTCATTTGGTTTTCCTTGTAACCTACTCTTCAGTTTTAATTGTGCATCATGTTTACACTCTACCATCATCAGTATGATTGACACAGGCACTAATCAACTGGCAAAGCTCTGCTAGTAATAAACGGCGACCGTTTCATTTTGAGGGAAAGTAAAGTTCACTAATTTGTCCCACTCGTATCTCAAATCACAGCCTTTTTATTCACATTTAACTTGCTAGTCATTATTGTTTAGGTTGATTTGAGATATAACCACAGAGATACCAGAGAGCAGTCTCTCACCAAGGGATGGGGGCAGACCCTGACAGAGAAGTACACATTCTGAAGAGTCATTCAACATGGAGTGTTTGGACAGCTGACTGGCGCAGCTCTCATTCACAGCAGTCAAGTGACCACGGACAAGACAGGCTGTCGGAAGCAAAGGGTTAGGGGGGAAAAAATAAAAATAAAAACGTTGCCTAAGATTACCTCTCCACCCCGATAGCCCACAAAACAAAATGCCAGCTGAAGACATGAAACAGGTATTGAACCTAAATACAAATACGTTTCCCATGCAAAGTTACTAGAACAGAAGTTTTTCATTTTCAGAATGACTCAATGCCAGAGGCCTGAGTACACTTTAAACGCCCACGCTGGGCAGCATCAAGAGAAGAAGCCATCAATAACTGCAGGGAGAGATGATATGGGACATCAAAGGGGCTCATATGTTTAAAAAAGAAAAAGAGAAAGAAAAGCTTTATCCGATGTTAAGACGAGAAACAACACAAGGAGTCAGTGCAAGACAAGGTAAAGCACACATTGTGAGGTTGTTGACACAGGTAAATCCTACACTTGAAGGCTAAATACTAATCATAGCTTTCTCAGTAATGTATGTATTGTTCAGTGTTTGTCCTCTCACTTCTCTCTCATTTGCCCCCGTCTTCCAGCTAAGATACTCAAGTGTTACATTTGATCTCTGTCAAACAAGGAAAGAAGCCAGTCTAGATGGTGCACAAAGAATGCAGTGCTATTTGCTTTTCAGTAAAGAATGAGAGCTATTTATGTCAATGGCCTTAACATAAACTAATGCTGCCCAGAGTTTAGAGCATAAATCAATACTCCAGCTTTCACTTCAAGGCCAAAAAGGGATCTTCATTACCACTCGCACCCCATTTACCCCCAGATCGTGAATGTTTGACAGATTCTGCGGTCCAAACTGAAATAAACCTTTGATTGAACAAACAGGCTTGCAGTTTTCAATTGCTCAATGCACTGCAGCTTGACAGAAGATAAGCTTATGGACGAAACATAAACAAATTAAGAGAATATCTCTGACAATGCCGCTTGTATGTTACAAATAAGCAAGACACAGTCAAGTTAAAGAGCATGTACTTTAACTTCTACATTGCTGCTGCAATGTGGAAATTTCCCAATTTTACCTTATCTTATCTTATGTGATCCAATTACAACACAAACATGGCATTAAGACAAAGCAAGGAAATATAAGAACAGCAAGCCCAGCACTACAACTAGTAAATATGTTGACCATATTTGTGAATAAAAATTAGCCAAAAATGTGTACTTTGGTTTTAGTTTAGAGATCATATCTTTATACTGACTACTGTTTGCCATTTACTTACTGCTAATTTTTAGCATTCCAGGAATACTTCTATTGTTTAGTTAGTTGTGTTGTGTAAGACTCGCAGTGCAGCCTTACTGAATTTGATTCCTGTGTGTTTAAGCTACTGGGATCCAATTGGAAAACTTCTTGGTTGAATGACAAAACTAAAGCAGGATGCAAGTAAATGAGGATGTTTTCCTTGAGGAAATCCTGAGCAGGAGGTTTTTGGACTTTTATATTGTTCGATCTAATACTGACGTTTTTCCCCAACTTTGGTTAAATATGTATCTCCAGGGCGTATGGAGCTAAGCCCAGCTGCTATTCAGGATTGATGACTGTATCATCAATTGTAACAAAATTTCCCTCAGGGGATTAATGAAGTACTTCTATCCTATTCTATTCCATTCCATACAGAGACCACTTGAGACAGAGACCACAGCTTATAGAAGACCACTAGCCAATGTTTTGTTTGTATCTCCTGATAGTTATAGTAAGTTGAACACAATGGTCTGCTATCAATGTCACTGTTCTAACTGTACACTTACCAGATTGTATCAACAGGTTCAGCAGACAGGAACAGAGGCCACTGTCACTTGACCTTTGCTTATCACACAGGGCACTTGCATCAAACCACGGACTAGTCCAGGTCTGCTCTTGTAGCAGCACTCACTGGACTCCATTTACAGGAAAATATTTAATCAGCTGATAAGCACCATGGTAATCACGACATGAACCCTTGGCTTGGAATTTATCTAAAGGCTGCAATTATTTACACTCCGCTGATAATAAGTCACTACAGCCCACAACCCTCCCCACATGGATTTGGTTAACCCTGGCAAGTAAGCAACTCAGTCCCTGCATACTAGCGAAACACAGAGGCGCTTGTGTAATAAGCCGGGGGCCAGACGGAAGATGTAAAAAATATTATTAATGTGCACATGAAAGACACCAATGTGCTTGAAGGAAGGAAAAAGGGATTATTATGAACACATGACAGTAAAGTATCCCTAACTGATCATAGTCTGGTTGAAATAAGAGATATGAGGAGATGAGCACTGAGGTAAAAGGGCTGACTACTGATTTGCCCTCCTGTCAAACTGTTAAAAACGCACACAGTGGGAAACATTAAAAATCAATGCACACCAACAGTTTAGAAAGACCCATTTATGCAATGGGTATCACTTGTTAAATGCACCACGACAGTGAATGTGATGTTGCCCGTGTATCTCGTGTGATCGCATCAGTCTGCTGAATAGAAACAGGATGGGTCCGAAGTGATCGGCAACACCTGCTGTCCTACGACGCGCTGCTGGACCCACGTCAGCTCCATTTCTGCCAGTTTGTTAACCCAGGCCTCGCAACTGTGGCTTCTCCCTAAAAGCCCATCATGCCTCATGTGTGTTTGACAGCTTACCTTTGCCATTCTGCCACGCTGTGTACCACGACAGGCTGAGGAAAGACGTGAAGAAGATAATCGCAGTGGCCACAGTTCCATTTCTGAGCCTCATCTCATTTCAGCGATGCCTCTCCTCGGCTGAGTGTCGGGGACCCCGTTGCCGTTGCCTCCCTTCCTCTTCTCTCTGTCTACCTTCAGGGTGTTGAGGCGAGTGTAGGCGCAGACATATGGGGGCGTCAAACGGCAAGACAATAATAAAAAAAGAGGAAATAACACCAAGCTAGTCAACAGGACTGCGACCACAGACTTGTTCAGCGCTGGGGAGGGGAGTGCTCGGATGTACCCTCAGTCTCGGTGCGCCTTTCCTCGTCGTTGTTAGCGGGGCTCCTCCTGTACCGTCCTACGGCGATCAGTCACGAGTCAACTGCCTTCCGTGACGAGACCGCTTACATTGTCGGTTAAGACAGAGCGAGCTAGCTGACGATACAACCCATTGTAATTTTCACAGCCAGACGTTAGCTACAAGTTACAAGCAGAAGGCATCTCGAGTGTGTGACGGTCTGTCCGCTGGGATAGGCTGCTTGGTCTCTGACGACGGCCCGAAAGGCAACGCCTCAAATTACGTTGATTCCGCTTCAACTGGCAACAGATGAATTTTAGAAAAAATAAAAACAGCGTGTTGCTAACTAACCGTGCCTCCGGTTAGCCCTGCGACGTGGCCCCGTTTAGACAAGAAATATGTTAAATTTCTACTGGAATATTTTTGTTAAATATGCGGCAGTTAGTTTTAAACAAGTTTGTTAAATATATTTGCTCTACGCACATTTAGGGAATGAGTAGAGAGTTCTCGCGATATTTGGCACATGACGCTCGAGAGAGGGAGAGAAAGTGAGACAACGGCGGTGAGTTTTAAGTTATGATCCCGAGAAAACGTGTCAATACATTTGGAATCATTTACTTTGTATGAGCTTATATGCCATTAGTTAAGAATTCTGGTAGATATTCATTTTCACAGTAAAAATACTTTTTATAGACCAATTTAGATGACTTTCATACTTTCCTAGTTTATTGATTAAACTTAGTTATTTTTATTGTTATTTTATTTTTAATTAGTGTATTAGCATTTATCAGGTTTACCTTCTGTTGCTGCAGCATTTAACTTCACGTTAATCTAATGATTCTGTATTCATTTGACTTTTCGTCTCATTCAGTCATGAACTCTACGTGTGAAATCGTTATAATGCCGCAAATGGGCACATATATGAACGAGTTTTTGTTTAACCTGCCACGGTAGCCTTATTCGTATTAATTTGACTTATTCGCCATTTGAATGCTGTTCATTTGTAACCGGTTGCGTGGGATGAGTCAGTGTGCCTGCTGTTCCTGGGACATTCCTGAGGGTGGCACCAGAGCGGCACTTTTTATTATTCTCCTTAATAAACTATAGCCAGCGTGGGATTAAGACATATTTTTTATAAGTAAACCATTATAGCCTCGGTACATCTGTGTAAGTATTGGTGTTATAGATTATTATTTGTGTTGTGGAACGTACACAGTCATTTTAATTCATTTTGTTTAATTAGTAACTTTAAGTATATAAGCACTCTGAGATAATGCTGCCACAGTCAATATCTCACTTCTTGCCCCAACAAGAGAGACAAACAGTAGGACAGAGATATATAGACATTTATAAATAGACTTGGATTAACCAGCTTGTAGTTACATCCATATCTTCTTTTGTATTTGTGTTGTTTTTTTATACACTCACTACACATGAATTGAATTATCCATCCATTAACATGTCATTATTCAGATATTTATTTAATTTTTGTTATCAGTAGTATCTCCCCTGACTTCTCTTCATTTTATTACCAGCAGATTAACACTTGCATTATTTTGTTTGTCTTACATTGTTAAAGCAACATTGAAATTGTGCAAAATCAAAGTTGTTTACTTATCATTAGAAAGGATGTATCATTTAATCCCTTGTGCTAATAACACGTTTATAAACTGTCCTCTGCTGCCACCCTCAGGTATGGTACAGAGACAGCAGAAAAACCTGGTATTCCCAGTCAATAAACACAAATTAACAGCTTTGATATGATACACACTGCTTCACGGTGTCAAACATTTAAATTCATAATGCCAGGAAGACAGCAAAATGAAAGCTATAGATCTAAGAGCTCTAACTATTTTAGCTGTATGTTGTAAAGATGTTTCATACTTTTTGGCTGTCCACTTGAGTCAACGCCCCACTCTAAAAATAATTAGGCTAATGGCTACAAACTGCTTTCACACACAATGAAACAGTTAATCTTTTTGATACTGACAATCCCGGTCTACCTTTCATGTCACCATGTACAGGCAGGTCGTATGGGAACATCTTTCAAAATAAAGAAATTAGCCTGCACGTTGTACATATATACATAGCAACATAACTTTCTGTATTTGAGTTAGGGTTTGAAGTACTGCATGTTGATGTGATTAAAATTAAAATAAAATTTGTGCAATGTTTTGAGACTTAGCAACATTAAATTAGCAGAAGCCTCTTAAGAGTGACCAGCTTCGGCTCTTCACTAAGCAGTGACTCTTCATTCTACAAGTTCAGCCAGTTTGTAGTCAAATTATCTGTTTGAAAGCAGCAGCAAGCCCTAATAGATAACAAGAACAAGGTCCTACCATAAGACCTTTTAAAAACAGATAAACTGATTTCAGCTCTCATTTTCAGCCACTATATTTCCAAAAACAACCACATTTAACTTAAACTTCATTCATATTTGTCAAAAAATTAACAACCAGAGCTCGAAGTGGTGACATTACAGTTCCCCAGAAGGTTTAAATGAACACAATAAAAGACTATGTTGTTTAATTGGTTTGCACAATAACGGTGTGCCAACATTCATTTATTTAACAGCACACATATTTTTATGCAAAACCATGAAATGTCAAAATAAGTGTTTATAAAGAATATATTAAATGACAGAAGTTTCTATGCCAGCTGTAATGACTGTGACCATTATAGTCAAATAGCTTATTGACTTTAAATACATTCACACATCAAACACAGAAAAATGATTTTGTGTGACAAGTTGAGTGGAAAAACAGCAGATGTGAAGATAGATTCACATTTGCAAATTAAAATAGCATTTGAGAGGGAATTTGAAGATCTTCTTCTGGCACCGTATGTGTGGTATAGACAGCTGAACTGATCTGTAAAGGTAGACACGATGCAGAGGGAGGGACACTTTCTCAGAAAGGCGTAGCTTTAAAGTAATCCTCCAATGGAATGAGTGATGTGCCTCCGACCCAGTCCTGCAGCCAGACCTGGATCAACTCCAGCTTCATGAAGAACCACTTGTGTCCCACTGGCCACTTGGCCATCACGGGATGTCTACAAACACAAATCAAAAGATACTGAAGATACACGTAGTTTTCCATCATTTTCAGAGAGGAGGGAAGTCAGCATGCACATTCATACACCACTACATCTCCAGTTCGCTAAGGTACCTTGAGAACATTGCTTCCTTTGCAAACGCAAGCTCCTCTGGGGCCACCTCCACCATCTTGCCTGTAAGTGTAAGTCGAGCACATCTTGGATCCTCTGGATCATACACCATTTGCCTTCAGACACAAAAGACCATGTTAGAACAACAGCACACACACTCTCAATATGGTTATACCTTTTCTGAGCCTCTCACTGTCTTGCTGTCACTTAATTCACCTGGTAACTACCCTAAGGTCCAAAAGGCTCAAAGCTCCTTTATGTTGTACCTCTTGATATGTTGCTTGAAAATACATACCACTAAAGCACAATATCAACTGATGAGACAAAATGCTTCTTGTGGGTTTTGCACTATTTCTTTCACCACCTTAGTTTAATGCATTGTTTTATTTTCCTCAAATAATTTTTGTTTAGTGAGATCAACATACAGCCAACCTGCCACGGGAGAACATTAAAAGTTGGGACTCACTTGCAGAATTCTCCCTCAGCCTCTGAGAATGTGAGGGAGGCATACGGATTACTTTTCAGGTCTGACACAGTGTTGTCCATGGGAGTCATGTAAAAGTAAATGACTCCAGTGCTGTTGTCCAGCGGTCCATCACTCACTGAGAAGATGTTCCCAAAGGGGAGACCTTTGATCTGCGCAAAAAAAAAGGATTAACCCAAGGCGTCAAAACTGAAAGTTTTAGTGTACACCCAAATAAATCTAAAAGCAAGTATGGTAAAGCTATGAAGTGAAAGCGACGACTTGCCATGACTATTTATGTTATGTTATGTTTGATGTTTTGTTTAATTACTATCTGTAAACACTGACAATTCTCACCCTCTGCTAGAAATACACTTTACAGGGATTGGTTAGTGGTTACTAAGCTTTAGCTACCACTAAGGTAAGTTCCTGGATTTTGGTGAAAGTTATGAGATGTGTGAATGTATTTAAAGTCAATAAGATAACTAAATATACAGTTACCACAAAAGTAGTCTTGTACCAGCAAATGTAAGTATTAAAAGTAAAAGTAATCATGATGCAAAATGAGACTTTTCAAAGTGTTCAAAATAATGGAGCCTCCAAGGTCACAAAAGGTGATTTTGGATTTTTGGCACCAGATCATAATTTGTGTACCGTCATTATCATGCTCCACAAAATCAAACTTATTTGCCTGGGACTTCATGGGCTTGCTTGTTGGTTTCGTTGTGGGACAAGTTACAACTCTGGCTTCCTCATAAGAACACGGTGAACTTAAATACCTGCATAGCTCTGCACAACTCCAACCAAAGCAGCCCCGTCACTGTAAACACAGTGGTGCAGGGCTTTGCATCTGTAATGACGCTTCATACTTAGATGTTACTTGTATATGTATTTATACTACACGTAAATGGAGGGAGGAAGAACACTTCTATTCAACTAGCTGTCCCTCTGACATATTTGAGTAGAAGTTGCATACACTGGAATTACTCAGGTAAACTGCAAGTACCTCAAAATTAAGTAGTTGAGTAAATGTACTTTGCTGCTTTCTTCCACTGGACCTCAGTACTCGTCTGTAAAACCTTTGCTGCAGCTCCAGCCGCAACGAGAATCAGTTCAGTGCAGTTCTGTTTTATTGACACAGTCATTGTGTCCACAGTCAACCCTACATATTGCGTGTGTGTGTGTGTGTGTGTGTAATACCTTATCTTGAGTTGAAATGGTGGCCAGATGTCCCCAGTCACTGTAATGAGCGATGTATCTGGCGGTCCTGGCGGTCTCCTGGTGAGGCGGAGGACTGCTGCTGGCGGACTTCTTCTTCACCTTCTCCAACCGATAGGAGAAGAGGCGAGAGGAGAGCTGCGCCACATTGTCGTTTTCCGGTTTCACCAGCTCCGCGGGGCTCTCCACGCTGTCTCCGAGAACGCTGGAGGATGGGTACGCCTGCTTCCACAGACCCGCACCGTCCACCAGCAGCGCCGGGGCGACCTCCTCCGACAGGTCCGCGTCCTCCACCACGTCGTTGGAGGAGACGACCCAGGACACGGAGCTCCTCAGGGTGTAGCTGTGACACAGGCACAGGACACTGGCAAACACTGCCAGGGGAAAGTAACGGGCCCTCATATCATTGAGCTCGGACAATGGCCGCCCCTCATCCACTCTCTTGTTTACAACCTCACGTGTGTGTGTTTTCGTAACACGGGGAGATTTTGCAATAGACAGCAGGCATGCAGCGACCCCTACTGTCAAACCAGGGATCCTTATATGTAAACCACCGTTTCAGGACGAAAACTGGCTGATATTTAAATGAAGGTCTGCAGTGGTGAAAAGTAACTGAGTACATTTACTCAGTTTCTGTAAATACGAATTCGAGGCACTTTACTTGATTTCCGTTTTCTGCTCATTCACATGTTGCGTCAACAAGTATTAAATTTAAGGGTTTCACAAAGACAGTCTTTGTAGAACCGGTTTCTTTTTTTACTAGGTACTCCGTCTATTTTAGTTTAATTCACAGTAATCTAAACATATGAGGAAGATCAGCGAAACTAATGCCATGGATGTAGAGTTAGAGCAAGTCCCTTAAAGTCTTTTAGGCACTAAACATCACACTTTTTGAGTGATAATGAACCCAATCAGTAATGTGTTTGTAATGTAGGACCAATACATGTTCTGGTTTCTAACCAAAAACTGTATTAGTATTATACAGTCTGTATTATTTGTATTATTGTATCAGTTTGTATCCTATTAGCAGCAATGATCCATTTTCACTGTGACAATGTTAAGGCCTGTAGGAGAGGCTGCATTGCAAGTGAATGTCCAATGAGTCACATACATTACTGGTGAGTTTAGCACACAGGAAAAGGCCTGGGATATGGAAGTCTTTACTCATACTCTCTAAAATTATATATTGGTCTTGATCCACATTCACCCTTTAATGCTTCATGATGTGTTAGAAAATGTTTTTACCCATATATGGTGCTTTGACAAATCAATCTGATGTTGAGGGTGTAAGAAGTTAATTTCTGTATATTTTAATTTAGTCATTCAATATCTTTGCCATCTTACATTAAGGCACAAATTACTCAAAAACGTAATATTAGAAATTTTATTATTTAACAGCAGTGACCTGCTAAATCACATTAAACATTATTCATAAACACCATTTATCTTGAAATGTCTGAGGTGGAGAAGGATATAATGAACTTTTTAATATATATATTATCCCTCTTTTTGTCTCTTAATTTAACAGTTTACAATTAAATAAAATCTTAAACACAAACACAGCAGCCTCAGCAGAACTGAATGAACATGTTTCTGACTGAGTCAACCAAAAATTCAACAGAACACTCAGTCTGCAGGGCTGTCGTGCAACAATATGTCTGTCTGCCCCTTTTCCCTCTCAGTCCATGGATTTATCACTCCAGGCCATTGACTTTCTTTTTGCCAGTTCCATCCAGGATGGTTGGCCGCTGTCAGACATGGACTGCAAAGCTGATGACATTATGGGTGATGACGAGGGTGACGAAGATGATGGTGCATTCTTCCTCAGCCACTTGTCCTCACGAGGCCTGTCTGGAACTTTGGTGGGACTTGACTCTGAAAGAAAGAAAGCTGTGTCATGTTGCTGCACACTGAGATATTAAATTCTACCTTAATTACTTGTGTCAACACACCTGCAGGTTTTAACCCTTGAACCCCCTCTGGTTTAGTGTCCTTGCTTAGAGGTGCGATTTTGGCTGAGGCAGCGGATTCACCTAATGTCTGCACCTCTATTTGAGCTTTCTTCACTTCCACCTGAGGAAAATTGTGAGTTATACCATTTGAATTGACAGCATTCAAGGAATAAATACAATGATATTTAATAGTGCATTACTGTCAAGAAATCCCATGAAAAGACCCAAACCAACAAGGTATTGATCTCTCTAACAAGTCAACTTGTCAATGTAATTGGAGTCTGATGTAGCTTGATACTGTGCACCAGACATAAACCACTGTTAAAACACATTACAAAATCGTGCTGGCTGGCATATTTCTTCATTTGGATGAACATGGGAAATTTAACCTATTTTAAGTCAATCCCTCACACATGCACGCAAGATCCCGCTATTGTAAAGGCTCACTAGCATGCCAAAGCAAAGTGGCTAATGTGGATAGTGTCTCCACCAGTGCACTATTTATTTCATGTTATATGAAATTATATCACTGACCTGACTTTGAACATCTTTAGAAGGAAGAAATGGACTCAGCACTGATTGTCTTAAACAGTGCAGTGAAGTCCAGTATTCAGGAACTGACTATCGTGCCCTCTTTTTTGATGTTTCATGGGGTTTGTTGACAGAAGGAAACCTCTACTGTAGAAAATCATCAGCATTATTCACAGTATGAAAGACAGTTACAAAGAAGTACCACAAACCCCCTTGGTTCCAGGTGAAGCGGTCCACTCTGCTCGTTTCTCCAAAAAAGCAGCCTTCTCGCTCACTGACCCAGCCCAAACTGGCCGTCTGCCTGACGTTGGCGCACCCTCATTTTCTTGCACTGTGGCTTCTTTTTCCTCTTTTCCCAAGGCAGAAACTGGAAGGGAAGCCGATGGGATGGAAGAAGCTGAAGTTGGAGCTGAAGTTGTGGATTTAAGCTGGTTGGTGGGGTGGAGACTTCGATTGCTCCAGGTGGGTTGTTGTGGGCCCAGGGAAAGGTAAGATTGCGCAAGTGTGGCACTTTGTGCAAACTGAGATGAGGTCTCTGTTTGTGCGGAACAGCGCGAGGGAGACAGGGTCGTCCGTGGGTTGGTGTGCACAGATGCTGAGGCAGACTGAGTTGTATTTGGGTGCGCCTGGGGTTCACCAGTTTGTTTTGATGTTTGTTGCTCCTTAGAGATGTTTGGCTGAACAGCAGATGATGCTAACGTCTTCTGTTGCACCACCATTAGTGGCGCTTTTACAGTCTGTGCTTGATTTCTAGTTTGCACTGTCTCTGCTTTTACTGCCTCAGCTAACGGTTGAATTGCAGCCTCTTGAGGAGTTTTACTTTGCGCTTTTACAGTCTGTGTCTGTATTTGTGTCACAGTCTGTGTTTCTGTTTGGTTCACTGCCTGCGCCTGTGGTTGGGGTCTAGCTGCTGTCTGTGCACCTGTAAAATCTCTTGGAAATCTGCTAGTAAAAAGCTGTTGGAGGCTTCTTGTCTTTTCCATGGCCAAGCTCATCCAGGACACCTCAGATGGGGCCGCTTGGGGGGCCGTCTGTGCATCGAGTTTTGGCTCCTGGGGTGGTGCGAGGGCAGTTTCAACTTCTTTGGGGCTTGAGGAGTTAGTTTTTGGTTCTGTTGGCATGATGTGAGGTTCGCAGGTCAATGGCGGGTTATGCTTGACTGAAAGGGAGAAGCCAGATGGGGCTGGATCTAAGGAGTGACACAGTTCAGTTAGACACACTTGGCAGCTCTGTTAAAGTTCTCTAAAGTTAAAGTCTATTAAAGTACAAAGGTCCCCTGTGAAGAATCTTATCACTTTAGAGTGAATATGTACTATGTGAAAATTACAGTGTGCATCTGTGAAATGTTTAACTCTATAGGGAACTGAAAAAAGATAGGAGCACAGTATGGAATAAGATTTTTCCTTACAAAGTGAAAGTGAGATCGAACATTAGTAAGATTTCTGGAAGACTCACCTGTCATTCGGAGGTCTCCAGAGGAGGATGTGTTGTTTGTTGACAGTTTTTTAAAGACGATAGTGTCATTATCAGTTGTTTCCTGTATTTTTTGTTTGTCACATTGCTCCTCACATATTGGTGGCTTTGTGTTGTGGTTAGAGGAGGTCTCAGACCGATATCTCATTGACTGAGATGTGGAGCGCAGTTTAATGCCAAATGCTCTCTTTCCTTCATCCTCCTCAACCTCCTGTGCTTCCACTGCCTCTTCCACCACCTCCTGACCTGCCTCCACCTCCTCCCCCTCGACAGCACCTCTATCAGTTGGTGCATTTTTAGATGGCGTCACTGATTCCACCTTTTTGAGGTCCTCCCTCCTCTCCCGTGGCAGAACTGAGCATTTGGGTTGAGGTCCCTCTTGTCTAAGTCTGCCCACAGCAAAGGGGCCCCCTCTTGCCTGGAAGTCTCTAAGTTCTGCCTTTTCCTTCATGCTGGAAAATGGTTTCTCCTCTGCTCGGTGCCTGGATTCAATCTGTTCCAGCAGTCCCACAAAGCTGCCTGATCTGGGTCTTTCTACATCTCGGTTTTTGGCAGTGGTGATGGAGAAGTGGAAGGACCCCGATCCTGGGGCGGGTCTCTTTATTACCCCTGTACTCTCAGTCTCACCTTGAACCTGCTGCTGAACAGAGGAGGACCTGAATGCCTCCACAGAGCCGATGGCACTTGAGGGCTGGTCGGAGGAGACTTCAGTCATTCCTGCCTTGTTTGGAGTATTTTTCTTTTCATGGGAAGTAACTTGTATCTCAACCCCGCTCTGTCTTTTCTCCTTCACCTCTGACGGTATGAAAGATGAGTGTGGACGTTCACTGGATGTTACATCTGCTGGTCTGTGAGGCTTGACTCTAAGAACCTGTGGGGGAACAGAGGGGACTCTGCCAGGGAGAGCTGGGTCCTGCTGGGGAAAGTTGTGAGTTGATTTAGATGCCTCTGGTCCAACTGGTACCTCGTCTGAGGATTTTGAAGGACGAGGCTCAGATGTAATAGAAATGATGGCCCCTCCTCGCTCCGTTTCAAGTGTTGTCTCCTCTTGAGTATTATGCTGCTGCTGCTCTTCTTCTCTGACAGACTCAGGGTGATCAATGTTGTTAAGATCATCTAAGAGAGACCTAGAGTCAGTCTGCAAAAAAAAAAAAAGAAACAATGTATTTAAAGGTGTATGTCTTGGCAAACATGGTATAAAGTGAAAAAATAAGTATGTTCACTCACTGCAGAGAGTCTCTTCTTGGTGCTGGGCCTCTGGTTTCTGGGCTTGATAGACATCCGGTGGCGTGCAGCAGACGTGTCCAGGCAGGGCATGAATTGGGCCGGAGAGCTTAAGTCCAATGGGGCCTCAACCACAGAAGAATTGGAGGAGACAGATTGAGGCAAAGGATGGGATGGAGTCAGAGGTGCAGGTTTGGGGATGGATGAGAGTGAAGGGGAGAGCGGCTGGGATGCAGTCTAAAAAAAGGAAAAACAAAGTGATTGCATTATATTAAACAAATCTCCTGAAAAGATCAAAACCAACAATGTTATTATCTTATTGATATTTCATGTGTTGCCAAAGCCTGACATAGTTTATTCCTTACAGGCCTCCATGGTTGTACAAAAATGATAAAAACACAGTAATGACCCACACATTTGCACTGGGTGATGAGCTCCTTCATTACCATGGTCATGGTTAGTTTTATTTTGAGTCAGTCCTATGTACACCGTTCTGCTGCCATGAACACTCCCCAGTGAATCTGAATCTGAGCCTGTAAATAGTCCCCAACAAATGCAATATTTACTGTAAAACTGAAGTGCACAGCTGCTTAAGGATTACTGTGCCTTTTTTTAAATGAAACTCTATATTTGTGACCTATTTTTGTCATTTATGCCTTAAGTAGTAGTACATGAGTACATGAGCTTGGTGGGGATTGAGTGTCACATTCAACGTGGGGAAGATGGAAATTGCTTATAGCATTTTCATGGGATTTAATGACAAAAGGAGGATATGGAATATCACAGACCTTATCACTTGACATCACCACCTTAAACTAAACATAATCATTATTCTAATCTAAGACTTGACCCAGCAGGAAGTTCAAATTTTGCAAAATGTTGACATTTTTATGATGCTCAGTCCCCATAGAAAGCACACAATGAAACACACATGGTCACATGGTAATGCACATATTATACTTGCTATACTAATCTAAACTGGAAAACAAGCATAAGCATAAGCTTCTACCAATTGCATCTAAACTGAACATGAACTGGTATTAAATAGGGCAGATAACCTGCTGTATATCACTTAAGTAAGAAAATAAATCACCTTGCTCAGGGCTCCCTGGCTTGTGACGTCACTTCCTGAGTTCTCGGGTGGGCTGTGGGAAAGACCGTCATCCCCAGAGTGGCTTTCAGGATCCTCTGGTCGTCTGATTGGCGGAACCAGAGGTGGCGGACCCAAATGCATCTTCTGTTGCTGAAGCTTCATCTATAATACCAGAGCACAAGAACTACGTCTACAAAGGCTCAGGTCCCAAAAACAAAATAAACAAGAATAAACGACTCTACCTGCAGAGCTTTGATCTTGCTATGAACATTTTCCTGGGATAAGACCCTGGCTGGTTCAGCGTCTGTCAGGACCTGATCAGCCAGAAAGATGCTGTCATGGGACAATGCCCGTGATCCCATCATGCCCTGGGAGCATCTGTTGTAACAGTTGGGGGTACAAAAACAGAAGAGGGGTGAAGGCATCGACTAGAAGTCTGAGCAGAAATGGAGCTACAAAGTAAACATTTACACTCACGCCAAATCTTCCTCTGATCCGAGTCCCTCCCCTGCTGTAATGTCACTGGCTGACTGGCTCAGTTTGGCGTTTTCCTCTCCACCTGCTCTCTTACTCTTCCCGAAGAGACGAGTTTTAAGAGTCTTGAGCTTGAACTTTTTACGTCCTAACAAAGATTGAGATGGAGATAGAACCAGGTCATAACAGCTCACACAAACACACACACACACACAGTTTCCTCTCCACACCCTATATACTCGCTATCTGATTCTCTATCATTGACAATAAATGCTGCTCATCACATGTTCCACTGTAATGCTTACAAAGTGTTTCCCTCCTCTCGAAGCGACACACTGACTATCTTATAAAGACAAAGCAAATAAAATAAAAACTACATTTCAGATAATCTCACTTGGAGCGTCTTCAGTGCTTTCCTCAGTATCTCCACAGAAAGACTCCATCAGTCTGATCTCTGAAAGAAATGCAGGACAGACTTCATCAAAAGCGCGTAAAGAGGGGCACCAATCATGAGAAGCAATTGTGACAACTAAAACCTCAGGCATGCATTTTATAGAGGCTGTTGTCACATGCTGCTGGGCATCTAACATGGTGTGATTACACCAGTGCTATGTCCTCTGCTCTCTGCCAGACGTACACATTCACTCCACTAGACTGAAGGTTCAAAGGTTTATTGGCATTGTCATGAATGGTACAAACCTTTACTGTAGCTAGGTGGGGCATGCCGAGGAAACTCTGTCATTATGATCAACAAGATATGATCAATGAAGCTTTTATAAGGATTACAGTACACGCCTTAAATACTGTGTCATAAAGAAAAGGCACATCACAGGTTACAGAGGAGGTATTTAGATTTCTATTATCATATTGCACTGGTAGGGGTATGCGTTAATATCACGCTGTCACATAGCAGTGCAGCCTGAGTAACGTATCATATTCTGTGAACAAAGCAAAAGCTAAAATCCTGCTCTCAGGCAGCTTTTCTTATGCAACTCACAATGGACAAACATCCACATTGGGTTGATGTGTCACTGAATGTAAGACTGAGTGCAGGCTGCTTGCTGTCCTTTGTTTTACAGACTTTATTTTGCACCCTGTATTGGAGCTTGTGTTTTATTCAACATAATAAAGTGTGGGCCAGGAATCACACACCTCTCCCTGTGTAGCCAAGAAACTGTTGTCAACACAGGTTGATCCTGCACAGTATGGGTGCCTGATAAGACAAGATGTGTTAGGTTACGGATAAACATGCAAAGTCCACACTGCACCTCTCCTATCACTCTGTTCCCAGACTACAAGCACACCTTATTGGAAACAATATAAGAAGTAGTGTGTCACATTTGACTTACACAACTTTTGAACCTCTTGCCTTTCAAGAACATTTCAATTTGTCTGTGGATTTGTCACCACTAGCCCTGAATGAAACTGAAGTGCTCGTGAATCAAGGCTGTACCTCAGACTTTTGTCATCCAGAGAGCCGAGCTATAGCCCCAACAGAAACAGAGGATAATCCAGTGGATTATTGACATTGCAGAGAGATCCTTGCAAGATTTCACAACACCATAATCCACAACATCTTAATCACAAACTTCCCATGGCACGTACTGTGGCACACAAAATTCACCTGACCCTCATTCAGGAAAAAAGCCCTTCTCAATACGAAAACCTGTTAAAACACACATGCATTCACACATAGTTTAATGCCAAAATGAGCAAACTCACCTAGTGTCTAATAGCAGCCCCTCTGCCCCCCTTCCGCTGCCTTTGTTCTCCTCTCCAAGCAGAGTTGTCTTGCCTCTGCTGTGCCACTGTCCTTACGTTTAAACCTCAGGCTCGTGTTGTCCACATCTGCAGACGGAGGGAGATGCAGAGGAAAGGGAGCAAGGGAAGTGGAAGGAGAGAAAAAAACAGACAGGAAGAGAGAACGAGAGAGAGAGAGGGAAGGACACTTCATGACAGGGTAAGCAAATGCACAAAGAGAAAAGAGGACAGAGGAGAATGAGAGAGAGAGAGAGGGAGAGAGAGTGGTAGAGAGAGATATACTCTATTACATTAGTGGCACACTGTGGCCCTCTGCGCTAAGCTCCTTATAAAACGCTAACCTGATTTTAGGCCCAGAAATGAGAGTAGAGGGAAAAAAATAAAGCTCCAGTTGGAAAGAGGACAGGCAGACATGAATTACGGCTCATGGAACTGTTTACACATTACACCGGGTTGCTTTTACACCCCTGGGTGATCACAGAGGGGGGGTCTATGTGCATGTGTGTCTTAGAAAGTTAAAAATTAAACAAAAAAAAACCCAACAAAAAAACACCAACCAAGAATTAGCCATCTCCTCCTCTGGTGAGAGTTCAAATCTAAATGGACCAGCCATAAGAGATACATTTTGTATAGCCTTCGACTGTATACGAATACTGTAATGTTATGTGTGTCATCTTCATCAAAGAATGGTTAAAGCATGTTTCCTCTGTATTTCTGCTGTAAACCAGCAAATAAGGGCAAAAAGTCTGTTAAATTGTCCTTGTGCTGCAACAGTAAACCCAACTTTCTGCACATTCATACAGGATAGTATTGAGAGGTGGAAGCACTATCTAGGCCACTGGGCTACAATCAGCAAGAGGGAGGGCAGCAGGAAGTGATGAGAAAACCTTAGCATCCACATTTTGTGTGTGTGTGTGTTTTGGAGGGGGGGGGGCAGCTTCTCTTATGAGGCTCCTCATTGTCACACAAATCCTTATCTCCTCCATCAGAATATAAACCCCAGCCACTGACATCTGGATTACATGCAACCAAACACATGCCGCATGTTAACAGACCACAGTGACATAAGACTCTGGGATGTGGTTAGGGTTATTTCCATCATTTGTAGATTTATTGTCTGTTATAGTCGCATAACGGACAACATGCATGCAAGTTTATCTTATCAAACACTGTCATTACAGCTGATGTGTTGTTTCATATGTGTACATATTGAAATATAGTGTGTGTTTACAACACTCACAGTGCCGCAGCTTTTGTCCTCTCTGCAAAAGGAAAAATTAAGGTAGGAACATTCATCACCGCTATGGTCATCTCTGGTTCATGTGCTTCTCTGGATTATAATTTCTTCTTCCCGGGTCCCTCCCGGATGAGGACTGTGCATATCGAGATTAAGGCCAATAGATAATCCGATCACAGTGCTGTTTGAACTCACGCGGGGGACCATTCATTCAAACAAAACAGCTTCCCATGAAAATGTAACAAGGGGGATATTTTCCCATGACAGCGAAAATACTCTTGTCATCAAACTCTGATCAAGTGACACACAGCTTGTTACTGCAACCCCAGCCAGACTCTTCTCATACAGCCTTTTCAGGTCTGTCTGTTTCCTCTCCTGTCCTCACAGTGAGGTGCACCTGGCCTGGAAATGAGTCTAAAAAGCTCCTTTGCCAGTATGAGAAGAGAGAGGCTTCCTGTGTGGGGACTGCTGCTCTTTCTACCTCTCAGCCGGGTATTTTGCATTGCTGTTGTTTTTTTACTTGTGTGTCTTGTGATAGTTTCCAATGGATTTGGTGGGTTTTAAAAGGGTTTTTCTGGGATTTATTTGGGGTTGTCACATAACAGTCAAATATGCAAAACTTTGGGCTCACACATTACCAATATAACAACTTTCTCATAATTCACATCCCTCTAGGAAGGGTTGAAACTGCCTTGGGACAATAGTTGTACCCACTTACAGTGTGCCTGTGCATGACTAGTGTGTAAAGGAGATGCAGAATAAATATGTTTTTGTATTATACTGTATTGGCCTCTGATAGAGTTTCAGCTGCATTACGTTTTTCTGGAGTTGCAGTAAGACTGTGATTAATGAGATGCTATTTGAATGGTTAAATCACTAAGTAATGCAAATAAAGACACTAAAATAAGACTTACCTGAGTTATAGGTACGTATCCAGTAAGACTTCATTTTATCATTATATTTGTATGTGAGTAAGTTTATTTTTAATTGTCTATTTTTTATTTGAAATGCTGAACTTTAAGTGAACTGGACTCAAAATAGGGTTAAAATCAAGTGATAACATACAGAGACATTTTATTGTAAGAGCACTTTTAATACAAATTTTAAAACGTTTTAATCTATTTTGCCACCAGAGGGCGGTGTGACACCCTAAAAAGCATCTTTCTGCAGATAATTATAGACCAGCCATTTATAGAAGTAAAAAAAAGCGATAGGAAAGAACCCTTTCATGAATAAAAGATGCTTTTACATAAACGACACCATAAATATAAAATTCAGTCAAGAGTGTGACAAAAAAGCCTGTTGCAGTTAGACAGCTGTTGGCCGATCAAGTGTACCTGAATGTTAAGGCAAATCCTTGTAAGGAAGTGAAGAAATTAGTGGAATTAAAGCTTTATGAACATCTCATAGTGTTTTTGTATGTTTGGTGTGAAAAATGTCTACGGTGGTTTCCTGGCACTGCCTGAGGTCATAGTCACAATATCCAATAGAGAATCGTCCCTGGAAGACAAAGTGAAACACAGCTTACAACCGGAACTCAACATGTCGACTGGGAGACGATCAGCACTGTCATTCTGACAATGGCAGCAACGTAACCAGATACATTTTAACTTGTATGAAGTGTGAAGTCTCACCTTAGGTCTCTTAAAGTAATCCAGCCCTCTTCCTATCTTGATGATCCAGCCATTGTCGAACCTAAAATCACAATTTATCAATCACAGAGAATGGAATGCAAATGTAAAACAAATGTGCCGGTTTTGGCGAGAAATGATTCATGTGTCAGCTCTACCTGATCTCCCTGTCGTGTATAGTGGAGGAGTACTGAATATCCAAAGTCACTCCCTGAGCATTGAGACTCTCTTTCAGCTCGGCCAGAGCGCTGGTCTGTTGGCCGCTGTCCGCCTGCAGGACAGGACCAGTGGCGGTGAGACAACAGCACAAACTGAACAGAGGAGACTGTAACAACTGCCATACATTCTCTATATAGTGTGACCTCGTTTGTAAAATAACCTACTTCGTCTTGTGTAGTGAGGAGATGGATCCGTTTCACCTTGCAGGATGTTTTTAGCAGCATCTCACAGAACCGCAAGAAGTTGTACAACTGGAGTGGAGAGGAAGTGGGAAGTTTTTTTGCCACCTTACAGTGAGTTTCTTTAGATTTACACGTTTTGTTCAGCTGTAAATATCAATACAATGTATCATGTTGTATTTTTAATTGAAAACAATTTTTTGGATCATGCTTATTTTACTGACTAAAAATGAGTCACAATTAATCAATCTGAGTCATTTGTTGATAACAAACACTGAAGACATTGATTGGCTGTAATTCTGTTACACATCATTGTCGTTTTGATAGTTTTGGCATTATGAAACACAGGTCAGACAAAGTAAACAAGTCGAAGACATCACTTTTGTAGCTTGCTTAAACACAATTTCATTTAAGAATATCAATATCCTTATCCAGTTTTAAGTAACTAAAAAGATAACTGACGGACTGATTGGTAACTGAAATGATCGGTAGTTCCACCCGTGAACAAAGCCAAACAAAAGATGCCAATACCAAATCAAACCCACATAATAAAACAAAGATCTTACTTGGTGGATGTGCCGGATGTATGGATCTTCCACCCAGACCTCTGTGAGTAAACTGCTGATGTATGGCTTGAACAGAGCATCATAGCTGTAACCAGTAGCATCCTCTGCTATTCTAATCTGCTCATGGTATTTTCCATCTGACACAGAAAGAAAGAAACAAAGAAACAAGAAGTAGATATTAAAGGTGGCACAGACAGCATCTTACAACAGTAAAGCATTTGTTTAGGAACCTCCACACATTTGTTGCCTCAACTTATTTTATCCAAAAACCAATCTGCATTTCTCACCAGAAGTATTACACTGATCCAGGTGTTCGGTATGTCACGTAGTTTGTGATCACTTGATTAAACTTCATGTAACTTGCAGAACATGAACTGAAATAGTAAATTGTAAAGATATTCTGAGTAGATCTTGAGTCAGAGCCAGGTGATGACCTTATAATTCCTAGTTTTTGATCATGCTGTGGTCTGTGGATTATGATCAATTACATTTTTTTAAAAATATGCACAACTACACCACATTAGGGGCTGTTTTTAAGGGCTTTGGGGCAGATCCTACTTTACTACCTGTTTTGATGGTCAAAACGTCAGTGGCTCAACAATTGCTAAGTAATTGTCTTTTAAATCAAATGACCACAAACAAGACTGTCAATGGGGCACCAGGGTACATTCTTGCTGCCTGAAGTAAATGTATGAATTACCTTCTTTCATCTGATTCACATGAGCTTTGATTTGCTCTGCTCTGTCCATGTAGCCCTTTATCTTATCCCTGTAGTGCCCTTTCTTTGAGTCATCCCTCACAGCTGCTGGCAGGAGACAAGAAAAAAGAATAAGACATGGTTCATGGCCTCATTGTGCCGCAAATGTCTAAGGACCTACAATAAGGACCTTTCAACACATCCATCAGCAGCTGGATGCCCTCCTGGTAGCAGACGAGAGACTCCTGGAAGCGGCCGCCCTGGTCCAGCTCCACTGCCCGCTTCAGGACGGAGATTGCGGACGTTTCCATCCCTGACACGTGATTTTGTGCCATTGCCCCGTCTATACTTCGTCTTTTCAGAGTGTCTATCAAACTAACAGGGAGTTCATGCTCGTTTGCCGTCAAGAAAAAGCGCTGAAAGAAAAGGTACTACCCTCCCAACCTGTTCGCTAAACAAGTGCGCCACAAAAATAAGTCCCTGGGAAACGTAATTCTTCCAGCATTAAGTAATGAGCCACAGTGTTCAAGAGGGTGCATTTTTGACAAATATGTATAGCGCTAATGTTTCATTTTTATTTATTTGACCTGAATTGCAAATTATTCCACTTTTAAATTACCCCAAAAAATCAAAACAGGAATAGGAACCTTGTTAAAGCGACACTTTTCATGTCGATGGAGTTGTAGTGTAACTGCTTCCGGTAGAGACAAAACTGTCATGAAACCGACGTGACTGTCCGTCTGTGGTTGTTTTTCAGCTGTTAAATTAACGTTTTGTGTGTTACTGTGTTGAATGTGATGTGAATATAGTTACGTTTGGTCATTTTTCCCATCGCCGATAGCTACTTTCCGCTCCACGCGCTCATCCTGGGTCGGGTCGCGCGGCTGTAACCTTGGCGTGCATGACTGTAGCTCTTTTGAATCTGAAGAGGGAAAAAACAAACATGTCAGGAGTCTGTCGCGGTCTGAGCTCTTTACGAGCCAAGGTAAGAACATCACCTGCAAACATGAACCGTCCAATACTGACAGAAGCAAATCACGTTTTCCGTTATGAATTAATGGCGCTGTCCACAGTGAGGTAATTTTGCGCTTACGTGGGAATTTACTGCCTGTTCTGTTTTGACACTCAGTAAACGGGTTGTTCTTGAATTCACAAACATAAATATACTCAAGAATTGCACATTGGAGTTCCCAAAAACCTTAAACCCAGCTGGAAAATTTGACTTGCACAAGAATTCATCAGTGATATGGTCAAAGCTCAAAGGTCCCGATTTAGTAGAATGGATAAAACATCTGCCTCTATATCTTCAACGTATCAAAGTGCAATATATCGCATGAATGTAAACAGTTTTTTTTCTTAAATCACATGAAAAAATAACCAGCAGCTAAAATCATTGACTTAAAACATTGCTCACAAATGCAGAATAAATCCAGAGCTATTAAAGTGATCCTTTCAGATATAACCACGCTTTGCTTTTAACATTGTGTCACTGCAGGTCCTCACAGAAGCTACCCTGTTCCGTCAACTGTGGTTTGTGTCTGCACGCAGCAAGTTTTCCAAAGCAAGAATCCCACCAGAGGTAAGAATGATGGCGAAAGCCAGCGTGTCCGCTGAGGTGCAAATTTGTGTCAAGTCTTATTTTAATTTCTTAGTATATTTAGTTCGAATTGCTGTCACACGGAGCAGAATTCCAGGGTCTATAAACAGTACTCAGAGGACAAGAGGTTTTTTTGGGGGTGGTCATTATCCACGAAACATTTAACAGATTGAATTGGTTATGTTATTAATGATGTTCCTTTGTGCTGCACGTCTCAATAAATAAATCATTACTTCTTCATAGCATTTTGCTGAGAGATCAAAAGAACATGAGAAATACGGAGGGGATCCAAACCAACCTCACAAACTGCACATAGTGACACGAGTCAAAAGCGTGATGCGAAGACCGTACTGGGAGAAAGAGATGGTGAAATACCTTGGGCTTCAGAAGGTAGGCTCACAATAACCAATGCAGGGTCACATGGGCCATTTATTAGCATATGTTTTAGAGATGAAAAGGAGTTGGATTGACATTCTCTCTGTTCTCTCTCTTCGCGTTTAGGCACATGTACCTGTAATTCACAAAAATACACCTGCAGTCAATAACCAGCTAAAATTTGTCAAGCACCTCGTAAGGTAAGATCCATGCACAAAAAGCAGGCGACATATCTGCATTTAATTATGGTCGTTGCAAAATTAAAGGAGCTGTCTATGCAAATCAAGAGAAAAGGTGATGACATAAGTAGATTTACAACTTCAGTTAAACAAGAGGATGTATCTCTTTCAGAACATGCAGCAGGTGCATATTAAAGCTATTTGTCTGATCGCTGGAGGGGCACTTAAAGAGACTGTTTATATGATTTTCTGTCCTTTCATGGTGCATTCAGGATCCAGCCGCTGAGGACTCCCTATGGTCTCCCTGCTGAACAGGACATGGCGGACACCTACATCAACAGCAAGGGAGAGTTGATTGTTCGTCGACTCCTCCAGCCTGCAGACCACAAGGCTATTGAATCTTAGCTCCGCCTTCAGTCGGATTACTTGCCAGCTCAGTCTTTATCATTATCTCCCACAGTATCATTGAATCCCACTATACTGACAAAACTGCCCGTGTGCCAGGTCTAAACTGTTTCTGGCTTTCTTCAGTTCAGGCATCCAGGCACGTTGGCTTATTTTGAACCTATTTAAATATCAGTTATACGTACAGCAGTTACTACTGAAAAATTGTAAATGAAGGGAAGAAAGAGTTTTCAGTGACAATTTAACAACAGGATATTTTTCAGGTTATTAAACAGTCTATTCAAAATTTGAAATGAGTATGTGAGTGAGTATGTGAGTTCTTGCTTGTGTTTGAAGAAACAAGCTGTCTCTATTCTCTCTGGTTCAGTCAGGCATCACACACCTATGGCCCCGTCACAGCTGTTTCTCACTCAGTTTTTAATGATTAGACTTTGTTGCGGGGGCTGTAGCTTTGTCGAATTTCAATACTATATATCAATCAGCTATATCCGCTCAGACGTGGGAGGGTTGTGGGGGCTGAAGCCAATTCCAGCTGGCGTTGGTGTACCAGGGTCCACCTTGGACAGGATGCCAGCCAATCAAGGGCCTGACAGAAAATAACTATTCAGGCTCACAGTTACACCAACGGGCAATTAAGAGTTACCAGTTAACCAGCATGTCCCACAGCTCACGTGCATAATGTATGTAAAAACCAATAAATGAAAAAAATCAAACTTTTCCTGATCTTCTTAACCTTCCCAACGAGGAGGGTTATGAAGCAAAGCAATTCTGACTGTGTGATACGAGCCAACAGTCCAACACAGTAACATTGTGTTGCACTGTAGGAACTGTAGGATCCAGTCTTCTCTCTCATACTGAGTAAAAACTCAGGATGCTGCTACAAACTTACCCTAACTTCACAGAATATAAATAATCCCCGTAACACATTTTTATTCCTTTTATACTTTTTATTAAGTCTGCAGTTGTTTAGTCAAACTCTTGCTACAAAGGAAATTTGTAAAAATGTATTCTGATGCTAATGGATGATCTTGGCACTCATGCGTTATTGTTTCTCTACTAATGTCAGACACGCAGGGTTACAAGGAAACATATGATATAAACACATCAACCTAAATCAGGATTCCTGTAATTGAAGACAAAGCTTTAAGGGACAGAACAACACAATGTGGCTAGGAGCTAGTTGACACATGATGCTGTAATGGCTCAGAGACACATATGCACTGTTTTTCTTTTTTTTTGTTGTTCAAATATAAAACAGGGCAGAAAATAAGGCTAAAATGCTAAATGTTTCTATAAAATAATATATTTAGAGAGATGGTACCATAAAATATCCTCCTGACTACCAGTAGTCACCCACTTTATACTACTGAATTAACTCCTTTTGCTATCAACAGAGGACATTTAGGGCTTTTCAATGATACCAAATGTGAAGGGGTGTGGCTTTGGTACCTTACAAAGATTGGGGAATTTTAAAAAAATTGTATTGGACAATATTTTTTTTCCTGGTAGTCAGGAGGATATGTGAATTTGTCGTGAATGGGTACGTCACTGGGAGAAGGTGAGGAGGAAAAATGAAAGCGGGCTGTCTGCTGGACTTTTAGTTTTAATGAGGTAGCCCTGAGAGAGAAAACCAGGCAACTGTCAGAGCAGTTTTAGTCATCTTCAGAATCAGAATCTGAGTCGTAACCTCGCCCTCTGATGGTTTTCTTCTCCACCTTTGTGAACTTTGTGCTCGACCTCTGCGTCACTGTAGGAGGCTCCATCAGGTTACCACTACAACAGGGAAAAAACAGCGCGATGTTTAAATCAGGTTGAAAGGTTTTTAGCTTTGTCGTGTAAACAGTCATGGAAGTAGCCGCCTTCTACATCTCACCTGTAATTAATAACATCTGCACAGCCGAGTCTCCACTCAAGCATCTCTGTGGGAAAGTCATCTGTGTTTCCAAGGTCAGTGAATCCAACCACGTAGTCCTTTGTTTTTCCATCTAATAGCAGGGCCAGAGTAGGAATGACCTTGATCCGCAGCCTCTCTGTCAGGAATGGAGCCTTTTCCACATTCAGTTTGATGAACTTGGTCTCAACATGCTTCTTTGCCAAGATTGCCAGGTGTTTGTCGAGGATCTTACATCTATACGGACAGGTCAGGAGAGACAATGACAAGTTCAGCAACCTGATGACGACTTACTGAAGACACAAACATTCAAAAACAGAGAAGTTAAGCTGTCAATGAGATGTAACAAAAAAAAAAGATTTAAAAAGCTCTACAATAAGAAACTTAGTTACAAAATGAAATAAATAAATACTAGCTATGAACTCACCTGAAGGTGGAGTTTCTGTAGAAATGACAGACGACATTCTTGCTTTCCTTGACCTCGCTGAAAAAGTCTTTCTCACTTGGGACTTCTCTGTACTCTCCGTGTCCTTTAGACAACCACTCCTTCAAAACACAAAACACTAATGAACAGTAGAACGGTGAATGTCAAAGAGATTTGGGTACCATGGGATCGTTGTGTTTGCAGGCTCTTGTTGGATGATTTGGGACGTGAACAGCGGCAACCCATTTTCCCCATGAAGGATTAGAGAATTAGTGCAGAAGTCAGACCAAGGCGATTGTGTAAAATTTACTCGGAATTCAATCATTAGTAACTTTGCTGTTATTCTAACACAAATGATTTTATACCTGGAAGATATATGGGGACAAGGCTTGACAAGGCTGCATATATATCAGTAAAAGCAGTGGCATGGACACATTATATATATTTGCAGTGGGTGCTGAAGTTCTGATATAACTGTTGCGCATGCTGTAAAACATGCATTTGCGAAATGCTCATTCTTTCTGTTTTGGGAGTCTTGTGCAGTAAAATGATAAGAATCACTGGGTGAGACAATGAAACACCAACTCCCACATACCTGTTTCTGTTTCTGGGCTTTTTTAAGTGCCTCTAACCGCCTCTCCTTCAGTCTCTCCAAATCATCCTCATCCATTTCATTCAGTTTGCTCAACTGTGCATCCACCTTCTCCTCCACCAGCTTGGCTGACTGCTCCAAAACCTTCGCTATGATATCCATTGATTGGTTGGCCATGGCTGCCTGCTCTCTGTGAAACTCGCTCTGAATCTGAGGAGGTAAAATCAGATCATGTAAGCCTCTAAATCACACACGCACAACAATAAGACATCGTTTGAGATATTTCCTGTCTATGACTGCCAGAAAATGCCACAATGATAAGTCTGCTGCAGCAGTGGATTGTTGCATTTAATGATAATACAAATTACATATATATTACATATACACATATATTCTGTCAGCATTCAGCATTATAATCGTTTTGAAGGCTGTAGCTTGTGATGATACTTAATTGGACACAGAGGAATGTATCTAGTGTGATGTCTTGTCACATTACACAGACATGTAAGTAGAAAAACACCTCTCAGACAGTTTCACTAGAAACTTAACATTCTTGCTGGTACCATTACTTTTGACTACATTAACTGAATTTACAACAGTATACCAATGCAGAGCTGCCACACTTAACAAATTAGTTGATTGAAAACTAATCACGTCTGTGCAGTTTTGCACTGTTGCCCTAGGAAAAAAGATTTTTAAAAGATGTCACTTTGGAATCGTGATCCTGATGATTAATTAATAATGGCAATCATGAGTTGCAGTCCTTACAACTCAACGCAACTGGAATAACAAATGCGCTGTTGCCAATCGCCCTGACGTGAGCAACGCTGCGATTTATTATAATCACCACTGGAGTGTGTACTGTCCTGTAGTTTCTGTCTTTGTGAAAACATAACGCGGAGAGCTGTCAGACTGAGCAGTGTCTCCAGTGTAGAGACAAAGCCATGGTAACTGGGCACACCTTGTTTTCACTGGTTGTTAGCTAACTTAGCGTTAGCATAGCCAGGCTTACATATTTAGTTATGGTTATCTGTATCTCTGACGTCTCCATTTTTGAGTTCCGCGCACTGAATTTATCAATACCAGTTAACCGAAGAATGTAAGTAGATACTAACTTTCCCCGGTAATCAGACAATGCTAGAGCTAAGATAGCTGCTAAGCTAGCTGCTAAGCTAGCTAACGTTAGCTCTGCGAGTGTCAGAGGTGGTTACAGTCGCAGAGAAACGGGACATAGAGTTCCTAAACATGTGATAACAACAAACGTCATCGCCGCGTCGTGTTAAAATTAGAAAATATGAATTCATAACCAACAACGTCGTCAATTTGGTACCTGATGGATTTCCAGGTGCTCACCGACACTTCAGTCAGTCCGCGAAATACAACGGTCGCAACGGATGTTACGTCATTATAGGCATGTTGACGCACACATACACAAAATGAGTTTTTTCAACGTGTTTTAGAAAATGGGTATGAAAGCCATTTTTGCATTGCATTTGCGTTTTTTGTATTCAAAATTTAAAAAACCAATAATTTAGACCATGTCTCATATACAGCTATTATACATACTAAAAAATTTTTTAGGATTGTTATACGTTTCTAAGTATTTAATAATGATAAATAATAAAAACTACCCCTCAAAAATGCTATATCCAATTTTATTATGTCGTATATCCTATGACCAGTCGCAAAGCAATAACAAGCTTCTCTCCATACTACATCTAAAACACATTTTATACCTCGGGTTTGTATTCATGCAATCTGCAATCATGGTGTGAATGGAGCTGGTGAAGAAAGTTCAATTGAACCATTAATATTAGATTTAAAACAAATAGTAACCTGTCTGGGACCCAGACCCTTTTATTAGTTAGAATGTAGCTTTAAAAATGATAAAGACAAATGGGTTAATACAGAGTTTACAGTTTATTATCAAGATTTAGAAAACTTACAAACAAGTTCACAGCTTCAGGTCTTCAGGCACAAGCCAGTTTTGAGAAGTCAAGACTGGCCAATTTTAACTTCTGGCAAGAAATGACAGATGAAGAGAAGCAAACATCTTGAAAGTGAGTGAAAACTTGCACATTCTGAATAACATTCATTTCAACAAGTTAAAAAAAAAAGATTGATTTGGTTTGCATATAGAGATACCGTTTGAAACATTTCAACCACACACATGACATCTTGTATGGTGAGATCACAAGCCAGCCTGCCAGCCGCATCTGCTGAGTATTTCTAATCACCAATCATAAAAGTTAACTTCACAGAAATACATGATGTAGCCACAAGCCAAACAAATGTCTCCAATGTATGTGCACAAGTACATACAAGGGAGTTCAAATCAGGCCACCTGTTTCTATGCAAATCCAGCATTATTTCAATATTCAGAAACTAGCAACTCCACTGGCAACACAAGGAAACCAAGAGTTACTCCAGGTGCAAAAGCTGTATGAATTGTTACATTTTCTTGAGGGACATCTCACTTGTTAGTGAAAGAAAATATGCATAGGCTACTTATTGACTGCCCTTACCCCCTTCCAACATCATCCCAAGTCAGAGTGCTACCGAGAATCAACAGTTAACCTCATATGAAGTGCTTTGGCCAGCTTTCTTTCTGATTTCCATGTTTGCACACATACAAACAATTAAAGAGTGAGAAGATTTACAATTTAAAGACAGTTACTAAGAATTCACTACATGTAAACAATACAAGAGGAAAACCCTCCACGTACATATTTTCCTTTAAAACCTTTAACAAGCGTGTTTAAAAACATTATTTATACACTATAATAACAGGGTTTGGCACTTTTTTTGCAAGAAACAAGAAAAAAGATACTACTGTATGCAGCAGAATATATTTTGTTTGCTTTTTGTGACACAGTAGTTGTAGATATTTCACAGGTCAGGACAGGTGGCGTGGAGCACCAAGGACGCACTGATGAAAAATAAGATTTTTATTCCTACCATTTCTGAGATTATCAAGTCTGATGTCTGAGGAGTGCTACAACACCGACTGATTCAAAAACAAATGTGACCAGCCTGCCAGGTACAACGTGATGTTTACCACAGTCAGAATTTTAAACCTTCACTGTTTTAACTGGCCACATGAATCAAGAATAAACCTCAAAATGTGCCTGTGTAACATTATTTAAACCTTTAGAACACCTAAAACAACTAATTGATCAGATGAAAAATGTTTTCCAGGATGATGCAAATTTAAACTCTTATAAGGCCTGAATTAGACTGGATGTACAAGAAACAGCTAAGCACTGCACGCAAAACCTTTATATAAAATTTCACACGTTTTAAAACGAGTCATTGCAATGTTTAAAAAAGAACCCCACATGAAAAAGGATGAATTTGCAAAAAGTTGCTACGATTATCACCGTTTTGGGTTTTGGTGACTAGATTCTAGGTACATTTCCTGCGTTGTAGTTAGTAGTAGTAGGTGTCCCTTGAAGAACAAGTAGAGAAAACGATCTACTGTGAAATGTGTTAATTTATGTCTCATGATGCCACTGAGAATATTTTAGCAGAAGCTTCAGTGTTGTCATAGTCAAGAAGGAGGAAAAAGTATCATTTCTGGTGTCGTAACTATGTGAAAGTAGCAAAACAAAACTCAGTGGGAAAACAGAGGTGGTGTGACACAGTGAAAACAGTAACACTCCTTCTTCATGCTATCTTCAAGGTGCTACCATAGGCCTGCTGCACAACCACCTGTATGTTGTCTAGGATGAAGTCAAAAGCCATACTCCAAACAGACTCCACCGACTGCTGCATGAGCCTGCACACAGGAGATCAATATGCAACATGAGGAAAAAAACGACAACAAAAACTAAAACGGGGTGGCAGATAAATGGTGGAAGTCAAACCGAGCAGAACTTACCTTTTCATGTATTTTATAATTAAATCCAACTTCTCCAGATCTTTATCATCGATCAGATCAGTGCAGTACTTCACCACCTGCAGGATATCCTCCTCCATTGGTTCTAACAGAAGAGAAATAATCAAAAATGCATTTTTGCAACCCCTCGAAAGCATCAACATGAGCGACTGCATGGGCTGAGACAGAGCTGTTTCTTCCGAGTATACCTGTTATGGTGGTGACCCATTCCCGTAGGAGTGTTTTGATGTCTGTCAGGTCACATGCTCCGGCCAGCGCTGGAGCAGGGCGAGAACTGAATTTGGACATTGCCTCTGGGATATCCGGTTTTGAGGTTGATGTGGAGGGACCGTTTTCAGTCTGGGAAAGGTAAAATAGATGTAAGCTGGAAAGATTAGTTACATTCCAAACTGTAATAAACTGACTCACATACTGCCACCACACAGAACACATCTTCTGCTTCATGTATGAAACTGTTTATTGGCTCACCTTTATTATGTTCACTGTTTCCCGTGATTTTATAGCAAGTGGAAGGGTTTTGACTGGACTGTTCATTGTCTGACGCCTCTTCACAGGGGAAGGACCATTTTTAACAGGGCTCACTGCATTTTTTCTCTTGTAGCGTCGCTTCACCCGACCAAGGCCAATCCCAACTCCTGACTGTTTCAGCTGCAATAGTGGGTTCTTCTGTTCCACTGCTGAGAAAACAAGAGGAAAACCATGGCAGTAAATCAATAAGCATGTTGATACTGGTAGGAAAAAGAAAACGAAAACACATTCCTGTATATTAGTTCTCTTGAGGACTTACATATTTTTGCCTGTGGTTGGACATTTGTAACACGGTTGTAGGCAGACTTAAGTTCTTCTTGGAGCTCTTTAGGAAGTGCAGCAAATACATCTGGATCAACCTGTAGTCAGAAAGCCGAGAGACTAAGTCACAACAAAATCAGCTCTTATATGTGGGGACTTTAGAGCTTTGGCTCTTCCGCTAGTTCAGTTACAGTATGGGCAGTCACAATGACAAAATGAATAGTTTGTAAACATTAATAAATATAGATCCAGGAGTTGGATCTATATTGAGGGAGAAGTTTCCAGGTGTTGTCAAACAGCCTGAGTGACACTGCCTCCGTTCCAACATGAATACTCTGCCTGATCCGCTGTGACCCAGACCCACAAGGTGGATGAACATAATAAATACATGAAATTTGATATTAGATTTGGTAAAAATCTAAATCTCCAAAGTTTGTGTCCTTACCTGTGAGAAGTTTGGCAGTTCCAGTACAATGCCCGGGCTGTCTGGCTGGTTTGGAATCTGAAGAACCAGAGTACCAACAGGTGGAGTGTACAGTGCAGGAGCTGAGGTAGGAGGACGAGGAGGAGAGGCTTCATGAGACTTCACAGAGGGAAGCTGTGGAAGAGGAGCCACAGGATGTGGACTTGGCAACTGATGGTTGCACGGCCTCCCATCCCGATTAGCCCACGACTGCTCCACTTGTTCTCTAAGCTCTGTAGGCAAGGCCTCCAACACAGAGCGATCCACCTTGGACATCACCAAGAAGCACATGTTGTTGAAATCATTAATTCAATTGTTGAGCCTTTGTTCAATCAATCAGCCAGTTCCTTCAGATCCTCACCTGTGAAGGGGAGGGGACCTCAATACTCAAGTTGAGACGTGCTCGAGACTGTTTGGGAGTTTGTCTGCATGCCTGCTGGTCTCTGCTTGTCCCCGGGACTGGCTCGGGAGGAGACAGAGGATATGGAGTGGAGCCGGATGACGGAGCATTGGTTGAGGAAGCCTTTTCCTGATGCATGTTATTGTCAGCAGCATCTGGAATATGAATCTTAAACTTAATGAATTTAATACATGACAATAAAGATTACAGACTGAAACACAAAGACTTCACACAAACCTCTGTTGTTGGATTTTGCACTTAATCCCTGGTCCAGCAACATCTCTTTGATAGACCGCATCCGGGGGCCTATAGAGTCCTGCTGGACAGAGTGATTTCCTTCAAGAAGCTGAACTTGGATGCCGACCCCCCTCAGGTCCTGGACCGGTAACTTCATGGCATGGAACAGCTTGATGACGGCAGCGGCAATTAGATGACCACTGTCAGTGGACTGAGCGAGCATGACAGTCCTGACAGAAAAGGACACAGATAAGAATGATTACACAAAGAGACAGTGACTCTGATAAAGCAGGTACAGGGACAACAGTCTCTTTCTCACCTGGCGAGGTTGTCACAGATACCATGGCCGCCATATTTAGCTGGTTCCAGAGGCGCTCCAACCTTGCGAACCATGAGCTTAAGGGTGACTCTGCGACCCCGCAGCCCTGCTTCTTGTAAACGTCTCTGCACCTCCATTGACAAATTTTTCAGGAAACACTCTGCCTCATCCACCTGGTCAAAGAGGTAAGAAGACAAGGGGGTTAGAGAGAAAGGTGGGAGATGGAGGGGGTTGAGAAACAGGGAAGACAACACAGATAAAAGAAAGTAGGTCTAACTTTAGTGAAACGAATGTTGTAGTTCATGTCAGCTGAGACAGACTTCCTCTCCTTCTCGTAGCGGACAGGACGGTCATCTAATCCCCTGCAGAAGCGAAACAGCGTTTGCCCAGTCCGTGGACCAAACTTCTTCTGCAGCTGAGACAGAGGCACCTGCTGAAGGTCGCCACATGACCTCACACCCATAGCAGCCAGCTTTCTGCCCATAACAGGCCCAACACCTGAACAACAGAAAGGACAGTTAATCAAACATTTACCACAGGAATGCTTTAAGACTGTAGAGCTACAGCCACGACCAGCAGGTGGTGCTGTTTTTACCTGGCAGGCTGGTCACTGGTAGGTCCCTGATGAAATCATCCACTTCTTCAGACTTTAAGAAGTATTGCCCGTCCGGCTTGGCCTTGCGGGTCGCCATCCGAGCCAACAGGATGTTGGATCCTGAACAGAAGAGTAGTCAGTGTGAGTTTGTAAAATAGGAACACTGTCTTTATCTATTTTACAAAATAACACTCACCCATGCCCACTGAGGCACAGCATCCTGTTTTCTCCTTGATGTCTGCTCTGATCGCTTTGGCCAGGTCTTCTGGGCTGATGCCCAGCTCAGCGAGCAGAGACGAACCGTCTATCAACACTTCATCACAGCTCAGAGCTTCGATGTCATGGGTGTAACTGCAAACAGCAAAGGAAAGGGAAGGTGCACTTTAGTTCATTTTGCAGTAAAGGGAGGTGAGTGAAATACAGACTGGGCAGTTCTTTTTACCTTGCCAGAGTCTCATACATGGTGAGAGCCACCTCTTTATAGGCCTCAAAATCATATGGGACAGCCTGCAGTGAGGGACACAGCTGTTTTGCTTTGCCAAAAAACATGCCGTTTCTCACCCCCGCCTGTCTGTAAGAGACAACCCATCAATCAGCATTGTGGTTAATACAAAATAATGAAAAGTGTTGTTTAATGAAAAGTAACCGCGTGAACTTACCGAGCCTCATAACTGCATGATGCAATCTCTGCCATTGAGAGAGCAGAAGCAGTATCCTGATCCACTCCGTTGGCATGAGAGTCAGGACTCTCCTGGGAAGGAGTTCTGTAAAGATCCTCATCTGGCCTCTCTGAGAGGCAATGACGTTACAAAAAGGTAAGACAAGTGCATTACAATACAGAAAATACACTAAGGCAGGCCTGTAAAAAGTCAGCAGCACACTCCATGACAAACAGGTGGGATATGACAATCTCACCAGGCTGAGGATAAGTCTGTTTCCTCTGGTAGTACTGCTGCTCCAGCTGAGGGTTAGCCCCAGCCCTCCGCGGCACTCTGCCCTCACCACGGTTACTGGTCACAGCGACAGGCTTCCCTGCAAGAAAACCACGAAGTCAACCTGGAGCTCTTACAAGCGCTATCAAATGAAAATCACATGTGCACAATATAAACAGTCAAAATTGTGCCTTACCTTTGAGCTCTGGCCGATGTCTGATCCCCACGGACACAAAGAAACAGTCCATGTCCACGTGAAGAATGCAAGATTTAACACTTGCAGGTGTCGATGAACCTGACCAAACAAATAAAATCACGCCAGGTCATCAGGCAAGTTTTCCAAATTAAAACAAGGACACGAACATAGCATCTGGTGACAATACATACATCCACAGGAATTCAGTTCAGTGTGACATGAGTACTGTAGCTATCTCGCAAATTAGCAGGGACACATGTTTTAATGTATCTTCCAGAACATGAGCATGGACTTTAAGGCCTAAGCATTTTGCCTTCATCATCATTACACAGTCCAACAGGATACACTGCAAGAATAAGAGAGATAGATGATGCTCAGCTAGTGTTTGAATTTGAACTGGAGCAGTTGCAGCCAAGTGGAGGGTGTCTTGGCAAAAAGAACAAATAGCAGCATGGATCTTGCAGAAAAAAGGGAACACTGTGACCTTTCCCTCCTTACCTCGACTGTCTGCAGAGCGCTGGGTCACAGATTTCCTCAGTTGGTCCTTTCCAGAAAAGGAGTTGGCCCCTGCCGCTTTCCGTTTACTATGCAGTTCATTGACGTACTCAGAGAAGCTGTTCCGCCATGTGGAAATCTGGTGTAATCGTGAGCGAGAATAGAACTCAGAGATCAAACCGCCTGTCTGTTCCAGCAGCTGCGCTGAAGACCTAGATGATGATGGTGATGATGAGGACTGGTTGGTTGTATTTAGTGAGACTGAGTCAGATGAAAAGGCATTGTGGTGACTCCCGTTCAGTCGAATTGGAAAGTGTGAAAGAGGAGTGTTTTCATGATTTAAATCAGTGTGACAGGATGGCTGGAGCTGTTTCACATGGTTTTCGGTGGCTTTTGTAGCATCTTGGTAGGTGGGAGGTGGAGGTTTAGGCTTCTGCTCATTGTCTCCTTGTGAGCTGGGTTGCTCTGGAAAAACAGGCTGGTCAGGCGGCTTTGGAGGACTGTGGGGAAACTCATACGGGTCAGGTTTGGTCTGAAACTTTACTGCAGGACTCTGAGGTTTATCCTCTGAACTCCGGACTCTGCATTCAGGTAGTTCTTTTTCATATGTAACAGGGGACAGGTCCTCTGGCTTTAAGGCACCATTAACAAGGTGTGTATGTCCATTGGTCAGGGGTGCTTCATTCACCACCTGCAGGGGGGAATCATCTTTGCCACACTCTTGTATTTCATTCATTTTTGAATGGCTCTTTACGTCCGATGAGGTCTGTAATAATCCATTTCTGTGAGATAAAGAGCAGATGTCTTTAATAAAGACTGACGTAACAAGACATTTGCACTGTGTGTAGAAAAACTCTCTAGTTCCTATTTTAAAAGTAAAAAGGGCTGCATACTCACATTCTTAAGTCTCCTTCCTTGCAGCCACTCTGGGCACTGTTGCAAGAGGAGATGATCTGAGGTTGTGGTTGGCCAGCGCTCTGGTGCTGGAGATTAGGATGAGGTGTTTGAAGAGTAGATTGCAGGTGCTTGTGTGGATGTTTTGATGTGCTTGGGTTAGACAGTGGGTAGGTGGGTAAAGGACTTCTGTGCCTTGGGTCTGTATTAAGGTGACTGGATGCTAAGTGACTTGGTTGGGGGTTAACAAAGCGAGCTGCAGAGCTCTGATGCGCTGATTGAGGTTGGATGTTGCCTTGGTGAAGTCTACTGTGGCTGGGTTGAGGGATGGAGTTACTCTGGAAGCTGGATGAAGACTGCTCATGGTTGAGAGCAGAGTGCTGTGGCAGATGAAGCTTTTGATGGACACCAGGGTGAAGCAGCATGTGGCTGGGTCCTGCCATCTCCGAGTTCGACCGAACAGTCATGCCAGGGAAGAGCAGGCCTTTATGTTTAGCATACAGCTGGTACTGGATGTAAGGCAGGAGACGCCCAGCCTTGATACTGTTTTAAAAAAATCACAATGTAAGCTTGGTGATTTTTCAGCAAATATTTTGACAGATACACTTCATAAATAATCCAACATGCCCATGAAGTGTACAGCTGCTCAGCTGAACGCACCTGTCAGTGATCCACTCCGGCCTGATAACCTTTTCTCCTTTGAGTTCCTGGATTTTGCTGTTAGGCAAGTTATTGGCAATGATGTGGGTGGTCTTGGAGCGAGAATAGTAGACGTGGAACTGGCCACCATGCAGCATCATCAGTCTGCGTAGTTCATCTGCACTTGGCTCTGCTCACAAACAAAGAAAGAAATGAAACAGTACACCCAAAAAAGATGAAGTTGATGTATTTCTTGAATTATGTAACAGTCAATTTGTAAGCTGAATTGTGAGGGGAAGGAAGGTATAGCATGGCGTTACCTGTATATCCATTGACATAGATGGATACTCCACTGAAAATGCTGGAGCATGAACCTTCCTTCTGCTTTTCTCGGGGGGCATCGAGTTTAAACTGCTCGTCCAGCTTAGAAACTTTGGCAGCCATGTAGCCGCCCTGCAAACAAAAAGGAGAGCAGTGACAGGATGAGGTTTGAGAAAGTCGCTAAGAAAAGACCCCCCCTGAAAAATAACAGCTGGCCAATGTTACAATGGTAAAATATTACAAAGCCTTTTCGTATGATAAGGAACATTACTTATGTACCCACTAGCACCAACGTAGAAATAGCAAACTTCATATGTTCATTATCTGCTGTTTACTGACATGCCTAATTTACGCAGATTGCAACCTTGACTTACAACGAGTTTTCCTTTGTAGAGTGTATTTCACATATTTCACATGTGTTCACAGTTCTCAGTTCACATAAACATGTCTTTATATTAATAGTTACAAACTACTCTGCTATTTTAGATCAGATCAGTTACACAGATATTAGATACTGTCTCATTACTACTCAATTACTTGAATGCTACTGTTATTATAGGCTGCTCTGGGCTATATGCAGCTCTCATAGTTTTGTTAATAGGTTTACCTGACAGCCTAGCCATAACCTATTAACCCAGTATTTACAACTGCACATTTAACTGCCGAACTGTCTACCTTAAGGTCACATTTCTCCATCAGTCCCTTTTGCACAAGTCCTCATCCTGATCTAATTTCTACCGAACATTGACAGATGACAGATACTCACCCTTTCAGCCCAACCATTGTCACCACCAGCATTGGCTTTCTTCTTCATCCACCCATCTCGACTCATACTGAGCTTCCTAAAAGCACAAGAGGAGCTGTTCATCAACACTGACTCATACAAGTCAAAGACGGGTTAAGACACCAGACTGCAAGCAAGTAAACACTGAATTCATTAATCTGAATTTAGAGGACACTCGTCTCTTTGTGATGCACACAAAGAGCTTACTATACACCCTAAAACTGATTGTGAGTGACACCACTAATCAGATGTAGGTGTGTCAATCATTTTAATTACAAAGTTAATAATAAGGAAGACACTCAGAGGTTATGGCATTTTAAAGTCCTGAGTGAAGTTTTGCTGTTTGTTTATAAGGCTGTTAGAGTGACATTTATAATGAATAAAAGCGAGTGCGTTTAGACCAAGGGCATGCCCGGGCAGGTCCTCTGCGATTGACAGGTAACATTAGGTTACAACAGAGCCCCATGTGGCACTCTGACATATTTTTCATGTAGGCAGCTAACATTAGCCTAGCAACTCAAAGCGATGCTTCGTTAGTTAACCATGCATGTCGCTGCGCCATGACTGTAACACTATGTCAGTTCAAGCAAGCAAAAGAAAAAATAAGGTTACGCGTGTAAGTGTGCTGCCTGCAGTCGCTAACAAAGCTGGCAAAATTAGCCGACAAACAATGGGTAAAGGTGCATGACTGTGTAAGTTCAGCACGGTGTTAATGGGGGTTGTAAACAAACAGCTGACCTGAGCGGCTGTTGGCTAACAGAAGTGACTTGCTGTTACCTTTTATCCTGTCAGACTGGGTTGTTAGCCACAGACTTCTCTCTGCGGATAATGCCCAACACAAACGTTGTGCGCGCGCTGATTGCGAGGTAAGACCAAAGCAAAGCGAAATGAAAATCCTCCGGACACTTAGCTCGACTCCTTCACCGTGACTTTATTCTTCAGTGAAGTCGTCTGGGTGAACTGAAATCCCTTTATTTTGTTACGCTGCCGCGCCATGTCTCCTCAACATTTTCGCTCACCCTCCCAGTCGTTTCGCTCTCCATTTCTACCGCCTGGTCCATTTGCTTTCCCTTTTCTCAGTGAGAGTCAAGTGCGCGAGACGAAAACACAAAAGTTCCGGTGGAAACTTTCAAAATAAAACATCAGCTGATCAGTGAACATTCAATGGGGCAAAATAAAGAATCTGCACACAAATACAGGATGTATTCGTTTAGTAGTAAACTAGAATAGTTTAATACATTACGTTAGGTCATTGAACATCAGCCTGCTTTCTTCCGGCCAGTCAAACCTATTAAATGCCTATTAAAATCAACTGCCACACTGCTTGGATAACAAATACAGACAAGACAACAATTGTTCATAAAATATCAATATACTGAGATGCCTTGAAAGGATTTGTAAGAGAAGCTCTGAGTCATTTGTCTGTATAAATAGGTATAGGTATCACTGATAGTTTATTCTATTACCCTTTCTTATTTCAGTCTTAGAATGATAATATGACTCAACAAAATGCCAAATTGATGGATTTTATTACTTCTGAAACATATCTATGTAATTAATGTTGTTATACTGTTTTCTACATGACAAAAGATCCTTTGCACTTAACTTTAATAGGTTTATCGTCAGAATATTATGATCTGAATTTTAAAAACGCTTACTTTTGATGTGTATTTTTTGTGTACATAATCAGTAAAACCATCTCCTCCTGCCTGGTCAAGTAAGTCATCATAGCAAAACTAGTACTTTAATTTCAAGAGCAAAAAGTATACAAAACTTCCGGTTCCCTTGTAGCTTTTCATAGCCAGCTTGATCCAGTTCATCCCCGGCTTCTTGTTTTTAGCTTCAAGTTGTGTTGTAATGCTGCCACTATGCGGGCAACTGAGTGCATGTCACCTGAAATGACTGTATGGTGGCTCTTGGACGCTCTGTACAGTTTCAAACCGCCCACTCTGAGACTTTCACACCGATTTACTCATTGAGCCCTACGTGAACACGAGAGTCGCTGGTGTGAAGCTGCTTGATGTTGATCTTGCAGACAGATCACCTTTGAACAATTGTCTCCGCGGCTTGAATCGGGAGGGTTGGTGTTGCATAGGGCTAATGCCGCCTGCCATCCTGCGGTAGACAGTCGATCAAAAGCAGTCTAGGTTTTGTTTTTTTTTTTCGTTGTGTACTGTCTGTCTGGCTCCGAGCACGGTTGTCCTCAGACGGCCCGGCACACGGGCACTGACGGCTGTGACGCAGAGGCACGTGCAGATTGAGCGAGCCAGCAGCGTAACAGCAGTCTGTGAGCACGGTGGTCCGCTTTAACCTCACATGGAGAGAATGATAAATATGTACAGTCAGAAATAAGAATAAAACAGCACATCTTACGTGTAGCAAACGTGAATAGAACAAGCAGCTAATATGCTCTCCTTTTCTGCTTATTTCTACCTCTTCTTTGTTTTATTTCAACCACACCGGAAGATGCCATGTGAAATATCAGCCTACCTGATAATGACAATAATGCGTATCTATTAATTAATATATCTCTTCGCATGTCAGGGCCTTATTTGATCTGGATGAACAGACGTGTAATCAACTGGCTATTTGAGATTGACTTACATGACCTCAAATGCGTCGTTATGGACAGTTGACTAAAGTAGGTCATAGTGCAGGGGGAGAAGAGTAAATGTCTTTAGTCTGGTACTGTATTAGTTTGCATCAGAACCCATTTTACAGAAACCAAGACACCAGGATGCTATTGACCCAAGGCTTGTCGTGTCCCGAAGAGCCCCCTTATTGGTTGTTCTCTGTTGCTATGGTACCAGACATCAGATGCTGAAGTTTCATGCGCGAGTTCTAGGTTGGTGCAGCAGGAAGTACTTGCAGTGATGGAGAGTCAGAGAGCCATGTATGAGTGTAGAGGGAGGGAGATCTCTGTCTCTGCACAACTGGGCTGACTAATGAGTCTGACTCACACACAAACACTGACGCCTATAGTGTCTCTTTGTGTGTGTCAGTGAAAGAGGTAGAGAAATAGAGAGACAATCTACTGCATCTCTGACAGAAATGCATCAATATATGAAATCTGGTGAGTATTAGGGAGAAAACTGTGTTTAGCCATGTTAAGACCAGACTTGCTGCATGCACATGAGGACACAGGGGGTATCCATTATTATAAATAATTACTGGCAATTATGCAAAAATCACAGTATCAGAGTAGCTTAATGTATGTGCAAACTGCCTGACTTTCATAGCTGGGCATCACCACCCGCATCTTTATTTGTCCAGCAATTCAAATAATTAAAAAAATTAATAAAAGTGAAATGGCAATTCAGTTGGATTGTCAGGATAATCCTTACATGTTTCAAGTGTGATCACCATGATCCAGAAGATTATGTGGCTGAAGTAAGTTTTGGCCCATTGACTTCAGCTGAAATCATAACACAAAATGATGTAAATTAAAATGTCAAACATTCTCACCTTGACACTGATGCTACATTACCCGTGTCACATGCTCTCAAAGATGGACCCAAACCCAAGAAAGTAAACTTAACTAGAGGAAGTCTCCAACTTCATTCAACTTATTCATTCAATTACATAATCCCATACCCAAACAGGGACACAAATCCATTTTGCATAAAAGGGACTGTGTATGTTGGCAACTAGGCCCACCAACATTTTTTTCTCTCATATTTCTTTTTCTAAAAACAAATAATGCAGAACATATTGCACAGTAAAAAACAAAACCACAGAGAAGTGAAAATATAATCAATTTAAAAAGAAGAGTCCTTAAAACTTCCATTCAAAAAAGCTGCAGACAAGTTAACTAGGAAGTGGTGTGTGATTTGTTGGTCTTTTTTTAGCATCTTGTCCTGTTTTGGCCCCAAGAAAAAGAAAAAGAAGTCCATTGGCTAATGATTCATTCCAAAGTATGACAAAAAGGCTTCACACATGAAATTGCACATACAACTGAGTACAAATGAGTCATTTTTCTGTCTCCGTGGGACATTTGGCAAATGATTAGAGACTTTATATCCATAGCGCACACACGACTCTGCTCGATTAATCTGAGCACGAAGAAGACGGTGCATGAAGTTCACCGGTGAGAAGTTCAAATAATGCTCCTTCAGAAGGCTTTGCACACAGTAAGACCCGGATGGCGAGCACCCCCAACATCCTATGAGGATGAGCAGCCCCTGCGGGTTTTCATCCAACTTAACGTCCACACAGTTCAGACGGTATCAGTGCTGTCCTGTCAGCTGCATAGAGATCCAGCGTTTTCTCTCATATAATTAAGGCATGTAGATCCAGTCTGTAGGTAAAAGTTAATCCTTTCCTTGTTAGTTAAGTTTGGCACTAATACGTATCCACTGAAGAGCCTGTCTGGTGTACTGGACTGCATGAGCAATGCTACTGTGAAGAGTCAATGGTCCAGACAACGTATTCAAGTAGTTGAAGAACTCTGTGATAAAAAAGGAGGAAGACAGTGCTCTTAAAATCTCTGCTATCAGGGGCAGATGAAACATATTCATTTTCATGTAAGCAAAAGTTATTTATTTGGATGTGCATTTGCATTGGTTTAATTGGATGTGACTTTGAGGAGCTCTCCTCACCTTTATTCTCCTTTGCGAGGTTGTCTGCCACCTCCCAGTACTCATAGCTGTACAGGACACTGTTGGTAATATTCAGGTGGTTTGCTGCCATCTGGTGGATACGTTGGGGAATGCTTATGAGTGAGGGTAAGTTGCTGCCCCCATGTGAACCCTGTCTGAGGTGTTTGGCATTGGGTGAGAGTGAAGAAGGGGGTCCTCCTGTACTCCTGGGAGTTCAAAACACAATAGTCAACAGAGCGATGGTGGTTGAATGACCATTCAGTGACTGTGGAAAACAAATGAATTAAACCAGGGAGCCTGCAATAGAAAGTTATTATCCACCTACTTCCCAGAGTCGTTCCAGCAGGGTGGTGTTGAAGGCACTTTTGGGGAACTCTGTAATGACACAATAAACAGAACTAAAAGTTGTCCAAACCCAGATGTTTACATTCTATCAAAAACTGTCCAGGAATTGAAACAACAATAACATTTCCTGTAACTGACACATCGGATTTGTGGTTTTCAGACAAACCTTAAAGTAATCCAGCAGAACTTTGGAGTATTTCAATGCATGGTCCTTCTTTAAACGAAACATTTGCCAGTAAAGGAGGGCAAGGCATCGGAAACTGTGGGCACACAAGCACAAGTCAAAGATACTCAGACGGACCACAAATCATCCCCAAAATGCAGGTCCTTCAGCGTGATGATAGATGTGGCATAAACAGAGGAGATGACATACGCACCACAGAACCGCCAGCTGTTTGTCTTCCTGTCTCGCCCCAGGGCCAGAGTGGCTCTTCAGCCTCATTGCGTACCTTAAGACACAGAACTGTTAACAATGCAGCTGTAGCTCATGCATATGCATCTGTGAGTGTCTGTTTGTCTCCGTGTTCCACATCCAAATGACTTGTATCTGTATTTGCATCATTCACCTAATAAGCTCCACCGTCTCTGAGTACATGGTATAAGGAGACTTTGCCTCTAGGGGCCCTTCCTCCATTGCTTTTCCACATTCCATGAAGGAGAGAGCAGCATCAATGTAATTCACAGCCTTCCCAAGCTTGTCCACCTGGAGAAAAGACATCCAATACAGGTAAAGACCGATTATTAAAGGAATACTGTCTGAAACAAGCATGACTTAGCTGGGAAGGTTTTTTAACTATCTGCATTTAGTTGGGAGATTTACCCAGGATGTGTTTAGCCTGGCTTAGGATAAGGGGGGAAACAGCTAATCTAGCACCATCAAAGGTGCTTTCAAGCAAATATATGTTAAATCTCTTAGAATGGTTTCTCCCTGAGCAAATATTTCTGATCCAGAAAAGACAGATACTTGCTGTGAGGACACAAAAACCTATATACATCCCATGTTTTGTGCTCAGAATGTCATGTGACTGAATTACTGAGTAATACACAGAGTGCTAAGATAAAAAATGGGACTAGTCCCCATCAAGAAACTATTTTGCATGTCTTTGTAATTCTAAACAAAACCCAGGCAAAAAAACTTGCCCTCAAGAAGGACTTAATGTTTTAAGAAGTGAATTTATCTTTTGTTTGTTAGACTAATGTTGCATCCTCCTCACTGGTCCATCTAAAAGAGTGTGGGCCAACTGCTGCATTACAAATCTCCATTTTTGTTACTTGTCTGTTTTAAATTGTTCCGCTTATCAAATATGAACCTAACAAAAATGATTTGTCATTGAACACAAGGCTTCTGCTCAACTTAGCATATTCTATATATTGTACATACATACAGCACAGTATATTGTATGTTTCTCTGTGGAGCACATATAGTTTTGACTGCCTCTTTGTTGAACATATTGAGATTTAACTGTTGCCAAACTTCTTATCTGTCCTGAAGAGAGAAAACGAATGGTTGCGTCTCCTCCAGATGTTTTCTGTTTCTTCAATAATAGAACAACTTCCCAATTTGGCTTCACTTTCAATAATTATATATATATATATAAGGAAAATGGACAAAGGACTCACCATTGCATCTGCACGGTGCTTCATCCTTTTAGCCTCGTGTAAGTAGTACTCAGCATGGTGTGGACTAATGCACAGAAACACAGAAAAATATTGAAAAAGAGCAGCGCAGTCACAGTGTGCTCTGTCATCAGTAAACCTGGTATGCAGGTGTCTAGAAAATCTTCATATGACATCACGCGGTAATGCAGTGTGTCGACTTTGTATGATTACCCACGTCTCATTGTTTGGCACAGCGCCCCTGTGTCCTGCAGTGCCCCAGGACTCAGACGGTGGCTGGGGCTGTCTTGACACCTTCACACATTCTACCTCCATCTTGGGCTGAGTGCACGGGTGAAAAAGAGGTGAAATAAACCAAAAAGCTGCAAGAAATGGGAGCTGAGATGATCAAAACAAGTACTTTTTTATATTACCTTTATAGTAGACTCTCGTTTCTTGTCTCTGTTTTTGTGAAGTTGCTCTGAAGTCTTTGTTTTTGAGGGAGGCTTGGTGGACTCAGGGCTGTCCGACAGTGGAGACAAAGGAGACAACGGCCTCTTGCTGTCCAAGTACTCCTCCAAGTAGCTACATGAAAGTATAAATACATTTATGGTATGGTGAATACAGCATGAATGAAACAAAGTGGTGTGCTAGGTGTTTTCTTACCCGTTGTGTGTGGTCTCAGCCACAAAGTTGTGCTCAGCTGCATGAGATGAAGACTCTGAGAGGTCATTCGTATAGGGAATACTCCTCTTGCTTTCTCGGTGCGACACACCATTCTCCAGCTAGGCACATACAAACACAGACATAGGCATGCTTTAAGGAACAAACCTGCACCGACGCGCTCTGCCCCCAACTGTGCATTAAAACAGACAAATGCACATAAAATTCAGCAGAGACGACAAAGAAATGTCTACCTTGCGTTTCCTTTTGCCATCTTTCGTCGCAGTCTCAGGAATGAACAGGTGTTTCATAGCCTCTCTTTGCTTGTCCTTGGTGGACGAAGACGAGGAGAAGGAGGAGGAGGGTTTTTTAACAGTGGGACTCGTCGTGCTGTCCGGCACCCTTTTGAGAAGACAGAGGTCTATCTGCACCACCAGATTTCTGAGCCCTCGTTGGGAAGACGCTGTAGCCTGTTCGCCTCGCCCAAATGGGACCAGGGTGTAGAGTTTTTGCTTCCCCTCACTCGGCTGCCCTTCGCTTGGTTTACCTGAGGTGGGTCCTCTTGGGTGCACCACCTTTGGCCTGATGGCGTCACCTGGACCTTGTTGCCTTTTCGTGGATGGTGTCTTGTGAGAGGTTGAGTCTGCAGGGACTTTGGTGATCCGAGTCTGATACTCAGGCTCTGAATCTGAATTTGAAGAGGAAGAGGAGGAGGATGAGGAGGATTGTCTATGAGGAGTAGGGGAGCGTGATGGAGGAGGCGAAGAGTCTCGCCGTGACTCTCTCTGTTCCTCACTTCTGCCTCCCTTTTTTGCCTTCACCTGGTGTTGCGAGTCGTCTTGAAGGCGGTGTCGCTCACTGTTGGTTGGCAGTCTCTGTTTGGTCTGGACTGTTTGCCATTCGCGTCTATGCTGCTGCTCCCTCCTCCTACTGATCTCCCCTCTTGCTGTCTCCTCTCTCTTCCTCCGTCTCTCCTTCACTACTACCTCCTCCTCCTCTTCCTCCTCCTCTTCTTCTGCTGAACTCTGGATCCAGGGACGTCTCAGTAGCTGCTCCTCCGCCAGCCTACTGTCTTCCTTTCTCTCCTGTTTCCCCTGTTGTATATCCCTATGTCTGTCCTCTTTTCTGTCTTGTTTCCTCCCCTCTACTTGGCTTAGATGATTCCCTCTGTGTTCCACCTCTTGCTCCTTGGCCTGGGGTTTCTTCGGTGTTGTTTTTGAATGGTTAACAGGCACAGGAGTTGGGGCTGTAGCCTCCCAGGACTTGGCCCCAGGTTTTATACTAGGGTTTGACCTAGAGCTCAACCCAGTATTGGAATTACCAGCAGCTTTAGAGGTAGATTGGGAATGAGAACTATGACCAGGGTTAGTTTCCCGGCAAGTCAGAGCTAAGTGCTTTGCTCTTTTGGGGCTGTGTTCAGAGCTAGATTGAAACAAAGCCCTGGGCTTGTGGTTGGAGTTGTTGGATCTGCTACTCTGGATTTGCTCAAAATGTGTTGTGTTTTTGGCTTTGGGAGCCTCAGATAGTTGTTTAGAACTTTGATGAAAGTTAGGCTTGGGTCTAGATTGGTTAGAGTTTAAAACAGCAGAGGCCTTGGATTTGCTTTGGCTTTGGTCTTGGTTCTGTGTGGGTCGATTCTTGGGCCTGTGCTGATGACTTGGCTGAAGATTAGTACTGTTTGAAGACTTGGTGCTCTTGATGTCTGCGTTAGGCAGTGGGGCAATCCATGACCTACTTTTTGTCCTGTGGGGATTTGCTGTTAGGCTTGCTCTTGTTTGGTTCTGGCTCTGAACCTCAGGGTAGTGACGAGCCCTGGAAGGATCCGGTAGACTGGGGCTTGGGCTTCTCGGAGCGTCTCTAGGTATAGGACTAGGGCTGCGACTGGCTCTTGGGCTCCCATGCGGACTGGGGCAAACACTGGGAACTGGACTGGGAACTGGGCTGTGCCTTGGGCTTGGGCTGGGACTTGGGCAGGTGCTGGTAAATGGGCTGGGGCTAGGGCAGTAGCTATAACCAGGGCTAGGTAGGGGACTGCTGTGGCTGTAATGGAACTGTGGGCTGGGAATAGGACTTTGGCTTGGACTGTATTCCTGATTGCTGTCCCACGACCTGGCTGGGGATGGGGCCCGTTGGGTGTGGGGAGAAGGACGTCCTGGAATGCTCTGAGAGGGATCCTGTTCACTGCTGACTGATTTTCTCTGGGACTTCTTCAGCCACTTGTCCAACTGCCACTGGGCAGCAGAGGGGTGGTCAGACTTAAGAAAGCAAAGAAGAAGAGAGACACAAATGTCCGATTTCAATCATGAACTCAATGAATTTAAAATGAACTTTTGTTGATACTGAGACATTAGACATGCATGTGCAGTGATGGAAGGAGATCCTTCTTAAGTAACAATAATGAAACAATACAAAAAATACTACATTACAAGAAAAAGTTAAACATTAAAAAACTATAGTATGCATGCATATGTTGCATCCCTGTACCAGAATTATGGAAATTGAAACTGGATTTTAGGGAAATACTTCAAGCAAATTGATTTGCATTGAAACAGACTAAAATACAAGACATTTAATGCAGTGATGAGTTGAAAGTAAAGTGTTAGGACTCAATCGTGCCCTAAAATGACTTGAGGAGAATGACAAGATTTGCAGGAAATGTGCATCAACAAATGGTAATTACTGGAAAGGTGAAAAAAATCTTAATTAGTTGAAATGTAGAATAGTAGAAATGTGCATGAACAGAAAATGGAAATAGTCATGTTAAGTATCTCAAAACTGTCCACGTGCAGTATATGAGTAAATGTATGTTGCTACATTCCATCTCTTGACACATGCCTTTTATATGCAAGTTAAAGATAAAAGTAGATGAAATGAGATAAAACTAGGTGCAAACAATGAATGCAGGAACGCTTAGTGTTACAGTGAACCACGAGAGGAATGATGACACATATTTGTGTGCGCGCACATGCCGCAACAATGTCACACTGCCGTAGAAGCATCTAAAGTGCACGACATTCTCCACACATAGCAAATACCTCACTGACTCAGCTGCCATTGAAACAATTTAAGGTCCGCATGACAAACCTGGATCATGACTCGTGTCTAAAATGAGTTATTTCAATAAAAAAGATCCAGCTGACATTATAACCTCCTTTAAAAAGCCTTCTCCTTTCTACGTGGTCTCACAGTCCACATCTGTGCTTACAGAAGCTCAACCCCCATCCAATTATGCCAAATGACTCACTTAATGTTTGCTTAACAACTGGCCTGGTAACCGTATAAATGAGAGGAACACAGGAGAAAGCAGGGGTTTTTGGTCAAGGATAAAAAAAGCTGAAGAGGATACTCACAGCTGGAGCGCAAACTTCTTTCTCTCTCTCTGTTGCTTTCTCTTTCTGTCCTCACTGACCAGGGGCTAAATTAAACCTCTACTCCTCAACTCAAACAGTGACCCCCCCCTCCACCTCCTCCTCACATCCCTCACCCTCTTTCCAGAGAAGACACTGCATCTCTTGTGCCGTCTCGGCTGCCCTCCCTCCTTCTTTTCTGTCCCTCCCTCTTTCTCTCACTACCTGGAGCTCTGGATTTGCTGCTTCCATAACTCCCACCCCCATCTCTTCCTTGGGAGACATTTAAACACTCCACGTAAATGAAAAACACATGGTGTGCAACCCCCCCCCCCCAACCACCACCACCACCATGGTCGCCACCACCAAACACACACTCCGCTCCCTCCCTTTCTATAGGGGCCCAATGTAGTGCATGTTCAGTAATATAGGCCACCATGTCATACAGGGCCCTCCATTCATAAAAGAGGAGCAGGTTTCCCCTTCATTCCCCACATAGCACAGGTCTCAGACTAACCCCCACAATGCCCCACACCTCCAAAAGCCCATCATACCTACGATCTTCTGCATCCATGCAATATTAGTCTCAGGTAATGATGTCCAACTGATTCACTGTTGTTTGGAAAGCGAAGGTAGCTCCAGTTGTAGATGTCAACATGAACTGAGTCTTGACTTCCACAGCCTGAGGGCTTTCCTCTTAAAGACTGGGCCTGTTGACATGACACCCAGGCACTAATTCCCAAAGCTACCTCTGCCCCTCGACCCCTCCACCCTCCTCCTTCTCCACCTCACATGCATTCCTCATTCCTCTGTCCCTTCCCACACCTGCCGTCAACTGCCTCCAGGCCACCACTCTTTGTACAGAATTCACCCAAAGGCACACAAACAGAGTCAGTCAGGATAGACACGGACAGAACAGACTGGCTGTGGTTTGGCATTGGTACCTCCTTGCTGTTGCATGGTGGCTGTGTGTTGGCTGGAGAGGGCGGATCTGAATGAACCTCTGGGCTCTGGCTGAGGCTCCGGGAGTGAAGACTGCTGCTGCCCGACTCAGCAGAGCAGTCTGAGCCTGAAGAGTCCGAGCTGGAATGTCTCAGCCGCCTGCCATGTGTGTGCGCTCGCTGTGCTGACAGGCTGTCAGTCAACACACGCAACAAACACCAGAGAGGGGTCAGCATAGGTACACGGCAGAATGGACCAGACAGACACTGCTGTTAGTCACCCAGTTGAACTTATGTTTACAGACAAACAGTCTGTAAAAGTGCACAAACTCATATCCACAATATGTACACATGATATTTGTAACTGAGTACCTGTGTCCATCCCAGGGAGCTGACTCATGGGTTGCCTTCAGGAACCGAAAGCAGAAAGCAGAAAGTTATGATGCACAACAGCCGCATACTGAACAGCTTGCTACACTCGATGTGTTACCTCTGCTGCCTGACGTCTTAATAATATTAGTAGCAACAAGACAAATGTGTCAAACCGTGTATGGGTGTGTACACACCATTAAACAATACCAGAAAAACAGGCAGCCTGTGCAGAACCTGTCGAACACTCCAGTCATAATTTCTGTTTTGTTTTCCTGGAACATGTTCTCTCTGTGCCTGGTATTCCCTCTCACACTGTCTTCCTGTCTCCTGAAGCAGTCTACAGCACAGGTCAAAACCACTCAGGATTTAACTCTGTGTGTGCCAAATATCTGACCACATGAAATTATAAGATACAGCTAATTTATAACACATGCATATTCTGATCATTCACATTTGCAAAACAACCTAGAAATATAAGCCATGTATAAATTATATATTGATTGCTGTACAAGCTGCATTCAGCATTTGATCCTTTTAGACAGTTGTGTAGCATCTGCAGGGATCCGATTTTTCTGGTGTGATGTTTGTGTGAGTGTCACACTGACCCTTTGAGTTTCCTCCTCATCACTGCTCAGCTTCAGGTCATCAGCAAGCATGCTGCGAGCAAAGGAACACACAGAGGAGTCACACATACTTTTCAGTCGAGATGCAATCCAGCATTTGTGTTAAGATCTTTGGGATCATTTCTATGCACGGTAACATGATGTCAGATAATGCTGTGAATGATACTGAAGAAGAAACTACCTTTCATGTAGATCTGTCATACCATGGCCAGTATCTGATACATTTAACACAGACAGTGCTGGTTGATTCTCATCTAGTGTATCCGTTGTTTTCAACGCTTTTAAGCCTTTCTAATACAGAAAAATAACAAATTTGACATTCATTAAAAAAAACCCTCATTGCTCATACATGTATGCTACGTTTAATTTGAAGTTTAATTTGATAACAACTTAAATTAGGTGTATTAAAAACATATATAAAGAAATAATTCAATTCTCAAAGCCTGACAAATGTTGCATTTAAGTTGTTATGACCTATAACTTAACAATAAAGATTTACACTGACAATCATTTTGAAGTGAACATTGTCATTTTATACGAATGATCAGCATCTCAGAATAATCAGATTCACTGGTCTTTTGTTTTTGTTAATATACAAATTTAAACATATTTCAGTCAGATTTAAGGATTCAGTCTTTGGGAAAAAATAATTCTTCCAAATGTTTTTGAACTTTTACTAACTGTTAATAATAACAATAAACTTACTTTGTTACATAACAGCAGCCATGTGCTAATGTGAAACACACAGTTGGCTCTGAACATGTGTTTCACACTAAAAAGAGGATGTAAAGCGGTAACAACCAGGAGCACATCGCTCTCCGCTGACAGCGTTCAAGAATGTGAACTGACCTTTGACCTGACCTATGTCATGCAGCCTGAAACACTGTTGACTAACTCTATATATGTCGACTTCCCTTCACTCTCCTTCTCTCTCTCACTGATGCTTTTCCCTCTGGCTGTACAGACCACAGCGCTCAGGATTTGTATCTCATTTTACAAAAGTCGCTGAGACGAAAACATAAATTATGCGCGTGACATATCATATATCGTCTGGGTGCGTGCCACAGCCACAGCTCGGATTTGATGACCTTAGGTGGATCGTGTTTCTTTGTGACCGACTCACGATTTGTGAGGTGCCACATGAGGGTGACGGGTCATTCGCAGCTGAACATCCCCCCGACCTTACAAAGAGAGAAGCAGAGGGAAACAAGAAAGAAAAACATATTTTAATTGAGAACCAGTTCAATGATTGCACCTAACTAATAATCAAACTTATTAGTGAATGCATACTTTGCCTTTGTTGTGTACTTGGTAGCTTTGCTTCCTTGGGAAAGCGAGAGAATAAAAGACAGTGAGCAAAAATCTGATTTTACATGACTAAATGAGCACAGAACAGATTTGGCATTGCACCCAGTATGACGCTGTTGGACTCATAATGGAGTACAATAGGATCAAAGTTGATGCAGAAGAATTGGATATTGGACTTGTCTTTCATATTACATGCATTCTTCTTCCTTGTCAAAATCATGCACCAACTTGACCAGCAATAGTTTGCTTTGGAGATTCTGGTATGTTATGCTAGTAGCGTCTAATGTAGCCTCATGTAGAGTACAAACAACAGAGGTCTGATAAGATCACTTCTTTCTCTACACACAACATTACATTTTATCAAACATCATGCAGCGCCTGCTGGAGCAACAGCTTTTTCACATATGCTGCAGCACACAACAAGATCATTTAACAGACTTTTATGATTATATGAATATGGTTATATAACATCAGCTGAGTCTGACTTGAATTATTAAAATTAAACAACAACATACGCAGTCACATATACAAAACACACACACACACATACACACACACCTTAGAGTTGTAGAGGATTCGCTGGGCCTGGTCACCCCCTAAGGCTTGCTGGGATGGCCAGGACTGAGTCATGTCCTGTGGAGCAGAAGGGAGGGGTCAAAGGTGAACTGTGAGATGCCACTGTGATCGATGGTGTTCACATGCAGAAACTCCTGGCATCCTAAATCTGTCATTTCAACTTGCTTCATTTTTCTTTCACTTAGGAGTAACTTATCTCTCGTTTCCACACATACAGTGCAGAGAGCCTCATTGGAAAGTCGTCTCTGTTCCTCCCCACCAGGGGGAGTGTGACTGGGTATAAATGTGGGTTATTCTCTCTGTGTCTAGGGTTGGCTGAGGTATTACATGATTGGTGCAGGAGTGTGTTACTTGTAGCAGTGTCAGGATGTCCATGCAGTCATTTAGTTCTTGTCGATCGTTCTCCAGCTGTCTCTTTTTCCAGATATTTCAAGTATCTGCTCTAATTTTTATCAGCTTAGTTGTGTTTTTACAATTGTTTTCTCTTTTGGAAAGTGAATTTGCTTATAGCTGTGTTCACTCAACAAGCAAATTAAACACTCTACTGCCTCTGCGTTGCTAAAATAAATGCTCTGGTGAACAACAACAAATTACCCAGTATGGGCTGAAGAAGTGATCCGATAAACCTCGTTTTAAAAAGGCATGATTTTACATTCTAAGAGGATCCGTGTAATATTATGACTAGGATTGCCAAGTTTTTTAGCTTTTTCAAAGGCATCAATCTGAAAGGAGCACAATCAGGGAACCAGAACACAAGACAGCTCATCAAAACATTTGTTACTTGTAAAGGAGCCCTGGGGAAATGAACATGTAAGATGTGAGGTGGCTTGGGCCACAACAAGCAATCATCAGTACCCAGTGCAACAGTTAAAATCACAGTGCAGGTGCAGAGCATAATAACCAACAGACGATTTCACAGTAAAGATGAAAATTACAAATCATTTTGCAGGAATAAAGTCTTTGAATATTTTGGGGGGAAAAATCAGAAGGAAGGTACAAAATCCCTCATGGCTGAATGGCTTCAGGAAACACTGAGACAGTACAGGTCCTCTGTTAGGTCACTGCTGGGACAAACAGCATGTCCCCTGGAAAGATGGCCAGAGGCTTTCCAATGGGGACTGAACGTGAGGTTTATAATGGAAATGATCTCCTGCTTTGTTGATTTGTGATTATTAATGTTCCTCATTGACTTTAAAAATATTACAGATCATTTGCTGGTTCAAAATTACAAAATATACAAGTTTAAGGCATCATTCGTGCTCAGTTAATTTGTAATTGACAAAGTAAACTTAGTGAATCATCAACAAAATAATCAATAAATAAACTGATTATAGAAATGACTCACCAGAACAAAATCAAGTTATTCAACTCTGGAATGCATCTTACAATTACGACTACATTTAGTTAACACTAGCGCATAGGAATGCCTGACCACCTGCAAATATGATGATTGCAAAGCTACAAATCATGACACATTTTGTATGAACATAACTCTCACCCAGTCCTTCAACAAATACCTAATAATGCCACAGGATTAAAGATATTTTACCAAAATCATGCCTGTTATCTCCCAATCATCATGATCGTCTACAATTATGTGTTTGTGAGACAGATTAAATCCTAATTGATAAAATGAATAAATAAATGAGATACAATGACAGTTAATATCGTCTGAGATGTAAATTCTCTGAGAGGCTCTGTGTTAACGTAAAAAACAAAAAATGTTTTAGTCAATACTATTTACTAGAAAATAAACTGATTATTAACAAATTATTCCATATTTAAAACACGGTGGAGCTCACAGCTGCGTGACGGTGTATGTGTAAGCACACGAGCACGTCTCACCCTGAGGGAGGATGGAAGAGTCTGTGTTGATTGCACATGATTATACACCTGGACTATTATGAAAATGTACTCCATTTCTCATTTGCTGGCTCTGCACGGTGTTCTAGAATGAAGCAGCCACATGGAGCGAGCTCTGCATCCACAGTTCACTGTCTCTGATTATAATCTCTGCTGATTAGATTGCCAGCAGTCACAGTCAAAGACTAAACCAGGCCTCATGGATGCTGACAAAATGGCTCACTTTTCCTACCATTCATTTAACATGTTAGCATGATCTGGTTCCTGAGCTGCGTCATAACGTGGAGGCATCAGTGTGTGTAATGTACATGTGTGCGACGAGCGCTGGTTGAGGGAGGGCACGAGGTTGCCCTACTGCTGAGACAGTTCCGAACGCTCCGGGAAAAGGTCACATTTCATCAGAGCTGCGAGGGATCTGAAGGAATAGCTCAAGAGGTATTTTGCAAAACGTGCTGTTTTGTTGAAGTTTAGATCACACAGTTGATATCGCTCTGATTTCTGTATGCTAAATATAAAGCCAGAGGTCTCTTTGTGTAGCTTAGCCATACAGTCACAGTGCCTGACCACAGTGTGTCATTTTCACACTTCAGGTTTTAAATTAGTCAAAAAAAATTGAAATATTACATATTAATAAGTAAGTTATAGAGTTTCTAGCAGGCAGACTTTGTAACCCTCAGATTAATTTAGACCAGCTCTTTTGAGTCTTTATGCTAAGCTCAGCTAACCAGCTGCTGGCTGCCGTTTCATATTTAGCACACAGATATGATAGCAGGATGTGTCCTCTCATCTAATTCTCGACAAGACAGCCTATAAGCATATTTCCCAAAATGTCAAACTCTTTCTTCCACAGTAATGGGAGTCTGCTGGAGGGAATGTTTCATTCATTAACATCCAAAGACACTCAAGAGCTGACACATTTTTATGAATCTGGCAGGCGACTCGAAGGCTTTTCTCCTCCTCCTCTGCTCTTCCCAGCCTCTACAGTAAGCCCTGGAGGGCAAGTGTTTCCTCTCTCTGCTCATCCTTTCACTTCATTATCTCTCCTCCCTCAGTCACCAAGGACACAGAAACAGCCCTCACCCCTTTCCTCCTCCAACAACAACAAGGTCTCTCCCAGGTGGAGCATTATGTGTTGCTATCTTCCTCCCACCCTTCCCCACCCGATGTTCTGTATTCTTTTCCTACACTCCCGCTATCTGTCCCACGCTAGTGACAGGTCACAGGAAATGGGAATCCTCTGCATTGTAAAACCTCCAACATGACACAAATAATAGGTAGAAATCTCTCATATATATTGAGCTCATACTGAGATATCTGCAATGTTAGAGCTGAAAATAGTAGTCAACTGATCGGCAAATTAATCTGCAACTATTTCACAGATCAATTAATAGTTTTTTATTGGCAGAAAATTTTCAAATCTCAGATTGCTGCTTGTCCAATGTGAGGATTTTCTGCTTTCCTATGCTAGGAATCAGCATTAATTCTTTGATTTGAGCATCACAGATGTTAAGAATTTCAGTTTGTTTTTTTCTATTTTATATTGCATCGCATTGGGTCACATTGGGTTCTGAAATTTTTCACAATTTGGTGACATTTTAAGAGTAAATGACTTGAATAACTAGGAAAAATGGATTAATCATTGGTGGAATTAACTGTTAGTTGCAGCCTTGTCTTTCTGGTGTTTCCTCCACTAAGCAATGGGATGCTGTACTTTTTCTATCCTGTACTAATGATTGTTTCAAATGGGTCAGTCCTGCAAAAAGATCTAATTAAATGCAAATTCTTTTTAAAGCTGAAAACACATTCACAATATGACTCAATACAGTTAATGAGGAATGAATCTGAAAAAGTGCACATGTTCAACTACTGCTATTAATAAATCATGATCATCAATGAAAAACAATGAAAAGCCATGCCTTACCTCCAGAATATCTTTGGCACAGCTGCTGTGTTGGCTTCTTGTTACCTGTGCAAACAGGAGATGGGTAATGGTGAATGAGGAGAAAGTTACAGGAAGTTAAGACAGATAATCAGAGGAAGTTTATTTTTAAATTTCAGAACAGCAGAAGCACGTCCAGTTATCAAAAGGGACTAGCGCATGGAGAAACAGATGTTGTCGACTGTGAACACAAACTCTGTTTAAGCATGTAAGCGATGATGAAGTACAGCGTGTGTCTTATCTAAAATTCACATTGTGTATGCATTCGCCCGCGGTCAACAGCAAATATTGTCACGCACAAGCACTCACACCTACGGCACATAAACTCATTCATATCTATAACCAGTCATTGCTCAAAATGTGAACTACCATGTAACATCACAAAGATACACACATATGTACACACTAGAGAAAATCACCTTACGCACTCGGCTTCCCGCCTTTTTTGCAGCAACAGTCACAACACAGTGTAGCATTTTACTGTAAACCTTACAGTCACACACCCGCACAGTAATTATGAAAGTTGTGAGGAGGCTGAAGCACTTTCATGACTCATATCTTAGAAATCACATCTGCAGATGATCAGACGGATGCTGATTCTTTTGCAAGCAACTTTCTGTTTCCATTCGAGTTAGGCAACCCCTCTCTCTCCCCCTCCTTTTCACATTTCAGCTCACAATTCAAATTCAAGGCACAAAGGCAGAGAACCATGTTGCTCAAGCAATAAGATAAAGGACAAATACTTTACATTACTTGCACTTCCTCTAGCTCCTTTCTGTTTATGTGGGAGTGTTTCATTTTGATGGTGAGTTAATTGTGAAGATAGATAATGTAGTTGCACAAATTACACACAAACAGTGTTGTTTCTTTCTTAATTTCCTCATTTATTATAATCACACTCATTATATTTGACAGATTTTTTGTTTTGAACCTCAGTATTTCTTGGATCTTATCTGCTTTGGTAGACATGGTCCACCTGACATTCAATGTCTTTAACGTTTCCTTTTCATGTGCCATCTTTTTGGTGATTCTTCCTAATTCTATGGCCTGCTATGTCAGTGCCATCTGTGCAGTGTAAGTATGCAGGATAGAAAATGTGTGTGTGCAGCGTGTATGGATGTGTATGCGTGTGTGAAACTGTCTCTTGCATGCATGACTCACTAAGGTCAGTGTCTGAGTGGCTGCACTCGAAGCCTGCGGATGGAAAACAGTGTGTGTGAAAACTGTCTGATTGTTACAGCCATGAGGCGGTTATGAGGCCGTAGGCACTACATAAAAAAACATAAACACAGACAGCCAGTATTTTACCTCCCCGTGGCAGTTCACAAGCTGAAGTCAGGCGTGCCTCCTCAGTTTACACTTACAGGGAAAACTATCATGTGCAATGTGTTTTACACATTCATCCCCGCTAGCATCACAGGGCACAGCTATGGTGCAATACCCCAATGAGTGAAATCCCTGTGGGCCAAACAAACCACAACCCAACATAACACCTGCAACATGCTACAAGCCAAATGCACTACTAACCACCTGTTACATTCTTAAAGTATCAGCAATTACTGAAGCTATGCTCATTTTAAGGCTCCATTCAGCACTTTCACCTCTGCTGAGTGCCGTTAAGAAAAATCTGAAAAGGCTTTTAATTTGCAAAGTGAACCTTTGTGAAGCAGCAAAAATTGCACGACTCTGCGATTAATACCCACTCATTTGATTTCAGTGATCAGAGGAGGGGGGGGGCTTTACAAATAACGCACGAGGACTCTGTGTACTAACTGGAGGCAGGCACTGATCTTGGGCAAGACATTTCAAGACTTATTCAAACTGCCAGTGACCAAAATACACAAGTATGATCTTAATTTCCATTTATAATTACACTATATACACACTCCATGCACCCTCTCACCTGAGGATACGCGCATCGGAGTAGAAAACAGACAACGGAAAGTTTCCCTTTGCCACCGAGGACAGTAGGCATGGTTCCTGGATGGTCAGTGCTCTCCTCCGGTGTCCATGCCAGTCAGGACTCGGATTGAGAGCAGCGGATGAGGTGGTCCTCCGTGACGCTGTCGGACCGGCTCTTTAACTCGTGGATCTGCCGTGCAGCTGCTGGAGAGTCTGTGTGTCACCGAGGGAGACAGGGGGCGATGTAGGCGGGCCGGTAACGTCAGAGATGACACGCTCGCATCTCAAGCGGGGAAGATCACGACTCAGAGTGGCCCTGTGGATGTTCATCACCGCCAGTGGTTTAGCTCTTTTCAAAGATTATGATAACACAGATGCTAAGAGATGGTTATGAGTTTTATGACCTCCACACCGATTTACACAGGCAAAGCTATTAATTGCGTGGCCCTTTAACATACATTAATCATTTTTGGCCACTTGGGGGTGTCAGAATCGTAAACAGCGTTTCACATTAGCCTCAGAGCTAACGTGTTAACAAACAGTTGCCTACATATAGAAGAGACACTGAGCAACATTAACATTTGATAGGCATGAAAGTTAAATGTATATTTAAAAACAGTATTTTCATTTTCCTTTGGTTAATGTTTTGGTTATAAACTTTAACTCTTTAAAAAAATTAATTACCTGGGGTTTTTTTTTAGCTGCTAGCATAAATGCTCCATTATGCTAACAAGCTAGTTGCTAACTTTATAAGCAGACAGCAGAACATCCAGCAGCTTTATCAGAGCTTTGTGTTAAAAAACAAATTCCTGCTGTTGCTAAAACAGGACACTGACATGAGTGAGAGTGAACCAAAAGCATGAGCAACATTTTTTTTTAATTACTCATCTGCATTTAATTGATAAATTAAAAATGGGAACACAACACTCACTGAGATGCATTGCATCATCAGAAAATCATTAAATTTTAATTATCATTTTATCTCAGACCATGGATCAATATCAGCATTTAGCCTGCTACTTTATTCAAATTAAAAGTTAATATTTACAACAGAAATAAAGTGTTTTATGGAGACAATATTGCAAACCAAATGTTATAAATAAATGTTTGCATTTTTACATACTTACCTTATATATTTGCCTTGTAAGTTTCAAACTTCTACTCTAGGTTGCGTTAATACTAACCAGGCACTCTAGAGTATGTTTCTGGAGTATTGCTGCGCTCTGTATAAGAGAGGTGATCATTGAGGTCCAGGAACCCACACAAGACTTTAAACCAGTTTTACAATATCCAGTTTTAGTGCTGTGGAGCTAGCAGGTAAGTCTTGTTTGTGTACAAAAAATGTATTTATTTTATCTCTTTCTTTTATCCCCATGCTACAAGAATATTAACTAATTTGTTTGTTGGTTTCACTGCTTATATTGTCCTCTCATCAAAAGTCCTCTCATCAAAAGTAAAGAGTACATAGTATGTAAATATGTATGTAAAGGCTTATTTAACATAAAACAGATATGTGACTGACACCATAATGTGGACAGATGACAAAATTAATGTTGTTAGCTCCTGCTGTAGACTATGTCCTCTTTCACAGAATGCATGTTTGATCGCTTCTTCTTCCTACATCTTGGCCTTGTGTGCTTGTCAGATCCATCCATTATTGTGCCAAATGTATGCTGGCCTGTGGAGTGGCTCTGGGTTGCATGGGTTTTGTCCTGTCAGGATAAAATATGAGCTGTCTTCCTGGTTCAGAAGGCTCAAGGGGGCTGACAGAAGAAGGAAAGACAACCACAGGAGCATGATGTATTAAAGGACTGTCATAACAGATTGGAGAGACTATAGGTGGCACTAATTTACTCATAACCACAGATTCCTTTCTAAAACAGAAGCATATTCTTTAGAGAGCATTTTAATTGATCAAGAGTTTGGTTTTGGCTTCACACCCCTGAGACCACAGTCTCCCTGATTTGTTTATGGCATCTGTCAGAGATGAACACAGGGGCAGTCCCAGATAACTGTTTGACACCACCGCCACTGTTTGTGGATTGCTGGTAGAAGCTCACTGAATCTGCGGAGTTTTGAGTTATGGAGACAAAAAGAAGACTTTGAGCTTATCTTCATTACACTTGTCTCTGGCTTTGACATCCTGATGAAAGTTCAGCAGATGCTTCCACATTTTATTAAATGAGACATATTATGACTAAATGTTTCAATGTAGGAGGTTCTGCCTTCTGTCATTGCATTAATTCTTTCATCTTAGTTCAGTTAGTCTGTCTAAGGTGTGTTTGTGTGGGTGTGCATATTTGTGTCTGTGGCTTTTTGTTTCCGTGTTTCAGAGGGAAGTTTCATTTAGTCTGAATGTTTCTTTTGTCTCTTGTGCTTTGACTTGTACAAGTGATAAGCCCCATGCTCATATGTAAGATAAAGATTCACATATTAAATTACACGTTTTGCCCTTTGGGTGCTGATTTGTCAGTAAGTGACCCTAGAGGTGAGAAGAGTTTGCTGTGCAACACTTTCTCAATTGACTCATGACAAATAGGGAAATTCTTGCATTATATTATTATTTATTAATTGTTTATTACTGGAATTTGTCAGTTAATTAGTATCTCTACTCTGCATTAATGATGCAGATATGGGAGAAACACAGCATGAAGTTGTACCGATAACAAATTTGAGATATGATAAATCCTACGTGCAGTTTATAAAGTAGTATCATCAATAAATGTTTTTAGGAACATGGTCTAGCTGGGGAATGGAAAAACACATGTCATAGTTAGATGTTTCTTCTGGAATACTGAATTTGACAGTTTGAATGTTTCTGTCTTCATGCACCATTGACAATGTGAAAAGGAACACTTCTTTAATTGTAGAGGCCTACATCTGCTCAACGGATTACTCTGTGTTTTCACTACAGGGTTGTTTTGAATGAGGCATAGGTACCAGTTCTCTATTTGTAGTGGCAGTTCAGAGATATAACAAATAAACGAAAAAATAAAAAATGGAAAGATTTTAGATAAACAAAAATAGCACATACATAATGGTGAAGGTTTTTCAATTTTTTTCTGACCTCAATCCTGAAACATATAATTGAATTAAGACCTCTGTGATGATGTCAAAGCGCTGTGCATTACAGGCATCATAACAGTAGACTTAAAGGCAGAATAGTTGTCTTGTACTGGATTATATATGTCATCTGTGATTATACATGTACCTTACAAAGTGGCCACCGAGAGTGTGTGTGTTTGGCAGGACATCTGGACTAGACATACAGTGTGTGATCCTGGTAGTACAGAAACACTCATTCTTTCTCTGGTTGTTTGTGTTTTCTCATTCATGCTGTCAAAACGAGGAATCAAAGAGAAACAACATTATTTTTCTGTCGAGCAGAGTGGAAATGTAGGGATGATCTGGGAATGGAGGGATAAGAAAGGCCTGGGGCCAGTCTCCACATCCATACAGAGAGCACCCTTGGTTACAGACCCATGGCGACAGGACCTCAAAGGCACAACTGCATCCCTCGACGCAGCCTGTTTAGATCACTGCCAGCCTCAAGAGTCAACCTTCTTGACAACACACACGCACACTTACCCCCCCCTCTCTCTCACACGCTCTCTCACACACATGAACACCACCTAAATAAGGAAGATGGAGATGGAGAGGTTTTGGGAGAGAACGAGTGGGCCTGAGCTATGTTGTCTGTCCCTGCAGCTTGCTTCAGTTACCATGGAGATCTTGTAAGTACACCAGATTCCTGCAGGTAGTGAAGTAAAGGTGGGCCATTTGTGGCCACATTCAAATGAAACATCCTTTATTAAGGCCTTTATAAACACAGATTTATGAAATCATGGATGATTAATATGATTAATGCTTTACAGATAGTTATAAACCCTTAATAAGATCAGCTTCAGGGTTTTTTTTTGCAAGGTTGTGAAAAAGCCCTCAGGCTGGTAAAAAAAACCAAAAAACCCCATTGGTTTCTGCTAAAAGTCAACACATTAACAATATCTTACTTTCTAATGAACCCACAGCAGAAGTTAGTGGGTAGAACACCTGGAAATGGCTATATATTAAAATTTGCCATTTCAGAAATGGCTTACATGATTTAAAAAGCATTAGTAGATAGAAACAGTAGTAGTATTGACTTAATAAACATTTCTTTGTATATGTCTTTGTAACATCAGTATTAAATGTTTTTAATACTGTAGCCCAAGGCTCCTGTTGTCCCTGGGCATTTAATTAAATGCTAGCAATCATTAATATATAGACAATAGTGATTATTAGTAGGTGATAATTGTTTCGTTGCTAATTTAGCTGTTTGATATGTTTGGATTTAGCTGTAAGCCATTTATAGAGGTTCCTTACGACCCTGACAGCATCCATACAGCATAGTATGAGTGGTAAGTATCAGATCAGTACACAGTGAGCAGACAGCTCCACCCTGTGGCAAAAGTGTGAAGTGACGCTTATTCTACTACACCGCTTGTTCCTGCATTATAGTGGTATGTGTCATAAATGTTTCATTTTCCTTTTTGCCTCAGGACAAACACAATGAGAGGGCTGGATAATCTATTCTTGTGTATTAACACCTCCTCAACATGCACCCAGACAAAACTCATAACACATTTACAACACAAACAAATTAGGTCTTCCATAACAGGAGACAGGCAAAGTGATTATGACATAATGGTGTGATGTGGTGTGACTTATATTCATTCTTGATTAATCTGCGTATTATTTTGTCAGTTAATTCAGACATTTCAAAGTCCAAAGCAGACCAAGTACCAAGATGGCAGGTACACATACAAAACCCCCTGATGATTTTATATAAAGGACAGCACTTTTGTGCAATGCTCTCCCACTGATTTGGGAGTGATGTGTACTTTTTTAAACTGCATCACAGGTTACAGCCTCCGTGAGGACACATATTTTTTGTTCATTTAAGTGGTTTAGAGGCCAGTATTATCTAGTATGTATTATTTCACAAGAGGAAACAAGCAAAAAATCACATTCATGTGTACAACAGAATTTAGAGTTAGGTTTTCATATATTTTTTCTTATTCCCTCCTTGTAAATGCTCTTGTGGCAGCCAGGATATATCAGGCTATCACTTTTCCTAGACTGAAAGCTATTTAAGAAAGAATTACTCATGATGTGCTAATGAGCATCACTGAGGTCATTTCTGGTTAAAATAGACCTTCATGGCTCAGTGCTTAAATCCAGCTGTTTTGACTTGAATTCCCTGCTTGTTTTCTGGTAAATCATGTCTTAAAAATGAAGCCAAATTTAAATACAGTGCCACTATTGAAACTGGTGCTTAACGCCTGACTTGTGTGCTCAGCTGCTTCCCTGTTTTGAACTGAGGCCTGTCCAGAAAACAGCACAGCCTACTGCAGATAACAACATAACAACAGATAGCCTGTGGCGTGGTTATAATAAACGGATAAAAAGAGCAGGATATGCAAAGCCACACAGAAAAAGCCTATTCATATCATGCTGAAGTGCCCTAACAACTGCTTGGACTGGCTTGTCCCTCTTGTGTGATGTCATCCAATGGATGAGTGGCTGGCGGCTGCGATGCGCATGTATGCAGTCCACTGCCTCAACGCATCACAGCGAACCGCACTTGACAGCTTGCCAGGTTAGAGGGGGGGAAACACACCATTCAAGGGAGGAAACCAGACCTGCTGAATTTCCACCAGCCAGCCGACATCCGCATCCAACCCGAGGTGGAGGGTTTCCCGCAGCCTCTCTATCCCATCGACATCACATGCATCATTTTTGGGGATTAATCGTGTTCCTGTTCTAACGCACAGATGACAGCGTAACCGGGGCAGCAAGCTGTTCAGAGACCAAACACAGCCGCTTTGTTGAATAGGATCTGTTGTGACTGGACATGAATTCGGCGGAACAGACGGTTACATGGTTGATTACGCTCGGGGTGCTGGAATCGCCGAAGAAGACCATCTCGGATCCTGAAGCATTTCTGCAGAGCTCCCTGAAAGATGGGGTGGTCTTGTGCAGGCTGCTGGAGCGGCTCAGCCCGGGGTCCACAGAGAAAGTAAGGGCAATAATACACCCCCTCGCTCTCCTCTGCATACAGCCAACCGCCCGCCCCGTCGGCGCGTCTGTGTGCTGCCCAGATCCGTGAAAACCGACGCGGTTTGTTGTCTGGCTTCTCTTTCTGCCCAGTGGTCCATGAGGCGATTTCTTTTGTAGGTCACGGCAGCCCGGGTTATTGTCTGCGAAAACAGCGCTATATGCCTGCAACATACGTGCGTCAAGCGTCTGTAAAGAGAAAGGCCGTTGTTTCCACTGCGTATTGATCTGCTCTAGATAAGACAACATCACAGCAAACAGAAAACTGATTGATCAAATTTATCAGGAGCGTTTAGAACCACTGGGTCTTATTAATGAAGGCCTCGTTTGATGTGCGTTTAATGCAGATCTGGGTTTTCGTCTGAAGCCCCTATTTTAAATTCCTCTTTAATCCGGGGCGATGTGGCTTGGATGTCAATGTCTTTTAGATACACACGGCGTGATCAGCCAGGGATGACTGGCTATCTGTACACAGACCACAGCAATAAGAGTGGGCCGCCATTGACTGCAAAGGCGCACAGACAAGAGATGGACCCTCTCCCCATTTAAAGCAACAGCGCAGTGTTTGTGTCTGTCAACGTATAGCGTCAGCCAGTGTAGACAGCTACCTGAGGGAGGCAATGTTTTCCTGAAAAGAGGCTGTGCTGCTGGAGGCTGCCTGCACCTCCTCACCTACGCGTGAGAAATGTGCCTGTTAAACAGCAAACAGGTTCCTCCATTCACCCCCTCCCACCCTCACAGCGACAATGGGGTGTTGTTTCATTTCTGTGACATAACCAAATTATGTTTCACTGTTTTGCACACATGGGAGGATCTGGTGTAGGTTAAAAAGCTTCTCTCATTGCTGTTTTTGAAATAATCTATGTTTGATATGGAGAAAACAAATAAGTGTCTCATCACCAAGTTAATATCAAATTATTGCTGATATAAATTCTGTCAAGCCTAGTGTCATCTCACCCAGGGAGGATAAAGTATGTTTTATTGATTTTCAAAGAGTCTGAGAGTGTGTCTGTCCTGCCACAACAATATGTAGTGTTATCAAACTGACTGTTGCTACGACGAATTCATCCAAGTGGTATGAGACAGCAAAAATGGAACTACAATACAATATGCAATATTTAAGTGTGCAGATTACTATATTATTATTATTATTATTATTATTATTATTATTATTATTATCATACACTGGTGTCTGGAGGTCAATACACATTTCAGCAGTTGAGAGTTTTAAAAATCCAATAGCAACACATTGGCTAAATCTAGACACTACTAATCCTACTTACTATAATATTATTTATGCGTAGCATTCTCCTTATGCCGAGGTTCCCAATTCTCTCCAAACATTAACATGTTGTGCTTGTTCAGTAACAACATTAGTTTGGTGCCTCTTAAATTACTCAGCTAATCATTTCTTTGCTGCTCATATTGTGCCACTGACTGCTCCAGATATGGCCCTCATCTGGTTCTGTCTTGGCCACACACTCTCAGTGTTGGCAGTGCTGTTTGTAGGCTACAAGGAAGTAGGAGATGTGGGCCCGAACTGGGTCGGATGTCAGTTGCTATCAGAGTAGATACCACAGCAGTATAGACCAAACATGACGTACTATATCATGGTTCTTTACAATTGGTCATAACGGGCCTGTTTGGTCCCATTGCTTGCACCGCTTCTTGACAACAGTGGAGCAGAGACAACATCTATTTCCTCAATTCTTCTTTTAAACAATGAGACACATTTAATTGCTTTACTCCGATTGGATCTCTAAATGTTATATGCACACTTCTGAGACTACTCTCTGCCCTGGTCAGGCTTGTCAGTAGAACGGGGTTAGCTGGGAAAAATGAGAGATGCATAGGCTTGAGAATGGTTAACTTTGTCAATCAAATGTGGTAAAATACAAGCCAAAAATTTTGAGGAAAATGCAAAAATTGCAAAGAATGAAACGTTTCAGGAAACGTAAACTGTGAGAAAAACATAAATAGCATAAAACATCAATATTCACAAGTTTGGGGCAGTAAAATAAATCAAAGACTAAATTATTTGTATACTGGTCACCAGATAATTTTAGGATGTTACATTAGTCTGACATATATTGGTATCAGCATAAATGTCGCCTGATTTGTAACAGGAACTTGCAATACAGAGAAGCGAAACATTGCATAAGCAGAGACAGGGCCACAGGTCAGTATTTCTGAACTGTAGATATCTTTGTCACAACTCCCAAGATATTAATGGGGAATCACTATGTTAGTTTAGAAAGTGAATATTTATATAAGAAATTCAGTATAAGCCTGATTGTAATAAATACATACAGTGCATACTAAGGCATACCTTCATAAAAGCTGTACTGTTTTAGAAGGTGTAACTTTGTGGTCATCTTGGCGACCAAGAAGTGTTATTAATATTTTGACTTCCCTATTTATATCAGTGAGGGTAAATTAATGTTTGCCATAATATTTTCCCTCTTTCCCACTTTGTTGAAGTTGTTTCATAAAGACAAACAGCGCACCTATAGGATGCAGCGACAGCAGCGGAGATCCTTATTTGTCAACGTCACTTCCCTCGACCCAATACTGCAGCCTCTTCCACTTCCCCGCTGCAGGATCCGAGCACAGCCTCCGGGAGTGTGTCAGGCCCGCTGCAAGCACACATACACACACTCAGTAGAATGCGCGTCGATCAAGAAGATCCACATTTAGGGCTAAGAAACTCTCAGAAAAGCGCAGTGTGAAAGGGACGAAGCCCGCAGTGTGAACTGGAAGTAAAACCTCTTACCAGCGTTTCCGTCTTTCCAGATTTACCAAGAACCGAAGAACGACGGCGAGTGCCTGAGCAACATAAAGGAGTTTCTCAAGGGCTGCACATCATTTCGCGTCGAGGTGAGTCCATTTTCAACATATAAGTTCACCATCTACCTTTATACCACACCCGTCTGCGCATTATAACACCGAGAGGGGCCGTTTGAGATGTAGGGTTTGCGTGTTAACGAGAAGACACTGATACAATAAACAATGGGTCTGTGGAGTGGTCGAGCCCCTGACAGAGGGAGGAGGAGTGAACTACAAGCCGAGAACAATCACCCATCGTCCGGCACTCTGAGACTGGCTTGTCCCTTAACCGTGGCGATACATATTGCAACATTTTGGCAACCTCATGTGACATACATTGACAAAACTACAACAATTTAGCCCTTCCACAGTGTCCATTCGTGTTTAGAAGCGCCTGGCTGATGTTTACGCTTACTAATTAATGCAGAGCTTTGTTCAGGGGCTCGTGCGTGGCTTTATTGTCGCCGCCAGATCGCACGCGCCCTCGAATAACCATTTTCTGTTACTACTAACAATATGAGAGCATAGTTATGTAAGTAGGTCTCGTTCTAACATTGCAATTGCAGTCGTTATTGTTAGGTGTAAAGTCTAAACATGTCCTCAGATCAGGTACCTCACCCTCGCAGGCCAGTATAGAAATGCTGGAGTATGGCGTGGACATGAGCAGTGAGAATGCCTCTAAAATCTTAAGCAAATGGGAGACAGCGTGCTGTTTAAGGCTTTGAGTTGGCCAGTGCATAGAAGGGTCATTGAACCATCATGGCTTGACAATACAACTCAGTGTTCCTCAGTGTTGCCTCTCCCTCCAGTCTCCAGCCACTGAACAAGAGGTGGAGATGGGGTGAGACAGAGCGCTGTCACATGAAGTGTGTGAAGCATGCCCTTTATTGTTACAGACAGCTGAAATGTCCAGGAAGCAAAATACATCTATTATAATTTCATTGGAAAAACCCCTCTGTTTGTTTTGGCTCACCACAGGAACCGGTTCTGGCAATAGTGTTATAGTGTAGAGCAATAATCTGCAGTTTTATTGGTAACAAATAGTAAAAATTCCCATAATAACTGCTGCTTTATGACAAGACTTGTTCCTTTACTGGTGCAGATAGTGCACTGACCATTTTCCTATGTTTTTTCCCCCCTCACCATTACTTCCTCGCGTGCAAAAATGCGGTCAAATGCATGACTTATTTCAGTGAACTGGACAGAGCAGGATTACAGTAGTTCGGGACCTGGCAGTCCTCCCGTTCACCATCTGTAGAGTGAAAAAGATGGACCTTCTCCAGAGCCCAGAGCACTGCTGGCTCTGACCCCAGGTAGCTGTGGCTGCAGATTAGAGCAGTGGCCTCTTACAGGAGAAAGACAGACAGACAGACAGACAGCACAGACAGGACGGACAGACGCCGTGCTTTTGCAGTCCCGACTGGTCTCCTTCTGAGCTGGATGTTTGGCTGTCAACTCTCTCTCTGTTCACATATCTGGTGTGGACATTTCAACAGGACTGATCTTGTTTAATTTGGATACCTCCTGCAGATTAGACACACACGACACTTGGGCAGCTGCTGTTACTGACCCTTAACCCCTGATGTCTTTGACCACAGGAAGTGCTCATTAGAGTTCCCATGACCCCTCCAGTCCCTCAGGAATAGTAACCTTACCCTGTGTCTACCCTGGGAATAATCACAGATCCATCTGTCCTGACTAATGGCAGACTTTGAATACTCAGCCATTTAAAATGAAAACAAGACATGGCTCTTGTATAGTTACTACAGTAGACATGTAGTGCTGTTTAAGGTGTCTGGATGTTTTTTAAGAATCAGTCTCAGTTTCATCATAATTCATTGGATTGGATGAGTACATCAAATCAGTTGACCTAAAAAATTCAGCAGTTGATTATAATCTTAACTTCTTGTCCCCATTGTGGCCCGCAGGAACTGAACCACATGATCGGTTGGATTGGGGTCAAGTGACTAATTTTGCTGGGGAAGAATATTATTATTATAAATCTCAGTCAGTATGTTTAGGATCAGTTTTCTGTTGCATTGTTTACACTAAATACATCAAAGTTTCATGGGCTTTACAGACGCATTAATATTTCAATAGAATTTTGTATATATGAGTAATATCTTACTAAGAAGTCTGACATGTTACCACATCCTGTTTCCTGAAGAAGTTGGTTGTAATACCTTGCACAGGTAAACACTGATTTCATCAAGCATGTGAAGGTTGAAGCAACTCACCACGCTGTTGTAGCTCGCTGAGTCACAGAGGGGTGTTGCACTATTGTGTCAGCCTGCTCTTAGGGATCATTACCTGACTGTGATGTTGAGGCCTTGCGGACGTGCCGAAGCTTGTCACATTAGTCATGTTCATTATCTCCATGCATGAATGTTTAATTTGCATCGTTCATCCTGCTTCACTGTGAAGACGGGACTTTTTTCTAATGGAAAATCTGTCAAATTTAGAAATAAGACTAGCCTGGTTACTGTTTGGGCGGTGAGTGGGGTGAAGTATAAACACTAAATAGACAGCATAGACGGGTGAGGAAGAGGGTGCTTTCACATGAATGCCCCTTAAGGACAGCAAGTTATCCAGTAGATTGTTCACACTCACACAAATACACAAACACACACGCGTGCGCTCTTCTCCAAAAAACACACTCTCGCAAACACAGACATTCACATATTCCCTTAGGACATATCTGCAATCAGAGCGGAAGATGAAAGAGACTCATATCTCACAGTCACTCACCCTCAGTATAACTGAAGCGAGAGTAACTAATCACATGAAGCCGTTACACAGGAAGTGAGAGGACAGCAACAGTCGTCAACAGAGATACAATCACTGCCATTCATACTAACCGAGGGGCTAGTGAGAGTCACACTGATAGTGATGCAGACAGTGCATATACTCTTACTGCAGTCAAAGGCTGTGATTATTCTACATGTTTCCTATTGTCAACAAATCCCATGAAAACACTCAAAGCCATTGTTGTAGTCCGTTTCTCAATTTCTGACTTCCCCACCCCGTCTATGACAATTACAAGTCTCTAACTTGTAAATACCATGCATGGCAACACATCAGTCCGTCCCAACACTAAACCAAATGGTCATAGTGTTACATTGTTAATGAAAGTACTTTCAACCTTGGACCAATTCTGCAATTATACATCTTGAGTTGTCTGCTGAAATCATTAACATGGGAATCTGTCCCATGTACCTTGAATGCAGCATCAGGCCCCGTGCCTGATTGTCCCAAGATCTGATGATGAATGAAGATATTTGATGCAATAATTGAGGTTCTACACGCAGCTTGATTCAAACAGGAGTGCATTATTCTTTGTTTTCAGCTGCAGAGTAATGTATATTTAATGAGGTGAGTAGTTTTGACACCAGGCTGGTGTTTGTGTGGGATTGATTTAAAACAAGTGGACTGTATTTATATGGCAAGTTTTCACACGCTCAAATACAATGATGGGCTACAATTCAACATGCCACCAGAACACGGATAGCAAAGCACATCAGTATCTTGCCCAGGGACACTTTGACATGCAGACTGGAGGAAGCCGGGGGTCTGGATTTTGTATAAGAAAACTGAAAAGAAAACTGAAAAAATAGCCAACCTTAGCCGGTGATGCTTTGGCTTTTAATGAGGTAAACAAGGGCACTGCAGTCAGTAGCTCATGTAATGCAACCAGTGTGGTAGAACGCTGTAAATGGTGTCTGTCTGTAGCTGCTGCAGATATACGCATGGGTGCTGAGCTTGTGTGTTTCGCCCACTACTTATGTCAATGATAATGAGTGATTGATTGACTGCTCTGTCCTGGCACTGTGGCCAAGTGATGACACAGTCCTGCTGCGCCGGAATTAGCGATTAGCTCTCAAAGTGAAATGCACTTGCTGATGACTTTCTGGCTCTAACGCTCATGTTCTCTCCTTCTCTGCATGTTCTCTCTCTCTCTCTCTCTCTCTCTCTCTCTCTCTCTCTCTCTCTCTCTCATACACCTACAGCCATTTGAGGCCAGTGACCTGCTGCTGGGACTGAACTTCTCAAAGGTGCTGAGTAGTCTGGTCGCTCTGAATAAAGTGACAGCAGGTTAGTCAGAATATGTGCGATGGGTGTGAGTAACTTACATGATCCGTGTGGGTGTTTTTTATGAAAGACCAGTGGGTAGTCATGAGTGTGTGGGTGCCGACTGCAGATACCAGGTCTGGTGTATTTATACACGGCCATTTCTGTCCAGATATCGGTGTGGGCAGTGATTCAGTGTGTGCTCGACACTCTTCAGCCCATCGCATCAAGTCGTTTGAGTCTCTGTCCTGTCAGGCTTCACTGGGTCGATCCTCCAAGCTGCTGCAGAACCAGTTTCGCAGTCTGGTAAGATCAACACACACAAACAGCACAGCTTAGGAACATAGTAGCTTTGACTGGAAGATTGGCCACAGATGATAACCAGACCATTATTTTACAACCTCGGGAACTGTGTTGTTAGCCCATTAGCCACCTTAGCTGCCACAGTTCCATGCCCACGCTACGTCCTCTCCAACCAGGTGAAATTAAGTCCCATCCTAGTGGTGGAATTATAGAGATTTCAATCAAGCAGTCTAGACATGGCCACACGGTCCAGAGAAGAGGTCTAATCAGAGACCTTTCTTTATGACTTTGTAGATCCAGGCGTGAAAAATGGGTTGTGAGAGCAGGCTATGACATAAATCAAAACCACCGCGCCATTTTCATGGAAGCTATGTTTAGACAGTCTTGCAGCAACCTAAGCTGCACTGTCGGACTCTTTATCTCACTAACAAAAACAAAAAATAGTAGTAAGACGTGGAAACGAGACTGAAAAAAACCCCAATAGTTCCTTAAATAACATACTCAGGAACAAAGCAAGTTTCCTGATGACAAACTGCAACTACAGTAGTAGTTTATATGTGTAATATGTCTTCTGTCTGTTACACAAGGCAACAATCAGCCACAGCCAGGCAGTCAATTAAGGCAACAGCTAGTTATTGATGGTAACATCTCAAAGGTTTATTTTTCTGCACACTGAAGTCTCTGAGTGATGAATAATATGTATGATTAAGGGTGGTGAGTAATAACTGTTTGACAATTTTGGGGGGTTGTTTCACAATCTGGATGAATTGATGACTCCTCTGTTGACACTTACCCTTCTGCTAACTGGCGTTGTTGTCACCCATCTTTCATCTGATCTCACGATGTCTGTCTCAGCTTTCTGCTCACTTTTCCTTTTGCTTCTGTCTCTCCCTCCTCGGTGACACCCTTCCCTCATTCATCAGGACATGTCAGAGAACAGTGGACAGCAGCTGCTGGTGAAGGCACGTTTCAACTTCCAGCAGACTAATGAAGATGAGCTCACCTTTACCAAGGGTGATATCATCAGTGTGACTCGTCAGGAGGATGGCGGCTGGTGGGAGGGGATGCTCAACGGCAGGACCGGGTGGTTTCCTAGCAACTATGTCCGTGAGGTCAAAGGCTCTGGTGGGTACCTCAGCCACCTCTGTAAGAGGTTTTAACACTGATGCGGGATTGTAGGGATTCGTAACATCATGTTACATCCTTCACACTACATCATTTTCTATTGGTCCTTGTCTGCATGTGTCAGTAAATGATCGCAGAGCAGCTTGACAGATTAAGTAATCTTCTAAACAGACGTTTTCACATCTCTCTCAGACAAAAATTGCCAACCGGTGCTCTTCATCACATTGTCATTGTCATTGCGATTCCATCTGGCCCCATGACGGTAACACAGCCTCACATCTGTTGCTTCTTCGAGGCCTGCTGTGGTCTGTTGTTTCATTGCTTGTAAAACAGGCTGTGATGCCATGTGGCAAGAGGTGGTGGCTTAAAGTCTGATCCTCTGTCTGTCTGACATTTATTTACACACTCCATCAATTTAATGCTCATTTGTGGTAAGTGTAAGGACCAACAATGAAGATATTTGTAACGCACCATACCGATACAGATATGATGTAGTGGTAGCAGAATTGTGTGATTACGATGTTGCCTCAGGCAGCATAAAAACAAAAAAACATAAACAATAAAAGACAATAGGACAATTGGTTGCAATAAAAGTGTTCGGCACATGAAATATAGAACATAATAAAAGGCTCATGTGCGAAGAGCAAAACAGCAATATGGAGAGGAGTAAAAATAATAATGTGAATAAGAATAAAAAAGGCAGCGGGCAGTTGGTGCTGTATTAGAATTAAGAGCCCTTTTTGCACAAGGGATAAATTAAATACTGAGATGTGACTTTAATGGGGAAAAGAGGACAGAACAGTGGTTATAATGCTGCTGAGGCTGTGCTTTTTTAGCTATTGTTATTTTTCACCTCAATAAATATTATTGTGATGGCAAAATCCCAAAACACCTACAGTAAAAACAAACCTAGGTCTTTGAATAGCAAGCATTGTAAAAACATTTTGCGCAGTAAAACGGCGGCCATTAAAACGCCGCCGAGCATTTTTATGGAGCCAATTATATTTCTAATTTCTGAATTTGGAAGCTGTAGCAGCGTTGTAAAGAGTGTGAGTCATCTCAAAATGCATGTCACAGATCATTTTGTGCTTATTTCTCAGTATAATAGTAACGATTCATGCTTAAAGAACTGAACTGATGTAATACCAGGCTGGCACTTATCCACATGTAATGCAGGAATTACCAGACATGATACATTTGTTGCCTTATTTATAATTGTTAAATTATTTGCACATAAATCTAAGCTGGACCCCCAATAAAATTTGTTTTGCATTAATTCCATTTATTTAATGCATACATTGTGTCTCATTGGATATAATTTTAAGTAGACTTATGTGCGAATGTCTTTTGTGCCTTTGCCGCAGACAAACAAGTGTCCCCGAAGTCCGGAACTCTTAAGAGTCCCCCTAAAGGCTTTGACACTTCAGCGATCAGCAAGACGTACTATAACCTGGTAAGGATGCAACTCGGCGATTATTTGTCTCGTTTTGGCAGTTTTGTTTTCTTTCTTCTTTCTCTGACATCTTGTTGAAATTTTAAGGATTTTGTTTTTTATCAGTGTCTGGTTTCTGGCTCTTTGCTTTATCCATTTCTAAATAATCTCGCTGGTAAGCAATTATAAAATGTAGCAGGCCTCTTCAACCATGGCTCTGTCTAAACAACCTATTGACATACTTTCTCTCTCTGAGAGTACACTTCAAATTATTACTGCAGCTGCGGGCAGGTGCTTGTAGTTTTAAATTTTGCAAAGATTACTGTGTTTATCTTCATTTTGCCGTTGATGTCTGTTTATTTGGTACAAGCAATATTTATTGTCATACTGTCGATACTTTCAAACTGCAAATTGTCAATTTGCCAGCAAATTACAAGCTCACTTTATACAGTAGCAAAACACTGTAATTCAGTGGGGAACATATAACTTGAATGTTGCTACATTTGATCAGAGGTAGACAATATTATACCGCATGTGAAACACCTTATCTAACTGTATTGGTAATCAACCCATACTTTTTTTTCTCTACACGTAAAGCAAATAAACTCTGAAGCAATTTGAAACATAAATAATGTTTAAACTGAGGCTGTGTATTTCTCTTTTGTGTTGCAGGTGTTGCAGAACATATTAGAAACAGAAACCGAATACTCCAAGGACCTGCAGAGCCTCCTGACAAACTACCTGCGACCTCTTCAGGGCATTGACAAGTACGACTCATTGACACATAAAGCTTCATAAAAAACATAACCATCCATGTTGCATAACCTGAACACGGATCAGTCAGATCATGGCACTTTGTAAACATCATATCTGGGCCGATCGTCTTTAATATGTTTTCTATATTTACATGTCACTGAATATTTTGTCACTGTTTACCTTTACACATCCTGTCTTTGCCTTCAGGCTGAGCAGCTCGGACGTGGCTCTGATTCTGGGCAACCTTGAGGAGATCAGCACCTTCCAGCAGATGCTTGTCCAATCACTGGAGGAGTGCACCAAGTTAGTCCCCTCCCCGCACACACAGACAGCCCCACTGCAGCAGCACCCTCACTGTTTCATAATAAGCAGAGGGACATCTAGTGTTAAGATGACTGTACTACAGGGATTTGGATTAAACCACAGACGGAGGACTGTATCACATATTGTGGTTTTGTGGTGCCTTTTGCCAATAGCACACACATTCCATACACTTCTGTCTGTTTTCCTGTGAGTGCGTATGAATGCTTGCGTTTGAGTATTATATCCAATCTTGTTTTTCTTCAGGCTTCCAGAGAGCCAGCAGAGAGTGGGAGGCTTCTTCCTCAACCTCATGCCACAGATGAAGGCCCTGTATGCAGGTTACTGCTCCAACCACCCCTCTGCAGTGAATGTGCTCACCCAGCATGGGTACGTTAACACATCAGCCACACGTTTAGCTTTTCTTTATGGCGTATTCAATCTGTTTTCATGCTTCAATTCAAAGATGTAAGAACTTTTCATGTAAGACTGCTGTTTAAAATAATAATTACTTGTCTTAGAAGAGGGAAAAGGGACCCATTGTATTGTTGGAGTTTATCTTTGTTTTCCAATTGTAGCTACCTAATGTTTGCTGCTTGTGGCAGCTGTAGTGGCTTGTTTCTACAGATGCGAAGTGCGTACTCTGCAGTCAGCGTTTCTTTATCGACACAACTGCAGTTCAGAGAGAGCAAAATAATTGAAATACAACGGAAGGATAGAGAATAAAAGAAGTTTCAGAGAAAATTACAAATTGCTTCCTGTAAATTACAAGAGGCTTGGGGTCCAGATGTTAGACCAAGTTTGAATTGGACACACATACATCCTACTCCTAAACCTGACATACATACATAGATTTCTTCAAAAAGAGTCTAAAGGGACAGTTAGAAACAGTCTGTAAATGGCTTGAGGATAATCAGACTTGATATAAAATGTGACCCTAACAAAACAAGAGAGAGACCAGCAGCTGTGGCAGCAGCATGATGCCATGAGTTAACAAGTAGGTGCTGCAAAACATTTCTTATTTCTCTACAATTTACAGTTTAAGCTCACTGTCTCGCTTCAAAAAACACACTTATTCTCTTAAGCAGCCTCTTGAGACCTGCTGCAATAGAGCAGGACCATGCTCGGGCAGGATTAAGCAGTACTCTGCAGCAAATGCTGCCTTTGTGCTGTTTCATCTATGCTGTTTGTTGTATTATTAGGAAATTACACTCAGTTGCCAGTTTATTGGTTACACCCAGATAAAAGTAGGTGTATCTATTAAAACAACAGTCCTGTTGTGAATTCAACCGTCATTCAGGTTAATCTGTTCAGTGTTTGTTGGAAATGTTTTTACTGACAGGCGTTTCTCTTATTTCCCCAACAATTATTAAAAGAAATGGAGCAGACAAAATAACCTGTCAGTGTAACACAATAGAGCTCAACAGCACCACAAACTGACACAAACTAAAGCTGAATCACCATCGCTCCTCTCTCAGGACTGTTGCTTTAGTTTTAGCTTAATGTCTTTCAACCAGCGTTAAGGACTGAAATTGCCAATTTGGTTTTCACATTTTGGGTGTATGCTGTCATAGGTTTTGAAACATTTTAAAAGTCATAAATTGACTTGTGTGTTTTACTAACGTCAAAGTTTATTTCAGTTCAATTTACAAAGGCGGCAAGTGAGTGAAATGTAACAAGTTGACTGCCAGTTAGCGATGTGTGTCAGTTTTAATAGAGTTCTGGCGTTCAGTGTTTTCGTGCATAAGAGGTAACAAGAAGAGGCCAGAGAGTCACTTCTAAACAGTTGGAGTTGATGTGAAATTGCTGTTTTGTGATGTTAATTAAAAAACATTGCAGGTTACCATGGTTACATAAGTGAACTGAATAATTTATTTTGTCTTCCTGACTTTGTTTCTCTGACCTCTTGTAGTGAAGTACTGGGGGAGTTCATGGAGGGGAGGGGCGCAGTCAGTCCCGGGATCCTCACCTTGACCACAGGCCTCAGTAAACCCTTTATGAGACTGGACAAATACCCCACCTTACTCAAAGAGCTGGAGAGGCACATGGAGGTGCGTATCTAAATGTATATCTGGAGCACTTGTGTTATGACGTGTTTAAAAATCAACACGTTTCCTTTTTTTCCTTTTCAGGAGAGTCATCCTGACCGGCCAGACATCCTGAAGTGCATGACATCTTTCAAAAATCTGTCTGTAAGCTGATCTCACCTCCTCTCCTGTCAGATGTAGCATGTAACGGACTTTATGTGAAGTGAACCGAGTTAATAGCGGCTCTATAAGCACTTGTATGTTTCCATTGTTTTAGGCTCAATGCCAGGAGGTGCGGAAGCGTAAGGAGCTGGAGCTGCAGATCCTCACAGAGTCCATTCGGCTGTGGGAGGGGGACGACATTAAGACCCTGGGCTCTGTGCTCTACATGAGCCAGGTCTTAGTCCAGAGTCCTGGCTCTGAGGTACCAGCACCACCTTCCTCCTCCACCTACACTTCATTTTGCTATAAACTGCTACCAACATTGATTCTGCACAAACTTTTACCTAACTCATCACTCTGCTGCAATGATTGTGGTGATAAGTTATTTTATTTAACTTTAATCCTAAATTTTATTTTTATACAGTAGCACACTTGGTTAAAAGTCTTATCATCATAAGTACCGAAGTATTGAAAAGTGATTAACTTAATAGAGTTTCTTCAGATTTTATCAATGTAATGGGTTTTTTTCTTAACGTATCAAAAAAACCAAGGTTATTTCATATAAAGATTGCTTTTGCATGCTAAACAAAGCAAAATCAATAGCATAAATGACAATCATAAGAAATCATTAAGAAATCACCCGTGACAGTATCCTCACCTCTTTTTTTCAGCGTTCATTCACACCTATGACTTATTTGTAATAAGTTGACTCCTGGTCAGACCTATCTCTGACTGCAAAGTGCAAAATGAATCTTTTAATTGTGGCATCTTAAGTGCACCAAATCCTTCACTGCGATAAAAGCTCTTGCATGTTTGAATGCACTCATTGTTAGCAGCTTTGGACAAAAGCGTTTGAAAATTAATCATGATGAGAACATGCTCTAAATTATCCCTCATTGTGAGCAGAGAGCACCTCTCTTTAAAGGATTTATCAAAAGTGACATCTTGTCAGACATTTTTTTCCATTAGAATACAATAGTTCAGGATCCAACTCGCAGGGTTGTATTGTAATTGAATACTGAAATGTAATTTACTTGACATGAGAGCATCGGCTTCCACATGCAGTGGTAAAAAAGGCCTAGTATATGTCAGAGATTTGTAATAATGAATTGACTGGTGGAAACTGAGGACAACCTCACAAAAAGAAATTGTAAAACAGAACAATGTAAGATAAAACACGGAGGTGTAAACCTTTTCCTTGTGGCTGCCCGCTTAAAAATCTTGCTGAGATTTTTCTGTGCTGCGGGTTTTCTCATCCCTTGAGTATCAGATCAGCCTCCGCTTTGTTATTATTTTGGTTGCAGCTAATTGGCTAAAATGAGTAAAAAAAAAAAACAAAAACAGAGATTTCAGAGGTGATTGAATGAGCTTGGAAGTGTTGTTATGACAACAGTATTTGACTTTGAGCTTTTTGTGATGCCAGTTGTGTCATGGTGAACTCTCTGGCCTTGTTAGCTGCCACGTACATCACGCAGACTAAAGGGCATAAACCAGTGACAGCCTGTGGTTCATTGTGGTTGTTTTTGGGCCCAAATGTGCAACTGTGTGCTGGGAACCACAGAGGGCACACATGCCATTCTTTTTTCATTTGTAATGCGTGTGCCCAGAGAGATATGAAGAGCAGATTAGTTACAGAAACATCACTGTTAGCTCGATGATGAGCGGTATGTTGTGTAACTCTACAGCAGGCTGGATTCCAAATGATCATTTTGTTGCCATCAGGCTCTCCCATTCCTTGACTTCTCTCTCATTCTTGAACCTCTTCTTGTTTGTCAGGAGAAGAGTGAGCGTTACCTCATGCTCTTCCCTCACGTCCTCCTCATGTTGTCTGCCAGCCCCAGGATGAGTGGCTTTATATTCCAGGTCAGTAATAATCATATCCTCAGATCAGTCTGATTCAGTCTCTGTTTCTTTTTGGCTTCTGATGTCCTGATTTCACTTCTGCAGGGAAAATTGCCTCTCGCCAGCATGACAGTGTCCAAACTTGAAGACTGTGAAGCCCATAAAAATGCCTTTGAGCTCAACGGTAAGGAGACACAAGATAAGATAGATTCTGTAGTCCTTTTACACACGATCCCTTCAGCAACATTGTCTTTGTCCCTACAGGCACAATGTTTGACCGTCTCCAGGTGGTGTGTACCCACCAGCAGGACCTGCAGGATTGGGTGGAACACCTTACCAGACAGATCAAACACACTGCAGCCACAGCACCAAGCCACAAACCACTCACTGTTCCCTGCCACACGGTCAGGAGCTAATGATTACAAACGCACATACAATTGATTTACTCTCTGTTCCTACATGCCCAATGTTGTGTAAACACGATGAATATGTATGTTGATATTTTATAGATTTTAAGCATGTGTAACCTAAATCGAACATGCCAGTAGAGGCTAGAACTGAAAAATAGTTCAGATTGTAATGTTCCTGTATGATTAAAGCTTATTATATTTACTGTCAGTAGGTGTGACATGCAGGGATTTGGCATTTGCAATTGTGGAGGGGACCCCCGAGGCAGATCTCAGGCATAGATTGGTTTGGATGATGTATATTTAGGTTTCTGCATAACTATGATGATGAGTTCTGTCAAAAAGCACATATAAATTCATTGCCAGCCAATAAACCAAAGATCTAATACACAAATACTTTAGATAATAAGCTAGTTCAGATAAAGGAACAAAACATAGCTGGCTGGTAGTTTCTCTCTGAACAGAACATACTAATCAAGTTGGGTGTTTGACTTACCACGTCTTACCACGTGTGCCCTTTTTTTGTTCCTCAGCTCCCATCTCACCCTCTCACCCCATCCCGGCATGCTGAGGGGAGGGCCATGACGGTGGCTCCCACCTACCACACCCTTCCTCACCCCTCCTCCCATGGGACGTCTCTTTCCAGCACCATGATGTGGGGCCCACTGGAACCACCCAACACACCCAAACCCTGGAGCCTGAGCTGTCTGCGGCCTGCCCCCCCTTTACGACCCTCCGCAGCCCTGTGCTACAAGGAGGTGGGGAACAGTGTCTTTTATGTAGTCGAAATATACTCATATGTTTTTGTTGTATTGATTTTCTAATGGTTCCATTTTCTGCCTCCCCCATGTACAGGATCTTAGTAAAAGTCCTAAGAGTGTGAAGAAACTCCTTCCAAAGCGCAAGCCTGAGAGGAAACAGTCTGAAGAGGAATTTGCCTTGAGGAAGAGTATGTTTGAAATCTGTCCTATTTTTCTCCAAAGTGTGTGTTGCACTCACCAGAAATGTACTGTTTCTTTTAAAAGAGCAGTTTAATGTATTGGAAAATGTCCTGTTTAGTTAAAAATGAAGATACACCCTGGAAAGAGTTTGCTTAGCTTTGAAATGTACACTTAGGTTTGTATATATGTCACAAAAAGTATATATAATATGTTTCACCTTGTCTCTGCTCTTGTTGCCGATTTAAGCGTCATACTTGATGTAAAGCATTGAAAGGGGCCCTGGACAAGACTGGGTACTTCCCAAAATGTCAAACTGGTCATGAAACTGTCATTTGAGCATATAATAGTAGGGAAATTGTGACTCAGTGACTCAAGCACATAAATATATTTTTTTCTTTTTATCCTCTTTGTCTCAGGTACAGCTGCTCTGGAAGAAGATGCCCAGATACTCAAAGTTATTGAGGCATACTGCACCAGCGCCAAAACCAGGCAGACTCTTAACTCCAGTAAGAAAACACAAACTGACTTCTACGTTACATGTGCATGCACCAAAGAGGAGAGATTCCTGCTGGAGTTTGCTGTCCTTGTTACTGTTGTACCTGCCTTCTGTTACTCAGTGCTTTTCTTTAACACTGATATTCTGAGCTGATCTTTCTAACCGAATCTTCTCCTTCTGTCTGTCTCTCCTCCACTCCTCACTTTATTGGCATTGCTCTGGTTTACTTTGAGTTCCTTCTTTTCTCTGTTGTCATCAATGTTTGTTTACTCCATGCTCTACTATAATTTTCCTCCATGTATTTTGATTTGCGCCATTATCCCACCCCTCCCGTTACCATTTGTTGCCTGTGTTACCTCCTCCTTCTACACCATCACTCTTCTTTTTCACACACCATTTCATACCTCTACATTCGTGTCGTCACTGCCAAACTTGGCTTGACCCGACCAGCCTGGCAGGGCACTGACCTGATGCACAACCACGTGCTGGCAGACGTGGACCGGTCCTGTATGGACTCGCCGGGCCGCCGTAGCAGCGTGTCGCGGCCAGAATTGTCCTCTGACCTTTCGGAGGACTCTGACTATGACTCCATCTGGACCACCCACAGTTACAGGATGGGTTCAGTGCCGCGTAAGAGCTGTATCTCTCACCAGAACTAAAGAACGTACAGTACTGCCACGCTGTACTGTAATGTAACGTACAGCGTGCTTACCTCTCTTACCTTCAATGTATTAAAAAGAAACTAGATTTTTTTAATTTATCTATTTATTTTCTATGATATATTTGTTCATTTTTGTTAACTTATTTGGTTTATTTATTTTTAGATTGGTTGTTTTAAGATGTTTTAAGCATCTCCCTGTTGCCTTGCCACTTTCCCTTTTATGTGCCTCCTCTCTTCGTGTAGTTGTCATGCAGTAAGTGTTTGGTAATTCTTGTTAATTTATCTTGAATGTGACCACTCCCCTTGTTTGACCATAAATGTGGCGGACTCTCCCAGCAGGGGGTGCAGGGATGTTGGAGTGGAATATAGGGGAGGGATAACCGGGGGAGGGAGCGATGGGGGCTGAGCTTTTCCTGTCTGATATTCAGATGTACTTCAGGAACGAGTGTATTCTATTTACCATGTACTACTTCTCTCCAGTATGTGTTTCTAGAGTATGTATGCTCAAACATAGCACAGATGCCATACACACACGCACAGGTTCGGGCACATATGCCCCTGCTGCCTGATAATATAGCAGCATGCAAATAAAAATATCCAAATTCTTAAAATTTTATATAATTTTTGTTTTCATAATTTGGATCTTTCTTCATGTTGCCATGTGCTAAGAAGGATTACAGTTAACATACCACATGACCAAAAGCTAACAAACTTCAAAATAAAACTAGCTAAAATCGCTATATTTCATAGTTTGTGAAACAGTTTACTTTGGTGCAGCTGCCACAGGAAGAGGAGATTTTCCACTTGCACTTCACTCTGTAGTCAAGCTTTCTCCAGCTAGTGGACTAAGAAGGGTGAATTTAAAGGGTCAGTTCACCCAAATGACCAAAACATAAATGTACATTTTCACATTTCACTAGCCATACAGATAGGTTTGGTTTTACTTGCTCAGGTTTTGAAATAATTCTGCCTCAACTCCAATACAATCAAAGTGAAGAGGATTCTGCTAATGGTGCTCTCACAATTAGAGTGGATGTATCCCCCATTACGCTGGATAATCCTGGCTGTCAATAGTTTTAATTCAAACTAGTTTCCGCAGCCGCTGTTAAAACTGTGCACACATCCTTGTTGAATTTTGTTTTACTTTTTAAATGCTTTTTTTTTTTTTTTTTAGTCCTGAGAGCATCACAAAATATGTTGCATTTAACTACAGTGTATTGTTGTGTATGCAAAAATCTTAAGAAAGAAAGTAACCTGGAAAATTCTGTGTATGACTAGATAACAAACGTTTAGAGTAGAGGTGATAAATAAGTATTTTATTTTTATTTTGGTGAACTGACCCCTTAAAGTCATCGATTATAATATTTTGCTGTATACTGTAGTCTCCTAAGCATCATCCTTTAAGCCTGATCTTCCATCCAATGATGTTGCTGTCTGTCAGTGGTTCTACAGGGTTGCATTTCTATTTTGTTTTAAACTTCAAATTAGTGCATTAACAAATTCAAGGAAACCAAGCATTACATAACAACCCGACAATTATTAACCTGCAAACTACAGGAATACAAATTAAATGCCTTTATTTAACATCGCCTGCTAGTTAAAGGAATAGTTCAATATTTTAGGAGAGAGAGTCAGATGAGACTATTGTTTCCACTCTCAGATCTTGCAGTTCAAAATGAATCTGGAGTCAGACACAGGTTAGATTTGTGCAGTACACAGACTGGAAGTGGTGGGAAACAGCTTGCATGGCTCTGTCCAAAGGTAACACAATAAAGTGACCAGCACCAAACAGACAGAGACAGAGCCAGACTAGCTGTTTGCCTGTTTCCAGTTTTAATGTAGTCAAGTAAGTCTGTAATGCTCTACCTAACACACTAGCATGATATCAAAACCTGTTGCAATATTCTGGTTATGTACAATCATGAAAGTGACAACAATCTTCTCATCAAACTCTTGACAAGAACGACATTAAGTCAGTTCCCAAAATGTTGAACTATTCCTTTTAGGTGCAACCGTCAGCAGAGTCAGATAATTTAAACATAACATAATATCAAAAACAAAAATCCCTTGTGTCGCAACAAACTAGCACCTATACTGCGGCCTCATAAGCCAGACATGCCTTTGTGTTGTCTGACATGCGAGGTTTCCATGTGCTCTCTTGCATTAATGACTATTTTTATGAAGAAGTATTTTTCCAGTGTTGGTATTAAAAGTACAGGTTGGCATCCACTTAAAGTCTATCTCCTCTTACAGCAAGCAATGCGAATGACATATGAAATATATTGGTCCATGTTACACACCTACTTACTGTTTCTGAAATGATTTCTTTATTGTATTCTTTATTTTGTATACAGGCGTTTTTTTCATTTCAGTTATTTATTTTTATTCTGTATGTCGATGTTTACAAAATGATCCCTGGAAGAATCATTTGTTTTCTTATTTTTACATTTTATTGGTCTGTATCAAAGTTTACACTGAAAATTATAACATGAGGTGTTTATTTTGCACAATCATGTAATGGGCCAGTGGGTGTGGGGGATAGAATCTGTTAAATTTCTGTACTTTTTGTCGTCTACCTAGAGTGTGTATGATATAGTCCTAAAGGTAGACTTGAGTATTCAGTGTTACTGTAAAGTAAATGCTCATTCGTAGTGTAAATGCTCACCTTCGGTGTTTTGAAAGCATTGGGGTAAAAAAAAAAAAAGAAGAAAAAGAAACAAGAGACCGTGATTATACGGGAACATTTCTATGTAAACTACGCATTCAACCTCAGAATACTGTCAGAGTGGACTTGAAATATAAGAGCACATAGTCTCCCTTTCTGTAAATACTAGTTGTCATGGAGCAAGAAAAAAATCCATTCTACCTTCTATGAGTATTTGAGCTAAGAATATCACTGTCCTTATATCATGTGCTAAACTTTGTGACAGGTGTATTCTGTGGTTTTAAGAATCTGTGGGACAGGCAGGGTGAAGAGACCAACTGTCTTTGACCAACATTGTCCTCTGTGTGCTCTAATGCTGTATTCAGTTCACACACGTGACCATGTCTTATCTAACAGCGCTGTCAGTGTATTTGTTCTACACTGCTGAAGTGTTCAAGTCCCAAACGCTGTATTATGAGTTTTGAATAAATCTGTCATTTGGTAGACGCTGGCATTCTGGTGATTTGTTAGAATGACAGATCTGATTGTGTCTGGCGTGTGTTGTCATTTGAGGAAGATGTTGGAGTTCTTATTAATTTCAGATTGACAGAGTGTAATGTGAATGTATTAATGGGTTTTTGTGTTTTTCCCACCCAGATCTCTCCAGCTTCTCATTTCCTTTCACTGTCCTCTGGCTCTTGTCTGATATCTGGCCTGTGCATGACTAACACATTACTACCACTCGTTGTGGTGTGTGATTGGTTCTCTTCGGTGCTGTGACTCTCCAATAAAGAAGCTCAGACTGTGGTCTGAAAAAGTAATTTACTGATGATGACACAGTACAGACTCACCTGAGACGAAGCAAAGTACCAATTGTTGAGTGCTCTTCTGTTTTGAAACAGGACCGCAAACAGAAACAGGGCTGCATGTGATTATCCCTGGTGAGAAGAAAGTCCTGGTGGAGGGGCACAGTCGCAACGGGTCGCAAAATGCAGTGGAAGAAAAGTAAGAAAACAAATGCATGTCTTTCTCACAGTCATCCTTCGCCTTGTAAAGACCAAAACCAATAATGTGTTAGTGCACTTTCATTCACTGTCTGTGGCATTTGTTCAATGTCAGCTGGAACTTTTTAGTGATTAATGGTAAACAAACTGCTTTCGGTGGATGCTGCTACTCTGAGATACTAGGATAGGCTGCCGTCTTTTCAGATGTCTGATAATAACACTCACCCATCGGTACAATACAGCAGATTTTGGTTGACACAATTGTCCCTCTCATGAAACCTGGCGGGGATCTGAGCCATCCCTTTTTGTAATGCAAGAGATGGGGAACTTATGCTGTGCAGTACATGAGGGCATATGAGAGTTGGAAGATGAGAGATGAAATTTAAACATAAAAATAATAACTGGTGTTGTTTGCATCGCTGTTGTGTTGACCTGTAACTTTGATCATCTTAAAAGGAGCTTGGTGGATGTGGTCTACGCCCTGAGGGATGAGGTTCAAGAGCTTAAACAGGTAAGTGTTTGGGATGTTTATAAAAGATTGTGATGACTTTCAGTTAAAATGAGCTATTTTGACTTTCATTGCTAATTGTTGAATTATAGAATTTAAGTATATTTGCAATGAAACATGGTGATAAATCTCTTTTAGAACAACATACGTGACACAGTTGTACTTTACAGGATAACAAAAAGATGAAGAGGTCACTGGAGGAGGAGCAGAGAGCACGGAAGGATCTAGAAAAGGTGGTGAGGAGGGTGTTGAAGAGCATGAATGACCCAACATGGGATGAAACAAACCTTTGAGGATCTCTGTCTGAGGCTCTGAAAAGAAAAACAAAGAGCATGTATGTGTGTGGGCTTGCTCACGCTGTGTGTAAAATGTACACAGTAACACACATAAGTTAAGAAACAAGAGTGAGCAGGTACTTGTGTGTTTGCTCTAAGAGGAGTGCCATTTCTGCCGAAAGACCGGAGTCATTGGGACTTGATACCGTACATGCTTGACCATCTCTTCCATGATAACATTCCTTAACCACCAAGCAAGATGGCTTGGGGATGCAACACTTACTGCTTGGTGTGTCCATAAATTCACCGGTTATCATTAGTGTCTTTGGCTGTATTCAGTGTGGCTGGAAGACAATGGAGAGACAGTCTCTCCCTCTGTTTACAATCATTTAACGGTCCGATGTCCAATGGTACATCAGTGGTACTTTAATCGTGCCAATGGTCACGAAGACCTTGGACAAGTTTGACTTGAACCATACCATTTCATAACCTCCGTTATGTTATTTAATTTTTTATTAATTGATTTTGTTTGGCCTCTTTATGTGACGCTGGCTTACCCTGATGTTTTTAGCCTGAAATTAAGCTTGTGCCTGGAAGCTCATCTTTTGTGTCTGTTTTATTTTAGCTTTCCCTGTCCTTGTTATTGTTTGACCTCTTCATGGTTTGACTTTTTTTCTAGGCATCCTAGGGAATTGTACAGATATTGAACATGTACTGTATAATGTAAATACTGCTAAAAGATGAGCCTTTGAAATAAATGTGGTTTTAGAAGAATTACTTTTCTGTTGCTTCTAAATCTGCTTCATCACAGAGCAACAAGGAAAGTGTACTCACTTTGTCTCTCAGTTACACACACACACACAAAAGCACTGACGCTGGATTACCAATTTAAGACACTCAGGTGCCCAGACAAACACAGATTTGACTTGAATTGGTAATCCATAAGTTGATTTATGCATGCACTTTGTCAGTTTCCAGTATTTTAAAATCTGAATTTTCTTGAGAGTGGGGGGTTATACATTATCATTTAATAATTCTGGCCCTGTCCTTTGAAGCCTTCCTGTGTGAAAATGTAGTTTAAGCAATTATTTTAGCCAACAATGGTCTGCATGGATCTCGTGCCACTAATTTTTGCTTCTTTGTTTTATTTCTTTCTATAACTTTATGAGGATTTGTAGAGCCATGAAAGAAGTGAAAGTATTTTAAAAAGAGAAGGTTCTAACCCTGATGTTTGATGGCCACAGTTTAAAGGTTATATGTATATTACAGAGAAAGGTATAAATACCTCCCAAGATTTATTATTGCAGTATTGACTCCACTCTTCTTTACCATGTTTTTATGCTGTCAAAGTAAAAACAAATACACCAAATATGAACACTGATAAAAAAAACTTACATAAAACTAATATTATAAAGATACTGGAATGTCAACTGATAAACCCCATGGTTTGTAATCCTCATAATACATAAGTTACAAGGTGAGCCAGTAAAGTTGAGTGAGTTATTCTTTCAGTGTGAGTGTTAGCCATTGAAATGTTCATGTTTATTTGTAGATACTGAAAACGGAAGTATTACCTATATTTTCCACATGTAAACGGTTGGTTTTGGGCAGCAGGTTTTGCACTAGTTTGTACGAAAGGCCCCTATAGCGCTCCTCCGCCCGCACGTAACACATCAAGTCACCGGGGATCAATATCCAACGCCGCCTTTAAATAAAGGCGGTCAAATTAAACTGCTTCCGGCCGCCATGTTGGTACTATGTTGTTTAGTTGCTAACCATTCAAACCGCCACTGCTCTGTAACACTTCACAAGCCTGCCTGCTAAAAAAGTGGGTCTATACCGTGCAGTTGCGTGTGTGTCCCGTGAGCTGTCAGCGTTCGTCCTCCATTTTTATTTAGTCTAAACAGGAAGTGGAGTCTCTGTTGGTGGATTGGAGCCTCCACCTCATCCCAAAGGAAAACAGCAGGGATACCTGTGACGCTTCTCCAAGGTGAGCACTAGCTGTGTACGCAGGTACATTCATGGTTCTGCTGAGTTATTGTACTTGACATTGTCAGTAAATTAAGAGGTTATGGCTGCCGTTGATCATTTCTGCACTTTACACTGTTGTAATGAAGGTTAATATTGACAGTTATCTTTTTTTTAATGTGGTATGTCTCATTTGCTGCTTTTTAAAAGATTCTATGTAAATGTTTCAATTTGGTGTCAGATTGTATTAATGGTCTCCACTTCTCCAACCACTCATCGCAATTTTCAATGCAAGGACAAATCAATCATGAAATTTAACCATCTATATTTCATTTAGATTTTTATCTTGACCTGTAGTATTTGGTAGTAGATATTTGGTAATAGAGCAGTCTTGCTTTTTAGTCCCCCCTCATCATGTCAAGAAATGGTTGCCTAATACACATTGAGCAGACGTGACTCAACATACTCCATTTATTTGGAGGAGTGTTGCTGGACACCAGGTTAATTTAAGCAAACTATTCAGTGACTTTTAGCTTTGTTTTGGTCCACAGTCCAAATATCTGGCCCATTGTATTCACCAGCAAGTTCTTTATTGTGTTGTTTTGTTTGTGTTATTGTGGTGTTGTTTGATTTGGTTTGGTTTGGTTTACTGGGGCTGTTTTGCCACACTTGCCTGCTGCTGCTGCTGCTGTGTTAATGTTGATTATTGTGGAGGGTGGGGGGTGTGATAAGTTATTGTCTGTTACTTTTTACATTAATGGTATATTGATTAGAGCAGCCTAAAGCTCATTCATGTACCGGTGCAGGATTGTTATATTACTATGCTTAAATCATAGACATGTATATGTTTTTTTTTAATTATTTTAATCTAATCTTTAAATTTGGTCCAAGGTACTAGTAATTAGTAGTAACTTAGAGGAACAAAATCAATAAATACAAATCAAATAGTAAGACAGTGACCGTTATAGACAAAGACAGTTATAAGATGTACCGCTATTCTCAGAAGGGAAATTCATATGTTGCAGAAGAATAACTTAAAAATATTATATAGCACTGTATAAATAGAATACTGTTAAAGTGTATATGTAGTATATTGGACTAGTAATAATAGACTATAAATACAATAGGGTGTAGTAGAGTATAATATAATATATAATTATAACAACACCTACAGTGATGATGTTGATGACAAATTACTGCTACGCCACTGCATGTTATACAAACATCTGCAACAATACTGCAAACACTTTATGCTGCTGCTAACGGCTCATAGAGCCTTTCATAAGTCGCAGTCTGGCTCCACTACATGCCTGTGAGCTCTCAGATATCTCACTTATCTTTACATTTCATTCGTCACATCTCAATCTGTGCAGTACTGATGCATGCATCCAGGAAGTGAAGAGGTCTCACTTGTATGAATGCTGTATGTTCACTCTCTAAAGCTGTTACACATGAGTTGGCTGGTGAAACATGAGAATCGCTTGCTGGCTGACATATTCAACTGCCTGTTGACAAAAAAAAAAAGTGTAACGATGTGTGGCGTTATATGCGTTAGCCAAGAGCACAATATTGCTTGCTCAGAGTTTTGCATAGATCATAGAATTTTGTTCCCAAAGTGCACCAGCCATATTTTACTTTAAGAAAGTAGAAAGCATCCTTCCAGATCCCCCTAGAGCGTGAGAGGTTCAGCCACCACAGTCTCACTAAATCCCATGGGAAATGCTTTGACGACATAGTGGCATTTTGAATGAAATGAAAACCATGCAAAACTGCAGAAAATGGGTTTGTGTGGCAATGATATTGATTGCATCTTGTTGTTGACCCTAACAAAACAATCATTCATGCTCGTGGATGTGTACATGTTTGCGTGTGTGTTTGTGTGTATTCGCATCTTTTTGAAACAGGCAGCCTATTGAAATCCATTGTGTACCCTGATAATCGTGACAAGCTTTGTAGGGGGGGGGGGGGGGGGCGATGATCCCATTCTGCTGCTCTTGGATGAATAAGCACAGATGTCAACCTTTTCACTGTGACTCTCACCTTGTCCACTCATTAGTAATGAAAACAGTTGCCTTTTGTTTCACGTTGAATATTCCTTCATAGGAACAAAGACACAATTCACATTCATCCTGTGAAGCAGATCTCGGCAGATAAAGCCAGGCCGGCGCTGCCGTGCTCTGACCTTGTTGGCCTGACTCTCTCACAGTGTTGGGCTGGCCGACTGCCACTCAGTCTCCAATAATGAACCAAAGTATAAAAAGAGCCACTGCCTTGCAATTGGAGAGTTAACCTGGATCTCATAGCTCTTACCTCCCTTCCAGGTGGAGGTGTGCAACATTTTGGCTCCAGCTTTCCTTCAGTTCCTTTCCTACTTTACCAGGAGAAACTTAAAAGCCTTCGTCTTCCTGTCAAGTGTCTGGTGGGTGAGAAAACTTGTGAACTGAAGAGGCAGACGTGTATTATCAGGGTTCTGACCTGCCCCAGCCCCTCTTCACTCTCTCTCTGCTTCTTTCTTCCTACCAGGATGGAGTGACAGCTTGTCACTGTGGGTGCTCCACAATACGGCTCAGACCCCCCGACTATTGTGGAGCTCAGAAAAAGCATCAAGGTCTTCCTCTCTCTTTCGTTCACTCTTTTCTCTTTCTTTTCAAAGCAGAGAATCAATCAGCTGTACACACACACACACACACTCGCATACATACACACGACTCACTTCTTTTCCCTTCCATCTGTCTATTCAGCAGCCAGTGATCATTTAGACTTGACATGTATTGTGAAAAACTGAGCTGCTCTGCCTCTTTCTTCTTCTCTTTCTTTCACTCCCTTTCTCTTTCAACTGTCTGTCATTAATGTCCAGGTCTTACAATATACGAACAGAGGAGAAGAAGAAAGCGAAGAGTGAGGGATGAATTGATGGATGGGGGGATAAGCACTCAGTGTCCTTTCTTTAAAGATTTGTTATTGTACAGTACTGTCTCCCAGTCATTTTTGGTTGGTGTTTCAGTCTGAAAGCCCGTCCACGTGCTCTTTTGTATGGGAAAGCAATAAGGCCCCATTGAATGAAGCTGAATGGACCTGCCATCCTTAGGGGCTGAGGCCTGAGGACTCCTATTCTTTAGCCCCCAATCTAATTGGAGCTGAAATGAAATGGAGGTTTCTTATGAAAATAGGCTTTGTTTGGCCGCAAGGCTGGTAATTCATAAACAATAAGCAGGGCTCCATTGTGTAGATAATAATATATTCATGCTGCTGGAGATGGGGAGAAGGCAAAGCGAAGGCTGAGGATATATAAGGAGGATAGGCAGAGACAGGGATGGAGAGTGGAGGGATAAGAGGAAGGGGAGGAGGAAGACTAGGGGCTAATAGCAAATAGTGTGTCAAAGAAAATTGGTAATGGTTGGGTAGAGGCAGAGGGTGTATTAGAGGAAGTGAAAGGGCTAAAAGTGGGTAGGAGTGAAAACTGAGTGGGAGTTGGGAGTGAAAGTGACGGGAAGAGGAGAGATAGACGATGGGAATGGATAAGAATGAGGCGAGGAGGGTGGGAGATTGGGAAATGGTTTGGAGTACCTTTAAGCCTACAGGTGACTGGTTTGACAGCAGTGGGGGGAGAAGGCAAGTGAGCGAGAGCACCTTAAAAATGGAATAGGTTGCACAGTGCAAATCTGTGTGGAGTTGAGAGTGGTGGAGCTGATAGAGTGGATTGGTCAAGTGCAGAGATAGAGCAGAGCAAAGCAGTCAATGTCTAATAGGCTGGGGGGAAGAGGAGAGAGGAGGGGAGACCAGTGTGTCTGCAGCGGTATAAAACTGACAGGAGTGCTTTCACCGCCTGGAGACACGATGGGTGGCTGAGAAAAACAGGTGAGCTTTCATGCCACTTTGATGCATCAGTCTGTCTGGATTATCTCTGACTGTTATCATGTGTAATCGTACAGGTCAGATCTCTGAGATGATCCTCAGCTGAGTCTATACACTCTGAAAGAAGTGAGTTTCTGTGTTCGCCATCCCCAAACAGCAGGACCAGAAACATGCTGGACTTTAAGTGCTCTGAGGAGTGATGGACTGACTGAGGCGGGGGACCCAGCTTCCTGTATCTGCTCTGATCAGCTGTTTCAGTACATGTCAGAGGCTTTTCACCATTTTATTTGGGATTATTCCTACAAAACTGTAAAACGGGACTCAATTCTCTGGATACTTCGAGAGAACACTTCCTCTGTACTGCAACCATGTCTTCGAATTTTTATCCTTTTATCCAAGAAATTTTTTTTTTTTTGAGAGACGGCTGTTGAGGACATAAATGCAAAACTGAAATTGTAAACACCTCTGATTTGATTTCACTGCCTAAGAGATAAAGGTCTTAACTCATGGTGAGTAAATCTCAAATGGCACTTTTTAGATGGACTTGAACATGAGTTTGTGAGCGTCTGTCTGAGTGTGTCAGGACTGTTTGCATGCTCTTGCACAGCCAGGAAAGATACGCTTTGCATGCGCGCACAGTATAGAGGAAAACACTAACATCAAGTGTGAGCATTGATCCGTTCAGTTGAGTTGTGAAGTTATTCTGCTGGCACTCTTTCTAACTTGTCAGCAGCGAAGGAGTCACAAAGATGAGCAAAATATGAAACGCAGCAAGACTGAAAACTCAGACTTTATGATAAAAGTAAACCTTTTTCAGCAGTGCAGTTGTGTCCACTTGTCGTATTGTAACATATTTAAACTGTGTTAAATTATGTGCAGCCATCTGCGTCACTGCTGAATATGGAACATTAGGTTCAGTGTAGAATAACCTGTTAATTAGTTGTGGTGTAACAGGTGAGTTATCTCTTTGTATCCTTTGTATCTTGAAATTGTACAACACCTCAGATCTTTTCAGGCAATATGGGAAGATTAAAATATTTTGTAGAATAAATGTATGTAATATACTGTAAGAGATTTCATTTTGTAAACATTCTGTAAAAAAAACATCTTTAGCCTTCTGTCAGTTGCATGGGGGTATTGGCCAAGAGGTGGTGGTATTTACCTGGTTCCAAACGTGTCATCCTCCAGCACCTGATGCCATGAGTTTTTAGCTTGGGCCACTAGATGTCAGTATTTATCAACATATGGACCAGAGGCGCAGCATTCCCAACATCAGACCAAATTCAGCATAAAGCTGAAGCTATGTGCTCTCATTCTCTCACTTTACTTGCCCCTTTGTACTCATGGTGTCCATGTGAAGATATACTGTTAACCCTAAATTATAATGCCACACTAATGCTAGTGCTTTGTTGTTAATGCTTAAGAAGTTGTTTTTTTTTAAGTATTTAAATGCTAACTTTCACTAGCCTAAAGCCAGCTGGCAGATTAAGTCCTTTAAACAAAATCAAAGAAATTGCCTTTATGTTTTGGCCTCGGCTAAGAATGTTAGGCCGTAAAATTGAATACTGTATTGCATGTCACAGTAAAGGTTAAGTAAGTAAGTTAAGTAAAGGTTTTTAATCATATAGTTGCTCCTACCACGAGATGGCAATCACACATAATGAAAATCCTCTCAGCTGTCTGGATGTGTGTGTTTGTGTGTCAGGGGGCATGGAAGGGGCTGGGTGTGCATGCTCTCCACACACATGCTTTTGCATTTAACGAGATGTCTTGACATTAGTGTTTTGGATTTGTCTGACTCTGTCCGTTTTAAGCCTGCGTGTGCGTGCACGAGTGTGCGTTTTCATTAACCTACACTAGCAAATGTGTGTGTGAGCGGAACTGGATGTTTCCCTGCTGGAGGTCCTTGTTTGTTTTGTTTATTTGCATGCAGCAAAGTGGTTGCTGGCGGTGCTGGTCACTACAAGTGGCTGGCATTCGGAGCCTGGTAATCAGGCTGCGGGCAAACTGGGTGGCAACGCTCCGAATGGTTTGCTGGAGATTATCCCAAAATTATCCATGAATTATCCCCCAGAATTACGCCATTCCAGTCAGGCCTTGTCCATTGATGGGACTGGGAAGAGGGAGAGTGTTGGATGAAGAAGTGTGTGTGTGTGTGTGTGTGTATGTTGCACTCGTTGTCAGGGGGAGACTTGGATGGAGCAGTGTTGGTGTCTGTGTCATAGAGTGTGTATTTCTGTGTGTGTGTGTGCTGTATAATGATTCTGGCAGTGTTGGTACATTGGGGTAATGGAGCATGTTAATCCACATCAAACAGCTATTAGCAGCAGATTTTACTCATAAAAGTCACCAGTTACAGTAAGAGGAAAGACACAAAATTAACATACTTCCAGCAACCTGTGAACGTTTTAATTATTTATTAGATATGTTTTTTTCTCCTATTATATATGTTTCTTTTTAATCTCTCTGCCAGTGCTTTGTTTTTCAAAGAGGCATTTTTTGTTGTGCCAAAAAGAAACAATTGTGCTCAAATCTAATGCAACACAAGTTTGGCATCCAGCCCTCTAACTAAACTATCGTCAAAAAACCTAAAAATCTGCAGCAAACTGCTGTGTAAACGTTGTGCATGTCAACATTTCCTGAGAGGTATTTATTCCCAGAGCTACAGGTTTTCACGCCATTTGGAGCATTGTATTAAATTCATTTCTGTGTGGCTGCTGTCACTGCACATTGTGCTGTCATTAAAGTCTGGGTAGATAGGAGGGACTAGTTGCCTGCTTGTGTGTGGCTGCTGGAGCCCCAGGAGATGAATAGTGCTGGTGAACCTCTCTGCGATAAGTGTTCGGTAAACGGGTCAGTGGATTGTCCTCCGAGGCTCAATCTGAGCTATTTTCCCTGACTGAGAACACAAATTATCCTTCGTATTCATCCCATAAACAGACCACCAGCGGCGCAGACTCCACATAGTTTGTTGTGCCTGTGTTTGTGTGCTCAGTAACCCTGTTTTCTTGTGCTTTGGCTGAACACGGGGCCACTTGCACATGTGAACCATAGTTTGGGATGACACATGCAAGCTTCTCACCCACTCAGCACAACAAAGTCCAAATGCTGAGCCATAAAACAGTTGAAAGCACAACTGTGGAAGATGAGAAGACAATTAGATGTAGAGCGAGTGCAAGTGGAGGATTACAATGAGACACACATACACACATCGGCAAGGAAGAGGAAAACAGTGAGAGGCAAGGGGGCGAAGGGAGGGAGAAGCCAAGGTGGTAAAGGTTAAGTACTTTTTTTTCGGATGCTGTACTTCCTGCAGGGCCTTGTTCCTTGACCCGCTGGTTAGGGGAGGGAGGCAAAGGGCTAAAAAAAAATTAGGCGAGAGGGAAGGAGGGAGAAAAGGCTAAAGCTGCATGTGAGGTTGCAAGGTTAGAGGTGGATGAGCTAAAATGGGAGGAGTATTTGCCTCTGGCTGATGGGGAACAATTGGACACACAAGGAGGTGAACGCACACACTCGAACCAGAAGCAAAAATGGACATTCTCACACACAAACACACACAAACGTGCACGCACTTAGAACTACTATCCCAGCAGGCTATGAACTTCAGTGCAGTTGTTGCCATGGCGATACACTGAGTTGCTGACCCCCCGACTCCATTTTTCCTGCCGCTTGGCTATTGAAAGAGATGATTGACAAGTGTCCAAATGTCAGCCGACCCAGCCGGCCACACAGATGGGGGGGGTATAAGAGACAGATTTTATGTTGCTCTGACTCAGAGAGGAAGGTGTGTGCATGTGTTCATGTGCGCGTGCGTGTGTATAGATACATAGATGCATGCACTGGTTGTCTGTCAAGCTGAACATATTTACACGTATTTAAAGAGCAATCACAATAAACTGAATCCACCCTCGATTACATTATAAGAATGCAATGAACAGACAAGTCGCCTGAGATATACACACACACACACACACACTGTAGATGCAGTAGTAAGAATGTGCATGCGTGCACACACATACACAAAGAACGTGTCCAACTGACACAGGGTCGTATATTTGGTTTGTCTTTTGAGCTGCACTGATAACCCATTCAGTGAAAATCTGGATTGGTTGGTGGTGGCTATTGAGTTTTTTGTGCTCAGCGCTCTGCTGTGCTGTGTGCATATTTATGGGAGTCCTCATACATCAAATATAAAAAACAGTAGTTTACACGCAGCAGTGTGTCTTACACAAACACTCCCCTGTTGTCTAGGAGGCTTTTGCTTGTTTCTTTCTTTTTTTTTTTTTTTTTTGCTTTTTCAGCCTGTACCTCTGGTTTTTGTGTGTGCTCTCTCCCTTTCTCACTGTTTCATTGTCCTCGGGCTTGAAGGGATCGGTCTTATCTTGATCACCCACAGCAACACATTAACCTCTCCTCTCTTATCTCTACACTGGTCATTAGTGCCAAAACCCTTAACGTCCTATTGACAAGGGCCACCAAACTCTGCGTGTGTGCGTGTGCATGTGCATCCGTAGAGTTATCGCCAGTGACATGTGGTTGAGATCTGCTGAGTTGGTGATCTGAGCCGATAGCATTATTAGCCTGTGGTGTGTGAAAAAGGGAAAAATGCAGTAGTATGTATTTAAAAAAATGTCAGGCATCTCCCAGAATGGTTGATTTTGAAAATGCATGTGCTGTTCTGTGATTCCTAAGTGATCAGTGCATTTTCAAACATCTGCTCTATAGGTTTCTGCTTTATTTATTAAAAGACATCATTTGAGCTAAATGCAGAGCCTGTTGAAGGTAAGGTCTGAATTACACTCTCCTCCCACCTGAATACTTTTCAGGAACAAGTAATAATTCAAAGGCTAGTCATCAGTTCTGCTACGAAGCCATTGAGGGGAAAATAAAATGCACTTCCTGTCTCTAATGTGACAGTATTGGTGTTGAATGGGTTACTCCATTTGCTGCAGATGGAGCATTACGCTTCAGCTCAGTCAAACAGCTGTCAACAGCGAGTGTATCGCAAATTAAATCAATTCAATGATATCATGTCTTGACACACAGCAATCAAATCACTGATAGCCGTAATGTTAGCACCTGCTTTAAACACTCCTTGTACATCTGAGGGGCTTTGAGATAGAACAAAATATATGTTCTCATAAATCCACTCAGTCATTGCTGTTGACTTGATTCTATTTTGGCTCACAGGTGCCACAATTATTGTCATTTTTATTAAAGCAAAAACAAACAACACCAAAAAAAAAAAACCCCAAACTTGAATTGCATACGTTTGTGTCTCTCTTGCAGGCATACAATCATTAACACCCGTTCACGCCGGCTGAAAAACAAAATTGCATTTCTGATAATACATGTCATGGAGAGATTTCGGCATTTCGTTTTGAGTTAAATGTGTGCCACTGTTTGTCGCTAAATGCACTACTTATCTGTCTGTCTCTCTGTCTGTTTTCTGTCTCCTCCTGGCCCTGTGTTAGTGGGGTTGACAATCTAACAGGTTAAAAGAATAATTGCAGCTCTATTTACCCCAAACAGCCTCTCCTCTGCACATAATTACATCCACACACACATGCACACACACACTCTCAGTCATGTGCACAGACACACTATCACATACTGAGGCACACTCAGAGAGAGAGAGGGAGAGAGAGAGAGAGAGAGAGAGAGAGAGTCCCTGCACTAATATTTAGGTAGTAACAGTCATGTGTTTGAGTGAACCCTCCTCTTGTCCTCCTCTTCAACGCAAAGCACTGTTAACCACCGGCACTCACCGAGAGAGGAATACACCCTGCGTTGACCGTACTCATCGTGTTGTGGGTGTGGATGTGCAGTGTGTGTGTACTGCATGAGAGATTGAGAGATGTGTATGTGAAAATATTTTGACAACACCATCCTCCTAGGCAAGAGGGGCTACAGGCTACAGACAGTGAATATATATTTGTACTTAATGAAAATACTCCAACCAGCAGGACTGCAGAGAATGATTATTGTCATTAGCTTATTTTGTTTTTGATTAACTAATTCACTGTTTAATGCATACGATGTCTTCAAATTGCTTGTTTTGTTTGACTCAATTCAATTGACAGTGCAATGAAGCAGCAGTAACAGCAGTGGAGAGGCTGAAACCACAGACTCTGCGGCGTTTTTTGTCATTTATTGATTGCCAAAATCGTTTTTCAGACAAATTGATCCAGTAATAAAATAATACATATGTATGTTATTCAGGAACTGAAATGACATTCTTACACTTATTGGTTGGCTGTCATTTTTAGCAGCGTGCTGCTTTAATGATTGCTGCTTGCTTTTGCTAGTGTTTGATAAAATTGAAAAAGCCTGTGTATGATTAACAAATGGTTTTATGAAGCTTGCTTTTGCTCAAAAATCAGAATCAGCTTTACTGGCCAAGTTTATACATACAAACAAGGCTTTTACAAGCTAATGGCATAAATCCATGAGAAAAAACAGCCCAAATAAGAACAATCCATATTGTGATGGATAATATATACATGCTACCGCACAATCTCTATATTAAGCTGTAATATATTGACCTAGTATGTATTTAATGTGAAGGTTTAGTTGATGGTTTTAACACATAAACATAAACTTGATATTTAGACACTTACCAGTACAGCTTCAGGTATCGTCCTCTGTATCCAGTCTTCAGGTGGTTTCAGCCTCAGCTCGGTGATGCAGTGCCTGACCTCAGACATTGGTGGCGCTGCTGCTGCATTGTGATTAATGACTGCCACAGCTCCAGTGTGGATCCACTCACGGCCCGGCATTACATTAGGAAACATTATCTAAATACTCAACAAAGTGAAATTGAATTTAGGGCTCTGCCCCCCCCCCCATGCTGGTTCAACTGGCCCGCTCTAGGATCCCATTCTCTCCTTATTGTTAGAGCGAGTCGAGCAGCATCCTCTGCTCCTCACCCACTCTCAAATTGAATCAGTCTCAATTTGACCTTTTATGTACCAGAATCTGCTACAGATGTACAGTATGTGCATGCAAGTAACGTTTGGCACGTGTGTGTGTGCGTGCGTGTGTGTCTATGTGTATGCGTGTGCGCCCATATGTGCCCCCGTGTCAGCTCGCATTGCTTACAGTGAAGTGGGGAAACAGCATCTCCCTATTTGCTGCAGAATAGACCAATTAGTGTTTAGCAACAGAGCAGGAACCCATGTGAATGTGTCATTGATTAGCAGGATTTGGCTAATCATCACATCTCATAAACTCACCCGCTAATGTCAGCTGGATCTCCTACAGTACGCCTCCTTCTCCTCGCTCAATCTATCCCTCTATCTCCTCTCCTTCTCCTTTCAGCTCCCTCTTCCCGTCTGTCTTTCCGCACTTGTCTTTTTGCCCATCTGTCTCCGTCTGTCTTCTCTCCCTTCCTTCCTCTGTTTTTCTCCCCTCTTCTTGATTTCTTCCTTCCTCTCTTCTTCTTTCTTCTCCCTTTCCCCCCCAATACTGGAGGGTTTACAGTAGAAGGAGCTGAGTGGATGCTGACTTTCCTCTTCACACATCAGGAAAGGAGAACAAGCATCTATATTTCTGCTGAGCTATAAAGGCAATATCTATTTGTTTTAATTTAAATCGCCCACTCTTAAATTGTATTTAACTGAAGATCGTTTAGTGTTCATTATTGCTGGAAAAGCAGCTTTTTGTGTCAAAAAGAAAAAGAAATGCAAAGAAAATGCCTTTCACTATCACTTCTGTACTATCTTTAATAATGTAATTCAATCCTTTCTTTTTTGAAAAAACATTCCGTCTAACAGTGAAAATGTATTTTATTTTTCCACATAACAAAATGTTACTCGCATTCAAAAAATTGTTATTAGTAGTATAATAAAGCTGCAGCTAACTATTATTTCCATTATTAACTCATGCAGATTTGTTTCTTAATTAATCCTTTTGTTATAATATCAGAAAATGGTGAAAAATGTCTGTTTCACTTTCCTTAAAGTTGACATTATTCAACCGCACTCCAAAACCTAAAAATATTTACTTTATCAAACGCACAAGACAAAAGAGCAGCACAGTTTAGAAGCTTCAACAATCTGCGATCGAAATAATAATCAACCTGTAATTTCAGGTTTAATATATTACATTTTTATTTCTAAAATAGCACAAGTTAAGTATTTATAGAAACCTGTACTGTTATAGGAAATTAAGATTTGACAGTAGTGACCTCAGTATGATTTAGTTTGAATTTGAACTAGCTTAAATAACCTACTTTGTTTTAATAAATCCCTAACTTTACTTAATATGAACCACCTGCACAGATACTTACTATATTTGCAGTGATGCAAACAGGAAGTGGAGATTTTCTTGATTCATTTTATGTCTTCTTGTGAAAAAGAAAAAACTAAATTAGTGGTTTTGGAGACTTGTATGTTGTGTAATAGGTATTACTTATCATATTAATTAGCATCTGTTTGACACAGTATGGTGGCCAGCTGGGAGCATGAAGGAGGACATGCGGCGTACGTGTGTGTGTGTGTGTGTGTGTGTGTGTGTGTGTGTGTGTGTGGTGTTGATGTGTGTGCAAGAGGTTGCAGGGGGGAAACTCGCAGCGTTTGATTTGTTGTGTTGCTAATGTGACACTGATTATACAGGTCAGAGTAAAACAAAGCGGTGAGACGCTGCAATGCTAATACAGATGCTGTGATAACAGGGTTGTCATCACACACAGTAACACACTCATAGACTGATATACCTTCATGTGATCCTGTACACGTGTACCTACACCTCTACATGTACGTATTCTTGTGTCCTTCATGCAGAGACACAGCAACACACTCATGACACACACATTCACAGGTCATGGAAAAACCATCTCACAATGACTTCAACAAACCACACCACGGCTTTTTTTTTGTGCAGGAGGTAGACAGTTGCCATGGAGAGAAGAGGTTAGTGAATTTGACCTATGCTATCATGCTAGCTTTGGTCCCGCAGCTGTAATTTCAAATGAGAGAAAAAAATATGTGTTTCTCGCTGAATTGATTTATCCCTATGTTTATGAGTAGATAAGTGCAGTGATGCTTAGATGGAGGGTTATTTTCATGGGGTGACTCTTTTGTGTCTATTGTGTTTATCTAGGCCACTGTTGATGTAGGGAGTACTGTAGCTCTTTTTCTTTCTTTGTGTTTGTGTGTGTGTGTGGGTTTTCTGTATGTGCACCTAGGATTTGTTTGTGTGTGTGTGTGTGCCAATCTCCACCACAGGTACGGCAAAGGCATGGGAGACATTGTGGTCTATGAAGAGCAGTGCGTGATCAGACTGTCCTGCAGCAGTAATGAAATCAATCACAATAGGATGGAAAAACCAAAAGTGACTAAATAACATAGAGTGTGTTTGTCCTGATTTAGTCACAGTGTAACCTGTTCTTCCATTTAAACTGAGACAGTCTTCTGGCCTTGGTTCAGCCTGCACTACCTTGACGCCGTCAGAAGAAAATAAACTAATCTCTTACAACCTGAAGCATCAGCTAGCTTTACATTGTTTGACACAATGAATCTGTAAAACAGAATAGAGTGTGTCTTTTTGTATTTGTGTGTATGTGCGTGTAGCATATGGAAGATGACGAGGGGCAAATAGCAATCCGAGATATGGCCGTCTGTCTGGGTTTTGGGGTAATTTGCTGGGGCGGGTGCGAATCCTGGTTGAGATGGGCGGGTCCCTGTCAATCAAGTGTTTGACAGGGCCTTGTATAGGTTGTCATGTTGCCCGGCAGCCGAGGCAGAGACACCACGGAACCGGGGGCAAGCAAGGGTCACCGTCTGCCCTAAACGGTCCCCTCGACAGCACGGGGTGCAGATAGGCGAGGCCTTGCTCTGGGGAGGTCAGCCCAGGGGTGATCCAATTCTCTGTGTTTGGGCGTCGGGAGATTGTGTGCTCACCTCTGTCAACCCTTCCACATGCAGGTCAGCAAAAAAATAAGATAGAGACTCACAACAGCGGGGAGAAGGGTCTAACCTCTGTGTGTGCGTGAATGTATGTATAATCCACCAAACAAGGTTGTGTCTCTTCCATCCTCTCTCCAGTCATCTGTGCAGCGATGTACTGGACAGCAATGTGCCTCTTAGCTCTCAGTTGACCCTTAAAGGCCCCAGTGGGGATACTGAGGGGGTGACTTTGCTTCTGCAGTCTGGGACACTTCCATATTCATTGTCTCCTTTTTTTCCCTCTCTTCATATACCTGTTATCTCTATTTCATTGTCCATCGGTCTGTACTTCTTTTTTAATGTGTACTCTCAATGTGTCTTTCAACTTTCCTCCTCAGGGACACTTCTCACCTTGCTCCCATATGCTGAGGATGTTGTCCCTGCGCGGCACCATCCTTATTCATGTATAATACAAATCAATCAAGTGCTAAGTCAGGTTTTTTTGCTTTACCTTCAGTGATGTCAACAAAGAGTGGACCGTGGAGGTCAAGATTTTGTGCAGCTGCGGATTAGTCTGTGTTGAAAAGCTTGTTTAAAATGTTCTACATGCTAAAACGCTTAGAAGTAGTAGAAGTAGTAAGTAAGTCCTTCAACTAGTGTCGACTATTATAGCAGACTTGTGCACAAATCTAAGTGCCCTGTACATGTGAATGTGGCCTTTAAATGTGTGAGGAGAGCCTAGTTGGTTTTGTCTGTTTGTGTGTGTGTGTGTGTGTGTGTGTGTGTCTGTGTCTGTGAACCAGTGGGAACGACCATCTGGTAGTGAAGGCCAGTAGACCGTTGGAGCTGTGCTGCCTACCCTTGTCAGTGGCAGCTGTGTGTGTGTGTGTGTGTGTGTCTGTGTCTGTTGCACATGTATGTGAATGCGTATGCACAACACTGTGTGTGTGTGTGTGTGTGTGTGTGTGAGCTCACTAATTACGACTGTCATGGGTGTCACAATACGATCAGACCAGTAACGGCCATCATGTGTTGACACATCTAGTCTCTAACCAACTGATCCTTTCCTGCCTCCTGTGGTTCTGCAGCAGTGAACCTCTGACTGACTCGTGCAGTAATTGCTGTGGAGTGGCCATAACCCGATGTTACGCTTGTGTTTAGCACTCAGCCTTCTGTATGACATGAGCAACACTTAGCCACTTAGTGTTGTGTTTGTTTCTTGTGTTTAAATTAAAAATTGAGCTGCAACCTTTAATTATTTTCATTGTTCCTTGACCTTGTTATATTTAATTAATTAATCGATTAATCATTTGCTCTGTAAAAGGTAAGAGAGTAGTGGAAAAGACCCATCTAAGGTGACTTCAAACTGCTTTTGTGCAACCAACAATCTACAACCTGAAGATATTCAGGTCATTTTCATCTGAAGCAACGAAAAGCAAAACAAATTAAAATCAGTTAAAAAACTAACAGTACCAAATGTTTGACATTTTCACTTGAAAAGTGTCAAATTTAATTAACTATCAACATAGCCATCAATTAACTTTCTGGCTCTCCGCTAATTGATACATCGACTACTGAGTTCAGCGGTCAGTGGCGATTAAATGAGCTGACCACAGACTGCGTCCTGTTAAAGTCAGTAATCTGAGGAGGAAACAATTGGTTGATGGACAGAAAATGAATCAGCAACAGTTCTGTGAATGGACTGATCTTTCTTAGAGCAGGGATACTTTACATTTGCCTGCTCCAGCTTCTTCACAGTGATTTTCTGCTTTTCTCTGTTTTTGTATCATTGCAAACTGAGTATCTTGGAGTTTTGAACTGTTGGCTGGATAAAATAAATACGTAGCCTTGAGCTTTTTGAAATTGGACATGATGGGCATTTTTTGCTGACTTGTTGCTGGTGAGCACACATTTTTTGTAGGACAAGGCTGGGATGGGTGGCCCACCCTGCATCAAGTGTACAAGATTCACTTTGCAGTGATGTATTCTGGATGCAGGGACATTTTTGAAAACATTCCCTGTTGGTGCATTTGTCGCAATATCAGCCCATGTGTATTTACTCCTCTCAGGGTTTGATAAGAAACCTCGAAACCACATCGCCATAAACATCCAGCACTCAGTGTAGGAGTATCCACGAAAACACCACTAAGATTCAAGGATGTTCCAATTTGCAATAGCATTACCACAATAGTGTAGCGTAAAATAAATGAAGCAAACAATATGTGTACTTTACTGGCTTACTTCAAACATTCAATGAACTTAGGTACACCAAGCAAGGTTTAGGTCTAAACTTTGTTTAGATTGAGGTTTAAAATTCCACGAGTTTGTACAGTAACTTTGCTCAACTTTATTCAGCTGAAGCAGATTCATTTAGCTGTTGGTCCTGGTTAAATTGGAAAAGTAAATACTGGGTATGAAGCCACCGACCACCCCTAATCACCTCTTTCCTTTGGCTGCGCAGCTTTTACGTTGGTGTGCTAAGTCAAATATCCTTCACATAAAGAAGTAAGAATGATTGGGGTGCAAATGAAAAAGGGAATAAAATAACCGGGCTGAAACATGGATGGGATCCCTGTCTGACTGTAGACTTTTACACTGCAGAAAACAGATTTGGAAATGTACATTAACATGTTTGTGCACGGGGTAAGATGAATCAATAATTATCAGCCTTTTTCACAATCCTTACTCGTTCCTAGTTTGAGCCATTTGCCAACTTGTGAAATCTAACTCAACCCGCTAAGTGTCTCTTCTCCTCCTCTTTCCCTTCATCTCTTCTTGTTCATTCTGCCCCTCCTCTGCACCCCCTCCAATCCCAAGGGCAAGCCAAAGGCTGACAGCTTTGTTTGTGTTCTCCACTAAGTGATTTTTAATCAACTGGTCTGCATGAGTCCTCCCAAGGGCCGGAGCACCAGAGGCTGTAAGAGATTGAGCTGAAGCCTGGTGGATGGCTGGCTGCAGATAGCGGAGGTGAGAGGAGGAATGGAGTGCCCCTACAGTAGGCCAGCTGTTTTTCCAAAACGCATTTTACACATGTGTGAAAAAAGTGTTTGGACAGAATCTCTCTTTTTTTTTTTTTTGGTCAGTTGTCATTGAGCAAACGTCAAAACTGTGCATCACAGCCTTTCAGTGTTGAGGAGTGGAGCAGACACAGTGTCAAATTGCTGAGTCTCATGGGTAAACCTTCATTCTTTCCCGTCCGGCTGTCTGTGATCAACCTGCACTGTGTTTAATACAACCAAACCCATTATTTCATTGCTCTCACTTACACATTTTTTTTGTTTCTCTTTTTGTGTTGGTCCACAAGCTACGACCATACATATTCTCAATAAGGGTATTAGAGAGCACACTGCCAGAGGGTTTACCTTTGAGCGTTTTACTGGAAGCATTTGGGAAACTGGAAACAGGGGTAGACAACTAATAAGATGCATAAACATAAACATGAGTAAAATTGTATTGTAATATTGTACAATTTCTGTTTAATTGACATGACTAAAATTTTGTGTAATAGTGTAAAACTGCAATTTAAGCTAACTTATAATGTTGCATTTGCAGCACATTAGCACAGGACTGCAGTATTATGGCTTGCTTGGTTTAGCAGTGTTGTCACAGAGAAATCAAATTCAATTTGAATTAACCATCACAAAACAGCTCTGGTGAAATAGTACCTGCCACTACAAGGGCGTTTGAGGAGTAGATAACGAACAGATTGTTCTTAGTCAGACCTCAACCAAGCCTTGGTTGGTTTGTTTCTGAAACACTCAGTTTCCCCTTCATGAGCAGCTTCCCAGTGAAGATTTATCCAGTCTGGAGACTGTTTTTAAAAATGCAGTTTTGAAGAGGAAAAAACACATATTATTGTGAATGTGAGAGTGTGGATTGTACCTAGCAGGCTGGCCGGTACAGGCCTGCGACAAACAGGCGCTGCTTTAGCGGTATTGGTATTAGGCAGGGGCTGATGGACAATGCCATGCTCAGGCCTCTTCCATGGCAAGATGGTGATATTAAAGCCACCCTGACCCCCCACACCAACAATGATAACAAACATGTCACAAACACACAAGGTTACAAAACCACAATAAGAGTTTTATCACTGTGATTTTTGCATTTTTAAAAAAAATATTTCTATCATCAGATTACCTAATGAGTTTGCTTAGTCATCTTGTTAACTGTTCCTGCTGCAGTTTCCCCACTGTGGTCAGGCAGCAAACTAACCTCCACCATGCCCACACCTTAAAAGGTGGTTGGTTATAGCCATTCCTCAAACTAGAACTTATTTTAATCAAGATAACAGCCTGTTTCATGTCACTTTCCTGTTACCTGTTTCATTCGCTTGCCGGCTTTTGCACATACGTTACCATTATGGCTGTCAGCCAGAAGCTGTCATAAATTAAGTTTTAATCCATTTTAAGTTTCGTTTTGGAAATGTGCTTTTATGATCTTAGTTGTTTTAACTATATTTTTTTATATTTAATTTTAGTTATTGAACATCTGAATCACCAGTCATCACCAAACCAAGTTGAGCAAACCATAGCAGCATCTTGGCCTGGAGTGCCCCACTGATTGACGTCTGTCGAACCTTTAAAAAAACCCAACAACAACTCAAAGCACTGATCTTGATGACGTGATGTGATGTGAAATTGCTTTATTCAGTATTATTTTTAAATCAGTTTTAAACACGGAGTCCATTAGTTTTGAGAAAGCCTGACTACAGTGATAACTGCGGAAGACAACGATTCCCACCATCACTGCAGTCACTTTTTTAAGCCACCTGTCAATAGCCACAGCTGAGGTTGGGTCATGACATTAACCACTTGTTGACTGCTTTTTGTTATACTGCTTTGATTGAGTTAATTGTCCCTTTAATGTTTCTGCTTGTAAGAGGCCATTGCCTGAGATTTTGCAAATCAGTGATTTTATTTGTCAGGTATTAGCTGAAAACAGACATTTATATCTGGTTAGGTTTCTAGAATATCAAGTATGTCATAATATACATATATATGACTACATGTGATATAAAATTACATCTACCATGATAGACGATTTTATTCACATTACCGTCCCCTTGTCACAATCATGAACGTGTCAGTTTAAAGTGTATTATACAGAGATTTCCCTGTCATTCGGCTGACATTTTAAACCACGTGGTGTGGTATAATGTTGAGGGGCGTGTGTACTGATGGATTGTCTGGCGGCTGTCAGGTGGAGGCGTTGAGTCTATGATGCTGCTTATTAGGAGATAGGATTAGTCTACAGAATATTTACGTTATTATTTTTGTGGTAATCCACAGACAGCGGCGACAGAGATCCTCACCTTATCAAAACAAACAGCCATCAAATGCATCCGCTCTCCATATAGAACAGTTGATACGTGCACCATAATGCACGCAGGCTCTCTCTTGCACACAGCTCTGCATCCTGGACGGTTTGCAGGATAGTGAGGTCAATGTGAACAAAATGGAGAAAATACAAGTTAAAGACCGCAAGGCAGTCGTTTAAGACCGGATCTGTTTTCCTGTAGGTACTTTGCTTTATGGCTACCACAGTGTCACATAAAGCACTTAAAGTTCAGGTGTATAAATATCATGTTACAAGCCCCGGAGCAGGACAGAGAGTACATAAAGCAAGGGAGGAATGACTACACTTAGAGTCTCTTAGTGGATGAATCAGTTAGCCCACACACAGAGTAAAAGAGAAAGAGGCATGGACTGAGGTCTCTATTTAGTGTTTTAACTTATTTCATTTAATCTATCCTGAACAAGTCAAGGTCTTGGGCCTGCAAAGAAATGGAGAGAGAGCGGGTCGAGTGTTATAGCATTGGAGCATAAGGAGAATTGCGGAGGGGTGGGGGGGGTATTAAGAAGAGCTGCACTGTGTTCCCATTGTTAAACAACCTTCAGACAGGAAGGTAGCTACTACCAATATTACCAATCAGGCCCTCAGAGTGAAGGTCGAGACTAGAATTGATGGAGAGGCTGTGTCTGTTAAAAAAAAAAAAAATAAAATAAAATAAAATAAAATAAATTAAAAATTAAAAATCAGATGTTGCGAAACGATTCCTTCCTCGTGTCACTGCTTCCCCATGTCTCCCTCTTCTTTGACATACAAGACAAACTTCTGCCTCCTTTTCATTTGTTCAGTGATCGCATCAGTGAGCGCCAGTTGCTCACATTTGGACCGGGCTCTGATAGACACAAGATTAGTCTTCCTCTGTGGTTCAACTTTAGGACCAGCACACCGTGGGGTAGGATGTACTGAATGCATTCAGCTTCCTATACACACACGCGCGCACACACACGCTCACACTCACTCAGCTGTTTGCTATCCTGACTGTCTGGTCTCTTTCCCTCTTTCTGCTCTGCAGAAGCAGCTGCGGAGGAGCAGAGATAACTCTTAACTTTGTTTTGACACTTTTGATTAAGGACCATTGAAGGAACACCTGTATGGCGGGAGGGAACAATGCGCCGAGCCCGTAGAGAGATTGATTTTGTGCATTAGAGAAGCAGCCTTTGTCTAAAGCCACGAGGCCCTTTGTTATGCTAACCAGCCGTGGAAGATTTCCAATTCAATTTCACCTGAACGCTGGTCAGCAGCACGCTCCATTGTATGGCGTCCCCCGGGCCCAGCACCCCCCCACCACCACCGCTGCCACTGCTGCCTCTCCCCTGTCGTCTCTCAAACTGCAATTTAGCCGCTGAGGAGGGTGCGTGAGTTGGGGTGTGTGTGTGTGTGTGTGTGTGTGTGTGTGTGTGTACGTGAGGGGACCACGGCCTAGATTGACAGCCGACTGGATACTCTTGCCATAATATTCGCTGCATCCTGTCCTTGTGTGTGCAGTGGGCCGCGGAGAGGATCACAGTGAAATGAGATGATATTAATTATCCTAATCCTGATAGCTCTCTCTGGAACTCTGCTTCCACTCATCTGTCTCAGGAGAGGACTTGGATGGTCAGACAGAGAGAATGTCAGAGAAATGAAATGAAAGCCGACAAATTCAGTAGAGAATACTTCAACAAAAACACTGCTCTCTGAGTAAGGTAGATTTGCTGTTCTGTCTTTCGCTTTTCTTTTCACGATTTCATGGTTGCTTAATTGTCCTTCTATTTCCAGTATTCCAACCTCATCTCATACTTGAAAGTTCTTTTTTTTGAATATCTTAATTTGAAAAAAAATTGGTAGGAAACGTTTAGTTTGGAAACACAAAATATCCTACTCCTCCCTTAATTGATAAATTTATTTGCTTTTACAAACATAATTGATATTACTTCCCAACTTCCTTCTGCTTTGACATTCACATTCTCACCCACATGCCTGCATGCACACAGCATTTTGAAATTATTATTTATATATTGCTAAAAAATTATTTTCTGATAAAACTAAAAGTGTGTGTGTATGCGTGTTGGTGTGGGGGGGGGGGCTTTTTTTTAATTGAATATCTTTGCAAAAGAGCACATGATAATTGAACCAGAGGGGAATGGCAGGCTGCATGAATAGGGCTGTATTACATAGAGATTTGTATTAAGATCAAGTCTCTACAGTGATGAAATAACACAATGCTCAGCTGCAACCATTTACTCGGATACATGCATTAAGAGAAACTTCTTAACTCACTCATTATGCTTGATGATTGTATTATTTTAGTGGCGTCACACTCTAGTGGGCTGGATTTGATAACATGACTCTCAGAGCTCACAGTCATTAATTAGTTTTTTTTTCTGTCACTATCATGAAATGGGCTGCTTGGTCCTGCGGAGTGAAATACAACTTTAAATTCTCCCTTTTTGAACTTAATGCATCAGCGAGAGGGTGCATGTATACGCACAGACGGCGCCTGGTCGAGTGTGTTTGAGTCTGTCTGTACACAGTGAGGAATCTTGCTCTCCTTAGCAGAATTTCTTTTTAATAACCATTCATATTACAGCACCCAGACACAGTGTTGTTTATTTCACCACGTTTAAAATTAATTGATTTGTCGTTTATCTGTGTGTTTGCATGGTTGTTTTCGATTCTGATAGTTCTTTGTTCCGTAATGCAGCACATCAACACAAATGTGCACACAGAAAGGCCTAATCCTGGCCTGAAGTGGAGGTACAGTATATTTAGAGCGCTTTTGATTGTGAAGGTTGTTATTATTGAATTTGAGTGACGATCACGCTCGTTTGATCATGAATCAATGCCTCGCTGTTCGTAGTGATGTGCTTGAGGGGACGCAGAAGTGTAGAAATTGTTTCATGGGGCATTTTGCGTTTCTTGCTCTTTGAGGGGCTCTTGTTTTCTCTCTTGAGCTCGCCCTGTAGCCTGATGAGACCCCTGCAGGCACCCCCCACCCCACCCCTACCCCCCACACACATACTTACTCACTCACACCCTGAAACCTCTGCACCAGACTAAGTGAAGTGAGGAGAATAGCTGTTTACCCCTTGTGCCTGAGGTATCAGTGCCAGCATAGAGTGGCACATCATCCCCCTCCCGCCCCCCCCGCCCCCCGCACCCTTCAATAGGCTTGTGAAGTGTGAAGTATATTTTTGTTCTCGTGTTTTTATACCAATTTTAATTCCACAGCTGCATATCTGAGAAGCAGGATTTCCTTGGTTAGCTTCCCAGATTTTCTTTCTCTCCATCTTGCTATTTCCCTCCCTTATATCCTCCCTCTCCCTCACCCACCCCGTCTCCTTCTCCTACCCCTACAATCCCCTAACCTCTCTGTGTCTCTCTTCCCTACTCCCCCCTCCACCAAACACACAACACCCCCCCACCCCCTTCCGTTGCCTGGGGGCTGATTATTTTAGTGGAAATACCGCCATCGTGTATCGCTGCCAGATTCTGCCAGCCCAAGCCTCTGCCACCCCGCCCCTCCCTCCCCGCCCCCATACCCACATCCCTCCACTTAGAATAACCAATCTGATGATGTGACAGTTTCTTTCTCCCCGTAGAAAATCTGCCTCTAACCCTTTTTCTCTCTCTCTTGCGTTTTGGATTCCAGCGTTGTTTGACATGTTATGGAAGGGTTTCAGCTTCCCACCTCCGCAATCCTTATTCTATCCCAGGGAAGCGGTTGGCATGGGAATCTAATACTTGGCAAAGAGGGCAAGGAAGGAGGTGGTGATGGAGGGGGGGATGATGTTTAAAAAAAATCTTTTTAAACACACTCCATCTCTGTGTAGTTATTCCTCACTCAAATCTCAAATATCCTCTTCATTTTAAGCACCACATCTGGTTTAAACTTTGATTTCACTGCTTTCATTTTCCTCGTGTTTGAATTTGTTGTTGCACAACTTTTTTTTTTTTTAAACTCAAAGTTAAAGAGTAAGGACTGTGTGTAAGAGTCATTATTTCTATGTCTCTGAGTATCACGTAACTATACCAGTGGTCTTTGGGCCTTAGGTCGATGGTCATCAGTTGCCATGGCGCTTGCAGGAGGAGAAATCAGGTCCGGTTACAAAGCTTTGACGAGAGAGACATGAAAGCCTCTTTCTTCATAACACGAGATGAACCGTAAGAGTTGTAACTCGGCTGCATCCATCAGAGGCTGCGGTGATAACCTGCCACAGTTTGCAGACATGTAGCGGAGGCTAAAGCACATCTGAAGGCGCACACTGATGCCAATCACACACACTTAACACCACATTCAAGATGCACCTTTAAAATCTCCCGCGACCAACTGGTGTGATGGTGGTCATGAGCAAATTTTTTGTCGTCGTCTGTCATCAGCCTCATTGTCGTGCAATCATTTAGTTAGAATTTGCCAATTATGATTCACTTATGTTGGTTTAAGTTATTTTAGGCAGCCTGGAAGAGGTTAATCAACGCTCTCTTGTTACATTGTCTCAGTTAACGTATTGCCCAAAAGTGCCCCCCCTCTCTCATTCTCTCTCTCTCTCTCTCTCTCTCCCTCTCTCTCCCTCTGTCTGTTTTTCACAATGGCTCAGCCTTGGTGGGATCTGGCTGCCTACAGATAACTGCAGTCTTTGTGCAACCCATTCTAAGCAGATACATACTGTACCATTCAGACAGGGTTAGGTTATTTATTTGTCCATTCTGATCGTTTACATGCATTTCCATCATATGTCCGTGAACTGATATGTTTATTCAGTCACAAATCCGCATGGTTTTACATTGCACATAATACACATAACAGTGATCGCACGTTGGTACAAATGTAAAAGAGTGGTAATTTAATCTTGCACCAATCAACGGCTCACTCCATGTCCAATCTGCAAATGCAAATGGGCCACATATGCGTTGCGTTGCAGCCCATATTAACATGTATGGGAGAGGAGATGGGTGTAGATAGCCCCGTCTACACTGAGTTGTTTATCAATGTGCGGCTCCTCTCGGCATGCAGAGCAGCCTGGCGGCCCCCAGTGTGAGGCTGAGCAGGCAGAGCTGTCATTGTTTAACGCCTCCCCTGATTAGTTTACTCTCGCCTGATTAGAAATTAATTAAAATGATGACACAGATCCCAGCAGAGGAGGAGGGGGAGGAGGAGGAAAATGAGGGATATGTGCAGGGGAGGAGGGGGGAGGTCGAGGTGAGAAGAGGGTTAGTGGTTTGTTGGTGACGTCCATTGGGAAGGGGTGATGTTAAGTCAGGGAGCTTTTAGCAGGAGAGTGTGCAGTAGGGAGGGATTTGGTGTGGAGAGTGTGGCAGGCATGAGGGGTAAGTGTTTTGGGGCAGAGGGGGGTAGCGTGCAGGGAGTGGTGCTCTGGCGGGGGACAAACATGGCTTAATGAGTGACTCTTGTCGCAATCAGAACATCGTTTCCTCATGCATTCTAATGAGCTGGATGTTGCAGTGGAGATCGGTTCACGCTCTAATTTATTCAATATATTTTGTGTATTCACCCTGTTTACTTAATAACAGGGACCGTGCACATTAATCAACATCTCAGCCATCATCACATCAGCACAAATATTCCAGAGTGAGTTTTCTCTCTGCTCTGCCTGGGTCATGTCACAGCTTCTCAGGACAAACATTGCTGGCAAACACCGAGCTGCTATCTGCTTCTTGGTTATTGCATCCGCGGACGTGGTGAGTGTTGCCGTGCAAGTCAGAACAAAAGCTGTGAGTATTACATCGAGGCCTGATAACATCGCGGTTGAGCAAATATCAGTGTTGTAAACATTTGAGTGTGTAGCTGAGGCTTACATGTCACCCATGGATGAGCCTGTAATTCTCTCCGCTAATAATTCTCCCTGGAGTCCCGCCCCCGATATCCCGCCAGAGCCTGTTTGTTGCTTTCCCGTTTGTTCCTCTCCCTCTTGCGTTTCCTCTCCCTTTGTCGTTGTCTCGCAGAATTCTGGGCTGGCCAGAAGGTCTACTTTTAGTCCGCGGGGAGATTTTCTGAGTTTGTCCCTCTTGGCAACCAACTTTTCATCTCCAGTGTCAACTTCTGCTTTTCCTTTTACCTCAACCTTTTTCTCTCACCAGAATCATTTTGTCCATTGCGCTGCAGTGTTTTCTCCTCTTTTCTACCTTCTTATTCTCCCTTGGCCTCCTCTTATCCATGTCATAATGTAATCAAAGGGTTGAGAAAGGTAGCGCATGAGGCCATGGGTGCATGTGTGTGTATGTGTGTGAGGGGGCCGTGTGGTGCAGAGACTAGTGGGTTTCCCATAGCGATGAGGGCCCGTGGTTCTCCTGGTAACCTAATTGGCATGTGTTTCCTGGCAGGTCTCATTGTGGCCTCTCCTAATCACTGTCCCCAGCCCTAACAAGAGCGACCTACAGTATTGCTGCTGCACTGAAGGAGCATGTCTTTTGTTGTTTTATTTCTTTCCCTTTCTTCCTCTTGTCTGTCCTCATCCCCCTCGTCCTAACAGAGGGACTCGTTGAGACGGCCTGATTACCACAGTCAGATCCACAAATGCGTGTATGTGTGTGTGCGAGTGTGCACGTGCACACGCATGTGTATATGAATGAGTTTGCTGTTTTTCCCTGCTATAAAACCAGTTAGTTTATCGAGGCAGACTCCTGCCCAACTGAGCATGTAAACCCTAATTGGGAAATGCTTTAAATAATTTCTAATTAGTACAAGTGTGGTAATAATTGGCTGGGTAATCTGAGGATTAATTAGCGGTGTTGTGTATGTGTGTGAGTGAGTGACTGTGAATGAGTGCATGTGTGTGTTCTCGGTGAGCAGGCGTGCGCATCATTGTGTACGTGCGCATATGCGTGTGTGTCTGCGGGTCACTGTGCGCGTGCACGTGTGCGCCTGTGTGCTCACGGACACACTCAGTCAGGCCTGGACGGCCGGTTGAATAGACCCCAGGTTCTGCAGCTTGCTAATGGAATCCTGCCCACTCAAGGAGGTCTGTGGAGGAGGGAGGCCAAGACAGAAGCAGCTTTGTTGGCCAAGTTGTACTGTGGGTGGCCCCCCTGCATCCACCCCCACTCTTATGACCCCCACCTCATTTAACAGCTAACCTCGCCTCCACCTCCCCTTCACCTCGCCCAGCCGACCCAGCCCCTGCCCACCTCCCCCTCGCCGTGCACACTGCTCTCATCTTCTTTCTTTGGCTAAATGACACGTTTTATTTTCTTTGACCCAATATGCTCCCAAGCCCGGCTGCTGCTCCCCCTCTCCCTGTTTTTACCTAGACGTATTCTTCTGCCACTTTCTCCTCTCCAGTCATGTTCACCCTCTTCTACCCACCTCTGCATTTCCCTCTTCCCATCTTCCTGTGGAGGAGAGGGCGAGCTAGCGCCGGGCTCTTGAGTTGTGTACTTCCACCTGGTCTACCCTCTAATTACTGCATCCTTTCTTTTGAAAAAAGAAATGGAGGGGAAAAAAGGAAATGAAGAGCAAGAAGAGTACAACCACTTGTTGCTCCAAGCATTGCTTTTATAACACTTCTCATTGAATTGGCGTCATTGAGCAACAAGAACATAAACTTTTATGGATTCATTGGATTAGGGATTTATATTTCCCAGAATGCTTCCTTTAAACATTTTAAGCTCTGTTACAGGGAGGATTTCATTGTGATGTTTGTTCGTCTCTATATTTTATTAAGTCTCCACTCGTTACCTACTGGAAGTTTTTTTTTTTTTTTTCCCCCATCCACCTTTATCTCAGCATCACATTGTAAATCACTCTCCCTCCCTCTCTGTCACCTCCTGCCTTCCTTCTCTCACTGTCTCTGTGTGTGACAGATGGCTGTCAAGGCTGCACAAATGGAGAGCGGTAAGCAAGTAAACAAACAAGCCGGGATCAATATGGGAGACTAATTGAACAATGGCACAAACAATTCTGCCGAAGCCTGCTCTTAGTCATTTGTTGGTCTATACGGCTCTCGCCAAGCTTGAAAAGTGAGGCTGGCAGACAAGGCCAGTTTGACGCTGCTTTGTAGCACAGATTTGATCATTGACAAATGTTACTGCAGCTCATAATGCTAATTCATAGATAATTCATATTTTAGGTAAAATAGCTTATCCTATAAGCACCAAAAGAGGGACACATTTAGGCAAGTTTAACTTTGTTTTCTCCTCTTTTTGTGTTCTTTCTCCTTCACATGTGCGATTTTGATTTGTTTTGAGTATTTAATGTGAGATTTGGGGCACATCGGCTCACAGTATTACTTTGTGTATGCTTTCACTGTTCCTATCATTACTTGCAAGAAGAATGAAAATACATGCATTGCTCATTCTTTTGAGAAGTAGTGATTTTCACTGTCCTCGTTTCTGTTACTTGCTGCATGGCATTTCTGTGACTGATAACATGCAGATTTAGCTAATGGTGCTTAAAGGTGCTTATCACTTCCTTGCTAATCTGGTTAGCGAGATACATTTACAAAGGTTGTAGATTTATTGTGGCAGAACCTCCCTCCAATGCTGACGCGGCTCACACACACACGTACACACATGTGGGAAGGATGTGGGTTTTACAGTGGGTTTAAAACCGTCCCTATTTTCCTAGTGATGTATACTCAAACCATGAGGCTAGTCCGGGTGCCTGGCCCATTCTCTGACATTTACTGGGCTGGTACAAGGACGTACCCTTTCCCTTCCCCTCCTCTTCCTCCCATTCCTCCCAGTTAATCAGACTGGTGTGAAAAGGAGGCTGATAAGCCCATTGTCTGCCTGACAATGTCTTGGTGATAGGCCCGCAGTGGCCAACTGGATGGTGCTCTGTCCCCTCTCCTCCTGCATCAACCCATCCCATATTTCCTTGCCCTGCACCCCTCTGTCCCGGCCCCTCCTCTCTCCTCACCCCTTTATCAACCCTTCTTCACCCTTTTCTCAAAACTCTCTTACCCCCCATCGCCTTTGCCATGCCTGAACCTCTCCCTCCCTGCAGCCCCGTGCTATCCCTCCCTGACCCTTCTCCTCTCTCCCCTCTCCGCTCACCCTTTCCTCTTCTCCATTGAGCGGTGCAGAGCCACCAGAGGGAACTCATTAGTGCACTGCTCCCAGGTTAATTGGCTAGCTCAAAGAAAAGGACTGAGAAAGAAGAAATGAATGAGAAGAACACCCACTCTGTCCGGGGAGAAAAGGGAATCGACCTGTGTGTTTCTCACGCTGGCAGCTCCTCTAAACAGTGATGCAGCTGCTGTCAGGCCAGATGTGATCCTCTCCCACTGATTAGTGCTGCAGTCCTGCTAACTGTGCATGCAGAGGGGGCAAGGCCTTGGCCTCTATTGTTGGATTTATCTACCGTGGAACTATGTAACAAATCTGTAAGGCGCCCCATGTGACAGGTTCATATTTCTCTAAGAAAGGAAAAACGATAACATCAAGCTGAATTGAAAGTGTTATCCGTTTGCTATCTGGATGAGTCTATGCAGAGATGGCGGCTGTGGACTTGTGCGCGTCCGTGCGTGGAACTCGCCACAGTGTGCACAGCACAGCCCTCCATGTCCTAAGAAACAGAGGGAAATGACTCTTGAGGGAGTGTGTTGTAGGAGTGGTGCTTATGACAATACCAGGAGTGTGTGAGTGGAATCTGGAGTGCTGTCCACTCTTTAATTAACCTCGCCGCTTCCTGTCACCTTGGGCAACCAGCACATGGCGACCAGAAAACGGCTGGCCTCACAATGTCAAAACAGTACTAAATAAATCAAGATTACATTTCATTCATTCTGAAAGATGCTGGAACCGGGTGAAGTCTTTGAAATCATCCCTACAATAATTAGGATATTGTCCAAACTGATATGTATAAATATGCCGGATCACCTAGAATTTAATTAAACTGATTTTATATTGTAAGTAACAAGTTCCTCATATGCATTTATTTTCAATACTTTTAAAACAAATGTTATTAGTTTTTAGCTACATGTTAATAGGAATCGCTTTGTACAACTGAAGTTTTCTCATTATACTGAATTATTACCCAGCCAGAACAGCTGCTTTTGTCCAAGAGGACGTTTTCTTCCCCAAACACTCACAATCACAAGATCAGATCTATTATCCCGCAACGGGATCCTTGAGTAACATGGCTGCAAATAAACTAATATATATATAAATACAATAGAACCAATTAAATATAATAAGGAATAGAAGATAAGAGCTGGTACTACGACAGTATAGAAAACAATGAAAGGTACAAATGATCGAAGCAAAGACAAACAAGAGCAGTAACAGCAGGTATGAAGATAAAGCGCTAAGCTGTGCGGACAGACAGGAGCCAGTTTATGTTGCATTAGAGCTAAGAGCGTTTATCGCTCATAACTTGAACCTGTTGCACCTAAGTTGCACCTGGAGTCCTGAGTTTCTCACAAGACAGGAGGAACATCAGGTCCCTTAAAGAGAGATCTGGTCTGATCTGCTATGATTGATTTATCTTCCTGTGTCAGTTTATGGCTCAAAATGTCTGAGAAACAAAGCTGCTGCTCACCAATGCTTTTATTTGCAACTTTAACAAGCTTACCGCATCATTGGCCAAAATTGCTCTACTGCATGTGCTGTTCCTGGATCTGCTTATATATGAATGTCATATTATTGACAGAGGCCTCTTGAGGTTCATCATTATAGAGGAGTTCAGTGTAGGGAGTGGGTTTATGGGTAGACAACATGCTGGCAGGAGACACAGGAGGCCTGAGTAAAGAATAAACAGCGCACATCCCCTCTTCCCTTCTTTCTCCCAGTCTCTGTTTCTCTGTTCTCCTCTTCTTTCTCTCCGGTGAGATGATAACAGGATCAGTGGTTCACTGGGCTTCAGCCAGCACAGGGATCATATTCATACGAGAGGGGCTGAGACTGTCTCCAGATTGGCTGCTGCACCTGACGGAGCGGGGGGGATTAGGAGTAGGGCTAGCAACAGCGCTAGTCACAAGCTCATCTTTTGCCGTCTTCACTTCTCTGGATCTGCCTCGGTTTGTTGGACACCCCCCCCCCCACACACACACACTCACACACACACACGCACACACTCATAGCACACACCACCCTGCTCCTCCTCCTCATCCCACCTCCAACACACACACAAACACACACACACACATACACTTACAGACACCACACACTAACCTCCCCCCTTGTCTTTTCAGCTGGGAGAGAGAAAGCAAAAAGCAAGACAGGGGGGCACTGCATAGATTCGCTGCCATTGTGTGTCAATCATTCTGTGTGCGTGTGTGTGAGAGGGTGTGTGTGTATATGTGTATGTGTGTGTGTGTGAGAGAGAGAGAGCCCTTGCCTCCAGTGATTAGCTCTGTCAATGCTGGGCTCTTGCTGCTTACAGAATAATACAGTAAGGCCTTGAGGAGCAGGAGGGTGAGGAGAGGAAGGTGGTCTGCCTATAGGCCTGCCGGCTCAGCGGTCAATGGTTTCTGTTATTGTGTGTGTGTGTGAATGTGTCTGTGCGCCTCTGTGTGTGTGTGTGAGAGAGAGACTGTCTTCTGGACTGTCTGTTTGTGTGGGAGAGTGTTTTTTTGGGGGGGGGGGAAGTCAATTCAAGCTGAGTTACTTGGTTTTGTCAGACGATGCATGAAATAAGAGGTTCAGCGAGTCTAGACACATGAAAAGAAAATATAACAATTAGTACAGTTAGATCAAACACACACGCAGTTTTCATCCGCTGGTCAGTTAGCTGCACGCACCCTTCCCCTCTCTCTCTTTCTCGCGCTCTCTCTCCCTTTCTCTCTGTCTCCCTCAGACACACACGCGCACACATACACACACACACATCTTTTTGCTCATGTCATAAGTGGGTGTGCAGAGTATTGCCTTGAGCTGCAGATGAACATGAAATAAACACAAACTAGGGTAGTGACAGTTTTAAATCGGCTTTAGATCACTATGAAAGGTAAAGGATTAGGATGCTTTTTCCAGTCCTGAGGAGATAGGACATAGTCTTGGAGCAGAGCCCACTCCTCTCAGCCCACTGTGGGCCGGGTGTCTATCTTCTAATCTTCTAAAGCACTCTTACACCATTTGAATGTATGGCCTACATAGTTCGCATATGCCCGTCTATATATGCTACGATGAAAAAGAGAAGATATTTTGCACAATGATAAAGGACTAAAATGTCATAGATATGTGATGTACTCATCAATTTCACCCTCATTTTGTTATATTAATAACTCGCTGTCTGAATTATAAATTGCCCACCATTATTTTCATTTTGTAATGCACCTTCTGTTGTTTGCACAAATTAACAGTGTTTTTTGTTTAAACAAAACCTTCGATTTTATTTGCTTTTATGTGGCCTTCAGTTCTAAAGTTGTGCATTATTTATTGATTACTTCACCAATAACACTTCCAGTTGAATATCTGGCTTTAAATCCCAATCATTTTTCATCTGAGATCCATTAAAGACACTATTTTTTAAAAAAATTGATTTTATTTTTAAACAAATTTCTTATAAAGATGAGACAAACACAACTTTTAGCCCATAATTAGCCAGAATATTTAATTGAATCCATGTTTAGTCAATATGTTGTGCTATCTAATCGCTCTCTAATTGTGAATATATAGTCTACCGTGTAGGCCGTCTTTTGATTACCGTGGGTTTTGTCAGCTTTTTTCCAACCAAATCAGGCATGAAACCGTCCCGGGGAGCCGGTTTTTTTCCACATTTTTTTATTTGTCCTTATAATGCTTTTCTCTCACTTTCCCTTTCGAGTGCACGGAGGGAACTCGCAACAAAATCAAATTAAATTTTCCATTGAAAATGTTGCTCTTGTTATTCAGATGCTGGTTTAGGGTCTTTTGTGCGAATCTAATTATTCTCCACTATCAGGACGGTCCACAGGGTAATTAGTCACTTCTCACCAAAGTCCTCCCTGCATCCTCAGATTCTTATCACCATAACTCTGACATTTTAAAAGAGACATTTTTGTCTCTTTTATGATAGTCTGGAGATATATATTTTTTTAATTCCTTCGCGTTCGCTTATTTTTAAGCAATTTGGTGATGCAGTGTGCGCGTAAATGGCCACTGCTTTCCGAAAAATGCGCGTGCCTTTCAATTGTGGTGAGGGACCCCCCCCCCCCCCAAAAAAAAGAAAAAAAAACCCCACAACGTTGCTGCCTTTGTGGGGATCCTGTTTTGCAGACAAGCAGAAATGTTGCGCATTGCCAACCAGAGCAATAATGCGGCGCAGAGTTGGGAGGTGAGGAAACAAGCGAAGGAGGAACAGTAGCCTGAAATCAAAAGCAGCGCATGAATAGGTGCTTTAAGGTCCGGCCGCGGCGAGAGGTCCGGAGCAGGACGACAATTCAGCGCCCGCATGGCTCTCAATGAGCTGCAACTGCTTGCACTTGGGATAAATTGGTAAATCTCAGTGACAGTAATAGTCTGCACAATCTCTCTTACAGCAGAAACGAACTACATGAACGCTTTTGTCAAACATCGAAAAAAATTACACATAACCTCCAATATTAAAAAAATATGGCAGACTCTAAAGTTTCTATAAGAATATAAAAAGGAATGTAGTTGTGATTTGATTTGATCAGGCGTAATAAAATCTCCTCCATCGCCTTCTCTTTTCCAGCTTCACTGCTTTTAAAATAACCAGATAAATATTTATTTTTGCTTCAGCTCCAAACCTCTGTTTACTGATATTTAATTGCCGAAAATCGACTCTGCTGCTGATTGTTGCACAGCATGACGTGATTTTTTTTTTTCTGCAAGCATTTATTTTATTTTTGGTCCACGTGTTTCCCTCAGTTGTTTTCAAGAGCATTTTTTTTAAAAAATTTTAAAAGCTGAAGGCTGTGGAGTGTGGACTAATAACGGCTCTGTGTAGTTGGTGATTAGCCCCCCCACCCGATGCAATTTAAAAGACAACTTATTTTAAATCACAAAAATCGGTTTAATGCTTTCTAATGCAGCAGCAAGCACCCTCTCAGTCGTTTTGGTATCCTCATTTTTCAGGGCTGAGTATAAATTTTATTTTCCACTTTAATGTTTTGACAGCAGTGCATAACGTTGACCACATTGGCTGCTGCAAACCTGTGCGTCTTCAATCCATAATGCTCATCTCTGCCACCTGTAGGCTGTGACCTTTAGGCAACAGGGGAGTGCACACCTCGTGAAAATGCCTGAAATATTTATGTGCATCAAATCTGACATCCAGCCAAATAGTCAGAGCCCTGCAGTCTGAGTGAGTAGCTAAAACATGACATTAAATAATAATAATAATAATACAAAAACACAGACAGCGAGGCAGGGAAAACAGGCACTATGAACGGGCAGTGGTCAGATCAGCAGATCATAGCTCAGGCTCAATCACGCTGGAGCAGTGATGACCCACCAGTAATTAAGATGGATCGATAATGCAAGTACCATAAGAGCGTGTCTCTGATGCAGCAGGTTTTGCATGTTTGTATGTGATCCTGCAAATATCAATTTATTTGTGTTTGGAACACTACCTGGCAAGTGTTGATAATATGTGATTTTGGTGGTTTTAGAAATAGAAAGAAAGAGAGAGGAGGGGGGGGGTTGAAAAGGAGGGTGTTTTCTAATCAGAGTCACTGTCGTTTTGTTGTCACCTGCTCCCAGACAGACAAAGTGGCATTTCCTGACTGTTCCCATCCCCGTCTGAGTTATCTGACACCCAAAAATACGGCTACGGGGAAGCAGGGAGACGAGGCACCACAGCCTTATCCCGGTAAGGAGATGGCTTCTTATCAGATCAGGCTAGGAAGTTTATTTTATGGAGTAAATCTGTATAGAGGGGATAAAGAAATGACACATCCCTTGCGGACACAAAGGGAGAAGGAGATTAGTCCTCCAGCAGCATATATGGCTTTAGTTCAACCTGACAGGCAGCGGATTGAAAGGTCATGAAATAATAATCCCCCTATTCTTCTGCTCTAATCCTACGAGGGTGTGTTTCACTATGGGAACGTATAGGCTGAGGCTATGTGCTGCAGGGTGGATGTTCATTTTGTGTTGTCACTGTATTTAGATAGGCATCCAACACTGATTTAAATTAATTAGACTAATTATGATTGAAGAGGGATTTTTTTATGACGTATGTCAGTGCCAGTACGTCTGTCTCTGATGTTCGGGGTTTTCAGGCTTTTTTTCTATTTTTAAAATTCACGTCTGTACATATGCTGCAGGTTATTTTCTGTGTGCCTGCCTTTTTTTTTTTATCAGACATGTTGGAGGTTAAAGGGACATGACAAAAATCTCCCACCATCCTGAGCCTTTTCCGTCGACCACCTCACACACACGCATCAAGCATCAGGTGTGATGCAAACACACACTTCAAGCCCGGTGCATGTACGGGAGTGTGAGTTTACATGCGTGTGTCCATGCATGCACAAGAGAAACGGGGGCAGATTATGCCATTTAGGGAAGTGTGATGTAGTACGGTGTGTGTGTGTGTGTGTGTGTGTGTGTGTGCGTGGGCATGGGCATGTGTTATGTGTTTGGAGAGTGGTGGGTAGAGAGGTGAAGGGAGGGGGTAGAGTCTGCCCAACAGCCTGATAATCAAGCATCGAAAATGAGAGAGAGAAATTCAATGCAAACTAATGTGTTCCACACAATTACTCGATTAATAATTCTTATTCCATTACAGTGCCATGGAGACTCAGAGAAAGAAAGAGAGAGATGGTAGGAGAGAGAGAGAGAGAGAGAGAGATTTTTCAGAAATGGGGACGGAGACTAGAGAGAGGGAGGGAGGGAGGCGGGAGAGGAGAGGGAGAGAGAGAGAGAGAGCACATCAGGCTAAGAGATCTGCAGTGGCTGTATATTTCCCAATGCCTAGTTAAGGCTGCAAGGCAGGGGTCAGGAAACTTAATTATAGCGTAAGTGGATAGAAACTGCAGAATGATAAAGAGAAACATGCAGACGGATTGGAATGGCAAGGACAGGTTTAATACTATTTTCTCCTGTCTGCTTCCCTCCCACAATACAAGCCAGACCTGCAATCACACAAGGAAACAGCCCATATACCCTGCCTGACAATAACACTAATGCATATCAAAATTACGTACTCGACAACTGCAAGGCATTTTGCATGGCCACTATTACTTTCCAATTTTGTGAGTTCAAGAAAATACATATCCCATGTAATGGTGATATCAGAAGAACTTATTTCCATGCCGCGTGTGTCAGAGCTTCAGATAAGCCTTCACCTGTGGTCGAACAGGAGTTATTAAACCATATCTGCCCTGATGGACCAGCTGAATAAATAATCTGTTTTTTAATTTTTAAGGTCTGCCATTAATTCTTCGTCCTCCCCTCTTTATTTATTTCCCTTAATATCTCAAAGTCCACAGTTTTTTTGGAAACCACATGTGTGTGTGTCTTCCACGTGTCTTGATTTGGATTTCAAATCAGCAGGCCTCAATGGGCGGCCCAACACACACCGTCCACTGTGTGAGCTCTGCAATCTATTTGCAGCATATAAGATTTGCATATCTGCAGCTCATGAAGCAAGGCTTTAATTTCCTCCTCCTGGAGATAAACATCACCTTGTTGGAGCAGATGGGCGGAGGCAGGATGGGGTCAATGAAGAAGAAGCAGGACAATGGCGCTGGTTCAGGCTCTGAATGGCCAGAAGTAATAAAATTGCGCAATTTCCATACGGTGGCCAATTTTTTATTTTATTTTTTTTTGATAAATTAGGATCAAATGTGATATAAAGAGATGCTGCAACATTCTGTCAGGGGGAGAAATGTTGGACGACGAGGTGGGAATTATATTCGGTTTGTTACATGTTTGTAGAATACACATGTGCGTAGAGGTGATTGACAGTATAGTTCTTATTTGTTTAAGAAAAAAAATCACTTCCTGTGGCAGATTTTCACCTGAGGCTCCTAAACTGTCAGTCATTTTTAATGTTAAGTGAGTATATTTCAAGCCACTTCCTTTTATACCATCATATCCATGTATATTGTCTTGGTCAATGTCTATATTGAATATAATTAATACTCTCCTTCGAGCTTGATTCTATTTCTTGCAACTGTTGGCATATTGTACTGATCACACTCCGAGAGGTGCCATAGTCTATGAATTAGAGTGTCAACTAAGCACCTTTCTTATGACAATATTAGACACAATGGAAATGATTAATTAGCTTCAGATAGATGGAATTTAATCAGTTTCTGAGCTGGAATTTAGTTCGCATGTATGGAGGTAAATTGGACGTAAGGTTAGACAAAGTGAACTTTTCTTAATTTATTGAACTTATAGGATGGGCATTGTGGGAACTCACACATTGTTGTACGCCATTTGTATTAGAGGGGGGAGACAGGGATGGCAAGAATAGTTTCTGAATACTGAGCAGCTCATGCGGGAGTTATGTAAACCTCTTGTTATTTGGATGTAGGAACCTTGTAATTAAAGTACTTCTACAGGGGATGGTTCCGCTTTCTGCCTCGTGGAGAGCCGGGGCTTGGCTGGAGGTTACAGAGGGTTAGAGGGGGTGGATGAGGTAGAGTGAAGAGCACACTCCCTTTTCTTTTATTAGCTCCCATTATCTTGTATTTATTTATTTATCAAAGACACCAATGCAAATCAGGATCCCAAGTCATGGATCCCGCTAATGACACAGACGAGAGTAATTAATTAAAAAGCAGATGCACGTACGCACACACAAGCGCACGCATTATACATGTGCAAACCCTCATGTGACAAGTTCATCTGATTTTCAAAGACACCACACAGTCGGATAAGGCGTGAAGAGAGAGGAAAAGGCAAGAAATCTGCATCACAGTGTTAATTTAATCAGACTTCAGTAATACCTCTTCTTCTCCTCTCTTCTCCCCGGGCAGCTTGCGGTTCCTCTGCTAGCTTGAGGAGAAGATGAAGGGAGCTTTCAGCCTCTTAGAAGATGAGGGTTAAAGAACGGAGAGATTAAGGAAGTGAGAGTGCGACTGAAAAGAGGGCTGGGGATTATGTCATCTACAATTGATGTGCTCTCTTAATGTACCTTTAAACATGTGCCACTGGGGCCTGCTTTTATAATGTCTATTCACTCATGGGAGGGGGGTTAAAGTATTAACCCAGAAATACTTTGCAACATATGTGTGGCTCGTGTATTGAGAGTAGTTATCAGGGTTTATGTCACTTTGATATGTATACGGCATGTGGAGAGATCGTCTTTGTCAAAGGAAGTCCATTTCTGCTCGGCTTCCCATACACTGCCATGCATTGTACTGATCTCCATATCAAAAAAGAGATCCTTTATCGAACGATCATAGGGACAAAATGTGTCTTTATTCCACGTCTTCAGCTCCAATGAAAATGTTCCCGCAATCTAGTCCAACTTGGACTATGAGCAAAGGATTTATTAAATTGACTGATTCTCCCCGAACCGCCGAATGAATTGTCTCTCAAATTGCTGCTTGTCTCAACAAAATGACAGCGTAGAGTGTGTGTGGAAGATCTGCAGATCTTATCCATAAGAATGTTATGGGGTTAAGTGTACTTGGAAGTGTGTATGTGTGTGTGCCCGCGTGTGCGTGCACATACACTTGTCTATGTGTCTGAGTGTCTGTACTGTGTGCAAACATTCGATTAAATCCACAGCTATCACTAACTGGATTAGCTGAGTGGACAGCAGAAGTCTATCATTGCTTATTGATTTCCTCTGATTCCCATCAGCCCATCAGGGCAGGACATTCTGTGAGAGGCCCCAGTGGGAATCACTGCCTGCAGGCCCGGGTTAACGTATCTGAGAGGCTTCAGCGCAGGCACCCATCTTTCTGTGTCAGGAAAAGTCAAATAAGTCAAAGCTATCAGGGGCAACAGATGCTCCCGTCTCTCCACCCTGTGTGAAAAATACAGTTTGACTGCATCTCAAGTGAAACACTCAGGGATCAGTCGAATCAATGAATCACTACGACGGTAGTGTTGAGCAACAGCAAGTGAGTCTGTCCTCACATTGTGGGGTCAGTTTTTTGTCAAATGAAACAATGAAATCATTGGCATTTGGTCTTACCCTTGCCCTTGTAGTTGAGTGACTGATTTTACCTCATGATATCACTGCTGCTGCACTAAACAGGTGCCATATGTGATGGGGCCATAGTGCTTTATGGTACACCACCACAGTCTAATACAGTCTAGTATAACTGTCGGTGCCTATCATTTTAACATGTGCTAATTCAACTGTATGTTTGAGCATAGTGTTCACAGTTAGTTACTGGATCATACACAGACAGGTTTCTGTTTTCTGATCTATCATGCATGTGAATAGGGAGATCCAAAAAATGGAAACACCAGCTGTGGCTGTGACGTCAGTAATGAACATATAGTAATAGTATAGAAGTAATCCATGCATTTTAGACAGTGTAAGCAAACATTATGAGCGTCATCAAGATAAATGTTAAAGTGGGGCACATTAGATTTGATTTGATTTTTTTCTTTTATCTTGTGATATGAGTGCCTGTGGGAATGTTATCCTTGTTTTATTACCAAACATGAGACTTTTGCATGTTTCATTCAGCGCCGTGGATGGTTAGCAAAATGTTTGCAGCAGGAATGATTTTGCTCTGTCTAGCCTTGCTGAAAAGAGGAAGAAAACTGGGCCCTTTTTTCAACATCCTTCATGTTAAATATTCACTCTGAACAATCTCGACAATATTGCAAACATCCTGACCAGTCACACTTCTTTGTAGCCCCCTTATGATCCTCGAAGGTGTAGTTACAGCACTTCAACTTCGTTGTAGCACACAGCATAGCTATAAAACATGTAGCTAACACTGGGACAAACAGTTTTGTGGGGACTTTGCAGTAACAACAGGTCCAATAGCTGACAGGAGATGGTAATGATGTTGGCTAATGGTACAAAGCTAACATCGGCAGTAGCTAGTATTGGTTTTCCTGCATTTAGGTAATGATAATAGTTGGACACCCATGGACATTTTCAGTTCTTCTCATTTTCAGAAATATTTTGGTATTAGCTGCTCAGGCAACTGTCAATATATTTTGTTTGCACAAGTAAAGGTTGCAAAATCAATTAGTTTGCTCAAGTGCCTTTGGTACCCGTTGCATGTTTGCTGTCCTCGCACTAAAAAGCGCCTTAATTATCTGCATACTGCTGGAAGATGCAGAGAAAACCCTGTTTTAGTTTTCAATATTTTCTCTGTGGAAGAGAGCAGGTCTGCCTGTGTTCTCTCTACTGAACTCTGAGGTGACGCAGACAAGCTAGTTTTGAGCAGAAAAGGTGATTTTTGCAGAAAACTGTTTTGCTGATGGAGAATTCACTGGTATTAATATGATACACCAAGAACAATCTGGGTGACTTCATAGAGTGCAAAAACATTTCATTCGGAGTTCCTCTGTGTATCAGCTACAACAGGCAAATGAGCAAAGCTTCTGATATTCAAACAGCCAAGGCAGATCAAGTCAAACTGAAAAGGTCAAACATAAGTGGCGATGGGGTTACATTGACAGGGTTGTTTGTCCAAAAGATTTTGTACACCACATTAAGGCTCACTTGTTAATTGCAACCATCTTCGTCTGCCACAGATGACTGCACCATTGTTTCCTTCCTTCAAGACTAAGAGAAGACGAAGTGATGGGGTGCACGGGGATGGAGGGTGCAGTGTGTCTGTGTAAGAGAGAGACAGAGAGATACTAACGGAAGATAATAATCTAGGGGAAGCTGTCAGCAGTTCACCCTCGATGGCTCGGGTGTCAAAGGCTAAAAGAGGTCCACGGAAATTTGTGAAATTAATAATAGTGTTTGTGAAAGGGTGAGAAAGACATGTACGAGGAGGTTTAAAAGTGTACCCCTGGATGCAGCTGTGACAGGACCAGAAGAATTAGTCCAATTAAAAGTGGTAATTGCTTTGCTAATTTCTCCTATTAATTTCTCAGACTGTACGAAAGAGTGGGAGCATAATAGGCGAAATGTTTTAACCCTTCATTGCCTCAGTTTCTTCTCTCACTTCGTCCTCACTTATGTCTGCACGCTCTCCTTGTATTTTAATAGCTCGTCGCTGCTCCCCACCCCTTAAGCACTCACCTCTGATTTCTCCTGAGTTTCCAAAATGTCTTTGTCTATCGCTTTTCTCTCCCACCCAAGGATTTCCCAAAACTCCCATACTGGCAGTTTGCAAGTGATGATAATTGCAACGTGGATAATAGTTTATTTAGATCGTGGTTTAACAAGTTTATTGTTCATCATCTTGACAAAATAATAACATATAATGTCACCGGTGCATTTTCTCCACATATTTTGCTACAGGAAAAATATAAAACTACAAAGGTGCTGCAGCAATTTTGAATAATGTTGAATAACAAAAAGGATAAATTCTTTTTTAAAATGTTTGGCAGGTGTTGCCACTTGCCCTATAGCTTGCAAATGCTAAGACATTTTTCCCTTATTTCAGCACCACAACAACCACGTAACATTGGCTAAGTATCAATAGCAATCTAAAATGTCCTTACAACATTTAACATTTTGTAGGACTTGTTTTGATTATAGTTCAAGCGGACTACAAGCTGGTTAACTAGCATACTAATTACCAGCTCCCAGTCAGCGGACATGTGTCTCAACTGGTTGAAGAGAGGGTAAGAGAGAAGACATTCAGTAGCACAGTGTAACTTCTACATAGTAAAGTAATAGTAATGGTAATCATAGTGGTAATAGTAACAATTGTAATTGAGTCTTGATTAAATCATGACACTAAGGAACATATGGAGTGCTCAAATCACACATGAGGGTAAGCAACAGCTAATGACGCTGGTCCCATTGTAATTAAAGTGATGTCACAAACAATTTTAGTGCCCACCCACAAAGATATTGCACCAATCAAACTGTTTACTGTACAAGTAGCCTGCACAAGTCAAAAGCTAAACCAAGGACATGTTCTGATTTCTTTGCAAAAAGCTTAGTAATTTCAGTTTGGCTGTATTATAGCGCGGCAGCTTTGGAGCACAGCATCCAGCTCGCCAGTTTAAACCGCCTCATCACCCTCACACGTTTTGAATACAGGAAGAATTGCAGTGCATCTTTTTCTCATTAATCGTTATGTCATTGTGCTGCGACTGGACGTTACTTTTACAGGGTCAGAGAGAAAGATCTCCCTCAGAATGCCGCCTTGTCTGACTTGATTACAGCCTGTACATGTGTCAAAATAAAATACCCCAGGAACAAATGAATCTTCTACTCTGCTGCAGTCGACGAGGTGGTCAGCCACATAATTTGTTCCCATCTAGCTCCAAGTGTGCAGCGTAGGCACTCCATTGAATTCCCATCCGTCATGGTTAGTTACACGCTTGTCAGCTGCTCTCCCACTGCCCAGCGGTCTAGCCATCACCCCTGACCTGGAAGCATTATATCTAAATCACATTACATGGCCCTGTGTTCTTTATTTCCCTTTTGAAGTCACCAGAGTGAGACATCTGTCCAGCCCTGTTTGAGTTTACTTCCCACTCAGCCGCCACATCTTAATTAGCTGATCTGATTTTCTCCTAGTGTGTGTATGTGCGTGTGTGTGTGCCTTTTGTGCATGTTTGGGTGTATCTGTGTTTGCGTGTGTGTGTGTGTGTTTGACAGTATGCATCTATGTTTGTGTGGGCAGACAGGGGTTTGTTTGTGGGCTGAGGGTGATTGACAGGCTGATGGGAAGATAATATGCTGAGAACGACAACCAAAAGGACCTGGAATTCATTCATTGTGACGATAATGAATCTGAGAGAAAATCCTTGTGTTTGTTCATTAGCCATTGAGGCTGGATGACACGGCCTTCCAGGCTCTGTCAGCCACAGATGTCCCTCACTGAAGGATTCTGCAGCACCTGAGTCCTTCCTGGCTAATAAGGTTGTAATTAGCACGGCAGTGAGAGCTGCATGGCCCTGAGATGAGCTTGTCCATTAAAAAAAAAAAAAAGAAAAAAAGAAGCAAAAGTAAACATTTCTTCTTGTTTTTCAATCAAGGCAGTTCCATCTCTACTCAGAACCAATGCACATGCAATGTGCATGTAGGGTGCAGACTCTCAAGATGAGACCAAATGCTTAGGTGCAACCCCCATCTATTCTTGCCTTTTCCAATCTCTACCTGGAATTTAATGCAGCTGAATGCTTGTGCATATACCAAATGGAAATTGGTTTCAGTTCTCGTGTCCTTGTCAGTACGTTTATGTGATTATGGCTCACTGTAAAAACTGCAGTGTCCCTTTTCATGTCCTTTGACATAGTTTTGACTAAACAGCTGAAGCAGGAAAGGAGGAAAAGTCAATATAAATGCTTAGTACTGTGAAAGACTACTGCGAAAGAGAAGTGAGAGGTGGAGGTGGAAGAAAAGACTCATGTCTCTCCAACATTAAGGCCACAGCCGTGAACCCGCCGCTAGAAACATTGTGCCGTAAAATAGTCTCGTTTATACTTTGCTAGAAAACTAATTAGCCAAGCAGTACTCGACCCCTACCGTCTCTCCACATAGAGCCTGTGGACTATGTGTAGTGCTCAAGGTGCGCTATTACTGCATTACAATGATTCTACATGGCAACACGAAGACATTTGTGTGATCCGGGCCATTAGCCTCAAAAATTAGACAGCTTTGTTGCCAGTTAGATTTTGTTCAGAAAGTCAAAATTTGACACTTAATAAAAGATCACAGATATGCCAGTTTTAAACTGAGCTGAGTGCTGTCAGCGCCTTCCTGAAATGGTAAACATAATTAGAGGCACCATTTTCAGTTTCTGCAGTAACCAAGATATTGTGCTTGGCAGACAGACAAACAGAAATAAACAGGGTAATACTGAGCCACTTTCTGCTTTGTGTGCAGGATTTACAGCAACTAAAGTAGAATCAGCTTTAAGTGGTATCTCATGTTGAAATACTTTCACATTTTATTGTACAAACCTCAGCAAATGGTGTAACCCTAATGCTGGCTCGTTTGTTGACCTCCAGTGTCACCTTTCCCTTAGTTGGTCTCCGATGGTCTACGTAGCATCCATTTTCATAAACGTAGAAAAGTGAACACAGTTAAGACCCCATTTTATCTTGTGCTCACATTCACTGCCCCCCGGATCCCATGGAAATGTGCTGGCTAGAATGTGAAAAATATCAGTCTTTTAGTCTGGAAAAAAAGAGGGAGCAGCTAAAGATAGGATCAGTTTCTTGTAAAGGGCAAGTGAAAGTTAAGTGAATCCAAGGGTTGTATCCACTTTTTAGAAAGTAATGCTCAGGCAGAAACTGCGGTTGAAATGTTTACTTTACTGTTTTCAGCTGGTTTTCACCTGGCATGCAGCATTGGGTTCAGGAAACACTTCATACGCTGAAGCTCAACAAGTAATGTAACACTTTCAGTGCGTCTCAGTGAAAGGGACACAGTTGAATAGCTGCATGCTGTATTTACTCCCCATTTACACCTGTGAGGGAACCTATGTCTTATGACTATATGTGCTTTGCTGAAGCAAACTAGCACCCGGTATTAAATGGTGTTCAAATTAAATGGGTATTTACATTGAAAAATCCATATAACCATGAGTCTTAGAATAAGAGTGTTAGAAACTGCAGGGGGAACTGTAGACTCTGAACCAGGGGTGTCCTGTAAATCATTCTTCAATGTAAAATGACTTGGAGGCTGCTGATTCTGACCGATACTTTACATGTGACATTGTTTGCATCACGGCTGAATCGACAGGATTGCTTGCTGGTCATGTGGACTGAACGTGGCAGGGTAAAGTAATTTAACACAGTGATAACTATGAAAAACAATTTTGACCTAATTCTAATAATCTAATAATCTTCTCATTTAAGCCTGACTTTGCAGTGTCATAATATGAATCGTGTTTTAAAGATTGTGTGCAGTTTGGAAGTCAGTCATGGTTCAGTATTTAACTTGTATTTATCTTATATTTATTCATTGATTTAGGACGCATCTTGTGTCCAGCAGTTTAACTTTTTAAAACAAGTACATTTGCATCTTCAAACATTCATTTTCATGTAAAATAAAACAAAAAAACCCCAAAACAACCAAAATTGTTATTGTCTTATAATATGATTTGACTGTCTTTGAGGCTTACATACAGGTAAAGTACAAAGAGTTTGACATATGTGCTGCACTTTCTCTCTGTCTTTCTCTCTGTTTCCTTATGCATATGACTGAATCAAAAACTTAACACATGCGTTTTGACTGGTTATTGTGCTAATAGTAATAAACTGTGTCTATCAGATTTAATATAATTCAAAAAAGATGAGCTCAATCTGCGCAGTGGGACGTTTCAGTACATTTCAGCTGCCTTTTATCAACATACAGCACCATTGTGTTATTCTTTCTCTATGAGGACTGCTTAAAGAGAGAAGTTTCTAGAACATTATTTCCCCCACAATTGTATAGTAGGTCTTTAATGGGTGTAGGACAAAGGTAGAGCCATCTGTATTTTCTGGCCTCTACACTGAGGAAGAATTACTGCATTTCCTCGTGAAAGACAGCTGATAAGACATTATCCTGGGTCATCTGATAAACACTATTCAGCAATCCACTCACTTTTCCCTCTTCTTCCTCAGTTCTCTCAGAGCAACCTTCAGTTCCCTGGCTTTCTTTGCCTGATTTATTGTTTCTGGCTCTTCTGCATCACATATTTCTGCTCACTCTCTGCTTCGGGTCTGTCCTTAAACTGCTGCAAATGACTGCTGCTTATAAGTTCTTGTAGCCACGAACACTACCCGAGCTCTAAAACTGCACTAGTATAATTGTGCCCCCTTGCCTGTTTCCCACCTGTAGAGCCACACCTGCACATCAGGTGCGGCAGAGGAAAAGGCTGTTCGAGTTTCATTGCAGGTTGAGAATGGATATGTGCTGGTTAGCCTTCAAGACTGGAGCTCTGAAATCCAACATTTGATGTTCTGCTGCAGCAGCATTACATCAGTTTTGAACGAGAGCCTGATGGATAAATCGGACGAGGCAATGTATCTGATCAAGGAAGAAGCCTTATGAAATGTAAATATGTCAGTAACAGTAATTTAATGTGTACTGCATTTACACCATAAACAGAAAAAAATGTGTATTATGCTGTAATGTCAGCTGAAGGATAAAGTATGACACAGCTATATATTACTTATACATAGGATTATTGACCTAACTTGCTGTAACCTAACATCTCTCAGTAACCTGGTTTCTAGTGTGCATGTAAACATGTTTAATGATCTACTGTGGGCGTACACAGTTGTCTCCTAATTCAGTAGAAAAACTGTACAGGGAACCTGACATAGATAAGGTGTGTTGAATGAACACTGTGCTACTGATAAATCAGATGAAATGCAACACAATTCCAAGGAAGCTCTTTAAAATCACACAAACAGCACATCTCCCAAGAATTAAGCCAACCACAATGCAAAATATCCCAACCAACCAAAAGTCTATGCAAACATGGTGTGTGTGTGTGTGTGTGTGTGTGTGTGTGTGTGTGTGTGTACGCGCACATGTGTGTTTGTGTGTGTTTGTGTGTGTGGGGTATATCCTGACAAAGGAGAGCATCACTAAACACTCGTGGACATGTTCAAACTACCAGTGGATCTGTACATTAACATGTTTTGCTCCTTTTAAAGGAGAACATGTACAGCTTGAACTTAAACTGTCTTAGAAAAGAGAGCTGAACCATTTAAATCCTACATTTTAAGTCTGACATATATCAGTATAAAGAGTAGCAACGAGAATTTGGAAAGGAGATTTTTTTTAAAAATGTTTAAATGTGTTTAAACAAACTGAATCACAAACTTTATTTACTGTAATGTAACTCAAGAGAGATGCATTACAAATCAAAATGTCAAAAAATCAGTTTGGCAGATTTTGTAATTGTTAACATTAAAAAGGCATAGAAACTGTTTGCCCCTGTTTCCAGTCATTGTGCCTAGCTAAGCTAATTCTTGCTTGGCTCATTAGTTATTGTAGAGACATGAAAGTGATATCAATCTTCTCCTCGAACTCTGAAAGAAAGTTAATAAGCTTATTACCCAAAAAACTAAATTAATGAAGACTGTATTCCTTTTCTCTCAGGCTAAAATGTGTAATGGATGAGTTGAAGGTTGCTTTTACCCAAGCATTCATAATTGTCATTATTAGTGAGTTCTACTAAGTGGAAGACCTAAAATAACTTACCAATTATTAGTTATGAACTGCAGCTGTGTTTACCCTGCCAAGACACTGTGAAATGGGTCTGTCCAAAGTGAAGTTGGACAGCTAGCCAGGGACATAATTAGCATATCATCTCTGCTAATTCACTGCTGTTAACAGCTCAAACTACACCCGCGATGTTAGCAATCATGAGCACAGCTGGGTTACATTTTAACTACTTCCGTATGGATCTGGCCTTGTAGTACTGACGCTTCTTTTAGTTTAACTTTGTGCATCACATGTTGTGTTGTCGCACTTCCAAGAATCTGTTGTCCAGTTGATGCTAAACTCAGTTCACTGTAGCGGGATTTGTTCTTCTTTGTTGGTTCCATTTGGCTAATTTCTTGCGGGTGTATTTGTTGCTAGATAGGTTAGTGTTTTAGCTGTTTGCCTGGATAGGCACTGCAGCTGGTATGCAGCATAGCATTAGCATAAAAAGCGTGTGTGTTTCATTGGGCTCTCTGGTTGGAAGTTTCAGTTCTATGTCATCTCTGGGTTGGCTGTTGTCAGAACTGGCTCTGCTATACCTTTAGCCACACCCAGCTGTGATGTCACAGTGTACAAACATACAGACATTTCTATATTGCAGCAACAGGGTGAGAGGTTAATCCAGCAGCTACTCCATTTATATAGGATATTTCTGCTGTAACCTCCAGTGTCACTGCTGGAATAAACATCACATTCATATAATCAATTGCACACTATTACATTACTATGTACTATGCAGTGAAAATTAATATTGTAAAGGTATTGTGGTGTATTGTGGTGGTATGTTACCACCTGAAGTCAGGGTTTGCCGTCTGTCTCAAAGTAATAGTCTTCATTCACTGCTATTAATATTAAATATTGACCAAGCTTGTTCTCAAACATTAAGGGTGCTTTTACCTGAAAATCAGAACCAAAGTATGAACCAAGGCTGACATTTTTGATGCACCTGAGGCACCCAAAGAACTTAACATGTGAAATAGGCTCTTGCCAGTCACCCGTGTGAGCTGTGTCTCACTATTCAATTGACTGTTTTATAGACATATGTGCATTTTTTTTTCCAGCTGACTTTTGAGTATAAAGAATTATCACACCAAATGTCAGTTAAACACTTGGTCCATTCCTCTCTCCACGTGTGACTCATTCTGTCTTGTGTTGTTTTTTTCTTTTCTCAGTTCTGCCAAAAGCTGCCCAGAATGTCCTGTAATTGGTCCAAAAAGATGTTTTCACTCTAATAATGAACCAATGTGATCTGGACCAAGATCTTCACACCTGTAATTTTGGTTTGGATGAACCTCTGGAAAGTTGGAACGTCTGGATCAAATGAGGTAGGTGTGACATGGCCCCACAGTAAATAGCTTTAGTTGACTGAACCATACATTAAGACCTTTATATGTAGGACTTAAACATGTTCAACTGTGGTGATGGAAAACACAGATACAGTTTATGCTAAAGCTTTCTGTACTGAATTTAACTCTGTAGTTTTGATTAACATTGTTAACTCCATATTTCTTCTTTTCTACAAACATTCAAAATATACTAAAAGTAAATATTTGTCAGTACAAGGTCAGACCCACCAAATAGCTCCATTCCTTCCATGGTTTGAAGTATGGAACAATTATCTGTTATCTGTAAAGTTTGGTCGGCTAACGGACGAGCAAATATTTGCTTATGTTGTACATGCAGAAACAAAACAATGCAAGCATACCAAAGAAGTTATTTCTTGATACCTGTCAAATTCAAGTCCACTGTGTGTGTTGTTCATCAACTCTTTACAAAAGATCTTGGTTTCTTTGACTTGCTTCCCCAGGCAATGAGCTGAAAGAGTGTGTGTGTACTGTGTGTATGTGTGTACAGCAAAAGACTTGGGTTTATAATCTCAGTGGCTGGAGAAACCCCCCCTTTAATATTACATGAGACAACTGACTCACTGTTTATCATGAATATTACTCAATGGAGCAATAAATTGTCAAGATTAATCAAAATTCATTGTTCCAAAGTGAGTGTCAGATCTGCACACTGCTGTCTCTGCGGGCAGCATCACCCACAGCTTGTTGCAAACATACTCTATGACAATTTGAATAACTATGTGCTGGTGTCTTCTGCAAAAATTGGCTCCGTCTTGGGTCAAACATCTCCACCCTTTCTCCCTGCTACACAACAGAAAACTTCCCTCTTATTGGGTTTTAACTAACCAGCAGAAAATCAGCTAGAGACATAATCAGTCGCTGTCTATTGTTTTCTTCAGTTGATGAAACAGAAAACATAACCGGTTCCACTCCTCACACCTCCATCCCATGTTCATCCCCTCAAGAATTAAACACTTAACTATCAAATTAATACTGTGGCCACATTAATGCAGACCTAAGAAAATGCATTAGTCAACCTTTTTGTAGTAATTTATCCCTGATTCACATTTTCAGCTTTTCAGTTTTTCTCTCATGACTGTTGCTTTTACTTCTTTGTATTGGTCAGTGGCAGACAAATCAATGAAACCACACACAAATAAAGAAGTACACACATATTTGTGGTGCAACACTGCAACAAACCACTGGAAGAAACAATAAGATTTAAATTATATACCTTAATGTATCTCATTTATATAATTTTTTAAAATCATATTCAAATATTTGCTCTTTCTCATACTCCTTCCTTATCTCACATACACACATGTACTCCAAAACTAAATAATACACCATCTATTAATTTCCTTGAATTTATTAAATCAGATCAGATTAGATTATCATTACATTAATTGGTTGATTGATATTGCCTGTGTCTTTGTGTCTGTGTATGTACGTGAATGAAATCCATCTCTTACCCTCTGTTTACAAAAAAAAGCGAGTGTCCACATACCCACTACTTGCAAGAGTATACGCACCGCTTTTAGCTCCTTCTATTGTGGTGTTCTCAGTCCAAGGCCATGTGCCATTCAGGCTGCGCTCTCAGAACTCACATCCAAACCTCTGCTGCCTTCAATTAGCATTTAACTCATGAGTGTCAGTCAGTGTCTCCTTGTTCACCAGAGTAGCTGAGAATTCAATTTCTCCCTGTCCTTACAATCATCTGCTCCCCCTCTGTCTCCCTCTGTCCTCCACCTCTCTCTCTTTCTCTCCCTGTCTTTCCTGTGTTGTCTATTTTTATTCAGATTTACTCATTGAGCTGCTGAAGCAGATATAACAATCGATTTAGATAATTAATCTGTGGAGCGGTGTGATAATAAGCAAAGCTGTTCATTTTCGGTCGTCTTAAACAAAAACAAGTATGCATGAAAAAGAGTGACAATAAGAAAACAGATGGATGGATGTATTATTAACACACTTCAGCTTGCATTGGGTTTTAGTAGACAACAAATCAACAAGAACTGAAATGATGAAATTATGACTCATAGAGTGATCGATCAGCTGTAACTTAATCTGCAACTTTTTTTCATAGTTTTAGTCATTTTTCAAACTAATATGCTTTTGTGCTTCTCAGACCTGAGGATTTGAGGCATTTTTGTGTCAGATATGATAAATATCTTAAGCTTTGGGACTGGTAGGTGAAACAAGACATTTTAACATGTCACACTGAGATGTTATGATTTTAGGACATTTTAGAATCAATACGATTTAACTGATTAAATGAGGTAAAAATAGATTTAAAAAAAATAAATCTAAATAATTGTTATTTTTAGCCCTACGTGTAAATTCTATGCATCATTACCTTACTGGGTGGCACAACATTGCAATTACTTTGAAGTCCTTGCCTTCTACCTGTGTGAGTTGACCAACAAATAACATCTCTTGTTGATTTTTTTTGATTGAATTTTTCTTTACCTGCTTTTTTATTTTACATGCACACATAACAACTAATACAGGCTAGCAAGCCTCATTGCCTTCATTTGTTTTAGTTTTTTTTTTACTTTTTTTTTAAGATTATTATTATGGCATCTCACCTAGATTAATACTTCTGACTGTGTCAATACAGACTTAAAAGAGTACATAACATAGGTATGATTTACAGCAAGAGTTGAACCACGTTCTCCTCTTAACCATTAGACACTATCTAATTTTTAAATGTTTATACCATTACAGCTGCCGCCTGTTATCAGTGATTAAAATATACAGTCATTATAATCATTACTTTCTCTGTCAAATCTGCAAATTGCTCATTTTAATGTCCCATGCATCATTTTGTGTAGAACAACTCTCTTTAAAAGCATAGGAGCAGTTTGGCTGTGCACCAACTGAGCCCTGTTGTACAACTTCTGTTCATTCCTGAACAAAATAAAAAAAAACAACTTAGAGCAAAGTTGCTTCAGTTACTCTCTGTAAGCCATCACAGTAAACAGCATGACGTGATTTATTTTTGCCAAGGTTACAATGTGTTATTGTTCAATGGGACTGCAGTTAAGAGTCTCGTTCTTGTGTGTTGGCACTTCAGGTGCTTGTTGCAATATGAGGAATGATAAAACGCACATTTATCAGTCTCAAAGCCCATCGCTTGTTTTGGAAAACATTCACCGTCCTATATTCTTTTCTATTCTTTTTCCTGCAAACACTGGCTGGCTTAGCAACTATCCACAGAGACCAGCTTATTCTGTCATGGTTACATTCTCCTCTGCTGTGACAGAACTTGGTAGGACATATTGCAAGTCGGCAGAAGGTGTGGGCAACACTGCCTCAACATAATATAGCAATATTGCAAAGTATTTTTGCTATTGTAACTTTGACTGGGGCCAGTGATTACAGTCATTAATCTACTATTAATCTATTCTATTAATATTAAGTAATTCTATTAATTATTTCTTGATTTGGTTATCAATTGTTTTTTCTATAAAATTTTGGAAAAGGATGATCAATTTTAAGCCAAGCTGACTTCAAAATTATTATTTTTTCATTCAGATAACAAGCTGAAGCCAAAGCCCAAAGATACTTAGTCCATGATGACAGAAGACAAAAGCAGAAAAATCACTTCAGAGAAGCTGCAACCATCAAAATATTTGGCAATTTTTGATTGAAAATTGATCTTCAAATCAATAGTTTCTGATTCACTTTCTCAGGGTCAGTGAATAGTCTGATTGTTGAACTGAACTCACATGCCCAAATGACTGTGACTGACTTGACTGTATGAAGACTTACAAGTCTTCTGTTCTGAAGTCAGATTTGTTACTGAAGATTTATGAGGGTCTATGTAGTCTTTGTTGTGGGATGTAGCTCCTTCACTTCCTTTCTCCTGAAGTTCATGGTGTCAAACCTCCTCCACATTACTGAGGACTCTCCTTTTTGGATCAACCTCCTCCACAGTCGGCAGACGTGCATTTCTCCTGTCATGACATATAAAGCTGAAAATATAATACAATACCTTGAAACAGTGATTCTTTATTGTATTGAGATGTACGCCAGTATTATCATGCTCAATATGCTATGGCCCACCAAGCTTCCGCCAGTACATAACAACAGTGTCCATATATCCACTACTACCAGGCTGAGACACGCAGCTTTTAGTACTTTCTGTTGTTTTTTCTTTCCAAGGCGGCAAGCCTCTCAGGCTGTACTTACATCCCATCTGCAATGTGCCTCTGCATATGGTCACAATCATTATATGCTGTTACAGCCACTATATGATCAGTTATTCAAATCATCCTTCTGAGAACGTAATGATCACGTTCAGCATAATCAACAAATGCCTTTTTTTTATATTTTCGAGAGTCGTTTTGCACTTAACAACTGACAATAAAAGCATCATGAGCGATCCAAACTTCTCAAAACATCTGCATACACTTTACAAGGACACACATATAGCACATGACACAGGCACAAATACACGCACACTGGTCCATCAAGCTGCTCTCCATCTGTATATCCAAGGGTCTCCTGCGACCTTCCTCCCAACAAGGCCAAGGGACATTCATACTGATTTATTCAAAGGGACGGTTCTCATTCAATTTTCTCCATATTCATAAGCGTGTTTCGCACCCCCGCTCTCGTTTTCCTTTTCAGCTTTAAATTAAAGGTACAGGAACGAGCCAGGCCTTTCATCTAGGGCTGGGGGTGGAGGGCTGTGGGAGGAAAGCAAAGGCGTGTGTGTGTGCGTTTGTGTGTGTGTGTTGGGCATGGGGGGGTGGAGGGTGGCGGTGCGTCGAATGAGGGAGGGAGGGAAGGGATTGGTAGTGGTGAGGCTCTCTCCACTCTGTATTTATTAGCCCCCCCCCCTTCTCTCCCCTTTGCGACACCTGGCGAAAAATGATTCATTAATTCAAAAAGCAGCATTTTTGAAAGCCGTATTTCAAAGGCTTCGACAGGAAAGAGAGAGGAGCTAAGTGGGGTAGGGTGAGCCGGGAGAGCTGAGCGAACAGGAGGAGGAGGAGGAGGAGGAGGAGGAGGAGAGGGCAGGGGAAGGCAGAGCCAAGGTGTTTGAAGGGGAAGAGTACACTTCAAGTTTCTGTCACGCCAAAGATCAAGCTGGGTGGAGGGGTGGAGGGAGGAACAGGGGGACAGTAGAAAGGATGGAAAGGGGGATTTACTGCAAATTTTGTAGGCTCATACTTACTGGATCTCAGTGCAGGTGGCTTTTATTTAGTAATAACCTGACAGACAACAGCATGGTTTAGTCTGCAAACTGGACATAAATTACAGTTCAAGGGTTAAATGGACACAGGTAAATGTGCAACAGATGTAAATATAGACATATCGAATGGTATAGCATTAATTCTCATATGAAACACGTTAGCATATACACACCTGTTGGCTAAATCATGAAGATTCTCCTAAGTCACTGTGGCTACAACGCATTAACTACCACACACACATTTCTACACACGAGCAGTAAACACCAACAGCAGGATCATGTGTCGGCCACTCCCAGTCCAGCTGAATCTTTCATACGGCTGCAGATGATGTGGTTAATTATAGATGGCAGGACAAGCCGGGATCCTTAGCCTCAATTAGACAGGGCCACAGGGTTACTGACCTGCACAACGACTGTCAGTGCCTATTACACACTACACATGGCCAGTGACAGCAAGAGGGGGCCGGGGTGGAGGGCAGGGCTGGGTTACAAGGGCTACTACTGTATTCTTTTCTTTCCCAGCAAAAAGCAACACAGACGCGCGCGCACACACACACACACACACACACACACACACCCACACACACTCACACACAGACAATCAGAAACCCACAAATGAAAACACAGTTGTCTCAAGCAGGCTGATTTTGTAATCAGTGGAATTAATTGCATTATTATCTTATTACTCTTGCCTGATTTTGTGTGCGTGTGTTGTTGTGTGTGTGGGCGTGTGTGTATGTGTATGTGCGCGCATGCATTGTGTTTTTCTGTCTACGAAGTTTCACAGCCTTATTCTTGGTCTAAACAGAGTGAAGATGTTTTACTATGAGTGATGTCTGATGATTCTGGACAAACTGAAATTTGGACTCTAACTGAATATGACTAAAATCAAAGAGACATTTGTTACAATCAAACAACTTGGATCGTATTTTTCAATTTTTGCCATTTCGTCTTTTGCTAATGATAGCATTATACTTTACAAGTTAGGCGCTAAGATCAAGAAACATGACAACATAGCTGAAAACAAGTCGATGGATGAAAATAACACAAGCAAGCAGGACAGTTACAGGTTTTAAACAAAGCTCCAGATTAGCTTCTGCAGGTGAACCCTAAAGTTATGACTGTCACTGACTTTGACTTAACACGCTAATGTTGATCTGCACTTTTACAACAAATCCTCCAAAGTCAACAACAACACCTGTCTTTTGGAGGTGCCCTCAAAAAACAAAATTATTACAAATCACTGTTGGAAAAATAAATGAGTTTTACGACCTGACAGCACCATGGTCAACTTTTATAAGGTTTAGGAACAAAACCCCAAACTAGGTCTGATAGAGTTAGGGAAACAAAAGTGTGGTTTAGGTTAAAATAAGTACTTTGTCATGTCAGGGAACATTTGTTGCCATGTATTGGATAACAACCACTTGGTTTTCCAGAATCAGGGACAATCATGTTCATGTTTAAAAGAAACTAACACTGACTGTAAACAGGATAGCCCCTCAGTCTGTTCATCCACCTATTCTCCCTCGACATGTTCCAGTACAGATTTCATGGCTTTATATCTCCACCCAACTTACATTTGGTGTTTGTAATTCCAGTGTTGGAGGGTTCATCTCTTGATCGTGAACATGTCATCTTTCTGTATTTGCTGACGACATCGTGTTGATGCTGTGTTATGTCTTGATAGGAAGGAAATGTCTAATGTTCCTGTGGCATGATGACATTACTGACATCACAGACGCTCTCAATTTCAGTTTTACCTCTGTATTATGAGGTTTAGATAATTTGATTATTAAAGCCCGATAAAGTCACCACTTGTGTTTCTTGACATGGACATCAACAAGCAGATCTCAATAAAGACCCTGTTGAGCGCCTTACCTGAAACCAAACAAAAGCTACAAATATTATACCAAAATCGTAATATACAGGATTTATTCTGAAGAAGTACATGAAATAAAGGTCCATTAAATGTAACGGAAACAGGATACTGTAATTCCACACATTACCAGCAAAATACAAAACTTGAAATACTTTTCGTAATTGTCTAAACTTGCTGTCCTGTGTTGGGGTTTCTAACAATCTGGAGAGGAAGTTTGTATGCGAAAGCATCAGTGTCGCCCACAGCTCGGCACTGAGCATTGATATTTGCTGTGTTTTTCTCACGGAGGTAGCTATTGGTGTAGTATGTCCCATTCCCAGGGTGTCTCTCGTAATACTGTCTCTGGGAACAAAACCAGGCAAATAGCCCTGAAATCTATCATATAATGATCCAGCCCTAATGACTATGGCTTCAGGAATGGGACAGTCCTCGAGTTAATCACTGCTGTCTACCTTAAACTCAGTATCTTGTAATGGCCGTGTCCTCCTGGCCCCCCATCTCTCCTCTATTCCACTTTATCACTCTATCTGCTGTACATAAAGACAGTTTCAGTGCAAATGATGTTGTGTGTGGACAACTTTTCCGTTGATGCCCATGAGAGGAAGGATGCACCATGAGCACGGCGAGTTTCTATTTGCTGATTAAAACTCCAGTTCGAGCCACTGTCTCGCACATCCAACCTGCCTCACCAAGCCTCCTCCTCTATCTCTGCCGCCTTACCTGTACTCACCTGTGTCTGTCTGTGCGGGTGAGTGAGAGCCAAGCCCCCTTTGGGACCTGCTGATTAGGGTATTAAAAATAAATGGGCTTAGTTTAGGGGGGGTTTGGTGGCATGGCGGTATATATTTCTGTTAATTTTTCTTCCCCCCCCCCTCGCTCTCTCCTATGTAGTGACTGATCTGGCAGAATATGATAGCATGGGCTGTCACGGCAATAATTAGGCCTATTTTCCGTGAGGTCATCTTACAGGGACGCTGGGCGGCTGTGGTTCACACACAGGGTGCTCTGTGCTGCTCCTGCCCCAGAGCCCCCAGGATATGATCGTCCACACAGGGCAACAAAGAATCACTCCGCAGCAAATGAACGAAACATAAAACAGCTACAATCTGATATGGACCGTGGTTCCCAACGCTTTATACGCTGGGAGAGTTTACCTCGCTGGGCTTTCACAGCTCCGAATCAAACAGCCTTTTATTAAACTGTGTCCAGTCTAAAATATTAAACAAGATCTGAAGGAGGATTAAGTTGTCAAGGGAATTACCTGTGATGAGTTTCGGGGTGGGGTGGGGGGTGGGGGGGTGTTTGTTTTGTGCACGAGTCAAGTAATTAAAGGTGAAAACTTTGTGTGAGTCGAAATAAAACCTTGTAAGTGTGTGGTAGACATGAGGGTGTAATAGTTCTGCTAGCAGAAAGCCAACAGTGCCAAGTCAGAGCGCAACATATTTCAGCTCCATTCAAAACACTCCCTGGTTGGGTCAACAGCTGCAGGCTAGAATTAGAAATCAATTATTCAGCTTCGACAAGCTCATTAAGTCTCTGAATAGGATTTTCTGTTCTGAGTCTGCCTGCTCATTTCTCCTAGCTTGCAGTTTCTAATTAGTATTTCTTTTCTCTTTAAAGTTTGATGGGAGTTTGGGTAAAAACGTGGGCACTGCCTTAACACTCACAGGCCCGCTGGCTTCTCTGAACAGTATCATTATCTGTAGAAGAGGCTGTATCGGTACATTGGAAGACCACTGAGGTTGTTTGCTTTCAGTTTGGGCGCTGTCTAATGATTGGAGTCATCAGGCTAAATTAGGCATTAATAATCAAAGGAGTGTAATCTGGGTAAATTAAGCATTAATAATCAAAGGATGACTGGAAATTATCACACACACAGTAAATGAAGCAGCACTAATCAGCAGGAAGAAAGAGGGCACGAGGCCGACAAAGTATTTTGAGGCAGAAAATGGAAGGATGTGTTCGGGAAAACGCATTCATAATCAGTTCCCGCTGAAGGACTGCTCTCTGCTAAAATGATTGATGTTGTCATAGAAACTTCTATCCGCCCCACTCGATGGCATCCTTCAAGTGAAGCCAGACATAAGCTTGCATTTCATAATGTCGCCTACTGTTGCCTACATCACCTACAGTGCAAGAAGGCTTATTAGCAAAGCCATTCCATCCCTCGCTCTCTCTCTCCCCCTCTCTCTCTCTCTCTCTCCACCCTGCCTCCTCCCATCCCTCCCTCTCTCTCCCTCTCTCTTCTCTCTCCCTCTCTTCCTCTCCTCTCCACATTGTGTCTGTCTATCTGATCCCGTGGCCTTTTGTTGCGCTATGAAAGGCCTGATGCCACACTCATTATTTTCTCCTTTATCTCTCTCCCCACTGCTCTGATTAGAACAGTCGCCCCTGACAGACGCCCTCAGCCAGCTCCTATCCATTACAGTGTGTGTGCGCCTGTGTGTGTGTCTGTGCGTGTGTAAGAGAGAGACGTGACGCTACCCTCCTGTATAAATCATAATTGTTTTAAGCACAGTAAATGTCTGTGTGATAAAGGAGTATAGGAAAACATAGATATTGCATAAAGAGTTAAGTATGAGAGGGAAGATTAGGTGCATTTTGATCTTTTTTTATTTTTTGTAAAAAAAAAAAAAAAAAAAAAATCCTACGGCCACACATGCACACGACACATACACACACTCTCTCTCGTGTGCACACACTCGCATTCACACACCATGGGAAAACTGACTTGCTCAAGCCAAGTTTTCTGTTTGGGCTTTTGTGTTTTGGTGCGGCAAAGTTGGAAGGCTCTGAATCATGAATGCTGCTGAACTATTATGCTGAAAAAATGCCCAGACATCCATTGCTCAGTTTGGTGTGTACATGCATTTGTGCATGCATGTACGTGGCTCAAAAGACCTTTGCATCCGCATCTCTTCCCTTTCTCTTCTAGTAAAAACACCAAAAACACAAGTATGTCAGTAAGGAAATAGAATCTAATGATGGTTGTCTGTCATTTGACTGTTTATTTGGGGTTGGGGGGGGGGTGTTCATTCTGTGTTGATGTATGGCCCTTCAAATGAGGGAATTCACATAGTGACACCCTTACAGCATCATGGTGATATTATAATGTAAGGTGTCATACATACAAAGTGCGCATAAAGACCAGCAGTGAGCATTTAATACATCAGTCGCTAATCTCCAATAAGCTGTTTATAGTTAAAGATTTAATTTATGCATAAATCAGTCACACTGAATTATGGGAAACACTTTTAAATATTTACAGATACACGTAAAACAGAACAAAAAAAAGGCTTTTTACACATATATTATTTTCTCATTGGTCCTCTCCCTTGGCAAGTAGTCTGAATATGTCATTTGCTTTCAAATTGCATTATCATGCAAAATGAAGCAGAAATTTGATGAAACTCAGATGGATTCACCTGAGTTAATGGAATATGGGTTTAAGAGGGAACTAATTATCCCAGTTTAGCAGGGAGTGAATGTATTTCTCTGGAAGGCCTGATTTTGAATGTAAACATTAATGGCCTCCTTGATTAGCATAAGAATTGCGTGTTATTGTCCTGCTCACTCTGCGTCCTATTGGATATGCATCTGTGCTGCTCCAGACACTCACACACACACACACACAAAAACCGCAAGCTTTAATACACTTATTACCTGCCTTATCTACTAATGATGCCATTTCTGTTCTTTACTGTTTTGCTAATCCATAAAATTCATTTCTTCCAATCAAATTACAGTTTTAAGTCCCAATAGCATTACTGGAAGCTTCTTCTTTTTTATTTTTTGCAGAAGCCAAGACAAAAACAAACAAAACGTGCCCCATCTGTTGAGGTAAAGGACCATATTTAATGTAAGCACAAGTGAAGAGGCTGTGTCATTGTTATGTTCCTCTTCTTTGGTGTTCACGCCCTCTTTGGGCAGTGTTTATCTGTGAAACATACCTGAGGAAAAAAAGGAGAAACAAAGGAGAAATAGAGGGAAAGATAAGGGAAGAATTGTGGGACCCAGGTGAAGAGTTAAATTAAGAAGAGGAGGCGATGAGGAGAGTTAAAGGGCAGGTGAGGAAGGGAGGCTTTGACTTGGGCCCTCCCGGGGACGATGACCTTATTTTAAATTCTGGGTGAGGGACTATAGTTAGGCAACTGAGGAGCTCACCCACCCACCCCCAAGTCTCAATCTCAGACACACACACATACACACACTCAAACACACTTTCAAGGCTGAGTTCAGGGATAGAGAGCCCCCCTGAAGTCCTGCAGCTCCCTCAAAGGCCAAGCTGCTGCCATTGTTGTGAGTAAAGCTACATAATAGGTTACAGCGTACAATATTCTTCCAAGGTTCAACTCCATACGCTTGGTGCAATAGTCGTTAAATATAGTTTTTACATTACGTTGGATGAATTGTCCAAGTAGTTTTATTCCCCTCAGGATTCATTTAGTATATTTTAAGAAATAATAAAACTGCTGAAACTTAACAAAACAAAGTAAGTGTCTACAGAGGACTTACAGGAGAAAAGATGCCATTAACAAAAGCTAACACATACTGTTAGTTATGAAATTAATGCTGCTTTGGTTCCACATTTTTAGAGCAAAGATTGATTTAAATGTTAGACCAAACATAAATGACACTCAAACATTTATACACACTTGTAGCTGTAACAATAATAAGTTGCTGCAAAATCTGTCTCATTTGCATGTTTTGTGACATTGTGTTGACTTTCAAGGCGATGTGGGTGAGACATCCTAAAATCTAAAATTCCCTGACCACTGTACAACCCCCCCCCCACCCCTGAAGATTGTGTAATTAGATTAAAAGCTGCAGGGCTCCTGCTAAACTGACTTTGTGGTGAGATGTGAGATATTCCTTTCTAATTACTGGTCAAGTTAATGCAAGATTCAAGTGACATAACCACTGTCAAGGTACAGGAAATATATTTAACTGTTCATTAGATGGTTACTGCAGTATCCCTACAAGTCCAGGCAACAAAGAGAGACAGCTTCTTCTGGTCCACCAGGAAAGTTGGACAACAGAACTTTCAACAAATGCATTACATCACTTTACCGTCTAACTGTGGTCAGTATGTAAGGTGTTAGGTTGCTCCCAATCCACACATACATGAAGATATTTTAAAATAAAAATATCATTAATACAATGATGTCATTCATCCAATTAAACACACAAGAAAGTTAATGTACAAATTTCACCTCACAATCGGCTCCACAGACTCTTCACCCGAGACCAAAGCAGTCAGGCGAACTTGCAACTCTGTTCAAACATCTCTCACTTCTCATTTCAAATCACAATTGGCTTCCTGTCATCCTCCATCCTTACCTTTAACACTGCCATGTTGTTTTGCTGCAGCCACTGCAATTTGGTGCCGAAAGTGTAGAAACATCTCCTACATCCCCTGACGCAGCCGGCTGCTCGGCCTCCTTAATTCTTTTTCTTTTTTGTCTTGTCAGTCTCTATATCTGGACAGTGTCCAACATGACAGATTTCACTATCATCAAAGAAAGATTTTCCATTAATGGGCCCTGACCTTGTCTGACTACTGTACTTAAAAACCTTCTCTGCTGCTAGGCACGCTTTTCCCCTAATCACTCCCCTCACTCCTTGACCCCCCACCCCCTCCCACAACTTTCCATTTCACCTCCTCTCCTCACCATAATCTCCTGATTTTTTTTTTCCCTCCTCCATAAATTTTCTGCTCCTCTCACCTTACAAGAACCCCCCTCTGTTGTTTGTGGGGGCTTGCCTGATAGCCATTAGTGTTACACCCTATTACATCAGTAATGACTGACTGTGAGCTCTAATTAGAGATGTGTTAGGGAGAGCTGACTTGCCCCCCCCCCACCACACCACCACCACCACCACTACTACACACTCACACACACATACACACACCCTCCCCTCCCTCCTCCTTCCTGCTTTTCCGCAGAGCTGTTACTGTGACTCCATCGCCGTGGCGACACCATTAGCACGGCACCTCTAAGAGTTGCAACTCCTGACTGTTAAAACCATTACTTTCATTACAGACCAATCAGAGGGGAAGGTGTTATGGCTAATTGATAAGCTGAACAATGCATAAAATCTTGTCTCTAATTGCCCTGCGGGAAAAGGAGAAAGTGCCCTGGGAGAAAGAGACAGTGAGAGAATGAAAGAGAGAGAGAGAGAGAGGGAGAGTGGGGAAGCGACTGGCGTGCTAATTTCAAAATCTGATATTTTTCCACTCGAATAATTTAGGCTTACAATATGTCTTCATCCAAACATGCTGTAGATTTTTCCCCTTCTTGAATAATGGGATGTTTCTTCTGGGTTTGTCATCTGTGATAAGATGATTATCTGAAAGGTCTGTGGCACATTGTGAAGAGAGTCTCGCCTTCTCTGCTGGAGTAGGTAATCCTGGGTAATAGCATTATGGACACAGTGTTTTCCTAAAGCCCATGATTATCCACTGCTGTTTGCCGTGGGATTGACATTGGCCTCCCTGGTCTCTCTCTCTCTCGCTCTCTCCCTCGCTCCTTCTTCTTTTTTTTCTCTTACTCTCTTTCTCACTTGTTCGTGTCATCCTGTCTCTGACTCACCACTCCATCAAGCCCTTATATGCTCTTCTCTTGCAATTCCACCAAGAGAAGAAGATGAAAATAGAGCACATGCAGCAACAAAAGAACAAATTGCTTGTAGACAAGAGTGCCCCAGATTTGAATGGCATGTTATGTTCTCTCTGTCAAAAAATCGCACTTTTAGTTTGTCAGTTTGGGGTTAGCATCCTGCTCGCAAACTCAGTAAGAACACTGCAGTATGCTATTTACTAAAATATGTTAGTATGGACATATAAACCTGTTTTACCCATTTATAACTTTAAATATTCTCATCACTGGAACTCTGATGTGTTTTAACATCTTACAGTCTGTTGTCATCAGTACATATATATATCTTTCACTGCCATATTGTGTTTTACTGTTTTACATGCTGTATGTTCTTAGCCAGCTTCCGTGTACTGATGAGCTAAGTGTTGCACTTTGGTGGACTTTAAAGTCATCTTCTGGTCTTGCATATCTTTTTTAAAATGTCAGAAATGGGCATGAAAACAGCTCAGACTGTGTTTTTTTTAATTCAAGTGTTTAGCTCACAGTCCTTTATTGTCTTAAAAATTGACATTTTCTTTTAAAAGCAAATGAAAATACAAATTTTAAATATATTCTTTCCTCAACTTCTTATGATACATGTTGTTGCCTGACACCGTTTTTGAGGTCTTTAGGTTTTTGAGTGTTGTGTTATGGAGGTTTGTGTGTTTGAGAGAGATCATATGAGCTGAGCTACGACCTCTGCTTTTAGCCGATTGGCTCACTCTTCCCTCAATGCTTTTAGGCCTGGACCTAGCCTGACCTGAGTGCTCTCTCTCTCTCTCTCTCTCTCTCTCTCTGTCTGTCTTTCTTGTTTTTTCACCCTTAATAGTTTCAACATTGCCTTTTACTTGCCTTTACCACTTTGTGTCAATCTTCTGCTTGTGTGGTTTATATGTAGTACTTACATGATGCAGTACATCTCACAGAGTGACAAAGTAATCTCTTGGGAATCATCTAAAACTGACAGGAGGTTGAAGTTGTTTTAATCCGCTGCAAATCTTTTTTCCTGGGCAGGAAAAATGTATGAATTAAAATGTAAAAGTTTGTTAACCACCACTCGCTCATTGAGCCTAATAAACACCACAATGGTCCTCACCAGATGCCAAGAAATAATTAATTCCTGTGATTTGAAAAGCCAATGACATTTTTCTGTGTCATAAAATGTGTTCTCCCTTTATAATGAGACATTTTTGATGGAAATATACGAACCACACATCTGTCCAGCTTAGCTCAGCGAGTCACTATCCAACAGCGAATGATCACTTTTGTAGTTAAAGCATCTCCAAGAGTCTGATTCGCTGCCACCCCTTGTTCCCAAACAATAGAAGGCTGCGAAAATTACTTTTATAGGAGCCACAAATTTTTTCACCTTGGCTGCACCGCTAAGCAGATGGATGCGCGAAGCAGCCGAGACACCTGCCAGCTACATCAGCTACAAGTCAGGGAGTCTGTCAGCTCTGGCAGCCGGGAAGCCAGGACGCTGCAACAGGCAGGGAGGGAGTCAGATGCCCAATTCATAAAGGAGCTGCTCAACCAGGCTCTGCGCCTGTGTTTGCACAACAACCGGGATGTGTGCGGCTTTGACTGAGAAGAAATTAGAAGTATTTGAAAAAAGAAAAACGCAGAATGTGTCTGAAACAGATGCTGACAGTGCTGCGTCTCAAAACTGTGAACCCGCGTGTAAATAAGAAACCTTTCAACTGTGTCTTGTGCTGTAGCGTGTGTGAGCGCGTGCATGCATGTGTGCGTGTGTGCTTTTCCCCCCACCTAGAAGCTGTCTGAGCCACATGCTTGCAAGCTGTGCAGGTTCATATAAACTAAATCTAATTGGATGCCATGGACTTCACAGTATGAAGCAATATTTGATGATTTGAGGATCACATTGTTGGACACAGTGTATGTCCTGAGTAAAAACAGCCTCTAAAGTCAATACCAGCCCCCATCCCCTCTCCCTCTCTCTCTCTCCCTCCCTCCCTCGCTCTCTTTCTCTCTCTCTCACACGCACTCTCTCTGCGTCCTTTTCTGTTCCAGGATCAGTAATGGGAGTCAGTATCCAGGAGGAGGCGATGGGGTTGCGGGGCTCCTCCTCAAGTCCTCGCCCCTCCTCCCCGAATGCGGCACAGCTGCCTTTCAGAACCCCGCCGCTCCAGCCCATTCATCCTGGAGAGCCCAAAAAAAAGTGGCTATTTATTAGAATACTTGTTTTGTATTGTTCTGTGCCACACAAAAGACGCTTCATTATGTTAGAAGCAAGCCCCTTTCGCAGAGAGAAACAATAACTTGGAATTGTCTTTTTTAGAGTGTATAATAAATGTCATTTCTTCTTGTCTCTGCCCCTCAGTGTGTGTTGAGTGGTGGGTTTGGGCACCGGGCATGGATGGCCTTGGCACTCGAGCGGCCAGATTGTAGTGGGAGTAGCGGTCTTACATGAAGCTTTGGAGGGTTTAGGACGGCTTTAGGAGTATGGAGGGAGAAATCTGCCCACTTGGTCTGCAGTAGAGGGAACGAGGGAAACATGCGTAAGTTTGCACATGACAATTCCGCACGCAAGAAGTATTTAACCTGTAGTTGCACTATTAATCCATATTTGAAGCGCAAAAATTGTTTTTATGTATATTTTTGGTTTAAGCGTGAAGTGTTGAAAAACGGTGAAGTGAACTTGAACGCTTTCGGATCTCGGTGATTGCGCACACCAAATGTCTTTATTTACAACCTTTTTCTGGGAACCGCTGAGCTCTCTTGTGCAGATATCGCGCGTTTCCAGCTGCAGGTTGTCGTTTTGTTTTAAGAAAAGTGAGATTCACAGGGCTTTGGCTGCACAGAGCGCGCAGCTCTAATGCTCCCGGGGCTGCTACCAGTTGCTCTCCATCCGACTCAGTTTAATTTTCTGAAGTGACATTATCGGCTCCTGATCTGCTCGGGAGTGAGTGGATATATCATCTGTGGCACCTTGATTCGCTTTGATTAACGAGAAAAAGATCAGCTGCGTGATGTCAAATATGAAAGTGTTTATTAAAGGGCGGGTGGTTTTACGCAGCTCGGCGGCTGACATTATTTAGGTTACATGGTTCTCTCGGTGTTTTTACTTTTCAGAAGGGCGGGGGTGAAGGTGGTGGGGGCTGATCATCACATCTTTAGATTTTAGGGTGTGTAGACTGAAGCTCGGAAACACTTGCTTTCTCTTGCTTAACCCACTTTGTGTCCAGGTCATCAGCAGGTGATCCCAACTCCCTTTTTTTCTACCTCCCCCCAACAAAAGCCACTTGTACCCAAATCCACGCGCGCTGCCTTGTGCACACACGTACAGCCACGCATCGCGCGCGGAAATTGTTGTCCTGGCTCAGCTGAACTGCTTCAGGAGAAAGGGTTGCAGATTAAAGAGGGATAACCTGGACACAATCGGTCGAGAGGTTTTTATTTGTCTGTGCGCGCGTGAGGGTTACTTTGCGGGGGATGCGGGAGTTTGCTGAGATTAACCGCCACAATGACGACCGCTGTGCGCTGTGCATAGTGGTATTTATCGTTTTTGTTTGTTTAGTTGTGGGCGCGTGCGTTGATAACCGCTTTGACCCTTGGCCCCGGTCGTGCACCGTCATCGAAGCGCGCGCATCCTGTTGCAGAGGCCGAGCACAAAAGAGCGAGGATGTTTGAAAAGAGGTTTGTTAAAAGAGGAGTGACTGATGGGGGATGACAGAGACTGGGAGAGAGAGTAAACAGGGGCCACCGGGGTCCCGGTGTCACTGTAAAGGCTAATCCGCGACAATCCCAAATCCACTCCACAATGAGAGGAGCTAATAAAAATCATTTCATCATTATTCCGCATCGATCCTTAAATCTGCACCGTGACAACAAGGCTCTGTTTTTACTCGGATGAAACCAATTCATCAGAGTGTGTGACTTTAATGATACAATTATCTGTTATTAATTCATAATTAATTATGACCTGTATCAAAAATTGAATGGAGGGAAGGGTCAGTGCACAAAAAAACAATTAAAAGTCTTTTGTAAAAATTTGAAAAGAAATGCCAAAACGTAATTTATACTGGCTTGTAATATGTCTATAAAATATTGATCATTTATTACTTTTACATTTAAAAACATCGGCTTAATATTTTTAGGAATTTGACAGCCACGTGTCTAGAATTAGTATTAATACTGAGCAAATTTAATCCATTAATATCATGTTTCATTATTAGGAGAGTCCATATTATTTTTCTTTATTTACCGTTTGTTTATTTGTTTTCTGGTGTGATTCCTTCACTGGCACTCAGCACCCCAGGGCTCTCCTGGTGTCATCATTATATTGCCATCCTCCTCGGGCCTTAAGCCACATTGGCCCGGACCACTGGAAACGTTTTATTGACCATTGTGATATCGCGTTAACCCCCATTACCAAAGACGCATGGATCCGTCCGAGTGATCCCGCTCCCTCGGGCCCTGAACAGAGAGCTGCAGCCTATCAAGCTAAGCTCCAATTAAAATAAAAAACAGCAAAGAACGATAGAATGATTAAATCGTTAGTCTCGCCGCGGGAAGTGGTATTTCGTTTTCCCTTTCAATTAGGGGTTGATTGGGCCTTTCAGGGGAGGTCAGCTGTGAAATCTGAATTATATATGCGCGGACCTGAAGACACATAGACGCAGTTCTTCCCCTCTCGTGGTTTCCACACTAGTTACTTGGATTTTAAATAAGCGCCATAAAATGTATCAGACACATAAAACAGTGACAACAGCAGAGCAGTTTACATGGGGCCTTTCTTTTCATCTTCAGCTACACACACATACAGAGGCATGACCAGGACTCATTCACCACCACCAGCAGACGGCGATAACGGCGCTTTGCCTCGGCAATTTCACGTCATTATATGGTTATCCATCCTCAGGGGCTTCTCCTCTTTAGACCAACAGTTGTTTTTTTTTTTATTTTACCAAGTCTTTTTGACATCATCTTCTGCATTGCGCGTGTGTGATGTCTCTCTCTGACACCTGCTATTATTACATACCTTAATTACATACCTGAAGGGAGGGACAGATGTGGGGTGAAAATGGATTTTTGGAGCGCTGGTTGGAGCATCAAGTCGCCTAAGAGTGAATTGCTGTGGAGAGACTAGTAGTTTAATTCAAGTGCATGAAAAATACATTTGGACCCAGGCCTCTGGGATACACACAGACTCCGAGAAAACCCCGTTAAAGACGAGGGAAACTGATAACATTTAAGCAAATCAATAGAAAATGAAGGGTAAAAACAATGTGACCCAAACTTTTATTGAAACTTACATTTAAAACAGACTTGTGCCGAAGCTGATGATGATTTTTAAAAATTCAGCAGCCATACTCATTTTACAAAATATGTTGAGATGTTTGACTCATCGTAATCACACACTGCACCCACCTTTTGGCCGCTGCATCACTGCTAACAAATCTTAGTTATTTTTGTTGAAGTCTCTGAGAGCGTGTTTGGAAATTTCAAATGTCTTGTGCTATTTGTGGGACTGACCCTCCTCTCTGCCTCCTCCTCCTTCTCCTCCTCCTCCGGTGTGTTCTTCCTCTATGGTCCTCTAGTCACCTGACCAAACGCCATGCAAATCATTCTGCTGCTAGAGCCTCATTGGCCGCTTGTGGCTCATTTAACCGCTGTCAGTGCGCATCATATGGCCGCCGCTTTAACCAACTTCTCAACTCCGACAGGGAAAGTGGCTCAAATGCGCATTCTGTCACAGTGGATGTGAACCAACCCAGGCGAAGACAGGGTGAAATACTGGTTGGAGAGCATTTTATATCCCTTTTCGGATTAATTTTTATCTCGCATTTGATTCATTCGGGGTTAGAATATTAATTTTGTAACCCAGACATCCTGTGCGCGCCCGATCTTGTGCGCGCCTGACGTATCTTGAAATAGACTTTTTCTCTGTTGGTGGCGAAGTTTAAATCCAGGTGAATGTATAGCATGATGATGGAAACTGACCTCCATTCCCCCGGCCCCCAAACGAACACGAGCACGGGGCAAACGGGGCCGAACAGCGGGTCCAAAGCGAATCAGGAGCGGGTGAAGAGACCGATGAACGCGTTCATGGTGTGGTCCCGGGGGCAGCGGAGAAAGATGGCACAGGAGAACCCCAAAATGCACAACTCTGAGATCAGCAAACGGCTGGGCGCTGAGTGGAAGGTGATGTCCGAAGCTGAGAAGCGTCCTTTCATCGACGAGGCGAAACGGTTGCGAGCCATGCACATGAAGGAGCATCCGGATTACAAGTACCGGCCAAGACGGAAGACCAAGACGCTGCTGAAAAAGGACAAATATTCCCTTGCCGGTGGACTGCTTTCTGGGCCCAGTGGGGGCGGTGGAGTTGGTTTAGGGGTCGGAATGAGTTCATCCGGGGTCGGGCAGAGGTTAGAGAGCCCCGGAGGTCACGGAGGCTCTGCCAGCTCCGGCTACGCGCACATGAACGGCTGGGCGAACGGTGCGTACTCGGGGCAGGTGGCTGCAGCCGCGGCGGCCGCAGCGATGATGCAGGAGGCGCAGCTAGCCTACAGCCAGCACCCGGGGAGCGGAGCGCACCACCACCACCACTCACACCACCATCACTCACACAACCCCCAGCCAATGCACCGCTACGACATGACAGCCCTGCAGTACAGCCCCATCTCAAACTCTCAGAGCTACATGAACGCTTCTCCATCCGGCTACGGCGGGATCACCTACACACAGCACCAGGGCTCCGGCGTCTCCTCCTCAGCTGCCATGGGGACGTTAGGGTCGTTGGTGAAGTCGGAGCCGAGTGTAAGCCCTCCCGTCAGCAGCACACACTCACGGGGTCCTTGCCCCGGAGACTTGAGAGAGATGATAAGCATGTATTTACCGACCGGAGAGCCGGGGGACCCGTCAATGCAAAGTAGACTCCATGCCTTGCCGCAGCATTACCAGAGCGCCACGGCTGGAGTGAACGGGACGGTCCCTCTAACACACATTTAGAACTCACAGAATAATTGAAAACTGCAAACGAACACATAACCAAATATTTACCTCTTTTCTAAATAACCCCGGTCCCGAGAACTACCTGCATTTTGTACAGAATGTTTATGATATTGTAAATGAAGGGTAAATAGCATATTCATCCCGGCTTTTTTTGAATAGCCACCAGTGGAATTATATAACGAATATGATGCTGAGATATTGGTTATTGTGCTATCATCTTTTTGTCCATTACTTCACAGTCTTAGTTGAGGGTTGCGCCAGGTTCACAGGGGGGTGTTTGGTTCAATTGTCTCATAATTATTTTGGGGGGAGGGGAGGAGGAGGGGGGTGGGTTTCTGTAAGTTATTGAAAATGAGATAACGTGTCATAATCTTAAGAAAGTGCTTTAAAAGATATGGGAAACTCACATTCTTTAAACATTTGTGTTCATTTGCAGAAGCCTGTGTCTTAATTCTTGGAAATCATCTCTTTTTATTGTAACACTCTAATTATTGTAAATTGTGAATAATTTTAATATTTCAAAGGATGACGGGCAACTGCTGTTGTAATTTAAGTGCTTTTCTGCAAGTGAAAAGCCCTGATATTGCAATGAAGAAGAATTGAATAAATTTCACAAGATGTTGCTTTGATTCTTAAGACAACGGTCTTAGATTGATTATTTTCACAATGTTCCCATACAGGAGTGTTCCTCACGTTTTAGGGCACAAGATTATCATCGAGCCTCCTCTCGAGAAAAACAGACACCTGTTTAAATTTTGACACCGCTGCTGGACACAGATCCCACGAGCTTCTAAATAGCCTAATTGTTTGTGCGTAATTGTGCGTAAAAGCGCCAGTCTGCAGGCCTGGGAGGAAACCATTTTGGTTGGATCATGTTGTTTCATGGACAAAATTTTATACTGGTAATGAGAAATTTATTTCTAAATAAATTAGGGGCACATGCATTTTGTTATATTTCAGTGACGCGCAGGCCAAACTTTATTCAAGTCTCAGTTTGAATATTTTAAGCAGGGAAACATGATGGCCCATTCCTCCTGTTATTTAAGTGTTTCTTTACAAATGTTTTTTTGTACATTTAAAAAAAAACAGATTTTATAATGTACGTGAAGGCCTCATATGACAAACCACCTGTTAGTGTTATTAACGAAACGTCCCCTTTTATTAACGGGTATCAGAGGTTTCAGATTTCCCACCTTGTAATGACTTATGGGGAGTGAGTGTGTTCACAGCAAATTTAAACAGTAAAAAAAATGGTTCAGTTATTAATTTTGACAATTTCTTATCATTTAATTGAGTTGTGGCAGTCTATCATTTCTTGATTTGATCATGTCAGATTTTGAACAGTTAACTGCTCCACAACACAAAATGAACCACCTCTAAAAAAAAAAAAAAAAGGCGAGGGAGCTCATTTGGTACTGACTTTTAAAAAACGGGTTTAATATTTGGTGAATATGGATACCAGCGTATACGACAAATCATTAATACAGATGAACACCTTTTTGCTGCACTGCGAGAGATTTTGTGAATCAGTGTGAAGGTTTGATGTAATTTCACTGCTTCTGTTTTCGACATTTAGCATAACTCATAAGAGAAAGGTAAGAAACAATTCTATATCACAAACAGTTTAATAATAAAATTATTGATTTAAAAAAATATATTAAAAACTCGTTTTTCAATAGACCAATCTCTCACCTGAATTGTTTATTTGACATCCTCTGCTCCCGGGACATGGAGTTCTTTTAATCATCCACTTCATTTGTCTTTTTCTATTTCATTGTTGATACTTGAGAGAGTAAAAATACGTCAGCTGACAGATGATTCATAATTCATCACTTTATATATTGATAAATGTAGAGTGATCAAATTAAAAACAGGGCCGGCCACAAATACGGAGCTACATCCACGAAAATCACAAATACCTTCATTTATTCGGCAGCACTGTAGTTACTTACTGATCAAATGAACAGCGTTCAAAGATGATAAATCCCGTTTGTAATAACTGTCATTTCACTGAGGGTTTTAACCTCACTGCACTGTCCCTCACCTTTTAGTTCAGCTGGGGGCTTCTGCTCTTTTGCTCTTGACACTTGAGGTGAAGGGAAATAAAAGGAACAGGTGGAACACATGAGGCACAAACGTGAACTAGAACAACAAATTCATGTCTGATATCAAAACTGCGAAAACTTGTGGGACTAAACCGTCGAATCTTATGAATGGAAGAAAGAAAAAATCCCAATAGCTCTTCGTCTTAATATTAAACTCAGTTGCACAAAGCAGAGCAGGTTATTAATCAGGATGTAATGCACTTAACGCGCTGCGCACAACCCAAAACCACTGAGGCTTCGCTGCTGCACAGACTGGACTTCCCAATGACCAAACACACCTGCGACAAGTAGTTTATGGGGGTAATGATGACTCATCACAATTTCAAAGCTGTAGATGTTTGACGTGTCAGATGACTGTGAGTTTTGGTACGTTTGGGGAAAACACCTTCAATGTGGATGAGACGTGTTAAAGAAAAGACCATACCCATTCAGATTATTAATCCTTTTAAGATAATGAAAAATTAGTCTGAACATTACGTCATTTTCTGACAGGCCACAGCTGGTGTTGACATGTACATTTTTTTATTGCCTGTAGGCCTCATATGTAGATACAGGCTAATAGCCATACACATGCAAATGAGGGAAATTTATGCCTACTTAGGTATTTTTAAAAAATCAATTAATCTCAAATACATAGTTAAAGGGCCTATTTCACACTGATGAAGACTTGCATGGTATGTCAATTAAACCTGTTAGGCCTCACAGTGGAGCGTGTAACGTCTGGCTGCGCGTTAATCTATTGAAAGAAATCAGAGGAACAATGTCTGGAAATTAGTTTAAATTCCAAAACCCAAAAGAAACCGCATCTATGGAGACATCTCTCCGCGCCACATCGCGCAGCCTGTGACAGGGGAAAGCCTCCTCGTGTGTATGGTTTTTTTTTTTCTTTTTTCTTTTTTTTTTTTTTTTTGCATCTTATCTGTTGATGTGAAGAGATGCGGATTAGCACTGAAAGCCCGGAGAGGCGGAGCGCGTCACGGCGCATCGCCAGGCTAAAAAGAGGAGCGTTCTGGCAAATTTAACCCGAATAAATTACACCTTGAGGTGGAAGAGGGGTAAGTGTAGGGTGCAACGTATACACGCTATGTGGCAGCGGTGGTTGCCGAGTGTGTGTATGTGCGTGTGTGTGTGTGTGTGTGTGTGTGTGTGTGTGTGTGTGTGCGCGCGCGCGTGTGTTTAGCTGACCGGCCAATAAATCTCTCCACCGTGCGATGCTCTTATCTTGTAGCCAAAGATATATTCTGTGCTAGGAGGCCATCAGCTCCAGCGCACACTCGGTTGCTCGTAAAGCCCCGATCCCTTGCACTCCCTGTCCTAAATGGGGATAATTAGCGTCACTTTATCACGCCTCTGCATATTTTCTCCGCGTCTCCCCCCCTTTCCTAAAAAAATTACCAAGCAGCCTGCTCTCGTCGCCCGCTCTGTCACAGAAGATTATGGAGACAGATTGCACAGAGCGAATGTGCCGGGCGAGATTAGCGCGGAATAGAGAAAGCAACTGGGCCAATGAATTCCTCGGAAGGGCCTTATCGTGCAATTACACGTTGACATGTTTAACAATCTTGCTGCCTCTTAATCCTGCAGTGCTGCTCTATCTACCCACAGCTACCACGCTATATGCCGGCACACAGACCTAATGCACCGAAACGCAGCACAAATGTCCTGAAAGTTATGAGAAATTGCTTTATTTTCAAACTTTGTCCAGCATTCAAACGTTTTTTTTTATTTTCCCTTTTTTTTTATTTTTCAGATTTCTCCGTTGTTGGAATAGCATCTGCACTGGAACTTTTTGACAAGAGGTGAGATATTAAAATGAAAAGAAAATAAAAAAAAAAATCTTATTTGGTTGATTGTTGCTCTAAATCTGTTTCACTTTAACACAAATAACCACAAAATGTGTGTGCCATGTCCATCCAGAGTGGCGATATAAGGCAGAAAGAAGTGGCCGTCTTGTTTGGAGTTAAATGTAGACTTTTCCATCTCTCTGCCCAACACCCCCCACTCCCCCCTCTCCCTTCCCTCCCGTCCCTCCTGCCTGGCGGTATATCGGGGCCTGTGTGGGAGTGATTGTGGAGCGCCACTGTAGGAATTTGGCAGCGGCCGTGGTTTGGAGAGCCGCCCCACGCTGAGCCCCATTCAGCGGCCAGCGCGCTGTGAGGTTGGGAAGTTTCAGTCAGCCATACAACTCAATGGCCCCCACAAAGGCGATTACAAGCCCCAGCGCATTCCTGTAGGGACCTGGGAGCGGCGCAGGTGCGAGGGGGACCGGGGTAACCCGTCAGAGGAGTGATAAAAACGGGACAGTGCTGGGGCCACACAAAACCAGCTACTCCACAGGAACCGGGCAGTTTGGGAAGGAAGGAGGAGAAAAGGAAAGAATAAGTTTGAAGAAGATGGAAGTTGGGGAGGTGGGGGTGACGCGTTCACTGTCCACCACTGAATGGAGGGAGGAGGATTTCCAATCACGGTTGTAGCCAGGATTTTACTGAGGTCATGAGTCCAAAGTCATCACAGCACAGCCACAAAAAAAACCAACCACACACACAAAAATTCATATTCTGTTTATTAATTTAACTATTCGATTTTATATATTGACCCTTGTTTTATGGCCTTTATCGTTTGGAATTTGAAACATTTAGTCTTAAAAGATCAAAAATTAAAAAAACACAGTGAACAATATTTGCCCCCAAATTTAGTTATTTCATACTGACATCTCTTCAGTCATAGCTGCTGCCCTGCTGCTAGTGGGCCTGAAATGTCTTCCAGTTGTCCTTCCGTTTCTACTTGGGTCAATCAGTTTGCTGAAATCAGGAAAATGCAGTCAAAAGGAAAAGTTGTGTGGCCTGCATTAGACTTTCATCTTTCATTTAACATTTGTTCAAGATCTCTAAGCCATTCTCTGCCTATACATAGTATTTATAGTAAAATATCCATAACATTCACTCAGAGTATATTTACTTTGTTTTCCCACCATATTTGTTCTTGGAAACTTAAGAAGGTTAACATTTGTATGCACTCAAATTAACATTTTCCAACAAATTGTCCCCCTGTACATCACCCGCCTGCACCAAACAGCGCATGGAGTTAATAGCTAGCTGGTGAACTTAGTGGCAGCGTGAAATCTTCTCATAATGTGGAGATAACATGTTAGTTTTCTGTTCTCGGTTAATTTCGCTGCCCCCAAGTGGCCAAAAATCAATTTTTTGCAGCTTTAAGTAGGCAACACAGTTAGGATTAAGATCAGGTGTAAAGAAGCTAATGTTTCTGTGCACGTGAGGGTAGCTGTGTTTTATCTACGTTTCACATCAGTTAAGTGGACTGTCTTGTAATAGCAGTACTACAAGTAGCAAAAGCAGTACTACGACAGGTACTGCTTTTCTTAAAATGCTTTTCGCGCATCTCTTCAGTTTTATTTTGTGCAGTGCAGAGATGGCACATGGCACACAGATGGGAGGAGAGGTGCAAACAAGCGGGAATTTCATTCAAATGAAGCAGCACAAAGCAAATTGCTGGTGTGTTTGGTGGAAATTGAGTCTTAGACGATGTGCTGACAATAGGCGTCTCTCAGCTGGAAATTACGGGATTCTGTCAACAAGGGCAAAATAAATACATAGTGGAAATGCACCACAAGTACAGGAAATTGCTGAAAAATATAAACACATTTGAATAAACACTCCCGTGAATGCATTTAAGGTAGGAATGGAGTGCTGGTAAAACAGTCTGTATTGATCTGTAAAAACCTCCCTAAGCTACTTAAAACCCTGCTACCATCTGAGGGCAGCAGTGATAGCATTTCATGTTTTATTCTTAAAATGCTATTTTAATTATCTTATGATGTGCTGCAGGATTATTAGTGGAAAAGCTATTGTATTGTTATTATATAACCTGCTTGAACATATTTTATCCTACTTATTTTGTTATCATATAACAATCAAATATATATTTCCAGATCACTATGTTGCAAAATAAAACTGGCACCATGATCGAACCTTTGTTATCTCTACAAACGCCAGCTCTGTTTCAGAAGCCACCATCTGCCTTTGTCTGCATATGTGTTCTGCAAAGCTTCAGCGAGTCTTCTTACATTTTTTTTGTGCCAGTTCTGCCAAATCGATGTGGGTTTTACCTCTGCGACCATGACTATCAGTTATATTAATATTGGACTCATCAAAGTCAGTGATTACATTTCAGATTGCAGAAGCATTTCATAAAAATGGATTGAAGGGCCAAGAAACACAAGCACACAAACAGACAATCAAACAGACAATCAGACCAGACCCCAAGGACGAGTAATCAGTATACCTGCAGTATCATAATGAAGGTGCAAAGGATCACATGAAAATGAGCAGCTCTAGTCACATGCAGGGATGTGGAGGAAACACTCTCATGTAGACTACCTTGTTGAGCTGAAATAAATCTTCAGCGTGTGACGTGAAGGGGCACACAAAGAGGAGATCCAGCAGAAAGTTAATACTCTGATATTAGGACATGGGACTGTCTCTTCAAACACTTCAAAAATATTTTTCTAGGTCTCCATGTGCCTTTTTCAGGCCAGACAAGCACACTGACTCCAGTGTCCCAATCATCAGAGGCAAACAGAACAGCAAGTAAGGGTCACACGCTAAGTTTTAAGTATCCTCTACAATCCTCCTGTTTTGTGTAGCTGAAGGAAGGATCTTTGGCCCAGTATTCACTGTTAGGTTTTTCTTTTTTCTCTTCTCTCTTTTTACACAAGTGGCTCCACAAAGAGTTTCTTTCATGGAGACAAGCAAACATAGGTTGTCCAGGAGCAAAATGGGGAATTTCGAATACAATGTTAATGAAAATGTGGCTTTCTCTTCCTAACTTAGCCAAAATCTGAATCAGAATTGAATCACCAAATTTTCCTTTCAACTGAGAATGCCTTATTTAAGCCAAACACAGAACACATAAAGTACGTAGTTCATGATAAAAACTTGGCTCAGCATTTGTTTTCAGGAGTCGAGTGTTGAGGTTAAATAGTTTGAAATGGTTCACATGCAGACCATTATTACTTTCCCTCTTTCTTACTTTCTTTTTCTTCCCTCTCTCCAACTTGACTCTTGCGTAGAATCATAGTTTTACCCTAAAATGTATAAATTCAGCCCATTAAATACTTTATTTCTTATTATTTATTTGTTTGTTTCTCTGTCGCTGGACTTTAATTTTAGCCCATGCTAGATGCTTGGCTCTAAGAATGGGAATGAATGATGCTTGGTCCTTTGCCTACAAACTGAACCAATCAAACAATTTAAAAAAAATGTGCAGTGAAATTTTGTACATACGTTCATGGTCCCCAGACGATGAATCCCACCAACATTTGAGAAATATCTATCTCTAGTGCCACTGTGAGGTTGACATTTGTGTTTGTAAGTGAAATGTCTAGACAACTGTTGGACAGGTGAATTGTAATCACTGGTGATGGGCTGACTTTTCATCCAGCAGCATCTTATATAATTATAAATACCAATCATATAATTACCATTAGCATGCTAACATGCTAAACCTGATCCCTTTTGCTTTTAGCAATACACCAACTTTTGAACTTGAACGGTGACTCTAGTAACCCTCACTAAGTGGACAATTGGTTGATTGGTCAGTGGCCTGCAGCAGGTTTCTCAAACAAAGCTTGTCACCCTGTTTTAATAAACAACCAAATACACGGAAGAAAGACTGGCGCATTGCTGCGTTGGTGTCCATTGTGCTCTTGTTATAAGATTAGTGTGGTGCGCATAATGTATTTCAATGTGTGATTGAGCCAGTGAGAGAGAACAAGTGGCAGAGAGGTGACGGTTAATATGGGCAGTAAATGCGCAGTATAGATCACAGTGTTTCAGTTAATAAACGTCTAATCTCATCTTGTCTGTTGCTTCCCGACTGCTGGAAAAGTGAAAGAGGTTGACCGTGAAGCTCTGGTAACAGCGCCGCCTATGTTTAATGTCTGCAGCGGAAATGCAAACCAGATCAAGTGTTTAGGTACATGTAGGCATGAGCTTCATGGGTACTATACCGAGAGTGTCCGGTGGAAACTTGTCTCTACGAACCCACCAGATGCTGTAAAGGATTTCTGCTGCTGTGTGGCAGGTGATAACTCTCAGTGCAGTGGCGAACGGGGTTAATGAGGGGTCAAAGTGTTCAAATAAGAAACAGCAGTTTTATGGTGCCTGCTGCACGCTGATAGCTGTTTGAACCGGCTGACCTTTGACCTCTGCAGGGTCAGGATCAACAAACTGGGTCGTTTAGATAGGTCAGATTTGGAAACAGGTGACGGATGTGTACGTCACAGCTATATGTCCAAGAGCTGCAGATAAGTTGTTCTTAATGATTATAACCTCACTCAATTTGTTTCCAGAGCCATTAGATTGTTGTCAGCTATCAGACAGTTTAAGGTACGCAATACATTTGATTCATTTGTAATTTAATTGATAACCTGCTGTATAATAAGTATTCAGATGCGCTTCTGTGTTTGTGTGTCCCTCTGTCTTTAAATATACCCCCCATGAGTACAGTTATATTATAAACTGACATCTACAGCGATCAGATGCTCTGTTCTGCTGTGTCTTCACTTATTGACTTTTGACATTTGATATTACTCCAAATCAATATCTTCTCTTTGTCCACCCTTTTCCCTCTCCCTCTGTCTGTCTCTGATCTCCAGCAAAGTGTCCACCATGGCTACCACCAGTGGACATGGATCGCTGTGGGGGCCTGTGATTAACAGATAGCACTCCGTCTCCTCTGCTGGCAGGCCATCATTACGACGAGCACTAGAAGATAGGTTCTGTGGGCGAAAAAGACCTTTTGGAAAATGTCAGCAACAGTCAAAGCCCCAAATTTCCTCCATTCACTCGTTCCCATGTGATGCTACCTACTCTAAAACCCCTTAATTACACAACCCCTTTCTCCTTTTGCCTAATGTTTTGTATTCTAAGTATAGTGTCTGATTTCAGAGCATGTGGAGATTTTGTATTTTATCTTATGTGGCTTATCTGAAGATCAGACGTAAAAAACAGCCCTACATTTCACCCATCTCAGCAAAAACAAACACAAAAAACACAACAGTGTCTCCGACAGCTCCCCTTTCCCTTTCACTGGAGCCAGCTTCACTGTCTTAATACTCTTAGTCCCTCAGTTGGCATGTTTTCCAAGAACCCGCTGCATTTTCAGATTTGTAAAATCCGTCAAAATGCCTGTAATGAATATTTCTACAGCCTTGAGTGTATTTAATATGCTGTTTGACCAACTCAATAAGAAACATGTACTGATCTGGCACCAGGGACCAGCAGCAGGTTTGTTGTCCGGAAACTGTCTGGACTGTCTTTATCCAGAGAAGCAGAAAGGAAACAAACATGTGTTATTCAGATAATCTCTTAGGTTCTAATTATCATCTTTCCTTTGCATGAATCTTCACATCATTTGTGTTTTAAATAAATAAAAAAAACTATTAGTACAGTTGTCTTCGTGGATTAACTGTCATCTTGTGAGACAGGTCTTTGTTATGTACGCAACACCTACATTGTACAGGCTGCGTTACTGTTGTTTTAGCTTTGCTTGGAAAAAGAGAGAGAGAGAGATATTAAATAAACTCCTGCATCTTATTACTGCCTAAGAATAAAATATTGAGTTTTCTGTCTTTTTTCCCCCCCCTCACATTCAATTTGGGAGGTAAATTAACACTTCAATGTGAGAAGTTATGGAAAAGTTTTAACATTTAAACTATGTATTAATTTCAAGGCCTAAATGTGCCCTCAATTATTTTACCATTGCCCCTAAGTAATTGATTTTAGGTAGAGAAAGAGAGAGAGAGAGGAGGGGGGTGATCTGTGTCGATGTGTGAAAACCGCAAAGCCAACAAATGAAAAATAACTAACAGCATAATTGCTATGAGCGTTGTAACCTTGCTTTATTGATTTTTTTTTTCTTCATCAAGGCATTTGGCTAACATCAAAGTTAGGCCCATAATAACATAAGTTGTTTCACGGCTCAGTGTAATAATTTATATTTTGTTCTCTGGCTCAGCCTCTCGTCTATCATTGACTCGTTCAGGTGTGTGCAATCAGCCACACAAAGACAAACACTTGTGAGACTCAAGTCCAGCAGTGTGCATTTATGTGCGTGTGTGTGTGTGTGTCTGCATGCTGAGGTACAGACTTGGTGAGCAGACACAGACAAAACGTGTACAGGGACTAGATAATGAGCATCTCAGGTGACTACATGCAGTGATTACCAGGTTGCTAGTGTTATAGGAACTATATCACATAAACATACACACCCACTCTGTGCACACAGACACACACACATTCAGATGCACACTTGGTGCGCACACACACACACTCTTGAGAGATCCTTGGTTATCACACCCTTCCAGATTGTTCTGAACTACTTATGGAAAACACACACACATCTCAAGATGTGGCCACTCTTGCCAATATGAGCCCAGTGTTAAGAACAGTTGTTGTCGTTGTCGTCGTGTGTTTTTTTTTAGCATCTCTAAATTCCTAGCGTTGCTAAGGTGCTTTGGGAGGGGATTAACAGAGGCTGGCGCCGATGAGCAAGCCTTGCAGATTTCCAACCAGCAGGAAAAAGACAAAGAAAGAGGGGAAAGAAGGAGGAAAAACAGCAGAGGGTTAGACAACAGGGAAATGGCAGTAACAGCTTGTGTAAACATGATGACTTGAGAGAGGTAAAGAGGTAGAGATGAATGAAGGCTGAGCGATGGAAAGTGAGACTAAATAATAAGTATCCTAAAGAGGACGCCTCAACTTTCACACAGGCAAAACAGAGAGTACTCTCCCTATCGCTCTCTCTAGATGCCCTTTTTCCTTCGTTTCCTCTCAATCCACAGTATTTTTCTTTTCCTCCATCTCTTCCCCTATCTCCATCTCCTCACGCTCTTTTCATGTGTTCTCTCCTCTTTCTCCATTTCTTCCCATCTCTTTATTCCCCCCACGGGCAACAGTTTCAGATCCAGACACTTTTGTCTCTGTTTCTCTCTGTCACAACTTCAAACAGCGCCGGCGTTCAGGTCATGCTGATGTGCCCGGAGCATCGGTGACTGTGCCGTCTCAGGTGTACGTCTCCCAGCGTGTCCTTGATGACACTCTCTCCCTTTCTCCCGTCTCACTGCTTTTAATTAGTGTAGTGAGCAGTGGAGGCAGCAAAGACAGCTGAGCCACATTTACCAATTATCAACCTGCTCTTAGGTACCTCTGCCATGACAATTCAATGCTTTTAATACTTCTGCAACTGGAAAAAACATAATTGCACATGAACTGAGTCAGAAGAAAGAGGCCAGTCTTGATTTTCGCTAAATCACTGGGTATAAGCTCAGAGTTTTTCTGTGTTTTTCTAAGTAAAATCTCTATTAGTCAAAGAAGGCGCACCAAAGGGAGGGTCCCCATGCTTTTCTTTGAATCCTCTCCTCGGGCTCGGCGTCTCAGGTAGAGTGTAACTGGATGCGGCCTGTTTGTGGAATACAAGGCACTTGACCAAGGGCCAGCACTGCTCCTCCCTCCCCTCCCACCCCTATCCTTCCCCTACCTGGGTCAGGTTACCCCTCAGCCCCCCTCCTCCTCCTTTCCTTGAGTGGTGGCAGGTAGTGTGTTTTGCAGCCGCATCGGTGTCTGTGGATGTTGAAAAGCATGTGTCTGTATGTTTGTACTCTACCCAGACAGGTGTTTGTGACTCTGTTTGGGCTCGGCAGCTGGGCTCCTGTAACTGTGCCCCACTCGGTCGCGCTGGCTAATGTGACTGGGTTGGCTGAGGCGCGGAGGCGGCTGTCTTTCAACCACTGATCCCTCAGAACTACTCATCTGATCAGGCTGGATCTGCGCTTCGCGGCTGCTGGGGTCACACAACCCAACCCCAGGGTCAACCAGCTAATTACAGACCCCTGTGTCCTCTGTCTCTCTCACCACCGGAGAGATGGGGAAGGTGGGGCAATAGAGGGAAGAGGGGAAAAAAGAGAATATTGACTTAGACATCAAAAGGTCAACAGTGAGTATAACTGAGCTGTACACCTTTCCCCCCTTCAGCTCTGTGCAGAGAGGAAGAGTGTGAGGCTCTGGTTTGCAGCATCTTGGTCACACCCTTCCCAGCCCCCGGGCAGAGATAGAAGCTTAGACTCATGGGACCAGAGCTGCAGTCTATGTGGATTTATGTATCAGCCTGCCACTAACTTTACATACGAGGGCTGTGCCAGCTTCTGTGTCTGCTTTCTTATCTTTGTTTTAGATTTACTGCAGCAGGGAAGCCCAGTGTTTTGCCCCTGAGACAGACTCCGCTCTCAGAGAGTCAAAGCGTTGTGTGTTGATTTCCTCCAGCCTGACCTTTGGCTGTGACCATTGACTGAACTGGGATTTGAAGGATGTTGCACACTGACACGAGTGGCAGAGAGAAACACACGTGCACACACATGCACATACGCACAAAATATGTACCAAATCACCGTTATATTATATTAGGCTGCAGGTTCATTAATCACAAATGCGAGGGCTTCTGAGCCAACGTAGGAAATTAATCAAAAACGGGGACATTAATCACATGCATGAACAGCAGTAGTCACACCTGTGACAATGCCATCTGATTTAAACGTGTTACTCCAGGCTGTGTTAATGATGCCACCCAGGGCCAGGCAGAGCAACCTCTCTGCGATCACTGAAACAATAATACATTAACTATGAAGCAATTTTCTTACATGTAGTCATTGGGTATGCTGATGCACATTGCACAGGGGTCAGTGGGTGTTGCGGCAATTACAGCTTTTTTTTACAGCAGCTTTTTCCTCACAGCTTGACCACTGTGGGTTTCACTCTGACTGTTGAAATTATATTAGTCATACTTCATTTCCCCCCTCTCTCTCCAGCCATTTTGCACTGACAAATAGATGATCAGTTTGAAACACAAAAAAAAACAAGATGCCTCTCAAAAGGTTTGATCTGCAAAGGTGCAGAGTTGAACTAAGATAGACGTAAAGTGGTGTTTAGAAATAGTAGCATTGTTTATGGGAGAGATCGATACTGAAATAGAGGAAAGCATCAAGCACACCCTGCATGTGTGGTTACACTGCCCTCTTTTGAATGCACCGCAGTGTATCCTGGTGATGTGCGGCAGCAGTGGAAAACATAGAAAGGAGAAACAGATGTAAAATTAATCAGAAATCTAAGAACACGTGTGATGGTGATTTGAAACAAGACAGAAATGAGACAAAATGCATGGACCTCTCAGGACAAATGATTCTGTCCCAGGAAACGGTGCATGACAATTCAAACTGAAGCTTCGAGGCAGCAGTACTGCTACATGCGCTCACACACACACGGTTTCAGCTACCATCGGTTTCTCTTTTTGTCCCTGAATCACAGAATCTTTTTCCACTCACAGGAAAAAAAGAAAGAAAGAAAGAAAAAGTGCTTCTGAAGAAAATACGTCTTTTCTTTTTTTGGATGTGGTTTGAATCTATTTGTAGGTGAGAGATGTTTCAGCACCGGAGGGCAATTACCTGTGTCTGTCCTTGTACACTAGCAAAATCAAAAATAACAAATGTTATATTATGAGTAACTGTGGTGGGATTTATTAAACCACGAGTTCAATGCTGCAATGTCTGAACTGGGTGGTTTGGGTTCTGAGACTTAAAAAAGATGTACAGAGGCCATATATTTAAAACAGGGGTTTTATTCATAAATACATTTGAAAGAGCTCATACAAAAACAGACAATAGATAGGAATTTTGTTTTCAAAATGACAAATTTATAAATTACAGTATGGTAATAAATATAATATTTGGAGCAAACACATTTATTTTTTGGTTTAATTCAGCAGCAACAATCAAGTGTTTCAGGCTGCAGCTGCCTCGGTGTGCGTAAAAGTATCAGTGATCATGATGTCATCAGCTCCACCGTCAGAGAATATATTATAAGGCTATAGCTGCTTAAGTATTTACATCACACTTCAGAAAATATTCAGCTCAAAACAGGAGACAAAGCAAAGCATTTGAATAAAAAATGTATAATTTGTACAGAGAGAGAAAGAGGTCACTGAGAAGAGCCATATTTAGGGTTCCTTCAGAAAGGCCAACCTCTTCAGTTTGTATTCATGTAAATATTTCTGAGGCACGAGAATAAAAGCTGCCAATTAAAATAGAAAGAAAGTGAAGTTCAAGTGATGATCAGACTGTCAGCTTGTTGTCGGTATTTTTTTTTATTAAGCAGGATATAAGATTGGAAATCACTATATTTACTATATTTACTGTATGTTGCATGTATCTGTGCCAGATTTCAATAAATTGTGTTAAAAATAAATAATAAAGTCATTATGAACATCATTTTAGAGATGCAGCACAGTGAACTTCAAGTCCCTCCTTTGAGACCTCAAACAGAAAAAGTGCTCAGACGAACACTTCGCTGTAAAAACCCTCTGAAGTGTTTTTATTTAGTGTCACACCAAGCCCAGCATGAGACGACCTTTAGCTTTATTCAGTTAACTTTTGAATTCAATAGCAGGTCTAGTGGTACTTGTTTACTGCTAGGGTAGTGGTAATAATGAAACAGTTACATACTGTAATAGCATTTAGTAGTCCCATAATGAACTCTTCTGCTGAGCCTTTTAACGGCGTCTCTGAGCCTCAGAAACAAAATGCCTCAGATAGGATCTCACTCGGTTCTGATCCGTTAGCTAGTTAGTTTGCTTCTCTCTTGAGGTTGAGTTTGCGAGTCTCGGGCTGCTGTCTGCACCGTTCTCTGACCCCTGCAGCCTGACAGGCCGCTCTGATAAACTCATATCACACATGACAGGGAAACCGAAGACCTGGCCTAATTAGCAGGCGGGACAGGAAAGATGGAGAGAAAGAGGGGGGGAGGTGGCGGAGAGAGAAAGGAGGGAGAGAAGATTGAAAATCAAAACGAGCAAGACTTTATTAACAGAGCTGGTGACCCCTGGTTATTTATTCATGGGATTACTAAAGAGGACTTTGGAACAGTGTGCCCTGCCAAGTTCCCAGCAACCATGATGTGCCTGTTTGCTGTTTTGCTCCTCATAGGTTGCTAAGCATCACCAACTACCCTCTCCTTCTTTCTCTCTCTCTCCCTCTCTCCCTCTCTTTCTCCTTCTCCTTTATTTCCTCTCTCCCCCTCTCTGCCTCACATACAAACACATACACATGCACTTGACACCTTCCTCAGTAGACTTACCTGTCCAGGTATTCCAGTAATCCAGGCCAAGCCTCGTCAGGTGGAAGAAAGTCTATCCCAGGGTGGAGACGAGGGGGGGGTGAGGAGGAGGTGGAGGAGCTGGGAGGGGGGGTTGCAGTAAGTCTAGCCGGTGGTGAGGTGGAGGAGGGAGGGAGAGAGAGCACTAGAGACAGGGGGCAGGTAAAGGGGATCGTATTCAGGCTCCTGGGGACAGGAGGCTTGGCGTGGCACCGCACTGCCCACCCAACATCAACACTCTCAGGTTCCCTGGCTCAGATGGGCCAGATAATCACCCTCTCTCCACAGGGACCATCTGGAGGCAGGGAGGGAGGCGAAGGCCATATTTTATTTCCATAAAACATAAATTCACTCATCTACTGGAGAGCTGAAAGAAAAACTCCTTTCTCTCTCTCTCTCTCTCTGTCTCTGTCTCTCTCTCTCTACCTGACAGCTGATTCACACAATGCGCTCACACGAGCCTAACATGTAACGCCTGATCCAGAGAAAACATCACACACGTGTTCGCGCTCACAGCGGTGCTCCCTCTCATCCCCGATTGTCTCCAGTTTGATTGACGCTCCTATCCCTGTAGAGATCAGAGGACAGCCACTGTGATTATCATCTCAACATGGTAACCGAGACACCCCTAATCCCATAATAATCCTTCAGAGTCAGTCCTGACCTCCTGCAAGGAAAACGTAGGCACACAAATACACACGCACTCACAAACACAAACACACACACACACACACACTTTTTTTTTTACACATTATAGTATAAGTAGATATAGTACTATAGTAGATATAGTACAAGTACCCATCCATCTCTGACAGAAAAGCCCTGAATTCAAAATGTTGCTTAAGTAAAAGTACAAAAGTATGATGAGTGAAATGTGCTTTGTCAAAAGTAAAAGCCATCATACAGAACGGCTGTACACTTCTGTTTTATCACTGATAAATATATGCTAAGTTGTAGGAACAACTTTAGCTATTTTGTATAATACTGACTAGATTAGTAAAATAGTATTGCATTACATAATATAAGCTAATCATTTTTAAGATAATCATGTGTTCTTTATGAAAAAGTAACCAGAAAGTAGAGGAGTCAAATGAATGAATTGGAGTAAAAACTACAATATTGTGCTAAGCTGTAATGGAGTGGAAGTATAAAGTACTATAAACTATTAATAATCATGATACTAAGTATGTAAAACAGTGGGCTCAAATATAGTACTGGTTGACTGTACTTAGTTACATTCCTCAACTGCATCTGTATTATAGAGTAAAAAAATAAGACTCTGGGAAAACAGTTGACGCTGCTTGTGAATAAGACAACTGTGGAGAAATAGGTCATGTGACTATGGAGATATCTGTGTTATACGTCTTATACCTTTTCATCAGCAGATAGGAATCACCTCTGAACAGTGGTCTGAAAGCTTATAAAACACGAAGATGTCTCTGTGATGCTGAGAGCTTCGGGTGTTTATCTGTGTGGTTCCATGTTACAAACACTTCATCAGCAACATCATCCACCTAATTGATGCAAGAACCTCTGGTGTGTTTTACCTGCTGTGTCCTGACACCTCGACACACTCCTGGTAATGGTTTTAAATTGAAACCAACAGCTTGAAACAGGAGCAATTGTCCTTCATTTGGAGGAACTCAACTCTTAACAAATGTGTCAACACCTTTGTCTTGTCATGTTCTGTAATGGTAATGGTAAGTAATGGTACTTCCTTGGTGTGGTAGTGACAGGAAGAGTGGAGCCAAGTTCTCAACATGGGACAAAGTCTTAAATCAAAAGATGTTTTTATCTCCGAATGTGGATTTTTACATTATTGGAATTATATAGAAACTATTTACCTCTATATAGTCTTCTCTATTCCAAAATATTATACAGTATTAAGATGCCTCTAATGAACAATGTTTCTGTAGAGGTAACATTTGAAACATAATTAGTTTATTGTTTTCACAAACTGATGAGAATAAACCTTCAGTTTGATGAAGTTTGATAACTTAGACTATGTCATTATTTAATGTTATTCACTGTATTAAGACCAGTGTCTATGTCCTTCTATAGACGTGGCTCATACCTGTTGGAAACTATTCCATCTTAATTTTACAGATTAAACATGATACCTGTGTAGCATTATCAGGTTTTATTTATTATGAAATACAGTTACATAATAATCCTTTGTCTGCGCTCTAAGATCTACAGACTTAGATTTGCGTATGTCTGATGCAAACAACAAGAAGTGAGCCAATGAGGAAACTGAATGGAAAGAAGAACCTGTAATATGGATTTAGATGTAAAAATGTGGTGGTGAGACAGTCCCGGTTATTTTAAGTTACAGTGGTTATAAAAATAAGATCTCTTCTCTTCTCTTTTCTCCTAAAACTGTTTCAGATTATTGCTATAAATCCATCAACCTCTCTGCCTTAGCAAAAGTCAGCGGCGGGAGTTACAGCGGCACTCGGATCAGATGTTCACTTACAATATCCTCTGGAATGATTACAGTTGTCATATAGATTTATAAATATAAATATATGTTATACATACATTATGCATTATACGTACACTCACTGGCCACTACATTACATGCATGTCATCCAGTGCAACAGCTCTGTCAGGAATCCTACTTTTACAAAAGCTTATAATCTTTCAGGTTTTGTTGACACTGTCAAAAAGGTAATAATTCCACTACAAAGGGTTGAAGGGTGTTTTGTTGAAAGGTGTCTCCAGTATACTGGCTGGCCAGTATACTGTGAATTAAATGAACAAAATGTGAGCAAGACCTTTCAATATCATGCAGCCCAGTTGAACAGCACCGCAAACTACAGCCTCAGTAACAAAGATCTAGTTTTTAATATCTCTAATGAAAATTGAACATTATATTTGTAAAGGCATAATAAATGACAGAGTTGTTGTATCAGATCACATTACAATTACAAGTGTGCCTATTGAGGCGGTCAGCAAGCATATATTACATTGCACATGACTCATTAAGGACTGATGACGTCAACGGTGGGTGGTTTTCTTTCAGACAACCATATACAGTCAATTCTATTTAAATTCCCCGAGATTATACATCTTACATTTACAGCAGCATGTAGAGCAATATATTTAGAATAAAGAAAAGAGCAACATGGAGGTTAGCAGTGTATAACTAAGTATATGCAATTATATACAGCAGAGCCACTTCTTGTCCACTGGGCATTAAAATGCATTTATTAACGATGTGCATCATAAGGAAAGTTTGCCAGCAAGCTGGTATCTGCATGCAGCTCCTTGTATAATTGATCTAACATCTAATAGGTCTCGTGTCCACACTAAGAAAGGAGCTGGTGGGTCAGACCATCTCCTATCATAGTTCATTTTCTCCTGCTCTTCTCTTCTGCTAGCAACGTTCCTCTTCTGCTAGTGTGTCCCTCTGGTTTCACAGTGGGCATGCATGTACTGCAAAGCAGTTTGAGCTTCTTACTGTGAAGTAACTACAGCCTATCTGAAGAAGTGGAGTGATGGCTGGTTCGCTCCCATGAAGACTTAACTGCAGTGAGATGTGCTCAGCGGGGGGTCTGAGAGTCAATGGATGTCACTGTTTAACAAGCTGTTTCAGCACTGTTCTATAGACAAGAAAACTGCAGTCGGCAGGACAAAGAAAGACAAATCTGTGTGTGTGTGAGTATGGTAATAACACATGACTATGGTTAGCAAGTTGAAGGAGCATGCACCCTATGCACACACTATGGGGGGGTCCAAATGGGTCATTATTTCACCTCCTATGAAGAAATTGGTCGCCCTGTTTGAGATTTCTATAAAATTCTGGCAAAGCGGGACACAGTGGCACTCCTGGCATCCAGATTACTTCTGACAATTTGGATTTCATTACAGTACTTGTAAATTTGATGTTCCTGCTGTTCTTTTATTCTACTTGTGCCATTTTGGAATGGATTGTGGGATTGCTGATCATAAAGTTTTATTTTATAATTTCCTGTAAGAACGCGCTAAACACAGAGGGGGAAAAATATTCAAGATAATTTCTAGGCTACTTTAGATTGCTATAAGTGGCTACACACACACCCCCCACACACACACAAGAGCACAGGTGGTTATCGACAAAAGTATGCTATATGTGCCACAATGTTCACAGTAACTACAAATGTTCTTCTTGTATTTTTCCCTCTTATTTACTTAATAACCATCCACCTACACACACACACACACACACACGTTTTATGATTCTGACCTGCTGAGGTTTCTGGTATCAGTAATTACACTGACTCCAGCTCTGCTCTTCAGTAATCATCAGAGCCATCATGATTTCTCAACACAGCATTCAAAGAAGTCAGAGTTGTTCTACGGTGTTGTGCAATTTTCTGCATAAAAAAAATAATAAAAGTGCTAATCATATTCCATGTGTTAAATGTTACTGAATTTTCAAAAGACATTTAGCCCACAACTGTTAATGGGATATCATTTTCTTGCATTAAAGCTTCTCAGTCTGTATCTTCACTAATCTACACATAATAGTAAAGCGTGATATACACATTTCCTATACATATTTCAGTTACATATAGTATATTTCTTATATATTCTTTAGGAGAGCCGCATTTAAAAAAAGATAAACTCTTGCTAAGTTTCATTGTATTTTTTCTGTATGCATCCTATTACTAGATTCAGTATACCAGGATTTAAAATGTGGTTTAAATTCTTAATTTCAAAGCATTTGAATTTATTTCTTGGATGGCGAGTAAGTCCCATATCCTATACAGTGGTGACCTATAGGAACTCCTCACAACTTGAGGTTGCTATTGACTCGCTGGTTGATATCAGTCCTGCCGCCTCTCTCAGATCCATAGCTGTTGACTGACTTTTGCAGGTTAACCTTTGCAAAACGCAGTAATCTAACGTGCTATAAAGGGCAGAGCACTGTGTAGATGGAAGCACAATAAGATATTGTGAGAATGTGTCATCCACTCCACTCAACCAACATAGTGTGAGTCATGTATTTTGGCATGGCACGTGCAGGAACAGACTTTCAGAATGACCAGACCGGGTCTGAAATCCATAAAATATTTGTTCCTATGCTGTTGTGAGCTAAACAAATACAGTCCACCTGCCACATGGTCTACATGATCTAAGTGCACAAGCTCACTAACACCACAGGATATCACATTTTTATGACTGTTCTCAGTGGTGTAACTACAGTACACATCCATCTCTTCGGCATTAGCGTGATAGATGTATTTTTCATGCTGCCATTAGGGCTGAAGCAGTATGCTGTGCAAGGCTTGTGTATGCTAATGTGCCCTCTCACACCTGCAGTTTCCAATTACCCCTGAGGAATGGAGCCAAGACTCAGTTTGCAGCCACCAGCAATAATATGAGTAATGGCAAAATTGCACAAGTCCTTTATATAAAATTGGAAAAAAAGAAGAAATCATTCAAGAGGGGGTTGGAAATGGCAGAGAACAAGAGGCAAGAAAGGGAATGAGATGTGAAGGCAGGGGAGAGAAAGTGGAAGTGTGAGGCAAAGTCTGATGCAGGGTTTCCACTGTACTGTCCTGAAATGTTTGTCACTACACTTCCGCTACATGTTGATTTTCCCCCTTGCACAACAGCAGCCTGGCTTAGAATCGATCAGATTTGGGGTTTGATGCTGCCCTGAGATCAGAAATTAGCACAGCTTTAGAAAAAAAAAGAAAGATGTGAGGTAAAATAGCAATGCCCAAAACCTTTCTGAATCATCTCAGCTCCTGCGTCGTCCACACTCGGGTTCATAACTGATTTTGTTTTGTCTTTCTTGCGCGCTGTGAGACACAGGCGAACCATGCCAACTATGTTTTCCCTTTCTTCCACTCTCTCTGCTCCATGCAGACAGAGCCAACTATGCTGATTAGATATTTGTTATGACCACGTGAGAGAGAGAGAGTGAGGGAGAGAGAGTGTGAGACAGATGATACTTGATAGGCCTATTTTCTGGGTATTGAGCTGCTGATAGTGTTTGTGTGTCAGACAGGGGGATATTAGGGGGTCCTCGTGGCTGCTGGCCTTGATAACAGGGGGGCGGAAAATCAATCACCCCCTTTGACAGCCATGTGAGGAGCCCCGCCCCTTTATTTCCCTCCTCCCCTCCGCTGTTCCTCTCTCTCCATTTCTTGTCAACCTGTGTCTGTCACTAACGAGATGATCTACACACAATCCATAAGCACAGATAGAGGCACACACATGTCATAGCCTATATAGGCATGCACGCACACACAGGCAGGCAGAAGGCACCTGGTAAAAGCCCTGGCAGGATTAGTGAGTTGTATGAGTTGGTTACGGTGAGGAACACATGTTCAGGTCACTGTCTCTCTGACTGCACTATGTTATTGCTCCAAACCCTGTTCTTCTTATTATACTCCCCTCTTTGCTTTCCTTTTCGCTCCCCTTCCATGCACAATCTCCCCCTCTCTTTCTCTCCCTCTCTGCACATGTGTGTGTGTGCACAAGCTGAATATGTTTAAGGGGTGAGGAGGGGGGCATCAAATCCATAGAGAGGACTTGGCAGTTGCTCTTCTCCCTCTCGCTTCATTGCTTCGGTCCTCCCAAAATCCTATTTCACGGTGCCAAGCATCCGCTCCCTGGGATCTCCACAGCTCCCATCTCCAGACGCAGGTTTAAGCCCCTCTCTTGGCACCCGGACTGGGCATGGAGAGAGAAGGCATGTGACGCACATCAGCACCGCCAGCGACAACAAACACACCTATTATCTTTGCTCAGAGAGGGACTGGCGTCCTGCAGTGTGTGCAGTGCTTACTCACACAATCCTGTCCCGCAAGCTGCATTAGCTGCATTCAGTAACCTCTGACATGAGTCGGGAGGTCACACACAAACCTGTGAACTGGTTTCCATAAATGCTTGTTCACTCATTCATCAGCTGAATCACTCGAGCAATCACTCGCCCACCAAACACACTTGAAAAGTCATTCAGTCAAGTAACAACAAATCAATCTGTTGAAGCTTCATCAATTAATAAACAGTAGACAAAACACTATAGGCCTAATTGTCACCTTCTGTTAATTTGTTCTTCCATGATACAGGGTAAACTCGTGCTTTAACGGTACTCCAATTACAACTAATCAAAGCAATTAATTAGCTGCTAAATTACCTGAATTTACACCAACAGAGCCACGGAGCAGAGGGGCTGCATTTACATGGCAACTAATGCGTTTTTGTGTGACGGCCACTAGATGGCACCAGATTTTTACTTTACTTTTCTGTTGCACATGAACAGCCATCAACTAAGACCTTCAATCTCCTAGATAGTTCACTGAAACTCTGAGTCGATCTGTGATAAAACATCCATTTCCCTTTCAAAGCTCACGATTCAAAGCAGTGACATCGGCTGAGGACCTTGTAGATCTGTAGCAAACAGTAGATCTGTAGCAAACAGATCTACAAGTAACATCAGACAAGCAAAAAAGAGCCAGTAAGAGTCTGTTTTACTTTAAAACTACTTTCAGGAGCAGGTAGGGAATTCGGAAAACAGCGGGTTTCTCTCTTCTCCCCATCATCCTCATCTGCCAACATCAGCTGTCAAAAACTCCTGAAACTTGTTCTGAGTGATTCATTTATATGTTTTACCTTTTAATTCAGTTTGTCAGTGTTTCTATAACACATGGTGAAGCGTTTTAGACTCAAGGCTCTTATATTTAATTAGTGGTAAATGAATCCCAGATACTGTTTTCAAAGTATTCACTATCCAGTCTTTGGGAGTATCTATAGATCCCATGTACTGAGGCTAAATCCAAAATAAATGTAGCTGTTTCTTACAAACATCCTCCCATATATAATTTGTTTTAATTTTCTGCTGTCAGGGAGTTTGCAATTCATATCTACAGCATAATAGGATCCACTGTTTGTGCTGACAGTAGCACAGAGTCAGCTGCTTCAGTTGCAACAATGATTAAACTATACAAGGAAAAGGATACTAAAAACCTGAAGAACAACACTGGTAAGCAGTTGATGATAAACACTGTCAGCATACTGGATACTGGTTGATTGCGCCTCTTCTGTCTCAAGTTGGGTTTTTTCTACAAGATTACAGCTGCTAATGATCTGCGAACAGAATGTTTTTTAGTCAACAAGTAATATGCTTCATGAAAAGGAATATATTTTGGCTTTTTAATCATATGCAGGGCACTGTTTACAATTTGCATTAGACATTTTTGGTATTCTACAGGAGACATCGTGTGTTATAAATGTTGTTGTGCACCACATGACCCCCCAACTAGAGCGATATATACATTCTGTATGTTTCCAAGTTCCCAGTATAAACAGCAGACTGTACATGGAAGCTTTATTATAGACCCCAGCACTTATAACCTGATTGATACTCCCTTATTGTTATATTAACACCATGGCTCCATCTTCTTTGTGTGTCAGGCATTCGATACAGGGTCCATCTATGAGCCTTGAGATTAGCCAGTGAAGCATGACCCATCTTTCTTGAAGCCTTAGTTTAGTGGTGCAGTTTTGAAGTTAATCAAGTTACCAAAACCGACTGACATAATGGGGTTTTTAGAGCTCCAGGGAACATATGCATATGTGTAACAAATGGGTGGAGTTAACACTTTACTGCACTAATTATGAGTACAGAAACCTAACATGACAAACGATTATAAGCAGATGTAAACATGCCTCATTTTGCTATATTCCACCCTCATCTGGGCTCACAAGGATGCTGCTGTGCCTGTTGAGAATGTGAGTGACAAAATGGATTTGTAAAGTTAATTGATGTGTCATGGTTTCTAGTATTATACTGTTATTTATTATGTCTAATTATCCACATTCTGCCCACACTGGACTAATGTTAACATGAGGAAAGTAACCCACTACCCCATATGTAGCTCCCCCTCGCCCACATGCAAGACAGAAGGAAAGACTGAACAATGACCCAGTTCCTCCACTCGGATGGAACAGTAATAGTCAGTCAGTCAGCTATGTGATAATCGCAGCAACAGCAGTGGAAACATCCACCTATGCCTGGAACTCAGCAGCAATTATGGGCCATTTCATTTGGAAATCAAATCCAGCTGCTCCCAGAATTCATGATCAGATTTGCTGATCATTACATTATCATTTTTTAAATGTTGATTCAAGTCATGAGAAATAGATACAGATTGGTTAGTTCCCAGGATGGAGAAGTCATTGCTGTGAGGTTATCACACAGTCTCTTCAGCATGCCAAGACTCAACTCTGTGAAGTGAAAAAGTGATTTAATGGGCGTTCATTCCAAAAAGTCAGCTTTTCTAGTCGTCTTAGCACACATGATGGTATTTTTATATCTGCTGGGGTGGCACTGCATAAGCTACCCTACATTTGTGATTACGGTTGTGCTTTTTTGAAGGTGTGACAAATAAGTAAAAAGGGAACAAGAGTCACTCCTATCGCCACAACATGACAATGCCATCAACACAACATGCATATAATTGTGACAGCCCATAAACAAAGAGCATGCTGTAATCTGTCCGCTGAGGCACTCTCATCATTAGACACTAAGTGCCCTGGGGTCTTGAGGGAGGTAAACAGCAGCATAAAGCATTAGTAGGTCAGAGCTGAAAGTGCTGGATCCCTGTGCATTATTAATAGCGTCTGTGCTAATTGAAAGTCATAACTTCACAAATGAAATGTCTGGGGCAGACATCACGCCCCGCCGCCCTGCAGCCACAGGATCCCCCTAGATGGAGGCGCAGCTAATTTTAGATTCTCTCTTTGCTCGTGAATGTGGTTGGGTTTTGTAAGGTTTTTGTAAGTTATACTGTGTGACAACAAAGGCAGGACTGCTGTTGTGTAGCTGCAGTAAACACAGGCCCTGTTACATAACACAGACAGTGAGCTTTGATGTGAGCTGCCATCTGTATGCCCATTATTTCATATCTTATAACGTTTTTAACTCGAGTCATTCTTTTGCTGTTGTTTCAGGTAATATATAAGACATCACCTGGCCTCCAGCATCTTTACTCTCTGTACCTCAAGGACCTCAGTGGAAGCAAGTTTTAGATAATACCGTGTCATATTTGACATTTTATATTTGTGCGTGATTTAATTCTTCTAGTTATATCAAATAAATTTAGCCAAACTAACGTTGCTGTTTGAAACAGCTGTTTGAAAATAGCATAGCAGCAAACAGTTGCCACTTTGTTTGTAGGCTGTATCTAATGGCTTTATTCATATTTAGTTAATCTAATTTACTATTTTTGACATTGATTCATAAGAGCAACATCCGGGTTGTCAAGATGTGAGAACTCTTTTTGACTCGTTAGAATGTTTTGGGCCTTTAGTTCCACAAAAGTGGTTATGATGATCTGGACCAAAACTGAATATTAACCTCTTATCAACAGCTACAGCTACTGACTTGATGATTAACATCCCTTATTAATGACATATTCATATTTCAACAGAACTGATGCTTTATTGGAGAGTGGGAGACCCATGAGCATTTAATTAATGGATAAAAACTGCATTGTTACCACATAGAAAGGATCAGCACCAGCCTATGGGATCTTTCAGAACCTGGCAACCCGAAATAAGAGCGAGCGTGTGTAGCCAGAGTATGTTGTGGAAACAGGCAGCTGCTATTCAGGGCATGTGAAATGTCTCTGCCTAAATATATCCAGAGGTTAAATATACTGTCATGGATATTATATGTGTACACATGCAGATAATCATAATACAGTAATACCTTCAAAGTGAATGAGACCAGCCATAAATCAAGCACAGTAACTTATGTAGTACCTACATTTAATCAAGTATTCTATTGAAGTACAGTACTGATGTATGTATTTATTCTACATTACACAATATTTGAAAGGAAAACATTTAATGTATTATAATATTATGATATTTTATGTTATTGATAGCTCACTAAATTTAACAGCTTTAGTAATTAGTTTCCTTACCTAATCCTAATAAAATCATCATATAGGATTGAATTGTTATAAAATGCGATCAGATACCTATACCAGAGGTAAGATGACCAAAAATTATGTTCAAGAGTAAATTAAACCATCAGCTGTCTGTAAAATATCCCATTTCACCTCCACCTGTAAGCCAAAGAGCTTTATCTTTTAATGCAGCTCTCATACACTCACCTTGTAATAAAGCATTTTGCACCGTGGTGTTACTGCTTTACTTAATGATCCGAATACTTCAGCTTCCGTCAAATTCCTCATAACACTGTCAAACCACCACCACAGTTAGTTTGTTTTGATTTTGTTCTAGCTTCTGCAGTTCTGCTCGGATTTCTTATTTGACATTATTATGAGTTTTCATTGATTTGGGGTTTTCTTTACTCGGGGCCTTCTGCGTGTGATCATTTCTTACAGTGCAGCACTCAGATGGATTCCATGCGAGGCGAGAAAAGCTCAGTGCGCACGCGCAGCGTAGTCATCTGACGGCTGAGCGCTGTGGACGTTTCGCGCTGCCGCTACATCGAAGGGCCACCGCTGTAGCACTGAGTGGGACACGGGCAACCTCCATGAGGGACCGTCTCCTGCAAGTATAAAACCGTTTTTCAGACGAGGAGTAAGCGGGAGAAGCTTTCCAGAGGTTTGGAGGTTTGCATGTGCTCAGTCTCCTCCTGAAATGTAGCCAGCAGCGTGCGTGTGGGTCGCTGGAATCGCTCGGTCGCTGCATGGCTCTTCCCAGGGATGCCATGAAAATCAGAGCAGCCGACTGAGAGACCGCTGCTCCTCGCTATCACAGACACGGCGGCGGCGGCGGCGGCAGCAGTGGTGGTGAGCGATGGATACTGGTGGAAAGATCCACATTAGGTAGCGCTTACGAAGATCCAAGGAGAGCTGAACGTCTCTGTTGCACAGTTTAGTCGCCGCCGGAGCTGTCTAAAGGATGGATTTCAACCTGCTCCGGAATATCATCAGCAGATACGTAAGGGCCCCCCCCCCGTCTGTCAACACTGTCACAACTGTAGCTCTGTGTCTGCAAGTGCAACACTGTATAATGCATGTTACATATTTCATCTTTAGTCATGTCTTGTAGGATGTGTGGGAGATGACATTGCAAGCCTTCATGCCTTCCGTGATGATAAACACTTTGCTCATCTGCAATGATAAACACGCTGCTTTGGCAGGCCATTGACTGTGGGCTTTACAATGTTTGTTGTGGAGCTGAATGGGGAATGTGCCAGTCCCTACAGATGCACTGATGGCTGGTGAATGTGTGGAATAGAAATGAACTTGGCTGGCCCAGTTACGTTGCTTTAGTGAGTTACGGCATGCATGCATACTAAACTGTCTCCCGGTTGCCCAGTTGCTCTAGTCTGCAGAGGAAAACAAATCCCAAACAGTACTCCTGAACTTGTGAGGCCTTTCAGCAGGAGTTTGTGGTTTCTCCACAGACTTGCACTCACTTCCAGCCTGATGGAGTTAAGTTGTGTAGGTTAAACTAGAGGGACCCTAAATATGTTGTTTCAGCAGAACAACACTCAAAGAGGGACAGATCATCATTATCTGTAATCAGCGATGTGCCTGTCTGCAGGAAATGTGCTCATGATTTCACAGCAGATGATGGTGAGCTGTAACTATGGTACTGGTTTGTCTGGTCTGGACAGGCTGGTGCCTTCATTAGTCGCTGCTTACTGACCACAACAGGAAGCAGCTGGTTGGTGGGAGGCTGAATTAGAGAAAATAAAGTGTACTTGTAGGAACAAACTCTGACAGGCCCAGTGATGCTCATCAGACAGGACACCTCTGGAGTGCTTTCACATGTGCTTTATAGAGTCTGCGACCCTTTCACCTGACCTTAACACTGGCTCAGGTGCTGTGAAGATAACTATGTGGGCATGTGCGGTCATGCCTTTGTGTGCATTTTTGTGAACTGTATGTTTGTGGTTTGCCAGGCTTGTACCAAATTAGTGTGTGGGTGTGTGTGTATTTGCTTGCAGGCGGGTGACAGTGTGTAGCAGGAGCTTGACGGATGCTCCAGCAGGGCTAATATCAGGGGAAATCAGATCCACCAGGAGCGAGGCGGAGAGGAGGAGGAGGGAGGGATGGGGTCACTGAACACGCCCAGCGTCTCTCGCCCTTCTTTCTTTGCATCCTCACCCGGCAACGTTATGAAGTAGACAAGGAATTAATCATTAATTCAATTATCCGGATATTGATTTAGAATCGGAGGGAAGGTTGATGTATATCTGGTCCTTTATGACTTGTGTACCACCCTCTATTAACCTCGCCATATTCTGAACAGCTGCTTCCTTAATGAGGCTACACAGAAGAACAAACATTACATCATGCAAGGTTATTAACATGTGATAAGCAAGGCGTCTGAGCCTTAGCTCAGGACAGAGGGAGCACTAAACTCCCATCAAGGTCACTGCCTCTCATAATTTTGTTATTGTAAAAAAAAAAAAGAAGAAGCAATTATTAGGATTTAGGAAAGCTTCTCCGGCCATGAAAGGATGCACTTCTGATTTAGTTCACTTTACTTCAGTGGGCAAGTTTATGAGCCTCTCACTTCATCGTTCAGTTATTATCACTGTCACTGACTTGTGACTTGTCCTGGATGTGTTCTTGTATAAGGGAAGTAAGCTCTTTTCAGTTATATCATACAGGCCAGGGCAACTCTGCTGAACTTGTTATTGGTCTGTTTTTAAAATACAACATTTGACTTTGTTGGGATTGAGTTCTGAACTTACTTCAGAAAGCAAACATGTTAGAAACTATGCTTTGTTAGGATATTTTCCCCCCTATAACTTGAGATAATTCCCTGATTTGGTTAATACCTAAACCTGCAACTTGACAACTGCTGCTTCAGCTGTCACTGTGAAGTGTGTGATGACTGACGCTCTTTATCAATAACTGCAGACACTTATTCAGAGCTGTCCAGCACAGCCCTTCATAACGCAGTGCATCCAACCCTGTTTTTCTTACTCAGAAGGAAGTGCTAGTGAATTGGGCCTGTACAGAACGGTAAATTGTTGTTGTAAAGAAAAATGTGGTGTCATGGTGTTTTGCAGTGCGTGAAGTTTAAATGGGACATTTTCTTGCGTAATAACCTAAATCTGTTTGACTTTTCTCACTTCGTTGGCATAAAAGAATGGCTAAGCCTAAATGCAATAAGATATACCGTGTAATCGGAGTGTGTGTCTGCACTCGCTTGTTCTTGTATCTCAGCAGACTCTGATCCAGGACATGACAGGAAGAGATTTTATTTATAATGAGATTTATCTGTAAAATGACCTCCTGTGTAAGACTGTGTGTGTTGGGTCAGTGCATGGGTTATGTGTGTCCACTTCCTCCTCTCTGGTGCCTTTTTGTCGTCTGGTAATAATAATAGCGATGGCGTGCTGCCTCCGACCGGCACAAGAGAGAGTGAGAACTGTTTGAGGTCGTGATCTGGATAAGAGGGACGCTGGTGTGTGTGAGTGGTGCTTATATTAAAGATACATGACACCTCATTGGGGCTTAAATATCTTCCCTCATTTGTAAAGTTTCACTCTCACAAAACAGCCTCTTGTGATAACATTTTGATTTATATCAGCCCTTGGCCCACAGCATTCTCCTGTCCTCAGCTTGATTTAACCTTGTCCCCCCTTTATCGTCACCCTACTCTACATCTTATCTATGAATGTATGACTGTTATTCTTGCTGAGACCTCTCACAACCTCAGCAGATAAAGGAGAAAGGCCTCCCTTTGATCAAAAGGGTGCCAGCAGGTCCCGGACTGCTGAGGGGCTTTGGAAAGGTTTCTAGCAACTTTACAGCTCTTTGAGGCCCCTGGCTGGTGTTGAAAGGCAAAATACAACCTGCTAGATTACTGTTTGCCACATTAGCTCTCGCTGCTACAGATGGTTAAGGGCAGTCTATTCCTGTCCACTGCCCCCCTTAGGGATGGGGCCCTGGCGGAGAGGCAGAGGCTGTAGGTGACAAACACACACAGGATTTGTGTTTGGGCAAAGCTTTGCCCGCTGGCCTCTGTGTATATCAGAGAAAACAGCCAAGCGTCGGCGTGCTGGCTCATAAGAATTTTTTTGTCTCCCACAGCGTGCCCCAGAGACAGAGGTTCATTCAGACACAGTTTCAAATCTGTATGAGGATGTTGTTGGTGTTCAATGCAGACAAAATGAGAGAGAGGTTAGGTTTTGTTTTTTTTTTTAATTCTGATTATGGAGGCGGGAGAGAAGAGGAGAGGAGAAGAGAGAGGGAGGGGAGAGGAGAAGTAGCACAGCTGGATTAAAGACTTATGTAACAGTTGGATCACAGCAAGTCAAGTGGGAGAGGAAGCTGGGGCAACAACAGGATACACATTTTACCATTTTAAAGTAATCTTCTCACAATTATCCTTTGATATTGTTGCAGGTATGTAGTTGATTGCGTCATCAGGGGTCTGGTGGCTTATGTCATCAGTGTCAGCATTTGAGACAGTAGCAGTGCAGACTCAAGGTCACTTTTTTTTTTTTTTTTTTTTTACATTTTTCAACAAAAATACCAGCACATCTGTGCTTTCTGTCTGCACTTGTGTGGCAGTTTTGTCCAAATATCATTGCCTGATAACAGTAGATGGCACTTCCTGTCCCTGTGAGCTATATCCGCTCCCCTTATTTCATTAGTTTCTTCCTCGGTGCTGCTTTTGATGTTTGTTCTTTGATTCTGCCTTGTTCCCAAAAAGGATTGCCCTCAGAGAGTACAGTCTAAGAAGTTCTCGTTGAACCAAAAGCACGGAGACAATCTTGAGGATATTGTCTGGAGGAGTAATATTTCACATTATAATCTCTTGTCAAATCCAGTTTCACGGCATTAAATTAATAAGAAAATCAAAAACATTTGATCTTCTGTCAGTACATAATGCAGTGTCTGTGTGCTCCTGCTTCTTTGAATGATGAACTTGCACACATAGCTAGCTGTCTGTTGCTACATACTGTGTTGCCATGGCGATTAATGGCAAATGAGTAGCAGTGGAGTGCATGTTGAACAGGTTGCTTCCTTCCTTTTCAGCTGATCAAGGTCTCAGGGATCCTTTTATCTTTGCTCAATGCTACAGCAAACTTCACAGCCTCTATTAATAAGAATATTGAAATATTTTAATATTCTTATCCGAAATTTAACCAGGAAAGATTTTCTCTGCTGTTCTCTCTCTTTTGATCAATCCAGTGATCGTTTGTATCACTGGATTACTCCAGATACTCATAAATTCATTGTCAGGTTTGTGTGTATGCACCCTTGCGTTCTTCTAACTAAAAGCCAGTTATAGTGATAGTATATAGTATAGTATAGTAATAAGCAGTTTATTTAATGCACCAAAAAAATTAAGAAATGTTTTAGCCATTTAGACTTTAATAATGTTTAACTGAAAAATAATTATGAAAACTGCAAGTCACTGAAAACATCACAGTCTGTAACATAACTGCGGAAAAATTACACTTTTATGTTTCATTTAACTGACCATTTTTAAATAATTCAGTAATTAATAATAAAATAAAATAACGATAAATAATAATAATAAAGCTATTTTTTGTGTATTTGAATGTACATGAAAAAATACAGAATGTGCATACGAGTGAATGTGTTTTCCTAATCGGTGCTAGCTAGACATTTAGCCTAAAGTCATTAGCATAATGTTGTTATTTAAAAAAATAGCCATGCTAATTTTTTTTTAAACATACTTTAATTAAAATCAATTTAAATCATTATTAAATAGCCTTTTATGAAGTGTCAGGTCAAATATGTCCACTGTATTTAAATATATTACATTTTTCACCCTGCAGTCTAAACTGGTTATTTGTTATGTTAGCAAGCTAAGGTTAGCTTTGTCACTTAGCCGGTAGCTATACAACAGCTTCACCTGGCAGGAAGTTGAGCTTTGAATTAATACTTTAAATGCTAAAATCAACTGCATTCTGCATATGGGTGTAGTCATGGTTTGTATGTCTCCTCATCCACTGTCCTGTTAACATGAGGAGTTCATTAAGGAAGAGCTCAGTCAGAGGAATTGGATCTGCGAGTTAATGAGGGATACCTGCTCAACATGCTGTGTGCTGCTGCAGTGCAGTATTGCCAGGCAGTGGAGGAGGGCTGAGACATGACCATTTAATCAGGCCAGTTAATGGTGTATACCTTTTATTACGCCTCTGTGGTGGAAAGGGTCTACATCATGGGGACAGCACGGATAGATCATGACACTGCCGGGGTCAGGGGTTGCTTTTTCCACAATGAAAATCTACACATCCATACGTCCTTTTAAGTGCTGTGGTAAGAAGCCAGTAGAAAAGGCCAGAAATGGGGAGGCTGTCTGGGCTTTTTAAGGCAGTATATTAAACCTGAAAACAACAGAGCCGCTTTTGTTCACTTTTCTTTGTTTTACCACTCCAAAACCATCCACCCAAGAGAGCGCTCCACCATGCAGTTTCAAACATGAAAGGAGAAGTTGCAGTGATGGGATGTTCACTGTTATCAAATCCATCTTGTCAATGTTGATGATTGATAATGGTGATATAAGACCAGCCTGTCTGCTTGGAGGCTGTTTCAGTGTTGTTAATGTAGACAAAGTCTCCATGTCCTGCAACCAACCAGCCAGCCACTTTGTCTGATGGAGCAGTAGAGTGAAGAGGGAACAGTGGGCCGGGGGTTGATACGGATCAGTGAGGATTAATGATCAGATAACTACAAACCACAATGCAATCTCTCTGTGTGTCTCTCTCCATCCCTCTCCCACAGTCACACTGCCAGAGTGTGACACACTCTGGCAGGATATGAAGGGAACAAAGGGAGAAAACAGTGCAGATAGAAATATGAGATGACAGATATAGTATAGTACAGATATAGTAGGAAAGTGCTTGGAAGTTATGATGAAAATTATTCAGCAGTTAAATGGAAAAAAACTGAATAGTTGTTAGTTGCAGCCCTACCAGACACATTCTCTGATATCAGTGTAAAACCTAATTTAGTTTCTGATTTCCCTCTGCTCTGAATTTCTAATTTGATTTTGATTTTTAAAAAGCTTAAATTATTATTTTGCAGTTTTCAAAATTCAGTCGCTTTAATTGTAAATATAAGACTTGTGACGGCATCCTGATTTTTTAGCATGACCAGCTGATTGAATGTTTCCTTGGCAGCTGTGACTGTTCTTAGTTTTAGTTAGGATTCAGTCAACGAATTTTATCCTTATAAAGAAGAAGAAACTGTATCTACTGCTGCATGGTGAATCTATGTAAGATTCACCATGTTGATAATTCACTACATTTTGTCCATCCCCAGATCAGATGCCTGTTCTTTGGACAGAGATAACTGAGTAAGCTTAGATATAACACAAGCCTGGATGTTTCAGTGCCACTTGTTCAAAGCTTTAGATTATCAGGAGCTGTTGTCAGAGAAAACAGCTCTGAAAGATCAAAACTTCAGAAGTGCTTTTTTTTTTTTTTTTTAAATTTAACTGGATTATGACAAAGATATTTCAATGTTAACTCTTTGGATGAAGTCATGGCCAAATTGGAATGACTACTTTCATCAAAGAAACCAGCAGAAATGGTCATAATTATGAAAACATGTGAGTGATTGACAGATGATCAAGATCTGTTGATGTAATTGTCGCAATAAATGACCTAAAATGGCAACATGAGTATTAATATGATCATTATAGCTAGTGAACATAATGTTAGCCAGGCTCATTGATGTCACTTATGAAGAGCAGAGCCCAGTGAGTTTTGATTTGAGAGCAGTGATATTGACACTCTGTATCTCTGGTGCAGGCTGTGTGTGTATTTAGCTGTTTGCTTTGATCAGTTGCATCTCTCTCTCTCTCTCTACTAAAAAAACCCCTAAGTTGTGCATCATGTGGTCAACATGTCAGCAACTACAGCTCCTATTTTTTGAACTTGACACTTGGCGTCAGTCCCTTGCCTCTCTCCCTGTTTGTCAGTCATGCCTCCCTCCTCGCCGCCGTCGACGGTGTCATTTCATTCTTTTGTCCATCCCAGTCCCGTCCACCTGCTGCTCGCTCCTTTTTAATCAGCTATTCTTTTTCCCCCTCACTTTCCAACTCTCTTCCTCTCTATGCCCGTTTCACTGTATCTCTTGGGGTCATGTTGCCCCCCTAATGTTTTGGAGGGGTCTCAAGTCGGCTGACACGGTTGGCTTCATATCTATTTTCATCCCACTGCCAAGCGCCTGTTGATTGCTGTGGTTAAGTTTGGATCTGTGACGCTTTTCGCCATTGATTCGCTTTTGTGACACAGATTTTTCATTGCGGACGTCACCAGAGAAAGTTACATTAGCCTTTTTCATTTGATCACATGTCCAAACTTAATGAGGGGTGTGAGTTTATTAATGGTATCCCAGTTTAAACTTTTTAATGCTTATGGATTTGAATCCACAAGGTTACTGAGGAGACGTGGACACAGAACATTAAAAGATTTGGTCATTGGCATCGAGAAGCTTCGTCTCTGCCAAAATGTTGAGGACATTTTAAGCAGTGAAGCGCTGCTTCCACTGAAGTGCTTGTCCCAGAACTTTTCTGCTAATGGTCAACACTTCTGCTTTGAGCTGTGTCAGGCAGGCTGCTTTGCCAAAGGCTACGTTCACACTGCCCACTCAGGCCAAAGCATTAGGAGCCATGTAGGAAGCCAGATGGAAACAAACAGCTGAATGCTGTGGTCTCTTGACTCTTTTTTTTATCTTGGAGAGCTCTATTCCCACAATAGTATGTAACAAAGGACACCTTGGAAAAAATATGTGCTGCGCTAAACTCCCAGAATGCACTCTGTTAATCCTCGGGGAGCTACTTAGATGTAATATAGATGAGAGATGAACTGAGATGAAGGCTTGCATACACACGATCCAATGTTCTTTCTTTATTTTTGTATCAAAGCATCGGACTGCTGTAGTAAAACCAACAGAATCACTGTTGTCGTGTATCTGCGTCTGCCGGGTGCAGACTGTGGAGAGGTCCTGCAGGAAGAAGTGAAAAGATAAATGACAAATCCACACTTGTGTGACTCAGAGCTCATCCCACCTACACACACACACACACACACACACACACACACACACACCAGCAAACACACACACTTCACCCTTCTGTCTTGTCTGTGAGGTTGTTTGTTGAAGGGAGAGACTGAAGTCGTGGAACAGTGTTGTGTAACATTATGTTTATTTATAATTCATTTGAACTTTATTTCATCTACAGGGACTTCCTCATCAAGATAAACTCTATTTTCAGTTACTTGTACTCTTCTGTATTATGACGAAAACATGAAAACTGTTCATCTAAGATTACAATTATAAAGCCTTCAGACTGCTTATTTTGTTCAGATCTCAAATATATTTAATCTGCAATTGTGTAAACTGAACAAGCAACAAATCATCGTATTTAATCTTTGGCATTTCTGCCTGAAAAGTGACTTCAGCAATTGTTTATTATTAAACTACTTGGTAATAATTGACTAATTATTTCAACATTGTACAATATCATCGAAATGTATGTAAACTATAGCTTTACGTGTTTACAGTGGACTATGTAAAGTCCATACTGTATCTGCATTTAGTCAAAGCTGGGTTGTAAAAGAGCTCTTGGCATGAGTGTAAGGTGTTAGCGAGGGTGGATGGCTGTGATATAGTGTGTATATATATAACTGAATCAATGTGATTATGATGATATAAGCATAATAATAGTAGCTTATGAATAGTAACGAGCACATTATCATGGCTGAACACTGTGATTTAACCCAATTTCTGCCTCTCCACCTGTACTGCTATTTATATCTGTATCTCTCTCTCCGTCAGTGTGTGGGGGAGGAGATCTGGGTGGACAGTCGGACAGTGTACATCGGGCATAAAGAACCCCCTCCGGGAGCTGAGGCCTACATCCCTCAGCGTTACCCCGACAACCGCATTGTCTCCTCCAAGGTGAGCGAGCCACAGTGCATGAGTCAGTGCCACAACATTGTTTAATATCACGCCGTTCTTTTGTTTCATATTTAGACAAGCATGTAATCTGTTTTGTGGCCACGTTTTTTAAAGATGACACATTTCACTTTTCTGGTGTTCTTCAAGCTGTGCCTCACCATTCCTCCTGGCGGGAGGCATGCATGATGATGTGCCTTTGTTCCCCGCCCTGTTTCTGTGTGTGTGTGTTTGAGAGAGAGAGGGAGTGTGTTAATAATCCTGCTGCTGTCGCTCTTGTCCCACAGTACACCTTCTGGAACTTCATCCCCAAGAATTTGTTTGAGCAGTTCAGAAGAATCGCTAACTTCTACTTCTTGGTCATATTTCTGGTCCAGGTGAGATTTTTATAAGAATCATAAGCAGTGGCCATATTCAGTCTCAAATCAAACTGATGTTTTAAGGAAAAACTCACCCCATATGCCATTCATTTGTGTGAGCACATAACTAAATCTGCTGCTGGTAACAAGCTAACAAACAGTACATGTCTGTGTCCATATTCTGCTTCATTTCTTTAATTCCTAAACTGGCCTAGTTTAATTTAATTTCCTGGCTTCGCATCAAGCTATTTTAAGGGCAGCTGGAGAAGTTTGACAGCTGAGCACTGAGCCCCATCTTTCACATACATATGTCAGTAACTACAGAGTGTAGATTTCATTGCTGTTGATCTTCCAAGAATTTTCATCTTGGTTAAAACATTTTAGCAGCATTTCAGCTGCATTTGAGAAGCCAGTTTACTTGGCCACGTTTTCTTATATACATGAAAACAGATAAAAGTACTTGAGCAGCACCTGCAACTACTTTGACCTGTCTCATTGTTGCCTAGTTGATGAACAAGTTGCCCTTTCAGAGTCTTTTCTATCCTCCTAGTTCTATATAATCTCTAAAAAAGAAGCATCTAGCCAATGAAATGAGTGCTGCTGTTGGTTCAGACTGTGCCCTCCTTGTTCCCTGATTTCAAAATGACAGCAGTTATCCAAGATTAACAGTTGAAACCTGAACCTGTGTCTGCCATTACCTGGATGGGGATTACCATAATTTCAATTTGCTAACATCACGTTATCTTGAAATACAGAGCGCTCTGCTGCAAAGTGTCTGTCTGTCTGAAATCAGCACCGAATGTTGAAACTCAGGGTAGAAGAGGGGACAGATGCAGCTATGTCTTTACCAACAGTTGCCGTCAGTAGACCAGAGTGCAACATAGCCACAGTTTGGGTGTTTGTTGTGCTGTATGTTTTATCAGCAGCATGTGAAATACCTCACCCTCTAAACTGGGCATGGCACACAGCAGCAACCTTTTTCCTTTTTTGTTGACTTTAAAGGTCCTGAGTTCGCTGGTGTAACTCTCTGCATCTGCATATGTACTGTCAGTAATCAGAACCACAGGTTAACATCCCTGAATGAAATCTTTCCTCTAAGTGCAGATGGAGGAAGTCAAGCAAGATTTGATTAGCTGGATACAGTACTTTAACCTTGCTGGACTGGTGCTTGATTCCTTATTACAGAAGCTTTCCCTTGCTCTGCACTTCCTTACTCAGTGTTGCATTACTTGGCATCCTTTCCCTCTTCTTTCTGTTGCCCCCCTTTCATCCCCTCCCCCTTGCATCTTCCTCCCACTGTTCCTCTCCTTTGCAGCTTATCATCGACACCCCCACCAGCCCAGTCACCAGCGGCCTGCCCCTCTTCTTTGTTATCACTGTCACCGCCATAAAACAGGTAGGACACACACAAACATGCTCACATTTCCAGGAAATACTGCCCACACCAACCTCCTCCCCCTCAACTACCCTCCCCCCAAAACACACGCAAATACACACACAAACACACACACGTACCTACTCCCGGCCTCAAATGCACACACACTCTCTACCAATCGGCCACTCTATTATCTGTATATACACATTCCTCTCCCAGCAAAAGGACATGCCATTGAATATGTCTGGTGATGTGAGAAATATGATAATGAATGGTCTCCTCTGTTAATCACTCTAGCTGAGGATCCCATGCCCCTGGGAGATGCATCCTCTCTACCGCGTCCTGATACTGAGGGATGGGGTACTATCAGTGATAGATGGAGCTGTTCTGGCTAAGGAAGCCTGAGCTTTACTGGGACATAAATCTAAAACATGACATGTTGGCTAGAAATCCAGGAAACAGGTCACTAAACTCAGGGAGCACAATGCTAATTAATTACAGTGTATGACTTACACCTCTCCCCCTCCGTCTCTCTCGAACTCACACCATGCTCTGGCCCCGATTCTTTCTGCACAATAATCTATATTCTCAATTTCTCCGCCCTGCCAACAAAGCGCAGCGTCCCTCTCTTCCTGTTCCTTCACGATCTCGCTCTGTCTTCCCTGTGTCGCTGTGTCTCTCAGGGCTACGAGGACTGGCTCAGACACAAGGCTGACTGCTCTATAAACGAGTGTCCAGTGGACGTGGTGCAGCAGGGGAAGGTGGTGAGGACGCAGAGTCACAAGCTACGGGTAAGAATGGCCTCATTAGAGGACTGTAGCACCTGAGGCCACAGAGCAACACTACACTACTGCTGCATAGCTCACTTTTTCTATAACGGTCCCTCTCTCTCACACACACACAAACACAGACCACCTCCTTCTCTTTCTCTCTGCAGTCTTCTCTAACTTTGTTTCTTTCCTCTCTCACTCTCTCTCGTCTCTCCCACCAATTAATTGTCCCTGGAACAGTTCAAGAGGAACATTTCTAGTGTCCCCGGGTACAACATTTAAGAGTCCCCTGGAAAATGAACAGGGCTGATGTATTTCATAAGTTAGGATATTCCTGTCATCATCCCTTGATGTTCTCTTATGTCACTCTGATGCAACAGCAGATCACTGCTTGGTGGAGTGGCTCAGCCTAATTCTTTAAAATGCCTCATAATCCATTAGACTTCTATTATATCAAAAACCCATGTTTGCTGCTTTTTATGACTGGCACTTTTTTAGACTCACACTTAGTGTTAGTCGAACTCTGTAAGTGTGTTTAAATTCTAGTTGTTTTTAAAATGACTGAGTGTACCTTTCGACGCTGAATTCAAATTGTGTAAAAGGGTTTTTATGTAACGCAGACATTTGATTACGAGTTCAGCATTGCCATCGCAGAACTGTGGGCCCTGTGTTATCTAAGCTAGCGTAGGTATTTTAGAAGCATTTTGTGTAGAAATTGTCTTAATATCCCAAGAGAAATCAGTGAACTTGGTGTGAACCTGGCTGTCATAATAAGGCCCCATTCAGACTGAATGAAACAATTGGATGGCCTACCTACCCGTCTGCCTACGTACCTGCCTACCCACGCACACTCTGCCCGCGCACTCATTGAGCTTGGCCAGAGGTTTCCACAAAGCTAGGCAGATGCATTAGAGCTACAGTGAGCTTGTCTTAGAAGAGCAGCAGAAAACTTCCCAGTACTTACACGCTAGCGCGACATCTGATAGTACAAACAATAGCCACATCGTTGTTCATGTTCATTATGATAATGTGAGGTGCCATGTTACATGTGGTACTGATAGTTATGAAAACAATGCACTGTGCTCCTCTCCAGCAGTAGTTGTTTCGTGTGATCTCCTCCTTTGCATTTGTTTTGGCAGAGTATCTTCAGAGGGAAGCCTCAAAGGAAGGAATAGTTTTGTGGGGTTTTTTTTTAAGGTTGAATAATTTTAAAATTTAGTCCAGCATTACCAACCCCACCATTAATGCCCACTTGCACTGACCCCTAGTAACCACAGGTAATGCCAAATCAACCAGGATTGAGGTCTTAGAGGATAAGACTGGAATTATTGGATATTTTTGTGACTGTCAACAAATGCAGCAGTGGTTTAACCCGCCTCTCAATTCTCTCTGACTTCTCTACCCTCAATCCCAAAAACTACGCCACAAACAAAACAATGTATCATAAATACTGTACATACTTTGCTTTGTTTGGAGCTGTTTTTAGTGTTTACAAAAGCGGTGCAGCGTGAAGACAACTAGTGTGTATGTTCATTGTAATAACCGATGTGGCTCTCAGTGGAGCATTTTTTATGTTTTGAATAGTTTTGGACCACAATGGAGCTCCATGGCACGGAACAATAATCCCTGTCAGGCTTTGGCTGCACAAACTGTACTCGTCAGTGGGGTCACTCCATTGTTCCTTTGTTGGGTTTGGTCTTGAGTTTGTTGACAATGTGATCTTCTTCTTTTAGGCTTTTTCATAGAAAATCACTTAGAAGCTCAAATGAGACAAATATAAACATGATAAGCAGGGTGAATAAACTAAACACCAACGCTAGTGTGCTCTCAAGACCTTAACCTGACAAACAAGCACAGATGTAACTTATTGTCCATCCAAATATTAACAAGTCAGGAGACGGTTTACATCTACTGTATAAAGTTCCAGTCTGCAACATTAAACCTAAAGTAAATCAGTAGCTGTCATTAGCCTCGGTAGCTAGGAAGCTGGATAAATTCATGCACCTAGTAGATAATTGTGAGCCTTATTGTCCCTACTGGTTTTCAGTGATTCTCTGACCGGCGTGACTGCAAAACAGGTCCTAAATCACAGACATTTAAAATGGTGAACGCTGCAGAAAACAGCTCTATAGTGGAAATGACTCCAAAAGTGTTCATTTTCACCACAGATTGCAGAAAGCGCAGAGCAATTCAGCAGCAAGAACGGCAGCGAGATGATAGGGTAGGGTAAATAAGACACCCATTAATATTGTAATATTGTTTTACTCATCAGCCCTCATCCTGGCAGCAGATGTAGCAGTGAAGATTTCACGAGGAAAAGCATGAACCGGCTTCCCCGAGCTGTTAATCTGCAGAAATATATCTTATATCATCCTCACGTGAATGAAAACAGAGGTGTCACACACGCTGCATAATGTGAGTGTCTGGCTCAGCAGCTCCTGTGTGGATGTATGGATTGGGTATCTTTCAGTCTTGTTTCATCACTGTGTCGGTGGGTATAGAACGGCTGCAGGTACTTCTAGTTTCTGCTGCGTCTGCTGCTCCTGTCAAGTGTGCAGAGACTGTGCGAGATGTTGAGGGTCAGCTTAGAACAAGGCTTCAATACAGCTGCCTTAAAGGTTACAGAGTCTTACAGTTTGTGTTGCCACGGCAGGAGTTTTCGCCGCTTTTCATTGGCTGAGAAAGACATTGTACGTCACATAAACTCTTGTACAGTGTTTTTCTGTCTCCATTGGTCTGTCACTGTCCCCATCCACACTTTCTCTCTCTCTCTCTCTCTCTCTCTCTCTCTCTCTGTCTTCCAGTGTTTTCTGTACTAAGGTTTCTCACCAGCCTAGATCAAACAGAGCGGATTAGAGTGTGAATTGGGAGCAGGAATAATGATGAATATATTAATCATGCAAAATCAGAGAGCGTGTGTCGTGTGTATGGTCACCGTGGAGATGGGATTTATCAGAGCTTAAGCTGCTCCGCTCGCATAATCCGTTATGCAACTTCTCAATCCTTTGGAAAAAAAAAAAAAAAGGAATGGTAAAGGATGAGCAGACGATTACCCGCAGCTCTGCCTCTTTGTCTTTTACTCCCCGTGTGCACGTGAGCCTCTCGTCGTAATACTCATTTATTATTGATGTGTAATGACGGGGCCTGTGTTGTGTCTGTCAGGTGGGGGACATTGTCGTGGTGAGGGAGGACGAGACTTTCCCATGTGACCTCATCCTGCTCTCCTCCAGCCGCCATGATGGGACCTGCTACGTCACCACCGCCAGCCTGGATGGGGAGTCGAGTCACAAGGTGCCAGGACCAGTGCATGATTTGGATTTCAACCATTTAACTTGACGTTAAATTTACCATGTTTGATCAGTCAAAGTCAAGTCAAACACTGAAAATCCTGGGTTTATAAAGAATGCTGGCATACCTGTTCTGACACAATCAGAATTATAGTATCCCTTTTGCCAAATATGATCCACGTGCTATTTCTTATTTTACCCATTTTGAGTTTCACTTTTTAATTAATTTTAAATCATGTTCCACATTATAAAGGCTTAAAAAGCTGAAATAGTTAGTCAGTTGACACCCAATTAATACCCGTTTGTATGTTAAAATGTTATTATTTCTTGAAAAATATCAAATCATAATTTCTTAAGTCTCAAGTTCAGTCTCAACATATTTAAGCTGCTTGTTTTGTTCGCCCAATAGTTCAAAACCATGCATTTTCTGTTTACTGCCACATATGCTTGAGAAAACCAGCAAATACTTACATTTGAGAGGCTGGAACTAGTGATGTTGTTTGGCATTTTGTCTTAAAAATGATTTAATTGATTAAATCAAATATGTGCAGGTTCATTTTTCTGATCACCTAATTGATTAATCAGTTTTTAGGCATTATTATCAAACATTGCCTTGTTGCTATCAGTATTTGGTGCTTTTCCTTGTCATTTCAGAACTGAATAGCTTTGATTTTAGACTATTAAGACCAGGGTGAAGTAAACTCAGATGCATTTTCATAATTTTATGAGGATTAATGGAGAAAAAATCAGCAGATTAATCAGGAAAGAAATGAATTGTTATCTGCTGTCACAGACCCAACAGTCAACACATTAACAGACACACAAATGCATAATGGTGTAGGTGACACATGGTCACGCACCGCATTTCACATTTTCACTTCTACTCTGATGTTCACTGCTGTCACTCACCAGCGTGTATGCATGGCTGAGTGCACACACACACACACACACACACACACACACAGTATATATCCCACAGTGTACCATACAGTACTTCACCCACCCTGCTCTTACACGCCCTAGGGGTGACCCCCTGATGTGATCACCATCCCAGCATGCTGTCCTCTGCTGACCTGGGAGCAGTCTATAAAAGCCCACCTCCCCGGCTCTCCCAGTCATTTAAAAAATCTGTTGGAAGCCAGGCTCAGGAGTCAAATGAACCCTGCTCTCATTAGTGGCTGTTGGTGACATTTTCCTCTGTTGTCTTCTCCTTCTTCCCCCTTCCTCCACCTTTCTATCTCAGACCTATTATGCTGTACCAGACACCATGGCCTTTAGAACGGAGCAGGAGGTGGATTCGCTACATGCCACTATTGAATGTGAACAACCGCAGCCTGACCTCTACAAGTGAGTGTGACACATGCTCAGTGATGCACACACATATTATCTGCCACAGCCTCTGAGAAGCATGTCTTCCCTCGTTGCTTCTCTTGATCTTATTTTGCGGTAACTTTTTCTGCAGATTTGTGGGACGCATCAATATTTACAAGGACAAAGAAGAGCCTGTAGCAAGGTGAGTGTGTGTCTTGTAGGCAGGTACTTGTTTGATAAGTTTTGGCTTGACTCTTCTTAATGAATCAAATGAATTTAATGGTGTTCCTGAAATAAAGACAGCCAAGGATTCTGTTTCATTCTTGCAGACCACTTGGGGCTGAGAATTTGCTCCTTAGAGGAGCCACACTGAAGAACACACAACATATTTATGGTACTCACATGTGGATACACTCTGTTTAATGTTTCCTGAATGTTGAACTTTAGCTCAAAGGTTTATTGTCTTGTTAACTTTGCGTTTTCTCTCCCTTCAGCTGTTGCAGTCTACACTGGTATGGAGACCAAGATGGCGCTTAATTACCAGTCTAAATCTCAGAAACGCTCTGCTGTAGAAAAGTATGAATGACATCCGCTCTGCTTCCACTGCGCGATTTAGATTTATTGTCTGTCAAGAGTTGTTTTTGAGGAGTCTTACATTTCCTGTATTGTCTTCCTGGTCTTTTCTCTGCAGGTCAATGAATGCCTTTCTGATAGTGTATCTGTGCATCCTAATCAGTAAAGCAGTGATCAACACTGTCCTGAAATACGCCTGGCAGTGGTCACCTGACCGAGACGAGCCCTGGTACAACCACAGGACCGAGAACGAGCGCCAGCGTCACGTGGTCTGTTCACCAGCCCCAATCTTCAAAACGCAGTTTTCGCACCCAGTCCAAACTCTCATTTCCCTAAAACGTCATAGCTTTTGTCTTCTTCCTCCTCTTTGCCCAGGTAATCCGAGCGTTCACAGACTTCCTGGCCTTCATGGTCTTATTTAATTACATCATCCCCGTGTCGATGTACGTGACGGTGGAGATGCAGAAATTCCTGGGCTCCTATTTCATCACCTGGGATGAGGAAATGTTTGACGAAGAGCTGGGAGAGGGAGCTCAGGTCAACACCTCTGACCTGAATGAAGAGCTGGGACAGGTACATGAGCTCACACACACACACATACACACACACACATTTCCATACAGTATTTGCAGTTAAACTACTTGTAGACGTGCCCTTACCCTACCCCTTCTCTTCCCTCCCAGGTGGAGTATGTGTTTACTGATAAGACAGGCACTCTGACTGAGAACAACATGGAGTTTATTGAATGCTGTGTCGATGGGAACGTCTACATCCCGCATGCCATCTGCAACGGCCAAATCCTCAGCGCTGCCTCCAGTATAGACATGATTGATTCCTCACCTGGAGGATACAGAAGAGTAAGTATGTGTGTTTGACAAAGCAAACAGCCTTCCAAATCCAGCCTGAATGGACTCTTGGCTGTGCTGTATCTGCTCCCAAACAGAGAGAGAGAGAGAGAGAGCCTGGAGTGAAGAAAAACTTATTTTAGTTGATAATGTGAGCCACACTTGCAGATTAACACGTCACGTCGTCAGGCACGGGGGACTATTAAAGTAATTACCTCTGACATTTTCATATAAACAAATGTCTGTTTTGCACATTTGCATTGCTGATAAACACAGCAGGGTAGGGGCGCGGGCTGTTTCCAGTTCGTGAGAGCTTTGACACTTGCTTTGTAACTCCTAAGTGTTTGCTGTGTCTTACATGGGGGCAAAAAAGACCTCTGGTGCACAGAAAAGTGATGAGCCCTGCATTTCTGTCTGTGGCAACAGTGATCTGTTTAGATTTAATAGAGGAAAAACTGTGTAGTCAGCATGAGCAGCAGCAGCCACCACAGGTGACCAAAGAGAGAGAAAAGAGCTCCCAAAACTAACGTGTAGAAAACTTTAGAGCAATAGATTTCATGGATATGATGCTTTATCACATTGTAATTTTGGGAAATGATGCTCGAAATGCCACAAGAGGGGCTAAAAAGCACCAGACAAGTCCCTCAAAAAACTAGAAACTTCAGGATCAAACGACGGCAGCAAGACGTGCTGTAAACACCAAAATTGCGTTTCGAAAGAACTTCTGAACGTAAGAGAGCAATGATGGAGCTTTGAATGCAATGTTGTATTCATCAAAACATATACAATGGATTACGTTTCATGGCTTTTTCTGTCTGTAGGAACACGAGGATCTGTTTTTCCGGGCGCTCTGTCTGTGTCACACGGTGCAGGTGAAGGAGGAGGAGACGGTGGATGGCATCAAGAAGGGCATCCACCAGGGCCGCCCCACCTCCTTCTACATCTCCTCCTCACCAGATGAGGTGGCTTTGGTGGAGGGAATGAAAAGGTGAGTGCATAGTAGAAACAGCTTCTGTAAACTCAATTTTAGGGTGTTAACATTACATCAGAGGAATCATGTCTGAACTGTAGCCTTTGGTTTGTATAGACCTGACATTTTATGGTACAAGGATGAATAAAGTCTGAAGTCTCACACACTCGCACATCAACAAAAACGTGTGCAGTCTCCTAACGTTCCAAACTGTCAGCGTGTGATTACCTCACCTTTAAAACTCATGGCTGAAGTATTCAAACTGGTCTTGGACCTGGATCGTGTTTCATCTTCTCGCTAGTACGTGGAGCAACATACCAGCACCACAGACCAATATTTTTTAAAAGCAATGCTATTTTTGGTCTGAACATGATGTTAGATGCACGTAAGACACATGGTGCAACATGCCAAATCACAGAGTGTTGCTCTCAGTACGGTAGCAACTGTGCTCAGGTTACATGAAACGCGTCAGTGTACCTTTAGTCTTTCCAAGTGAGTAACTAAGCACAGTGTGTATCTTTTCTGTCAAACTAAAATGAATTTTTTCCCTCACTGTCTCTTGCCAGGCTGGGTTACACCTACCTGAGACTGAAAGACAACTACATGGAGATCCTCAACAAAGACGATGAGATTGAAAGGTTGGTCTGCCATGAGTCTGTTGTGGCTTCACCACAGGAGATAAAACAGGGGCGGTTCAGTTAATGGAGCTGTGGTCGTACATCAGCGGCCCAGAGAGAAACTACTCTGGATTGTGTTTCATGGTCAACGGATGTGACAGAAATCTACGACCATAATAGAGTGGGGCAGCGGGTTGTTTTTAGAAACTGCTCGGTCGGAATCACCTGTAAGAATAAAAGACAGCAAGATTCCATTAGAGAGTGGTTTGGGGGGAAATTGTCTAATGTTTTGATCTATTGGAAGTGTTCATGTGACCACCCTCTCTCCCCATCACTCTCTGCAGTGGCCCGTCAATAGTGAGCTATTTTAAGGAGGCAAGTGAGCTGGAGGCTGGGGCTGGGGCCGGGGGGGGGGGTTCAGCAGATTGGGGGAAATAGGAAAGCAAAAAGGTTCTGGAGCATTCTCACACTTACACTTACCTTTTATAGGGAATCTGAATCTTTTCTCCGTTCACACAAAGTCCTAGTCTAAGAAATCTCAAACCAGGGATCAACAGAGGCACTTAGTTAGAAGTGGATGTGAAGACTCACTTTATAAGTTATGGTATATCACCAAAACAAACATTCCTAATTGCAAATCAAACCATATTATAATTCAGATGAATGAGGGTCTGTTGATGTTATATACAATGCCTTACAGGCACCCTGGTAAAGCCTGATCGAACCCTTTGAGACCTGTCTTCACCTTCTTTTCCATGTCAACGCATTTGGGCCTATAACAGTTACAGAAGACATTTAAACAGACATGAACTGTTAAAAAGCACTTGGTCTGCCACAAAAAGTGGGGACAGCGCGCAACGAGAACAGAGTTGTTCTGAAGAGGACTAATTCTACCTCATTTGAAGACTTTAGAAAAACCCACTAAAGAAGATTAATGAAAATGAACTGAAATTGAACAAAGCGAGCTCTTTCATACCGAGTCTGTCTCTCCTTCAGGTTTGAGCTGCTCCATGTGCTGAACTTTGACTCTGTCAGGAGAAGAATGAGCGTCATAGTCAAGTCAAGCTCAGGTAAGATACATATACTCACTCTCACAGACATATATCAATGCTAGCCATCATCAGACGAAGTATTTTGCTTTGTATGAAATGTTATTGTTTGTTTGTTTGTTTGTTTTTTGTGCATGTGTGCCATCCCAGGAGAGTACCTGCTGTTTTGTAAGGGGGCAGACTCATCCATTTTTCCCCGGGTGGTGTCTGGGAAGGTGGAGCAGGTGAAAGCCCGGGTGGAGCAGAATGCTGTCGTAAGTGTGCGCAGATGGATAATGGTGACATGTACAAACAAGCTGTGAATGAATTTTAAAAGATACATGGTTCAAGGTTAAATTCATGTGAAATATGATTTTTTCATCTGAGCAAACTTTGTCCTAACAGCAGCTCCATCTAAAAATCAGCAGCTTTGTTAACGACAGCTCAGCAACTTATGTTTGATGTAGGGAGGAGTGCTTGTCTTTAGATGATCATCATCCAGCCCCACAGTTTCCCTCGGATTCTCTTTCAGCCCCTCGCTTCGGTTTTACAAGCTACAACTTTTCTGTTTTGGCTCGGCACCAAGTGTCAGACACACGGAGTTTGTGACTTGCTGATGAGCATAGTGGAGCATTCAGCAGCTACAGAGCCAGATATTTAGAAATCAAAGTTAGAGCTAAACGGAGAATTAAAATTAGACTCAGCATTTGTTAGTTGGCCAGAGGCACGCCTCCAGATACAAGCTAATGTATGAAAGATCAACTGTCTGCCAACGCTTTCACTATAAAAACTTTATAAGGTGGTAATGTGTCAATGTTGTGTTTACAGCCTGTTACGCTGCATCAGTTAATCTCCCTTTAAGCCAAAAGTACTGCATCCAGCCTTTTGACTTACACTGGACATCATCAGATACCAACAGCTACATGTGGAATCACAACCCTAATCCCCCTCCCTCTCTCTCTGTAACACAGGAGGGCCTGCGGACTCTGTGCGTCGCTTACCGAAGGCTGTCGCAGTCCGAATACGAGGAGGCGTGTCATCACCTGACCGAAGCCAAGCTGGCCCTGCAGGACAGGGAGCAGAGGCTGGCACAGGCCTATGACATCATTGAGAGGGACTTTGTGCTCTTAGGCGCTACGGCAGTGGAGGACAGGTTGGTCCCTGTGGAGGGGGGGTGATTTGAAAACAGCGCAGCAGCAGGGGGACTGAAGGGAAGATTAATGAGGCATAAAGTCGTCTTCAAATGACTCACGAGGGCAGAAAACGAGTCAGCCTGAGCTCTGATAGACGACCTCCTACTAATACTGCTGTGCTATGTGTTTCCTTTTTTAATACTTTGTTGAAATCAGTGATGTTTTTGTTCTCCAACACGGTAAAATTCAGTATTGACCTGCAGAGGTAGTTTTCCTTAACCAATCGATCGGCTGCCTGACAGTTTGACTCCCTAGTAGATAAACTGGTGATGGGCAGGGACAGGGGTGGTCCCGCATTGATAAGTTATCACCAGTTGGTAATTGATTGATTGGACTTCTGATGGATGCTCTTACCTTCCCCACTGGAGGCTGAAACACTTATTGGCTTATTGATGCGCAGGCTCCAGGAGAAAGCCGCAGACACCATCGAGTCACTGCACAAGGCGGGGATGAAGGTTTGGGTCCTGACAGGGGACAAGATGGAGACGGCAGCGGCTACCTGCTACGCCAGCAAGCTGTTTCGCCGCAGCACGCAGATCCTGGAACTGACCAAGAAACGCACAGAGGAGCAGAGTCTGCATGATGTTCTGTTCGAACTGAACAGGACTGTTCTCAGACAACGCTCCATTTCTGGGTATGAGATGTGTGTGTACAGGTTATTGGGGCTTCAGCTAATAATTATTTCCTTTGTCAGTTAACCTGCTCTTTAGTTTCTGGATACTTTGTTTTCCTTTTGCACACTTTTTCCACAATCATTTAGAGGCCATGGTGACTAAAAAGCTAAAGAATTTACTGTAATCAAACACAAGAAAGAAAGAAAGAAAGAAAGCAAATCACCACTTTTAAAAGCCTAGAAGCATGTTTGGCATTTTTACTTAAAACATATTTAATTAAAACAACATTACACATATTTAAAATTCCCGTTTCCATGTGATATGTTTTTCCAGGTTGTCAGTAGACTGCCTCGATTTTGGTCTGATCATCGACGGGGCCACTCTGTCTGCAGTACTGAAGCCCAACCAGGAGGGTGCCGGGCCCGGAAACTACAGAGAGATCTTTCTTGAGATTTGTCGCAACTGTAGCGCCGTGCTCTGCTGTCGCATGGCACCTCTGCAGAAAGCACAGGTGATGAACTGTGTGCTCCTCATTTTGCAAATATTCTCCAGGCATAGTCCTCAGCAACAACAAACAGTGGTCATCACTGAAATTGGGTTGTTTTCTTCGTGCAGATTGTCAAACTAATCAAAGCTTCCAAGGAGCACCCCATAACCCTCGCCATTGGCGATGGAGCCAATGATGTCAGCATGATCTTGGAAGCACACGTGGGAATTGGTGAGCATCCATTAATATATAAAATAGTTTCTGTTTCTATTAGAGCCGGAGCTGATTCATAAAGCCTTTACTTACGTTGATGCTTGATGTTGAAACAAAAGAAATCATGTAAACAAATGTTTACATGAATCCCTCAAAAGTGGTGGTCTATTTGTGACAAATATGAACTGAGGAAGGACACTGACCATATGAAGGGAAACATTATCAAATATAACAGCAGCAGCAAACTTGGATATGAGTGGTTATATATAATAAATATACAATAAAAACAAAATATTAAACATTTTAAAATTGCCATACAGGCCTATAACATGTACACAGTGCACTAGATTTCTTTGCGCATATATAATATATTTGTGATAAGCTAGTATTAGGCCACCTATAAACTGTATATTAGTTTGACTTATGTCTAAATAAACTTATGTTTAAATAGGTATAAACCACCTCCTGATGGTCATTGCTGAGCGGAGTTTATGTAACCAACCTCTTTTTTTTCTGAAGGCATCATGGGTAAAGAAGGTCGACAGGCGGCGAGGAACAGTGACTACGCCATCCCAAAGTTCAAACACCTGAAGAAGATGCTTCTCGTTCATGGCCACTACTATTACATCCGCATTGCTGAACTTGTTCAGTACTTCTTCTACAAGGTACAGAGACGAATGCCTTGTGTACTCCACTGGCTCACACATTTTAATCACTTTATCGTAATTCCCAGTGAAACACTGAGTTACAAAGAACCAGATTTTGCAGCTACTCTGACAGATTACTGGATTCATGAATCCCTGGTGCAACATCCTCTCCTGGATTCATGGCTACGATGATCAGTGTGGGCGGTTTCCACACAGCGAGCTGTGCCCTGCCAACTGATTCATTTTTTCCTTTTGGCAGGCCAGCGCTTTGCGGCCCACTCAGTGAGCTTATAGCGCACAATCTCTGCATAAACAGAAATGTGTAGATAGTAGCATTTTTAGATTCTTCAAATCTCTTCACGTGTACTTGTCACAAGCTTATCACTTTCTTACTTTGTTTTTCCCTCTCTCTTAAATCTCCCCAGAATGTATGCTTCATCTTCCCTCAGTTCCTGTATCAGTTCTTCTGTGGGTTCTCCCAGCAGGTAAGTACTTAATACTGTGTCAAGCCCACAGTGTGCAAGCCCACAGTGTAGCAGGGACATCATTACATATCCTCGCAGGCATAAAACCATCCTCATATAGTAATTGATGCTTTTTTTGATTTTTAATTTTAAAGCTCTTCATATTTTCATGTTTACAATGGATCAAGTGACTGTGTGTACAACTCTTATGAGCCCACATTACCTGACCAGCATCTAGCAGCTGATGAAGTCAGCAAGTAGCTAGAACCACGGCTCTAAATGGAAGCTCTTGTTGCCTTATGTCTGCCAAATGTGTAATTCTGCATTTATTTGTGAGCCTGTTCATGAGACTGACTTTTTAAAATGACATTATGTCATCATCTATGTCAGTGCCTTTGATTGCCAGATGTATCATGTTTGTCTCTCTGCAGCCTCTGTACGACACTGCGTATTTGACGCTGTACAACATCAGCTTCACCTCACTCCCCATCCTCCTCTACAGCCTGGTTGAGCAGCATGTTACCATGGAGACGCTCAAGAGGGAGCCCTCCTTGTACAGGTGAGTTTGAGGAAAATGTTTGTTGGGTTAACTGTCATTAATGTTTTCTCTGTCGCTCAACTTTTCTTTTATGTGCCCGTTTGGGTTAGGGACATAGCGAAGAACTCCCTCCTCCGCTGGCCTGTCTTCCTCTACTGGACATGCCTGGGGGTGTTTGACGCTGTTATCTTCTTCTTTGGTGCCTACTTCCTGTTTGACAACACCACCTTCACCAGCAATGGCCAGGTGAGCCTCTGTCCTGATGTCAGCAGAGGCAGTTGAGATCGTTTTGTCATTTTGTGAAACAAAGTAGAACAGTCTCGATACTTTGTGTGGTGTCCTTGAGGGAACATAAAATTTAATAATGGACACAAGTGCTGGTGCTCTACTTACGAACACTCATCCATCTCCATTGGATTCTCATGAAAGAGGAGTTACGTGTTAATGGATGACTTTGTGGTCATGTTCTTTGTTTGAATGGACCTATAACAGTAAGGTTTCTATCCGTGGCCCCCCTGTAGGTCAGCAACATTGGACCTCCATTCATATCGACAACGCAATAGCATCTTTCTCTGTATTGTTAATTTGTATCATGTCAACTGTTTTTGATTGCCTTTGGTCCTGTTTTTTAAGTTGAAACATCCTGAAATTCATTTTACCCTTTGTCCTGATTCCTTTCTCTTTTCTTCCCCCTCCTTCTCTCTGCTTCCTCTCTCTTTATTTTGCTCCCCCTCTTTTTCTCCTTCTTCTACCTCTTCCTCTTCCTCTTCTTCTTCCTCAGCTTATGACCACCAACACACAGATGGTAAGCCTGTCTCCCTCCCTGTCACCTCGCTCTGTCTTTCACGCTTTTTTCGTTCCTGTCGTACCGTTTAAGCTTTCAGTTTGACCGTTTCATCCAGTTTCATCCTTTCTCACTTCACATCATCCATGCACTTTCATTTGAATGTGTAGTTTTCCAGTGCTCCATTATTCCCCTAATCTCTGTAAAGCCCTGAATCCTGCACAGTACCTGATCCTAACAACTCCACTGACATAGTAGAAACCTTAGACGCTCCCCCACATTATCCCTGTGTTTCCTTGTGGTAGTAAATAGACTATTGCTAGTATGTACTATAGATTAAGATCCAACATCTGTTTGTTGTTCTGTCTAATGTATTTGTGCATTTGTGTGTGTTTGTGTGTATGTGTTTGATGTTTCTCTATCTGTGGAAGCAGTTCTTGGGGTTAGTTGTGTTTTGTTTGTTTGTTATTTTGCTGTAGCAGCCAGCGGGTGGCTGGACTGTTTTGCGACCTTTGTGTACTGGTGACAAACAAGAAAAAAGGTTTAAAATGGAAATTCTCAATATTTTTTCTCAGCCATAAACAAAAGGATTAATGAATAAAGGGATTCTAGCAAAGATAGGTGTAGTAGTACCAACTACCAGCTGTGGTTATTACATAAACTCCCCTGTTTCTTCGTCCTGATCTCCCGCTCTCCCTCCACCCGCCTCCCTCCCAGCTCACATTCCATCTGTTCACTCCGGATGTCCGTCTAAAGCTTTCTAGGATTTCACCAGGTAGAAAAATGTAGATGCTAAGAGTTAATTAGCCCCAAAGCTTAAAAGAGACTCCCAGAGAATACTTCAAACAGACCACCCCTCACCTCATTAGATATGATGCTTGGTGTCTGTTTGCTCCCTGTTTGTACTCGTATATGCACTGTAAAACCATAGGATGTTCACCTGCCCGTGGATGCAGGGCGATGGGAGTGTGTGATTATTGTGGCCGCTAACCCTCATCTTCCTCTTCTCTTTCCTCTCAGATGTTTGGGAACTGGACGTTTGGGACTCTTGTTTTCACAGTTCTGGTGTTCACCGTAACGCTCAAGGTGTGTGAGCACATGTCTTTTGGAAAGAAATTGGGTGTATGTGTGCGTGAGGAGGGGGAACACTCTTGTTAAGTGTATTGGATAATCCCCCCTTTTCAAACAAGTTCATTCCCATTGCATGTGTGCCCCATCGTATGCTCAGAGAAGCCTGCGGCACCAGTGTTAACTAGCATGTTACATAAATGATTGACTACAATGGCCGCTTGGTTTGCACAACAGTAAACTCTACCTAAAGGCAAACTCATTGACTGTATTGACTGGTTGTGTGATTACTATGTATATATTCTGTTTGTTTCAGCTTGCCTTGGACACACACCACTGGACCTGGATCAATCACTTTGTCATCTGGGGGTCACTGCTTTTCTACGTTATTTTCTCTCTTCTCTGGGGAGGCATCATTTGGTATAATACACTTTGTGTTGTTCTGGCATCTGTACCTTTATGTCGATGAGGATATTACTGAAAAATCAACCTTTTCCTGTCTTTTGCTGGTCCCTGCTCAGGCCCTTCCTGAACTACCAGAGGATGTACTACGTGTTCATGCAGATGCTGTCCAGTGGTCCGGCCTGGCTCAGCATCATCCTGCTCATTACGGTCAGCTTGCTGCCAGATGTCATCAAGAAGGTCCTCTGCAGGGCCATGTGTCCCACAGCCACCGAACGTGCACAGGTAAGATCAGGCGCCAACTCCAAAGTTAATATTTCTGGATTGTGAAGTTAGGCTTTTGATTGATTGATTGATTGATTTTACTGATGATGTTAACTAAATGCTTTAGCTAAAACTATTAACCAATGACTAATTAATGCTTTCCCATAATCTGTACCCTTCCAGTATTACATTTCTGTCCACAAATTGAAATGACCTGATATAGAAAATAGATTTCTCTCAAATCCTTGCTGATACTGAATATTTTGACTGTAATAAACCGTATGAGCAGGGTGCAAATGTACTCCACTCTATTAATCATCCGAGAAGACCATTAGGATCGCTAATAGCTTTGAGCTATGCCGTGTTTTAGAATGACTTCCTGTTCCTTATGGCTTAGTCTCACCTTCCCGTGAAGCAAGCTTCACCATGAATGGAAAATTGAGTGAAAGGTCTGACAGATTTCTTCCTGCTGTGCTCCTTTTTTCTCTTTTCTCCCTTCTCACTGCACCCTAATGGACCACCATAATCAAAATTCACACCATCCTCCATTGCTCCTGTCTCCCTTTTCCTTCCATTTTCCTTTTTTTCCTCCTGCTTTAATACTGTCTCTCCTCTCCTCTCCTCTCCTCTCCTCTCCTGTTTCCTCCTGTTTCCTCCCCACTGCCCCTGTGTGCCTGTGACTCTGCCATCTGCACTCTCACGCCCTTTCGGGGTAACTGCAGTCCACTCGCCCGTGCCTTACTGTGGAGCCATCCACCATCTTCATGCTTTCTCAGTCCTCCAGCAGAATGAGTTTCTGATTGGCCCAGAGAGACGAGAGAGGAGCGGGAAGAGGAGGTGACTCTCTTTTAACCCCTTATCACTGTATGCATGGTGGCATGTTCAAGTGAAACCACTTATTGCCATCTCAACACTTTGCTTAACGTGAAACTAACCACTAGAATACTTGATGACAGTAGTGACACAGTGTTTGGTTTGGAGGTTAGAACTGGATATATTATTTTCTTCTTCCCGAATTGTGAATTCAACTTTACTATCACGTATTTCATGTTTTATATTTACTGTTTAAGAAATTCAAATTGCATGCAGTCTCAACACGTTTTATTTCATGTTGTCACTTTTTTGTGTATTTTTTAATGATGTGGTAGGTGTGGGAACAGTGCTTATTGCAGAGTTTCTTCCACTTTAAACACCAATTCATATGTATTATGAATTATAGAGCTGAAATAATCAGTGAGTTAGTTACAACAATCCCAAAGCTCCAGTTTCTCTACTTTAAAGATTTGCTATTTTTTAATATACTTTGTGAATTTAATATTTTTGCTTTTTGCCATTGGGATAGTGTGAACAAGACACAACAGGACTACCCTTCGGGCCGGTGTTTTGTAGGCGAAACGATTTATCAAGAGAGTAATTAAACAAATGCATTTCAGACCTTTCATTAGCTCTCAGATAACCTAAATTTGATCGGCAACCTCATTTTGCCAAAGATGATCATGCATCACTTTTAAATGTGTCCTTGGTGATCAGTGGTGACTGCAGCTGAGTGCACACAGGGATCTGATCTGAAGTTACATTTAGAATTGATCAAAGGTGTGTGTGTGTGTGTGTGTGTGTGCAGATTCATAGTGTGATCAGATCAACAAAGCCTCTGTGCACAAATCCATCCAATCCTACTTTTTAGCTATATAGATGAGTACAAGTGTGTATTATGTCAGTTCAGCAGTGGTTACAGATGTATAAATGAAAGAGAAGAATGAAAACTGATCAAAAAAAAGTCACTTTCAACCAATTTTGATCATCAGTCAGCTTAAACGTAACATAGACACAGGCTGGATACGCACCCATTTGCCAGTTTATTGGCCACATCTAGCTAAAGATGATCATTTAGTTGGAAGGGCGCCTCCATCATGGGGAGATGATTAATTGCAGGGCTATTGTATTACACTGTATTAGTTGTAGCCAGGTTTACTTAATAAACTGGGAGCTGAGTGTATCTAAATACAAAGCTCAAGGTCAGTTTCAATTATCACCTCCTTTCCTCTAACGTCATCCACAGAAGGTAAGGACAGCAGGAGCCCTGGAGGGCCGTGTGGCTCCTGGCACTGCGGGTGAAGGTGGAAGCAATGAGAGGGACCTGCTCCACCCTGATAGGACCTGTGAGGGAGACAGTGGAGAAAATGCTGCTAGGACCTATGACTCCATGATGTCACACAACCACAGCACCCTGCTCAGCAAACCCTAGAGTGCACCCATCCCCCTCAGTTGGGCTAGGGTCACCATGGTAACAGCACACAGAGGGCGTTAACTACGGGGAGTCGGGTTCTTAATGCTGCCGCCATGATGCTTCCTGTTGCTCTGCTCTGCATGGGGCTTGCTGTTGTTCTCTGGTGCAGGCTGTTGGGGGGGGGGTTGGCCTGTATGAGTCCGTCTACATGAGACATTTCCTTCCGTCAAACCTACTTTCAGAAATCACAATCTCAAATTAACTCTGCAGTGCTGGTTCCAAAGCATGCTGTCATCTCACTGCGTGTGGGACGGGAATTATCTTGATCTGAATACAAACCAAATGAGACATTGGATCCAGCCTTTATTTGACCCAGACTACTTACAATGTATTGCTATGTATCACTTGTCTTGTGGGCTTCAGCAAGTTGTAGTCCCGTGTAGCCAGGTACAAAGTGTCGATCATTTACCAGGAATACTGGAGACATCTGCTGTTGGAAGATGGAAGTGTAAATTCTGTCTTTATTTCCTAAGCATGCTTAATCTAACATGTCTCTTAGTCATAATGGGAATTTTCAGAGGGTTTCTCATGAGCAGGAAATTCTTCCCAGCGTGACATTAAACCCACATCAGATTATCTAAAACAAACCTATTAAACCCTCTGAATTTAACCCTGCTGTTCGATCCTGTGGATCAAGCTTTCTCGTGTATGTTCTCATTCACCACTTCTTGATTTGATCTGCGCAGTCAGTTATTTTGATTTGCTGTTCTGCTTCTCTGTTTTGGATTTTCTTGTGATGATGCTTCTTCCATCTTTCCGTAGGAACAGGAGAAGCTGACGCGGGGTGTCGTGGCCGAGTCAACTCCACTGTCCTCACGCCGATCCTGCAAAGGCACGAGCACGGACTCCTCTCACCTCCACCTCGGCGCTGTGGAGATGCTGTCGCTCCGTAGGTCTGACCCCCTTCCCCAGAAACTACTGGCCCACTTTGCAGAAGGGGGAGGGGCAGACTTTGGCTCTCTCAGCCCCTACATGCTCCGACTCTCAGGGGCAGGATTTGCCTACTACGCTCCGGGGCCGGAGACGTCAGTATAAACACAGTCGCAGACTCTGAAATGATGTGAATCCTGTGGGCTGAAACATTAAGAACCCCACAGTGTGCGACCAAGAGCAGCACCTCAAGGATTAAAGCTTTCTAGAGCAAAACACAAACATGTTCACACACGTCAACCTCCATGCAGAGTTCACCATGTGCATTTTCTGGGCTACACCTGAGTGGACAACCCTTTAGATATTACAGCCCTGACGCCACATCTTCATACTTTCGTATCATCTTTTTCTTTCAGTGTAGTCCCTGTCTTTGTCTGAAGGTTCCTACCTGGAACTCATAAGCCCCTTTTACACTGCCTGTTCGAGGCGGGAATGTTGCGCCATTATTCCACCTCTTCATTCATTCCCATTGCCGAATGGGAAGGCATTGTTACGCCACCTTTAAGCTGGCATTAGAGGTCATAACAGAGCGAGTTGACGTGCGTAAAGAGAGTGAGATGGCAGGACACCGCACACACACTCACTCATACTAAATGCCATTGTGTTACACATCATGCCTGTTTTACTCACAGAACTAGCATGCTCTCTAAAACCACACACTGGAGCAGCATTTTACTGCTTCAGTGTTGGTAAAAAGAAGCAAAGCAACAAGTCAACAAGTAGCAGCATTACAGGATTTCTGTGTAAAAAGGGCTTTATTTGGAAAAGTCTAAGATCAAAAGGGGAATTGTGCAAAAGTGCATTGTTTCGTGCACTATGGAACTGTCCCTCGTCAACACGTCAACAGTCTTTTTGTACTCCTTGTTTTGAGTCTCACGTTCTTGCCTGTTCCCTCACTTTCGTGCCCTTTTCGCTTCTTTGTAAAATGTTTGTCATGAACATTTATGTACAGTACGTGGTCTGGCCAAGTAAGGGGCAGCTGTCGAAGCTCAGCCCTTTAGGTATGCGTGCGTGTGCATGTGCGCGAGTGTATGCATGAATTTGCCTGTTACTGTACGTTTGTATGTGACACACCTTTGCCTTACAGGTAACTACACAGCAGCAGGCTAGGAGCCAAAGGAGAAAGGTGTATTTAAAAAAAAAAAAAAAAGAAGTGGTGTATTACAAAGCCTTACACTCACACACACCCATCAGCTGAAGGAGAGAAACGGGGGAAATCTGAAGAGGGATGTGCAGTATTCTCGCCACCCTGCCTTAATTCATAGATTTCATAGATACACATTTTTTCATGGATCGTATTTCTACATCAGTTTAAACACGTTTGTGAGTGGACAGGGAGGTTCAGAGGATATACACGTCTGGTACAGTGTGTCTATTATTCCTCTTCCTGTTTTCCATGTTTTCTGCCAGTGTAGCATGTCAGATCTCTCCGCTGCATGCTGGTCTGTCCTTCTCTCGGGTCTTCCTCATCCTCCTTCCTCTCACACGTCATCGATCATGACACCCTATCACCTTTTCTTTCTCCTGACAATGAGCACACCACGCACACTCCTGCCTCCATGTGGCTGTGTCGGGTAACAGCAGCCGCACTGAGACGGGTGGAGTCTTTATTTGTGGATGTCCTAAATGACTTGCTGTTCCTCACCGTTGCATTGTGCTTGCGTGTTTGCTGCCATGCTCCGTGTTATGCAAAAGTTAATGTAAGAATGCTAATGTCATGTTGTCACATTGTTAGGGGTTTTTTCCTCTGTGTTGCATCAATCCATGAGTTTTTCTGTATTGTTCTAAACTTCTCGACGGCAGTCACTGTTGATGTATGGATGTAACTTAAAAACTTTTGATATATATTGTAGTGAGAAGGGGTGTTATATAGAATATAAATATAAATATATTTACTCTGTTGTAAGTAGGAGGGAGACTTGAATCGGCGATGTCACAATCAAATCAATAGAATGTTGAACTGATTTGTCCATCATGTCCTCCAGCTGAAGATTGTAGCTCATTATGGATGAACCTCTTTTCTGCATTTCTAACATCTGAAGTCCTCTTTGTCCAAAGCATATCTGTCGTGTTGCACAGCGAGTGGCTGACTCTGGAAGTCTTGAATGTCCGATTCTGAAGCGTTTTTGTATGTTTATACAGTTTATTTTCATACACATCACCATCTGCCAACATTTATAGATTTAGTAACAGGGGTTCAGTATTTTATTGTTTGGTTTTTTTGGGTTTTTGTTGGTTTTTTTTTTACTGGGGCACAGTTGATTTATCAGTTTGGCCGGAGGTCTGGATTTGTCTCTTTTAGTTTTCTTTCAAAAGCCCCACAAGTGTTTGGACTTGGGGGCTCAACGTCCTGACCTCAGTAGATTAATATAAGAGCCTTGGTGCTTGTTATGCAGTGTCCCACCTCACTGTGCTGTTGCCATATTGTATCCAGACATACTCTACACATCACATACCAATCCTACCGCAACAATGCTGTAAGGTCTATTTTACTTTAGTAATACAACGGGGAACTCTTTGTAGTCATTCGTCAAACGCGGTTTGTTAGCCGAGTCCTCCGCAGCTCAGTTTTTCACCAGTACGTTGTCATTTTTGTGTTGTTCATTCTGAATATTTCTTTTGCTACTTTTGTATCCCAGAGAGAATATTATATTTTAACTCTGTTAGAATGTACGTTCAAGTTTGTAACCAAAATGAGAGCAACCTATACATTATATATGATTTATTAGAGATTTACCAATAGGTCTACACACTGCACTTTGTTGTACAACTGATCAGTTTTTTCCCCTAAAACAAGGTCTATCGTCTGTCGACTGGGGTTTATAAGTGTTCACTCTTCCTCACAAGTTATTTTTCTAAAAAGATTGTAGTGGGTGAGAAAAAAAAAGTGACCAAATAACTTGACTAGGAACGGACTGTCTCGTAGGTGTCAGCCTCTGTCTCCAATGGGTTTTATCGCACCAGCCTTCTACTGCTGATCAGAATGTCAAAATGCTTTTTCTAAGTCCATCAGCCGAACAGCAGGTGCTCCTCCTGTCATTCCTGAGCTTGGCAAAGGTCTGAAATGTCGACTTCTGTGCTCAGAGCAGCACGCTCCATATCATACCTTCAGTATAGCACTGTTTGTATTACTAAACAGGTTTTCAGAATTTTACTTTTTTTTTTGGATAAAGATTTTAAAAGTTCACCTGTTGACTTTTTGCCAGCCTGTCTGTAGCAAATGAGGGCAAAGCACTGTATTGTCATTCTGCTTGTAATAAAGAAAGAGTGAAAACACTTATCTTCTGTCTTAAGTTTGTATTATTAATGTCAAGGTGTGTTTTTTTTAGATGCTGCTATGGTAGATAAAGTGTGCATAAATGGCATCTACACTAGCCCAGTGTTCAAGAAAGCATAATAAAGTGCCCTCTGAGGGGCCCTTCCAATGGAGAAAACTCTAGAAAATGAGTCTATTTGATGTAGTTAAGTAGTTTATAGCTCCCTGTGTGTTTTATTACAGAGGTGTAGTACTTCTACTAAAGTCTGAGTAATGTCTGCTGGTGTTGCACCACGTGAAGCTGGTGTATCTTGTTGTCACCACCTGCTCGTCAGACAGTTGGAGTTACATGTGAATTCCTGTTTCTGTATGTAAATTCTTTATTTACATAAAACTGATATAATGTGTGTCTTTGTCTTCTCTCTCCTCGTTCGTACCAGCCATGGTTGATTGTAACTTTGACGGTCTGAGGAAGAAGAAAAAGCAGGATGAGAGTGAGGAGTATGTGTGTCTGATGAATCTGGAAGCTCTCAGAGAGGTGGGATCAGGTGAGCTTGTTCTTGAAGGGTTTATTAAATGATCTGATATCAAAATATTGACGTATGTAGGTATATCTAATTGTGAGCACAGCTCATATATGTGGGTATTTAAAACCTGACGGTAAGAATCAAAGGTTGCTTGGGTCACATAGCACAAAACATTGATACTATTGTTTCACATCTTTTGTTCGTGAGGTTTCACAGCTCTTTTACCAGAGTGCGCTGAAAGATGAGTTCTTTTAAAGTCATTCAAATCCAGTGACAGTAGCAGATGACGACTCCAGTGCTATGAGGAACTGTCATCACCTTGAGACTGAGTCCTGCTGTGAATGAAACTCTGTGCCAAACCTTTTCACTCACACACAGCCTTGTCTTCTTCTTAATGGGATTTTTTTTTTTTGGCATACCTCAGAAAGCAAAGAGGCAAAGAGATTTTCAAAGAGGGGATGGAGGTCTTTCTGACAATAAATTAAAAATGATGATATTTACCTTTCACATTAAATGTTTTACACTACACATTATATTCTTCCCCTCTCTTCTACTGTTTTTCTGTTCACCTCTTTCCACATCACATCTTCTTTTCTGCCTTCTGCTTTTTTCTTTCTCTGTAAAAAAACAATAAAAACAACAATAACAGTAACATCATTAACCTTTTACATGAGAGAATTCATACTTATCCCAAAGAGGGTTGTAATTAAACGGAGGTGTAATTCATCACATTTCATTATTAATGTTATAACACCTTTATATTTGCTCATCCTACCATAAAAGGTAAAAATGTTTGTGCTCTACCTGTTTGCACCTTAAAGCAGGGCTCACTTTGCACCCTTCGTAGACTGGATTGGTCACAATCATTGCAGCCACTCATCCATTACTGATTACACCATATCATAAATTAAATCATTTCACGTTTAGACTACATACAGCAAGGTAAAATTGTGCAACTTAAAAAAGATGGAACCTGTCTTTTATGGATGTATCAATATATGATTAGATAAATACAAGTGAAACTTCAATATGTTTAGCAATGTTAGTTCAGTTCATAGCATAAACCCCATATATAAACATATAAAATAAGAGAAACCAAAAGGGCCATAAACGTTTATTTGTTCATTCATTTATTTTTGAACAGGTTATTGCAGTCTATTGAATGTAACTGGATTTTACCCTTTTGTCATAACCTGGTGTCATCACATGGTGGCAATGCAGCATTACCAATGGTGGATGTCGGGTAGCAGCGTGTGTTTCCATGACAAGGTTGTTATGCCTTACATCCACACTGGGTGTCACTCCCGGATCAGCTGTTTTTGTGTGAAACTGCAAGGCTGACCTTCCCCTCCCCCTTCTCTGTCTGCCAGATCTGCACAGGTTTGCACCATCATGTTTGCTGAGGCTGAAGCATGCATGTGCGAATGAGGCTGGCTTCTGCTCCACCTCTTCCCCAGCTCCATCGCCGGCGTCTTGTGCTCTGCATCCCTCTGCGGAGGACTCGTCAGTGCGGCTCGGGCTGTCACAGCCGTAGCAGCTTCATCAGCATCACTCCCTCATCTTCGCCTGCAGCATCCTCGCCATCCTCGAAAGCATCCTTTTCTCATAAGCATTCCCACACTCCTGAGCTGCATACACCCCCTCTCTCCCACATCTCTTTCCTCCAGCATCGCTGTATCACACAAGACAGCAGCCAGACAGTCACATCCTGGGCTCAGTTGGGCTTGCCATTGCAACAGTCCCCCTCTCCCGTCCTCTTCATCATCATCCACTCTCCGAAGCATCGTTTAGGAGAAAACAGTCAAGCTGTCTCTTCTTCCCGTGAAAGTGTCTGTTGGCTGGGCAGCTGGTCTTCCGCTGTCCCTCTGGAGGATGATCCTGTGGATGAAAACAGAAGAGATGGCCCTGGGGGAGCTGCTGGAGAGGCTAAGGACGGTTACCCAAAGCATAGGTGAGTGACAACAGCACAATCAATATCAGCAACCGTCCCTGCTCATTTTATTGTTGATTGCAGAGGATTATGCATGTTTATACATGCATCTGTATACAGTCACGACAAAAGCTAATATAGTATTTGTTGCCTGGTTGAATTTAGGACAAATAAAGGTGGAGTAAAATGCAGGATGATCATCTCAGTGAGCTACAAATCTTTATTTCTGCAGAAAATCACTCCAGGTTTAATGTGCTGCTGTTCAAGCTGTTCCTGCCTCAAGCCAGACAGGCGTTTGGCCAATAAGCTGTGTTTTTGTTACAAGACCTGCTTATACAGTTTATGCTTGCTGCGAAGAATTTCATATTGACCCATATTATTTGATCCAGTAGGAGAAAGGTAGACTGTGGTGTTGTGACACAAGAGCTGAAATGATTTGTTATGCACTCAGATTTTGATTTTATGTTAAATCTGCTGTGTAATCTATACATTGATGTCTTCAATATATGTGAAAACACAGTAGACAAGATCATTCGAGCTGTGATACAATACTGTACCTCCTCAGTACCCCACCCTAAGCACTTAGAGGATTTGTGTGATCAGAGGATGACCTATATATGTAAATGTATGGTCTTATTCCCTACTGTTGCCCTCCACTGATCATTTAACATGGACTTGCCACCTCGGGTAGCCACATCACTTCTTCGATTTTCTGCTTGCAGCTCTGTGTTATTGTGTTTTGTTCAGAGCTCCACTGTGTATGCTCATGGCCTTTCATATTTTCTATGAATAATCAAAGCTGCTGCAGGGAAACATTTTAGGCCCCTCATTTCTGACTGCAGTGCAAATTCATTACACACTCATGGAAAAGAAAGCTATTTTAGAGTCCTTTCTAGCTGGCATGAGAAAACCTTCTCCAGACAGTCGATGTGATGTCGTGATCCTGCAGCCTTGTCGTTTATTGCAACTGACTGAAGGACAAATGCTTCTCCTTTGTCCAAACTAATGCCACTAATATGATTGACTGATCCATATTTGTGATGATTGCTTCTCTTCTCTTTTGATCCATTTATAGAGATCTCCCTATTTCCACCCATTGCTAGCACACTGCTACTCCCACATGCATGAATGCACCCACACGCACACACAGCACAGTTTTGCACCGTACACTTTTCATTTCATGTTGTGTTCATGTTGTTTCATTGGTGGTCAGTGATGCTGATCTCGTTTAGAGAAGCCACAGCTGCTCATTTTGTCATGTTGTATTGCAGTTTGTTTCATTTGAGCTGTATCTGTCGCAACTGTGTATGTACAGCTGCAGGGTGTGTGTCAAAGAGAGAGAGTGAGAATGTCAAGGAAATGAGCTTACAGTTAACAAACTGGATTATACATTTGTATAATTCTTGAATTTTCTATGATGGTGAGGCTAGAGTCATTAATAGAGCAGAGTGGGCTCTCGCTCCATCTTCCTACTTAGCACCAGAGATGGTGAAAGTAGTGAGTGGGTGGATTTGAATGAGGAGGGCCTGTGGCTGTGGCCAAGGTAGAGACATTAAACCGAACAAACTACAGCTCTGAAAGAGAATTATGAGCTGCATCTCTCGACTCCAGACGTGAAAACAAAATTAAATGAAAATGATGACACTTTGTTTTTGTTTTTATACATGCAGGCAGTAAGTGTGTGACATTATACCAAACATTTGCAGAAATGCAATCATCACTAGCACTCTGTTTATAGGGAAATGTGACAGAAATGTGCTGTGGCAGGAGGATGAGAGCAGTATTCGGCTCAGAGGAAAGACTCTAACACTGATCACAGAAGACAGCAGAGAGGAAGAGAGAGCGAGGAAAAGAGAAATTCAGGGAAACAAAATCAACTGAGGATGAACAAGAGTTAGCATTGTCTAATCTGACAAACTGCTCTCCTCTCCTGCGTTGAAAAGGAGCTATTCTGTTATAAATTGTAGAAAACAATCCCCTGTCGTCTTCCTTTTCCCCCATAGACAAAGAAACTGTAATACACCTTGCCTCTTGTATTAGCTGCTGGTCTTCAGCTGTATCTGCTGTGAACATAACCGCATGTGAAGTAATCTTAAACTGATATAAAATCAGGAACATCTATTCGTGTTCAATTTTCTTTTTTTTATCCCTTCCAGCCATCTATCAGTGTAGCCAGTCAGTCAGCAGTGAGTGGGCAGAGCAGCTTATCACATCTCATGTGCTGAATTGAAACGTGTAGCCTGTTTTTTCATTTCATATCAATAAATAACTCTGGTTTTCTGCTGGTTTTAACCATATTCACAGTATTAGTTTACCCTGTTAGCATGCTATCATTTAAAAAATGGGCAATAAACATTGAAGTGTAGTCATAGCTAGCAAACTCTTCGATAGGCATTTCACTCAAAACCACAAATGCCAATCATATGGTAATGGTTCATCCTCATAGAGCCATGAATATCTGCACAAAATGTCATCGCAATTGATCTGATAATTGCTGTATTATTTCAGCGTGGACAAAGAAAGAAAACATTGCCAGCCACTCCCTTAAAATATGATGGAGGTTAAACCCTCATAACCTATAAATAAAAACAGCAGAAGATCAGTAAGTTATGAAAATTGTTACTTGCAGCTGTAATCACAGACAAACTCTCTTCGACTCTCTAACTGGGCAGTTGACCTACTTCTAGTTGATTTAAAGGGACACATCCAGTTCAGTGAGTCACAGGTCTCAGCTTTTCCAGCAGGATTGTGTTCATCTGCTGTCCGTCATGCTTGCGGGGCTGTTTATTTGTCATGCAGTAATAGTGACAGATTATATGTTGTGGCTAGAGGTTTCTATGTGCTGAGTATGGCTAATATGTATTCACACCTCTCCGCATTGTGCGAGAGACTGTCTAGTGGTGTACTTGCTGCTGAGCCAGGAGCTGAGGTTTCTAAAAGCGTCTGAGCTCCAGGCAGCTAAGCTGTCTCACGAGTTCATGGTTACTATTCAATCTCAGTCATTTGTTATTGATCAGTCTCCTCACTGTTGCACTGTTTTAGAAGAAGAAGAAGATTCACTTTATTAATTTATTTATTTATTAATTGATGGAAAGCAAAACAAGAAAGGTTTCTAGATCAGATATACTGTATGTAAGAAGTATTGTTAACATAATGTGGGTGTCAGGTTCCTTGCTAGCTTGAGGTCAGGGGTTCATTCAGCCTGCTTAAGTTAGCTGTGTCGTTCATCCCTGAAGGCAGAGCAGGTGTATAGCCAGATGGATCCAGCAGGTCACCATTAGTCTGCAGGTAGTCAGCTGTGATCAGACGCAAGTAGCCAGAGCCAGCAAAAGTGCTTGGATAATATTATATTCACTTTACTTTGTTAATGACAATATATTGAGATGTTCCTATCAAACAAAATATTATACATTTTAAGTGGTTACTGAGGAATTTGAAAGCCTTATTTGAAATGTTTTGCCTTAAATTCTTATAAACACCAGGTTTTTCATTTGCTATCATGATATTTGTCGAGAGAAACAATATGCTTATGTAGCAAACCTGTTGTGCTGACGTTAGCATTTAGCTCAGAGCACCTGATAGAGTCACTAGCATAGCTTTAGTTTTGTTGTTTTATGATTTGTGATGGACTACAAAGCAAAAGTCAATAAAGGACAATGCATGAAACATACAAGAGGTGGGAGATGCCTCATAGGAGGGATCAGACCTGATTAACAGGGGGAGGAGGGGATCACAGAGAGATGGAGGGTTGCGGGTAGATGGCTGATGTTGTGTGTCTCAGCCTCCTCATCAGTATGTGTGAGAGTGCAGCTCCTCTCCCATCTCTATTCTAAGCCTATAAACTGCAAGCTGCCTTATGCTTGCCAGCTTTAACCACACAAACGAGACCAAACTCACACTGACACACATAAACACACACATTTAAAAGCCTGCCAGAAACATTCCTTCTTTCTCCCATCAAAGACGACCCTCTTCGTTTGCTCCTCCACCTCGGTTGCGGATAACATATGGAGCATCAACACACCCTGAGTTGTCTATGTTCACACAAACGCCACAAAGTGTTGCAGTATTTCAGTTTTGCAGTTTTTATGCTTTTGCCCTCTTTCCTGGTTCACCAGGAATGAATACATGGAAGAACCTTGGAAGATAGAAAGAGGGAAAGAAAAGGCAGATTAGTTGAGGAATAGAGGAATATAATTAGCCTAAGCAGCAGAAGGGGATTTGTGCTCTAGCGGCTGCCCTCTGCTCCTGCCCCCCTCAGCACCCTCCTCCCCTCTTGTCCTTCCTTAGAAACCTATGCCACTCTGAGCTGTCAATAGTTGCACTTGCAAGGAGGTACGAGTGCACATTAGAGTGAGAGTGTGTGTGCAGAGCAGAGCTGGGCCCATTCTCACCTCCAGTGATTCTTTCAGAGTTTGTGCAGACAGTGACTCAGCTTTTTTTTTTTTTTTTTTTTTTGTTCTGCCAGCATTGCACTTTGCTTTTTCATCAAGTCCCCAATGTGGCTCTGCAGAGGACACTGGGCTTATATGTAGCCAGTGCAGACATACACTCACAGGATGCGTTTGAGAGTATCTTCTCTTGTTTTTTCGAGTGACCTGACTTATTGCAACAAAGACGGTCCTTCCTATGCCTGCAACTGGAAGCTGCGCTTTGGAGTTTATTAGAGTGTGCAGCGGAGCTTTGCAGGTGCAGCAAGGGGTCTCTCTGGATGACAGAGTTTGATTGAGTGTGTGAAACCAGCAGCCAGCACTCATGTCTCTGCATGAGTTTTTGCGGGAGGGCGGTGAGGCGTCGTACCGGATGATGAACCGACTTAGTCATCTGATCCAGAACCTGGACATCTCTGGATCTCCTTTTCCTTTTAGCCCTGGCAGCCGCAAGAACTCCTGGAGAGAATGGGATGGTAAGACCAACAGAGGAAGGGAGACAGTGTGTGTGCTGGTATGAATGTTTCTGTGCACTCAGCATGCTTACGTATAACTTTCCAGTGTTCGTAAAACTACATGCTGTGTGTGTGTTTGTGTGTGTGTGTGTGTGCGCGTGTGTGTGTGAGTTATGTTTCTGATTGAAGCTCTGGCCAGAGTTCTGTGGGGCATCATGCCCAGAGCCTCACACAGTGTTTCCTGTGGGCTTCCCTTGCTCCCCACTGGGCTGTTTCTGTGTCTTTGTGTGTATAACAGTTTGTGTCTGTGCGAGTGCGTGACTGCGCAGCCTAAACAGTCGATTCAGTTTCCAACGCACAGATCTCTGCAGCTGCACCGATATTTTTCCGTGGCAGGAGCAGATTCTTCAGCAAATGAAGAGAACTGCAGCACGCAGCACCTCAGCAGCAGACGAGCTGGTGCAAAGGAGTGGGAGCTGCTGATAAAAGCTGCTGAGTTTTCAAGTTGGTGTCCTTTCAAGCAGAGTGTTACCACTTTGAGACCTTGGTTTGTGCCTCTGCATAGAAAAGGACTTTCCCAGGTCTCACTAACACGCAGGGAGAAAAGCATGGTGAGGAGAACCAGGAGGAGAGCTTCTCAATGGGACAGTGGGATGCCAATGGTTCCTCTTAAGCCACGTGAGTCAGGAGATGTATACATGGTATTTTTCTCTCTGTGTGAGGGAAGAGTGCTTGTGTATTTTTCTGTCTACAAAAAGCTGAGTTTGTCTCTTTGTGAGTGTGTAAGCTGTTTCCCTAAAGCTTGCTGACACAAAGCATGTGAAGACCTTACCTTTTCTCATTTTAGTGAAGCTGCCTCATTTTTTCCCAAGGTTGTCCTCAGATATTTATGTTTGCTCTGTGCCCGGATGAATGTCACTGCTCAGAATGTATTGTTGTGCCAGGCACTTATGGAGTGTCTGTATATATGTGCAGTATACGCATATGTGCTGGCAAACATGTATTGGACATAAATGCGCGTTGTTCTTGTGTGCTATGTTTGTCTGTACCTCCAGCTGTGTGGTTTCTGTTTAAGCTCTCATTTTGTCCCAGCTCTGTTGAAGTCATTAGCCATGAGGTGAATCCATACAAGAGGAGAACTATGTTGTTGATCTAGTGGATGTTTGGTTTTAAAGGCTGAGGCCAGTGGGCACTGGTATTGCAGGAAAATTTGGGAGAAAGGTATATTTTTCACCTTTTTTAGAATAGTTTTTGTCTACTGCTTGCTTTTTTTTTTAACACATTCATGCAAAAACTTCTGTGCCCTCTGTATGACATCTATTGTCTGTCTGTCTGTCTTTGAAGAGGAACACTCCTCTGTTGCATTTAGGCATTTGTGATTTGGGGACAATGTTTGTGGGTGGGAAGCCAGTGAGGGATCACATGATGATGATGTTGGCTTTGGCAGTGAGGAAAACGTACCTTTGAGAGATTTAGCACTTAGAACCTATCAAATACCGATTGTGACATTCTTGCCATCATAAAGGCCTTTTTGAAAAATATGATCAATAATTGATGTTGCAGATAAAAATTTTATTTTTAATTTCTACATCTTCCTTTTTAAAAACCTATATTACCCACAATACAACTTGGCCATCCACGACTCAGTCTCCTATACGTAAACAGAGGTGAAGAGTGGGCCCCAGAGGTGTAGTCACTTCTTTCTAGCTCCACATCCACTTATATCATTAGTAGTCGTAGTAATATATAATATACAGTACGCAGTGCCTTTAACAAGGAGAAAACAAGGATATCAATAAAAGGGTTATGTGTTACAATGAGCTATATCTCATTTCATCATTTAATTTAAAAATATCTTTTTCTGGCTTTTTGATTGATTTTTGATTTCTGAGCTTGAGGGAAAGTGTATTTGATGCAGTAGTTGATCTCAGTGCTGCAGTACCTGCTCACAGTGAATTACTGTCTCTAAAGTAGACTCAGACTGTGAGTTGGTCACCGTTCTGTCCCTTTGTTTGAGCCTCTTGTTCACTTTGAGCTGCACATTTTGGCAACTTAATGCCTCTCCTGTTTATCTCTCAAGGTTTATGACACTGATAACCCTGTGCATGCCCTTGGTCATAGAGCAAACATGTGTTAAACATGACGCTCCACCCACACACAGCATGTAAGCATACGTGTAAACACACTTAACACAATCAATATCTCTTGCCTAAACCTTTTAGCACGCTGAACTTGTATAATAGCTGAATTAGCAAACAGAATGGTGTCTATTAGCTTGTTTTGGCTGAGTTATATCTCTTATACAACTCACTGAAATGGAATCTAAATTGCCACATTCTGTTAAGAAACAGTGTCTTTCTTTGAGAGGTCTCATTAGAATTGAGTCTTTCAGTGAGTTTGTAAGAATGGAGTCTTTTGAGTGGTATAACCAAGAATAGGGGCTTTGAATGGATATAGTCTGTGAATAGTTAAATGGGGATTCAGTGTAGTGTTTGAATGGGCTGGTCAGAATGGAGGCTTTGTACTTTTGGTCCACATCTCCTGAGATAAGGTGGAAAAGAGTTTTGTTGGTGTAGGTAAATGAGCACTGGGCAAAAGGCGGGGAGCTGCAGCTCCTACATAACCACTGTGACACAACATGGCATGACATAACTTAGCATACATGACTTTTTGTTTCTGTCTAGTCTTACAGAGTCAAAACTGGATCCTGTTTAGAGGTCAGACTAAGTCATACATTAGCAGGTTGGAGGTTCTGCTATTCAACTGGGAGGGGTTAGGTAATTGTCCTTTTAGGGGAGGGATAAAGGTAGCAGGGTGAGCAGGGAGGGTGGGGTAGAGTGCTACACTGTAGCTTTTGTCTACAGGGAAGGTAACCCGAGGTTGCAATAGGAAGTCCGCACAGTTACTGAGTGACGTCCTGCGGGCTGTAGAGCACCTGCAGCCTGACAGAGAGTGAGACACTGAATGTGGCGCCTGGTGAAAGGTGGAGTCAGAATGAGAGGGAGACTGTTACGATGATAACTTTTGTGAAGCTGCATGGAACAAGTGTTGCAGAAGATTAGTGAACAAGAAGTGGACTTGAACAGCAGCATGGGAGGAGAGGAGAAGGCAGACTCAGGATTTGTAATGGAGGAGGATGTTGAGGTTGAGCTAGACTCCGGCTTCTGCATGGAGGCCAACTCAGAGCCGAGTTTAGCAGGACAGGTGAGCGTAAGCTCAGACACAGAGGAGTTAGAGTGGTTTGAGGTTACAGGACAAGGAGATTCTATTTTTGCTGGTGGTGAGCAAAGAGATGGAAAAGTAAGTCCTGGTGGAGATGGAGGGAGTCAAACTCAACAGGAAGGTGAGATGGAGGCTGATTCGGGGACAGTGGAGGATGGAAAGACTGAAGCAGTACAGGTGGATGGTCAAACTGAAGAGGAAGAGTCAGAGGAAGGATTGGATGTGTGTTTGTGGCCCATAGAAGACAGTGGGGGTCCTGTGCGGATCTCTCTGGAGGAGGTGGAAAGATACTACAGATTTTCTCGCAGCTGTCACTGGCTGTACGGTAGGTGTCGGGTGTTTTATCACGTTCTCTCACATGTTTGTGCGTCTATCATAAAATGATTGTTTTCCTTGTCACTGTCTTTCATCAAACTGTTTTAACAGCGGTTGTTTTTATGGAAAGGTACCCCCCATACAGTTACGTTCTGTTATTTAAGCACTACATCATTTATCTGCCCTCTTCTGTTTGAGTTCACTTGCTCTGTACCTTTGCTCTCACCTTCTGTCAGGAAGCAGGGAAAAACATTGTATTTGCTGTTGTTGTTGCGAAATGTTGTGTCGAGTTAGCTGTGAAGTTTCACCTCATGTCTGTTAGGAGGAGAAAAAAGCATAGAGTCTGTAAATCACAGAGGAGTTTGAAGCTCTGTGTCTGTGTCTGTGTCGGTAGACATAACATTGTGATAACAATCAGCAGTGATGCTTTACTGCACCATATTTAGACAGAGCCATAGGTTCAATGCACTTATGTTTTTGAATATGTTTTGATGAGCTGCGGCAGAACAGGACAGACTATAACTGTGTTATTTCTTGTTGAACACAAACCATATATCTATTTCTTTACCATGGGGTTAAAGAGATGAGTAAGATGAACAATAGTTCACCATGCCCATCACCTCAAACGCTGCCCTTTTTAACCCTCATCTGAACCCTGTCACCCCTCCTTCATGATATTATACACTCATCTGTCACTGCTGAGCCCTATTTACTGCTTTGCTTTGTCTCTGTTGCTCCTCCTCCATCACAACTGTAAGCCCCTTATCCCCACTTGTTGCCCTCCCCCATCTCTCTGTGTTTGTGGGTGTCCATCCAGCTTCCCCCCTCACAGCTCTGAAGTGTTTAATACTCAGAGTATAAAACATATAAAACATAAAATAAAACATTTTTAGAATAATTTCAGGTTTCTTGTGAGAGAGCAGCTTCGTACAGGCAAGAAACTTTAAGTGAAGGAGTTATTTCTAAATCGAGATCAAGCCAGAAAGGAGCTCGTCCCATAGCTTGCGCATTTTGTTTTGGTCTGGTCCGATGAAGCAGAGTTTCAGGCTTCAGCTCTAGTCCTGTTTAATCTGTGTCAGTAGTGGCAGGCTGTCCAGGTGTGTGACTCTGACCCACTAACGTTTGACTCGTCACCCACAAACGTGAGCGTGAGTGGACAGTAATCCTCATCGTTAAGCCATTTAAAGAACATTAGCGCCTCAACCAGCAGGTGCTGTGTATGTGTGTATTTACTTGTGTGTATGTTGGGAATGTTGAGACACGGTTATGTTTGTTCACAATGTATGTTTTCCCATTGTCAGAGCTATGTTTTATAAGTTTAAACATTAAACACTGTGGTATCTTCTAATAATTCATCATGTAATACAATGCACACAAATATGAGTAAAAATACCAAACTTGAATTGAACCTCATTTTCAGTGAGCTCCATAATTCTTGTTTTCCAGTAAAGAGGATGTGACCTATGTATGAAGAGTTTCATTTAGACAACATCAGTTACAGTAAAACATTAATATTGGTTTTTTTCTCACATACGTGTCTCTGTTTTTTGTACAATCCTTGTGATATCATTACTTCTGAGTGACCGTACAAGGAGAAAAAAATGGTTTCACTGGCCTCTTTTGTGAGAAATACAGTAATACCTGAAACTGGCTCATCTCCTTCTATTCTAGTGGCCAGAGTGGGTTTTAATACAGTCTGAATAGTGAGTGGACATTTAGAAGGAAGAAATGAAAGTAGGAGGAAATAAGGAAGTTAGAGTGAAATGTGACCAAAAAGAGACTGTAAATAGGGACTGAAACTCAAAACATGCAGGAGGGGATTTTTCAGTAACAGAATAGCCTCTTTCTGGAAACAAAGTGCGTCCATTGCTGGCCCGGGTGGGGGGCTGGTTCTGATTTGATATGTGTGGGAGTTGCTGGGGGCAAGGTGTGGCTGGTTGAGTAAGTGAGGCTGGGTCAGAAAGTGGAAACTGACGGGGGTTTCTGTGTGAACTTGATTCCACCTGGAGCGTGTGAGCGCCTGTGAGCGCTCTGCAGATGGCTGGCCCCGAGGCAGTCAGTGGCTATTATCGACATGGCAGCGCTGCTTTACCAAGTTACAAACATCACACACATTATCATTTGTCTAGTCTTATTTCCTCTTGCCTGACCTCTGTTAAGGAGCCATATTGGTGTCCACACCCTAGCTTGAGGTTAAATTGAGAGAAGAGGAAAAGGAAGCTGTGTCTTAAATAGAATCTGTAGATATCAGACTGTGGTCTCTAATCAATATCTGTTAAGTGCAGATGTCAGAAATAGTAATCAGCCAATAGAGGACAAGGCTGATGCAGTGGTCTGTTCCCAATAGGTCTCATAAAAATAAAAGAGACAAAACTGATTTGGTTCCAAGGTCGGATCATTTTTCCAAAGACAAACATTAAAACAGAGCCTGGCAGAGTCCGTGAGGTTGAGCGATCGATAATGTTTGTCCAGCTACAGGACAGGTGTTTAATTTATGATAGATGAACTAGTGCAGCCTCTGCTATATTACAAACAGAGGCATCTCCAGTGGAGGAGAAGAAACAGATTGCTGTAAGTGATGAGTGTCACTGAGTAGCACCTGAATCTCTATGTCAACCTCACAGGTCTCCTGCTGTCAAATAAGATTTAAAACCACCTGCTTCAGTGAGCAGAAGCATCTGTGATGTCAACTTGGCAAAGGCGTTCTGATGTTGCCATGGTCTGTTGTCTAAGAGCTCATTTGTTTATCTCGTATAGTGATAGTTCATATCATTAACTCAAAGGCCCTGGACACTTATCTTTTTTTGACTATGAGCGACAGAAAGATTCCTGCTGTTTCCTTCTAATCAGGTTTCAGCAACATTAGATTCAAAGTCTAATGTCAGTTTTAGAGGTCATTTGATCATTTGCTTATGTTCCCTGCAGTAACCTATTATAATCTAATATTGAGTCCTATATTTACCCATTCTTTTGCGGCTTCTCACATTTTTGGGTCACTGTAACACTTAACACACTAGTTGTCTGTTTTGGAAGCATCTACTTCTATTTTAAATCACATTTGCCTTTTGATCCTATTCTAAAGCACTTATTATAAATCACTTTGGACGATGTGATTTAATGTAATTATCATACCACTTAAAGTGGAACATAAAGGTGTTTTTCTGGTATGCGGGAAATCTAATAAACAGGCAGCATTCATGTTAGCATTCACCCGCTCACAATCACAGTTTTATAAACTGATATCATCAGAGAGGAAATGAAGCACCAATACACACAAACATAAACTGTGTGAAGAATCTTTGCCCGAAAACAGTTTTACATGCAGCCTAGTAGACTTGGGGATCAAACATTCAGTCGTCTGATTACCTCTATGTCTGAGCCTCTGGCAGAAGCAACCTAAAATCATATGGTTAAACTGTCAGTTAAGTAGAAGAGAATTGCACTTTAAGTCCTTTGATTTTTACTGATTGGCTGAAACCTTTGATTGATGTTGTTTTGACACAGAAGGCATGGCACCAGCTGGTCTCAGAGAAAAAAGGTTCAAAGGACGCAGGAGACTGAAAATGCCAGACCAAGACGACACACTTCAGTGAATCCTGTCCCCAAACAGTTTGGGTTTGGGTGTGTGTGTGTGTGTGTGAGAGAGAGAGAGAGAGATAGAAAGCAAGCAACCAATGAATGTCAGTGTAGTGATCCCCTCAGGCCAAGTCACCTGACAGATCTCATTGCCAAACAAAGACTAACAGCAAGCCTCCTTGGCTTGTTTAAACCGGAATCAGAGGAGGGCTCAGAGTAAAGGGGCTGTGCCTGTACAGAGACAGACAGTCAGGATACAGGATAGAGAGGGAAACAGAATCTGCAACAATGATGGACATTTTTTGTGATGAACTCAGAATGAAGCCAGATTAAGTGGATTTGTCTTGGCCTGGCTCTGAGCCTGATGTCACTACTCAGCCCGGTGTCACAGGGCAGGTATGGTCCCACACTCAGAGAGTTGTGCTGTGTACTCATCTCTGTCTTGTCACTACAGTTCTCATTGTGTATGTATCTTTGGGCGTGCAGTCTATGTGTGTTTTTCTGATATTTTCTTGTTGCTTTTGAAGCAACAAGAGCGTACAAGAAAGCAACTCGAGTACTCTGAGTGCTACATACTGAATTCACACATTTCTTCTGACACTTCAGGCTCCACCATCCTCAACATGTGGGAGTCAGAGTATATATCTATAGTGTTGGTCTTATATTAATAATTATTGTTAAAAAATGCTTATGAACTACTCTACACAATACCCAGTGTGTTAATGATGTGGTCGTTCTGTCTGATTTGACTCAGGAAAAGAAAGCAAACAAAGTCAGGCTAAGATGAAAAGTCAATATTGCTCTTTCCTGTTACTTTGACTCACCGGCCTGTTTGAGAACCCGTTTAGACGACGGTGTCTGTCACTGTGAGACAGCCCCTTCCTAAATCTTCCGACTTTTCTGGCTTCTCCTCATCACTGTGCATTTGAATTTTCACACCTCCAGTCTACTTTAACTGAACTGCAATAACATTATTCAGTGTACAGCTCCATACAGCTCTCAAGCCCTGGGGATCTTTGCAGGATAGAAGTGCTTTTATACAGAAAATGGAAATATAACCAACAGGTGAAGTGCCCAGTGCCTCATTTTTTCCTTGACTCTGAACTTTATCAGATCCGTCTCTATGTGGTCTCGTAGCTTTAATAACATGGACGCCCACAGAGCCCCATTTGGCTGGAAGTAGAAATAAAATATACGCCTACCTTTAAACATCCACCTTGGCAGATGCAGCCAGTAAGTGAACCATTGGTTTTCAGGTTCTTCAGCAGTGCTGCTGAGCTGTCCTGATAGAAGGCATCTTAATGTTTACATACCAAAATGCCCCAAGGATTGATACTGAAAATGACTTTACCTCACAGGAGCTGGAGCACACTCATTCCCATGGGACGCTTGCTATGATGCCTACTTTTAAAAGTCACAACAGACAGCTGTATAGTTCAGTGAAACATGACGCAGATGAAACAGCACAGCCCTTATAGATCTTGTTTTCTTCTGGGATAGAACAATTAGAAAGAGGGGGTAATATGTGTTGTGTTTTTATGTTGGTGAGTCCATTGAAATACATGTTAGTGACTCAAATGGGGGTTTTTATGTTCTGAGGATGGATACAGCAGATCATGAAGTGGATCTTAAATTGTATTCACGTTGTAAAATAATTCAGTGGTGCACCCTTTTAGCTAATGTAAACATGGAGTGTGTGTGTGTGTGTGTGTGAGAGCAAAGCGTCACGACTGCACTTTGCCAACTTTCAGCATTGATCTGTTTTGCTTTTCGCTCAGTTCTCATTTTCACACCAGACTGTGTCTCGTTTTCCATCAATATTGAAAAGTCTCTAAAAAAGCAGAGCATATGATGTGTATTTTAGAGAGACGGTTTATGTTTGATGCATATTCATGAGGCCCAGCAGGTGACAGACACAGCTGTGTATCAGACCTTTATGGGTGAACATGAATCTGCTTTGTCACATTCATTTTGTCAGAGTAAATCTAACCACTTAGACCACAATGGAAATGTACTGTGTTTTCCTGTTTTCACGTAACTGTAACAATGTCCAACACGTAAACAAATACATGGCCAAAAAGTCACTGGCTAGACCAATTATACCCCCCATGCCCTGTGAGTGTCTGCCCCCCAGCCTGCAGTATCCAGAATCTCCATCTCCTACTGGGGTAATTAACCTTAAATCTGATTATTCTAATCCTTATGAGGGTGGACTGAGGGGACCTATAAGACTGTTAATTTATCAATACTGTAGGTTATCTACAACAGAACAGATCTGTGAGGATCTAACAGCAAATCTCCAGTGGTCCAGGGATCATTACCAACCTTAATGTACTAGAAATGGTGCTGCTGGAACACAACAGGCTAAATCCTCCATATAGTATTTAACCCAAAGCAGCTCTTTATATTGCCTTCATTTGTTGGTTATGCATGAAAAGAGTCACATGAAACCAGTTGTATAAACATTGCTTGATAATAAATGAGACATGGACTTCATTCTCCCTTTCTACTATACATGTTCAGCTCTGATGTCATTAATATTTGCATTGCTGTCTTTTTTCTCCAGATGAGATCATGCAGCTGGACAGCAGTCCCCTCCGTGCTGCAGACATCACCCCTGACCTCAAGAGGCAGTTTGCCTTCCTTTCAGGTGACACTTCTACATCTTTCTCAGTGTTTGTGTCAGTCTGGGTCTATGACGATCTGCCTTTGTACTTTCTTTTACTTGGCAATATTGCCTCATCTACTGCCTGTCACTTAATTTCTTAGTCTTTCTCTCTCTGTCATCTAAGGTTTATTTTCATTTCATTATACAAAAAATAAAGTAAAATACTATTTTTTTGATCCAGAAAGACACTGATCTATAAATTACATCAATACATATTTCCCAGTGTGTTAATGATGTGCTCATTCTGTCCGATTTCCCCTGTGACAACAGAACACAGTCAGACTTATAAAAAGACAGACAGATAAAAAGCAAATATTGCTCTTAACTGTTACTTTGACCCACCAGACTCTGTTTGAAAGCACAGGATAGTGTCTGTGACTGTGATACACCAGCCTCTGGTCCCTACCTGCCACTTCATCATGATTTTCTACCTATATTTTCATTTTGACAGGCATTTTTGTCTGAATACATCTGCTGTCTGCCAGTTAATTTCCTCATTAGCTTACCACTAATAGCCTCTCCTTTCTTCAACCCTAGCACAGTTAATGTGAACTGTTGGCAGTTATGATTTGCTATTCAAATGTCACCTCCTTTCTTCCTCTTCACTGGTCGTCTGGTTTTGGTGTTGCCTAATTTGTGTATCACCTAATGCCTCTGCATGTCCAGATTATGATAATAATAATCATGTTTTCGTCTCCACAAGTGTTCACTGTGTTTCACTGTTGGAGGCTTCATTTAAATAGAATTCCTGTGATACATATTATATCCATCCCTACAGTACTGTAAGAGCTGTCCGCTCTGTGTGTCAGAGGTGACCTTGTGGCTGCTGCTGAGTCGGGAACCATTTTGCAGACAAAGATCTAAGCAGACGTTGAAACCATGACCATGCACTTGCTGTTGCTATAGCGATGAGAGAAGAAAAGGCAGACAGATTGATATTCCAGTCACATGCGCTGACAGAGCAGCTGTTCCAAACAGAGTGTGTTTGTGTGTGTGTGTGTGTGTGTGTGTGTCTTTGTAAGAGGTGTGACTGAATGTGTTGGCTGGTGTCAACATCTTTCATTGTGTACAAACATTGCAGACGTGATGTGTCTCACCTCTTTGTTGTTGTGTTTTTTCTCCTGACATCCTCTTTCATTTTTATTTTGTCAATTAATGAAGAATATGAATATAATTGAAAACTAAACTCTTGTCTGAAAATGTGGAATGATGCCACCTATGTCACCTTTTCAGTGATTTTCATATTAATTGTTAAAACAGCTGATTAGGAGCCTTATTCTTTCTTTTTTTCCCTGTTTATTGCTGTGTGTTTTAATATACAGAGTTATTAGGCTATAGCATTTGTTATGTTAGACATACAGCAGTTTTTTTCCCTGCACACCCTCCTGTCATCACAAGAACAGCTTCAACATCAGCGCCCCCCTGTGTTCACAGCTTCTTCCTTAGCTTTCCTTTCCTGTACTCTGACTGTACATGAGAGGAGATTATCCTTGTCAGACTGACTGACAGACAGCAAGACCACTATTATTGCTTTAAATGGTTTCATCTTTGCCTCATATATTAGACTGACCCATATTTTGAGTGTTATACTGATTTTCTATGCTGATTAACATATGTAAATACCTTACTTAATTACTACGGCAATCATCAAACAAATATTTGTTTTTGTTTTCTAGGAGGAAGAGGAGATAATGGCAGCCCCATCATCGTGTTCCCAGAATTCCCAGCGTTCGGTGAGATCACTGACAGAGAGTTCCACAACGTGCTGACCTACCTGACAAGTGTACCCAGGTAAAGTCCCTTACAAACTGAATACCACACATACAAACATACACACAACAAAACTGAGATTATTTAACCCTAACCCTACCACCCTGTTTTCTCTTGATTCTTTCCACTACCTCCTTTTCCTGTCTTCAATTCTTGTTCATCAAAACTTAATTTTTAACATCCTCCATGTTAAAACATTTCTATGTGCAGTCTGCATGTTCTATGGCTTTCCTCCATGATCCAAAGATATTAATTGAGTATAGGTAGATGTCATGAAGTGACACAGGCAACTGAGATGAAAATGACGTTTGTGAAAGTGCCTCACTCACACCTTGTGTACACAGTCTGCCAGTAGGTGGCAGTGGAAACTCAAACACTAAGTCACTGCATGAAGACATTGGTGGCAGAGGACCTGCACTGTGGATGAGACAGGCTGTGTAAATAGATATCTGTAAGAACAGAGTGTTGTGATTCCTCTATTACTGAGATGTCAAATTAATAACCCGGGCTTTATCAGTCTTCTGCAGACAGTTGTTGTTCACATGGATCCACCACATGAAACCACATGGGGGAGGGAGATGTATGAAACCATCCTTTTCTCCAGTAATTCCTCAACAGAACTATCACCAGTCTCATTTCTCAAGCATTTGTTGTTTTTTGGTATTTTCCTAACAATTTAGTCTTGCTTTTTCATGATGTAGCTCTCCCTCAGGCTGTCCCACCCTTTCTTCAGCGTGCCTAGACCGGCTAAGTGCATAAGAATAGAAACTGGCTGTTTCTAACTGAATAATGCATATAGACAGCTGAGCAGTGCTCTGAAGGAAGTGTGTGATAAATTCACATGAACACCTGTTCACACGGGCATGTGTCTACATGAAGGCGCATGTGCTTGTGTATGTAGGCGTTTAGAAAAAATGTCACTTGCTTTTAAACCAAAACATTAAAACGTTAATCGGATTAATCAGCAAGTCCGCTCTGGTTCAGCAGACGTTCATTCACAAGACATTTTTACTTTAGTCAGCATTTGACTTTTCAAAATTCTCTTGCGTAAAGTGTGTTTCTGTTCAACGTGTAGGCAATGAGGTTAAAAGGTCAAAATCCTTTGGATCCACTGTGTTTGTCTAAATTTATCTCCTTCATGGTCTGACTGTTGAGGTCGCCAGTCATTGTCAGGGCCTCGAGCTGTGGCAAATACAGAGGCAGATGGTTTGAGCTACCTGAGGGACCGACACCCCCAACAGGACACACTCCAAGGGCCAAATATCCTGCAACCATATTTTGACCTTCAGCATCTGCTGCTGGTTCAGAACTAATACTTTTGATCATTAATAAAGGCAGACTTCATTTCTAATGAATAATCAAATCAAACTGGATATGTGCATGCTTGTTATTATTTATTAACTGTAATATTTTTTTATTAAAGCCACGTTAAAGAGATACAGTCGGCACTAATGTCCCAGAATCAAAACTGTGACTGTTTTTAATTTAATATACCAGTGCCCTTATATTCAAGCAGACACGTTCTCTGCTCTGTTCAGTACAACAGAGGAGGGGGAGGTGCAGCAGCGTGTGTGTTGCTATGTCTGCATATGCATTCATGCAGCAAATTTCCCTCATCTCTGCATATCCATTAGGAAGAGCTTTTTCACAACTCACAGCTTCACACTTTGTCCCAGGAAATCCAATTATTATTGGAACACTCGTGCATGTGCAGCAACATCGCCAGGCAACTTCTATAAATATTTAAATTAGATTTTATATGTGAGACTGTGTTTGTTAACAGTTTATGATAACTACATAAAAAATATGCTTTACAACATCCATGTGCCCATTTATGATTTTTGTTTGCGTTTACCGTAATATGACTACAGAATCTCGCAATGATGACTATGATGTTTATTTGTTTGTATATAGTGTATGGTGCATTTGAGCATTATTTGCATTTTTATACATTAAGTCCCAACAAAATTAAAACAGACAGAACAGATAACAGATATGAAAACAATATTATTGGGGTTTTTTTTAATATACATATATATACATTCACGAAAACATATAATAGTTAGTCACCTGACACACACAACACTCAGCATCATCTTCTTCTGGTTTTCTTCTCCCAGCACCATAAACCATCCTCTCATCTCAGCAGCCGTAAATGTCTTAGAGGCAGGAAAGCTCTTGTCCCATTCTCCTCCTCCTCCTCCTCCTCCTCCTCCTCCGCTGCAGCTCAGATGTAAAGCAGTTTATGCTTTGAAAGCCTGAGTGTCTCTGAGAGTCTATGTAGATGATTGAGTACGGAGGTAAGAAGTGGGTATGATGGAGGAAAAGAATAGGAAAAAGATGAAAGGGGAGGGAAAGTGGAGAAAAAAGGGAAGAGAAGTGCGTCTGTGGATGTAAATGTTACAGTGAGAGGCAGACATGGATAAACATTCTGTATTTTGCTCATAAATGAAGCCCCCATGCCTACAACAGCATCCTCTATCTGTGCGTCCCCTCCCCCAACATCTGTAAAGATCTGCTGACTGGTTACTTGTCCTGCTTATCACTCTGCAGCTCTCCTGTGATAGGGCTGTGACTCTGCAGCTCCCAGTGTCTCATTGGATGGCCAATACATGCAGTGCAGAGAAGTGTGTGTGTGTGTGTGGGGGTGTCTGGATGCTGTGATGGACTGAAACATTTGGCTCCATCTCCTTTAAACAGCACAGCAGGCTGGGATCGGAGACACATCCTCCTCTCCTGTGTTTTTATTTTGCTTTTATTGACCCAAGGACCGCTTTTGTTTTGTTGCAGAGTAGTGGACATGAAGGAAAATACTTGATTTATTGGATATACGTTCCTACGTACATGCATCTATGCTGCAGCAGCACAGAAGTATGCACAGAAGTATGAACAGGGGAGCTCACCAGTGAGCTGCACGTGCAGTTGCCATTGATTGTCAGTGGTGTGTGAACCATAAAGCCCACCTCTCTCCTGGGACCCGAGAGGACAGCAGTGGAAGGGGGGCCAAGGGAGAGAAGTGGGGGGCTGGAGGCTGATGGCCAAGAAATCTGGAGGTGCTTCAGAGGATCTCCTTTCACAGACTGCAGCAGCTGTCTAAGAAGATAACGAGCAACAAAACAACGAGCTTTGAATGCATATTATCTTTTCCACTCTTTCACTGAGCACAGGGCGAAGGAAAACTGCATTTTGTTGTTGTTTCCTATTTTCCAAATACTTTTCTGGCCTTTAAAATGTCTATTAGGAGTCATTATGTTGCTGTAGAGACTTTTCTTTCCACACACCCCTGTAGTGTGTGATTATACGGTGTATTTTTTCTCCCTGTGAGGTAAAAGTTGATCTCTTATCATCCACCGCACTGTAAAGTCAAGTCATCCATCTGGATATAATAGACAGGTGTTTAATTTGCACTGTCCTCTCTGTGTGTTCCAGTGTGTCTTCAACGGACGTGGGTTTCATCCTGGTCATTGATCGTAGGCAGGACCGATGGGCGGCCGTCAAGGGGACTCTGCTTCGCATCGCAGTAAGTTTGCGTATGTGTATGTACGTGTGACCATGCAGTTACTATCTGTCTGTGCTGTCTGTGCTTTGAGAGACACTGGTCATGGTTTATCAGCACCCCTTTCTCTGTCACAGCTACCACACTAATATCACTGCCAATCTCAGAGAAAGATAAGGAGGGGGTTGGGGTTAATATCAGCCAGCCCCATCCTTGAACTCTCTCCCATCACCATCACAGCCTGCCATGTGTTTCCATAGCTACAGGGACAAATTTGCCCAAAAAAAAAGACAGAAGGAGATGATTTTTCTTTTGTTCACTCATTCATTTAAATGTCTCACTTCTATCACCTCGCACAAAACAGGATTAACGCACTGAGTCTGTTTGATAAGTGCACAGCTAAAATATAGCCTACTTTAAGGGTGCTCCAGCTGGGGGAAGCCTGCAAGCCTACTCATTGTTTATATTTTGCAGTGTCATCAGTAGTTTCCAGCTCTTGCAGGAAAAGAAACTGTTGTATAAACTGTCCATTCTTTTCCACACGTAATTTAATTGAGCCAGAGAGCTGCTACTTGTAATGTCCTCTATGTTGGGAATGCAATGGTTAAAGCAAAGAGGACTTCTGCTCTTTTCCCTATTGTTTCACTTGTTCCAGTCTTCTCTTCCAGGAACTGAAATGCTTGTCTGTGTGTCATGTTTTGTGTAGTGGGTTGATATTACACATGGGCATGGGGGAGACTCACCCCCATCACGTAATTTCTCAGGATATTGCTTGTATGGGCTAAAGCAATGAGCAGTTAAAAAGCATGACTGTCTGCCAGTGCAATACATACATTGTTTATTGTTGTATATTTCGGGCACCTATAGAGTCTAAAAATGTAACTTAATCTGTACATGAAATAGTTTTGGTTAGGACAGATCCTCACGCCATCATGAACGCTGAAGGCGGCAACCCAACGCACAGATGGATATACGAAAAGACAAATATCTGAAAGAGAGAATGAGAGATGAATATCACCACCCGTGGTCTCGAGGGACATGGGCGACCACATCGCTCATTTCAAATTAAATCAAGCTTTATTAATCCCACAAGGGGGACTTTTACAGGCTGACAGGCTGGTAATAGGGGGCATTCACTCATCCCTGCAATAATGTTCTGTTTGGGGTGATTCAGACAGGCTGCTAAATGGATGATGATGAAAGCTGACTCTTTACAAGCTGCTGCTGTATATTTGTAGCGGAGACTAGTTCATGTTTACATTACGCCGCGATGTATTCACACAGCCAGGTTATTCACTCATTGTGTACAAGTGTAAGGACACGTGTGTGTGTGTGTGTGAGAGAGAGAAAGCAAGGATATTGAATGTTTACTCTGTCAAATGATTTCCTTTGTCTTTTTGTTGTGTCTTTTCTGTGTACTGTGCACACTTACATGTATATACGAGGAAGGGGCTAGGGTGTTTTAAGGAAGGCTCCCTGTTGCCGTGCATGGCTGAGTTGGATCTGATGACAGACAGAAAGTGTGTTTTATAGACTGGTCCTAATTAAGTCTGCAGAGTTCCCGTCAGTCCCTAAAGCATACGTCCTCGCTTGTCATTTATCTGGCTCTTCTTTGAGGCATTGTGTGTGTGCACACTCCTGTGTTCCTCTGTGTGTGTGTGTGTGTGTGTGTGTGTGTGTGTGTGTGTCTACTTTTATCTCTCAGCCGACCATTGACAAAGAACAAAGAACAAGTAGACCATGACCATGACTGCTAGCGACCACGGATCCAAGCACCACGGTTGAATGCGTAGAACCCGTGATATACATTTAAAGGTTAAGGCTGGATATATTCCATAGAGTTGCTCTGTCAACAAAGGCCAAAACCAACAAAGCCTCAGTGCATCTCTCAGTACGTTCTGACTTCTCAATTCTCTTTGTGGCCCTAAACCGCAATCATTCTTGCTAAAGATGTAGTTGTTTGGTCATGAATAAATATTTTCATCTTTTTTAAAAAAAAAAAAAGTCTAAATGAATTCTAAAAACAGCTTGGCACTTTAGCAACCATTACTCGTATACTCAAATCTTTTATGGAGTGTGTCGGTCAAGGGCTATATTCAGCTGCAAATGTGGTGTGTGAGCGAGGAAGACGTATGGCAGCAGGCCAGCCTATGTAACATTGCAGCTTAAATATGTGTTTTTAATAGTTTTATTGACGATAATATAGACTCTTGTCCTTCATACTCATTTTGAGACTGCTGTACATGTTCCAACCCACTAACCATAAATACACAGACTATAACAGCTCTTTGTTTTATAGTAGCACCCACTAACATGTTATAAGTAACAGCAGTATGTCCCACAATAACTTTCATTTCTCCAGATGGTGAGCAACCATTTCTGCAGTGCTCGTCCTGGTTTTGGCAGGTCAGCAAGGACAAACTCTGAATTGATTCATTAATCCCATTAACAGTGCTGGTCCCACGTGGTTTCTATTAACGATGTATACATTGTCATTTCTGCTTAGACCAGCATTCCTTAACTCACTCGGGAAGGCGAGCCAATCCAGCGAACCAGCCGTTTAGGTCATTAGCTAATTAAAGTTGCATTAACAAATGTATTGCCTCAGGAGGGGAGATCAGTGTCCACCCTCAACCATCACCCAACTGCTTTCACAGCAGTACTTACTCCGTCAAGCTGGTGTCAATCATGACATTTTAATTGGCATTTTATCGGCTTTATTGGCAGGGCTCAGTATGTGGTAGCTACATATGTAATACAGTAAATATCAGGATGTTCATGGACGTTCTGAAAGCAAAAAAAACCTGCTTTATGCTGAGTATGGCTGTACATACTGTTTTAACAAATACTTCAAAACCATATGTTTTAAAGTCTCAATGATGCCAGCTGCGTAAAGGAAATCCTGAACACGTGTGTATGCACACATGTATGAGTTAGCGTTTACTCTTTCTTCCTCATTATTCATGCAGAAGCGCCTCAGAGGATGTGAAGATTAATGTCCCTGCCACAGGACGGTGCCCTGCATCCCCCACGTCTTTCCCATTCTCTTGCACACTGCACCCTCCATGCACATGCTTGAATGTGTTTCAGGGAGTTTTCACATGGGACGCAGAGGGACGGACAAAGGGAGGAGTAATATATAGTGCGGGCTGTGAGCAGAAAGAACAGAATGTGTACTGTTCAAGTGTGATGTTTAATTGACTCAGGGTGGAGGATGGTGGAGGGTGGCTGCTCTTTTGCACAACTGACTGTCTCCATCTACTCTTTGGTTTCAGGGCTCCTTCCCAGGGAACCTCCAGCTGGTTCTGGTTCTGAGACCTACCGCCCTCCTGCAGCGCACACTCTCTGACATCCTCTTCAAGTTCAACAAGGATGAGTTCAAGATGAAGGTGCCGGTGCGTACAGTTACTCTCACCTCTAAAGACGCAGTGTCAGATAACTTAAAAGCAGAGTTAGTATGATTTTTATCAAGTACTGTGAATGTAATAGTTTCAGGTGTTTCTGTTTCCAGGTGATCATGTTGAGCTCAATAACTGAGCTGCACTCTTACATTGACCGAACCCAGCTGACTCAGGAACTCGGGGGAACTCTGGAGTACTGCCATGAGAAGTGGATCTCTCACCGCACTGTATGTACCCTGTATACACAACCTCAGAGTTCAGTAATGTAACACTGTCCCACATCGCCATTACACCATGCTTCATGAGCAAGATACCTAAATAAATACAGTGAAATATGTACATGTATAAATTATGTATTTGTGGAATGAATCTCTCCATTAAAAATGTATTTTAGTTAGTCAAATCAAAACAGCGCAGCTTCAGTAAAATATGTGGCTATTAAAAAGAGCGAGCAGGATCACTGACAGTCATCGTTGTGTCTTGCGTGCATCAGGCTATTGAGGGGTTTGCACTGATGGTAAAGAAAACAGCTCAGACCCTGCAGTTGTTTGGGACTGAACTGGCTGAAACTGAACTCCCAAATGAAATCCAGGCCACAACCATCCTGCTGAGCACACACACCAACAAGAAGGATAAAATGAAGGTAAACCCATTCACAAACACACAGTCTCTATGCACAATATGTTTGCTGTGTATATTATTTATGTATTTGGATATCACCCTCTGTCTGTAGGAGGATCTGCTGGTGGCTCTGGGTCAGGGCAGCAGGCTGCTGGAGAGCATCAATGAGCCGGTTGTGAGAGACCCCGACCACAATATGAACCAGGATGAACTGGAGAACCTGGCAACAGTGCAAAGGTTAGAAGCAGTACAGGTGATACAGATGCAGGGTGGCGACTAAAGACCAGCCCCTGTCTATGAATTCTGTAGTGAGAAAATAGCTCATTAATGTCAACAGACAGAAACTTTACTGTTTCAGATGATCAACACACCTGGTTTTGTAATTTCTCAGACAAAGCTCAGGTTCCAGCCATCATCAGCACGTAACATCAACACTGAAATAATGCACATACACTTTCTCATGTGAATGATGCTTTACAATTATCAATTTTATATGTAAAATAAATAAAATTAAAAAATATATTTAATATCTTTTTAACACATTTTTATTAATATTTTAAAAACATACTTTCTTTGTTCTGGTCATTTTTATGTGTATTAGTTAGAATTTAACTATGTAAACAATGAGATTATGGTATAGTTATCTTCTACCTTTAACCTTTTAATAACTGGACATTTAAAACACACACATATACACGTAAGATACTCACAGCCTCACAGTTTACTCTGATTGGACCATGTAACCAAGATTAATGCCAGCAGACTTGGCAGGTGAGGTCCCAGCTGTCATAACTCTGCCATCAGTGTATTTGGAATAATATTTGGCAAGGCAGTGTGCTTTGAGGTCAGTCAGAATGGTATTTTAAGCAACACTGAAGGCACTGAGTCCCATGTCAGCAGGCATTACTTCTATATAACATGCACAAAGGCAGAACAAAACACCCAGATATCTCAGTCAGCATCCCTGCTGCATGTTCTACTCTGTTCATTTCTCCTCCCACTGCTTTTGAGCTACTCAACTGCCTCTATTTGAACAATCCATCTCTGTCTCTTGCTGTCCCCATCTTTTCCTCTGCTCCTCATTCAGATTGCTGTCTCAGCTGGATGAGACAGAAAGGGCTTTCGATGAGTTCTGGTTCAGACATCAGACCAAACTGGAGCAGTGTCTCCAGCTGAGGAACTTTGAGCACAACTACAGAGAGGTGAGCTGAGCCTGTTAGCTCAGGTGAAACTGTCTGTACTAGACTTCCCCTTTTAAACTTGAACTGACTGTGGTCTGTCTGCTGCAGGTGAGAGCTCTGCTGGATCAGGTGTCTGAGAAACTTGTGACCTTCTCAGAGGTGGGGATCAGCCCGGCCCACGCTGACCATATCTTCCGTGAGCTCACCAGCTATGAGGAGAAAGTCAGTGTAAGTAATACTCAACACTTCACAATTAAAACCTTGTCAAACCACAGCATGAATACATGCATATTTTTATTATGTGGGCAAAATGAAAACCTGTTACATACAGTTATGGAGGACTGTTTTACAGCACAGCACAGTTAGTCAATAGTCAGTCTGACAGTCCTGGTAGAAAAATTGATTAACATTTAGCTTGTAATAATATTATTTCAAATTGAAAAATATCAAAATTACATTTAAGTTTTATTTTACATAAATCATGTGCTTGGCAATGTTGTGTAAGTGGGATTAAACTGACTGCAGTGAGCCAGTGAGTCGGTATTACAAAATAATGTGATTTCCAAGGCCAAATCTATAAAATATTTTCATTTTATTAATAATATGATCCAGAGCTGCAGCAAATACAGTTTTCAATCACAGTGATGAATGATGGTGGTGGTGATTTCAGGCTAATACTCAAATCCTTTCTGGGAATTTTTGTACAAGGGGAAATAAAAACAAAAAGTCATATTACACAGTATGGCTTATTCAGGTCACTATGTAGCACCACCTATGGGCAAAACGCATTCAACTTTGCAGGAACTCTCAGAACTGACAGGTGCAAAATGACATATATTTCATTCCAATTGGATAGTGAATTCAGAAGTTATGCAAATTTATGCCAAGTGGGTTTTATGACTTATCTGGGAAATTAATGGTTTGAAGGAAGACTTTTAGAGTAAATGACTGTCACTCCACTCTGGTCCACAGGAGGTGCTGGACAGAGCCTCATCATTGGCTCGTGAGGGTGATGAACTGATCCAGAACTCTCATTATGCGGAGGACTCCATCCAGCCCAAATGCAGCGAACTCAGAGTGATCAGTGAGAATGTGAGCAGCAACCTGAGGGCCAAGAAGGACCACCTCTGCAAAGCCATGGAGCTGCACCACTGTTTAGAGCAGGTAAGATGACACACACATACACACTCCCAGTGTTGTTCTCTTGTCTTGTTTGATTTTTACTGATTCTTGTTCCTCTTCTGTCCTCCGCAGGCTTCTAAATGGGTTGATGATGGTATATACCTGCTGGCGTCACAACCGGTAGACAAGTGTCAATCACATGAGGGGGCGGAGTTAGCCCTGCAGGAGCTGGAGCGTTACCTGGACAACGCGGGCCAGAACCAACTAACAGACCTCAGTACCATCTGGAAAGAATATGAGGCAGTGCTCAACCAGCAGTTCAGGGTAAAACTACCAACCAAAGAATAAATATGTTGCACGTTCATCACATTTTTCAAAAAACGTGCAGTTATTTGATTTAATGACATCATTTTTTCATTATTATTTCACCTCCTGCTCATCAGGACCAAGTAGAGAAGGTGTTTCAGAAGCAGACGTCCATGCAGGAGATGTTTGACAAGAGGAGGGTCAGCCTGAAGAAGCTAGCGGCCAAACAGACGAGGCCGGTGCAGCCTGTAGCCCCAAGACCTGAAGCCTTCATCAAATCCCCGCTCAGCTCACCTGGTCAGTCTCCACACATCCACACCCTGAACCAATTATTTCACACAATGCAGAGCCTATTCAGACTCTTCTAGAGGCTCTTATGCTCTTCACTCTTTGCACAACATTAATGTTACTCACATTATGTACAACCCTTAAAGGTACATTACCAGACTCTACATTTAGCCTCCACAGCACTTGAGCTCCTGATGCAGTGGATGGATAATACTGTACCTTTCATGTCAAATATCTTTGAACACCACATTTCAGAAACGTTCATTGCAGACCCAGAAACTCTAAGTTTGGAGATACTTGTGAATTTAGATATGTAAGTGACTTTTACGTATCCATAATATACACACTCGGGGCAATGTTTGGTCAGTGCCTTATGATTTTTATGGTCGTATTCATGATTCATTATTAATTACAGTCTATTTCCAGTATCTAAGTAGGAGTGTGAAAAGTGCCCACAGTAAAAAAAAAAAAAAGTTTGATATAGTTGGATATATAAAAAAATTAAAAAACTAAACTTGGCTATTGTTAAATTAGATTCGAGAAATCCTTGTAATAATACAATTAATATGCAATATTATAATGTAATTTTAGCATCTATTTTATTATTAAATACTTCACATATTAGTCTTTCCTCTGTGTAATACCCGCAATTTCAGATGTACATTGTTTTTTAATCTTGAGAATATTAACCCTATAAGTGTCCTTTTCATTCATTCAGAAAGCAATATCATTAAATATTAAAATATTAAATATTAAATATTAAAAGTATTTGTTTCCAAAAATGAGCAAAATATCAAAGTGTGCGCAGCATTATTTAAGGTAAAAACACATAGAAAGTGTCAGAATCAATCAGACTAGAGATTTAACCAAAATATACATTTTCATAAAAAGCTAACAAGCTTGGTGTTTCCATTTTCCATGTATTCTCTTTTTGCTCCTCCTCCATCACAGCACACAGAGCACAGCAGGAGAAACACAGCTCAGACACAGACTCTGGGAACAACTGTGAGAAAGTGAGTGAAAACTTCGCATTGTCTGTCACATCGTTCAGAAAAGTTTGTATTTTGTCACTTGTCATTCGGATCTGATGTTGTTGTTGTTTTTCCAGGGAAATGGCCAGCTGCAGAACGGAGACAGTAACAGCAGACATGCCTCTCTATCAGAGGAGGAGGAGAACCTGGCGGTGCTCAGGAGGTGAGGGGTCGACCATTGCTCTTTCATCTGTAATCAAATTACACAGCAGATGGGCTGTGAGAAAACAGTTATCTCATTACCTTTGGAGCTGTGCATCTGTGCTTTTTTATGACATTTTGTGCCCTAAACCCTTCATTTGATCTTTCTTCTTATCTCTTTTCTCTGTCTGGCTGCAGGCATGTTATGAACGAGCTGCTGGAAACAGAGAGAGCCTACGTGGAGGAGCTGCTCTGCGTGTTGCAGGTGCTCATTCACTCCACGCGCTCCATGTGCTTATTCCTGTCTGTCCATCACACGCAGAATTTTATGTTTTTGTTTCTGTGCGTTTACAGGGATACGCCTCTGAGATGGATAACCCGGCAATGTTTCACCTCATGCCTGCTCCTTTGCAGAACAAAAAGGAGGTGCTGTTTGGCAACATGCCGGAAATCTACCACTTCCACAGGAGGTGAAGGAGCGCCATCTGCCTGTGATTGATGATATCAGTGCATAGTCTAGTGTTGTTACTCTCACTGGTGCAGGTGTTTTATTAGCTGTAGGTGTAGGAAATGCATTGCAACTTACAGCCACTGCATGCTGCTTGTAATTTTTTATTTTTAAACATATTTAATTCAATTATTTTTTTCTCTCATCCTTTATCAGCTTTTTCTCTCTCATCAATAACCTGATTCTGTCATTTTCAGGACGTTTCTAAGGGAGTTGGAGCAGTACACCGACTGCCCAGAGTTGGTTGGAAGGTGTTTTCTAGAGAGGGTGAGTGAACTGTGAGATTTTTCAGGCGCAAATGTGCTGATGAAGAGTTCCCTTGAACGCAAATGGTTTCCCACTCTAGATGACAGACCTGCAGATCTACGAGAAGTACTGTCACAACAAGCCTCGCTCCGAGAGCCTGTGGAGGCAGTGCTCGGACTGCGCCTTCTTCCAGGTGAGCAGGCAGTCAGCACATTCAAGTTTTTAAGTAAATATTCTCTCCTGTGTTATTATTCTATATTATTTGTATGTTATATGTTATGTTCTTTTTTCCCCTCCATCAGGAGTGTCAGAAAAAGCTGGAGCATAAGCTGGGCTTGGATTCCTATCTGCTGAAGCCTGTTCAGAGGATTACCAAATACCAGCTGCTACTGAAGGTGCAATACTCTCTGCTGGCCATAAATCAACTAGATAGTCCATCTGTGTTTTCAGTTGAAATTCTGTTTTTCATCCTTTGCTATGAGCTGCATGTTTCTGACTACAGGAAATGCTCAAGTACAGTAAGAGCTGTGAAGGGGCCAATGACCTGCAGGAGGCACTAACCGCCATTTTAGGCATCCTCAAGGCTGTCAATGACTCCATGCACCTCATTGCCATTACAGGATATGAGGTGAGACATTAAACTGGAGAAACAATACTTTGTGTAGGTCACTAATACAAAACCAAAATATGTAATATATTATATACTGTGCCTTTGAATAAAAGGATCAGTCAACATTCAGAGGACTCACTGGACTGCATTCAGACACTGCAGATGAACACTGGCACAGAGCACAAACAAGACAGAACACAGATACATTAAATTAAAAATGAAATTGAGTTGTATGGATATTAAATTAAGACTTCTAAACAGTGTTTTAGAACATGTGCAGTAGGGCCAGGAGGCAGCTTTTTATCAGCATTTCTTCTTTCTCAGGGTAATCTAAGCGAACTCGGGAAGCTGCTGATGCAGGGGTCATTCAGCGTGTGGACAGAACACAAGAAAGGTCATGCCAAGGTGAAGGATCTGGCCCGTTTCAAGCCCATGCAGAGGCACCTCTTCCTCCACGAGAAGGCCCTGCTCTTCTGCAAGAGGAGGGAGGAGAATGGAGAGGGCTACGAGAAAGCTCCCTCATACAGCTTCAAACATTCTCTGAGTGTGAGCACCGATAGTGTTGCAATGCAGAGAATTTGTATAATGTTACAATGTATCATTTATATAATGTTTTGCATTTTTACCTCACTGCCTTTTAAACAGATGAGTGCTGTCGGCATTACTGAGAACGCAAAGGGAGACAACAAGAAGTTTGAAATTTGGTGCAACTCCAGGGAAGAGGTGTATATTGTTCAGGTATGGTAACACATAAAAAGGAATAGTCTGCTCAATACCTAAAATAACAGTATTTTAATTTGTATCTACATCAAAGTAAATCTGTTCAATGTGAGAATAGTTTCTATTGGAAACAAATATCAAATTAGAAATGGAGCAAACAGAGGTGAAGGCAGCTATGCTGTATGATCCTCGTTCCTTTTACCTTGATCAATGCACGGATTTCCAGGATGTCACAAAGTACCTATTACCTCCAACAGCACAAAAACATTGCTTGGACACTGGAGAAACAGAATAATCGTCCTCACGTTGTACAGCCAGCTGTTCATCTGTTCTCTGTCTCTGCTGTGAAACTTACAGAGGTGTGCGTGAAAGAGGGGCAACATGCCACAGAGGACCTCCTCACAGGAGGAGCTGTTCTTAGTTTGAAAAGTAGGCGTATATACTGTGGCACATTATGCCATGTTCATAAATAAGTATTTTTGCACAACTTTGGCACACTAGTTGATGAATTCCGTCAAAATTAATTAAAATATTCTTGAAAATGAAGTGGTTCAGTTCAAATTTAAGTTCCATAATGGTTTATTGCAGAAATCTTTCATAGATATTACACCCACAGGTCTAATAGCCGTCATTGTTTTATAGACCCACTGTGGTTTGGGATTTATTTTCATCAATCGAAAGTTTTCGGGTTGTTTTGTTTGTTTGTTTGGGGGTTTTTTTTATGAATGACATCCTGCTAAAATAAGTACTTTTGATATTGGTATAAGCAGCCTATTCCGAGATGGACTAACACATTGTCCATTAAATACTGTCTTTGTACGGTTTTGATGCTTGTGTAGGTCTACCTTTAGGTTATACAGTACACACTGAACTTTGTCATCCATGTCTAACACTTTCAGGCTCCAACAGCTGAAGTAAAAACCACTTGGGTAAATGAGATCAGGAAGGTTTTGACAACCCAGCTGGAAGCGTGCAGAGGTACAGAGAAGACGTTCGCTAAAAACATTTTCATTTTGTTGTTTTTCCCCAGGCACTGAACACAGATATATTATCTGTAATCATTGCTAAGGAAAATGTAATGATTTAAGTGGTCGTTGTCTGTGTTTCAGAAGCCAGCCAGCAGAGGGCACCAGAGCCAGTTTTCCAGTTCCCGCCTGTTCCCAGTGGAGCAGTAAGTCTCAGGTAGGTCTCCAGCATTAATTCAATTTAATTTGATTGCATTTACAAATGAATCTGTGAGAAATATAAGGAATGTATCCAGAGGCTTTTGACGCTTTAAGCCACTTCTGTCCACCCATAGTCCATTCAAGTCCGGTCAGAAGAGCTTTAAAAAGGGAGAGGAGAAGAAAGCTGAGCCCTGCAGCCCTGATGTCAACTCCTCTTCCTCACCAAAGCCAACAGGAAAAGGTGAGTACAGAGACAAAGAGTCATCTAATTTGACAGTTAACCCAAATTCAGTCTCTTCCACTGAATCATTTAACTTCTTCCCTGTTTATTCCTCGTCTTCCTTGAGACTTAACTTACCTTCCTTCTTTTGTCTGTCCCGTCTTCCTGCTTTTCCTCTGTGTCAGATGAGGCTGTGACAAGCCCTACCTCAGACAGAGCTGCTGTGGCTAAAAAGCGCTTTACTTTACAGGGCTTCAGTAACCTCAAAGCTCAGAAAGGTAACAGCGGGCCATTGTCATTTGTATATCAATCATATCACATCTTCCTCTGCATTTGTGAAATGAAAAAGGGTATTTCCAGTTAGTTGAAGTCAAAGTTTTGAGGCGATTAAATCACTGAAAACTTTGGAAATATGCTTATTTTCCATCTTGCTAAGAGTTAGTGTTAGATACCACTCTCATGTCTCATGCACAATGATGACAAAAGTCAAGAAGTTCCTGTTCTTGGTTAAATAAACCAGTTTTATTGTGTTAGCATGTGGCTTTAGTGGTGCTGGTAGGGAGGGAGCAGAGCTAGCTGTTTCCAGTGTTCATGCTAAGCTAAGATAATCTGCAGCTGGCTTCATTTCTACTGGACAGATGTAAGATCAATATTGACCTTCTTATATAACTCTACTAATATGCATAAGGTTGAGCTATTCCTAAACCAAGTGTCCAAATAAAGAAAGAAGCAATGCATTCAGAAATGTATGGTCAGTAGGTCAAACACTGCATGCTTCCCTCCACAGACCCCTCAACCACTGATGATAAAAGTTTCACATTACCCATGACCATCCTCCTGTCACCAGGTATCACACAGCTCTAGACCCTGGTTTTATCCGACCCAGCACAATGTGGGAAAAAACACAGCTGTTTATAATAATAATAACAATAATAATAATTACACGGTGATGCACAACAACAGCACCTTAAAACTGCATTCAGTCAACATTAGTTTGAGTATTTGCTCCTGTGCTTTTCCCACTGTGGCATGTCATCAAAATGGCTTCTGGGGAAACAGCCTGTGTTGTCTTAGTGGTAGCCTCTTCCATTCAAAAAGCATCAAAACATCTTATTATAGTTCGTGTTGGGCCTATGTATGACTTGTCTCTCATCAGCCTTTCTGATCCAATTGTTAGTTTACCCTGTCCTAGTCAGACCTGAACATTTGCTGTTTACCTATTGACCTTTGTCAATTTGTCCCCGTTTTATCGTCTGTAGTGTAGTGGTTGCTTTCTTGCCTCAACAACCAACCTCAATCCCCTTTTTCTTGCTTGATGGCAGGATCTCCCACAAGCCCCGATCACAAGACGAAACGCCAGAGCGACCCCACGCCATTCGGCTTCAAAGGTAGTTGTCCGTTCAGCGTTACCTGCATACTCTCCCTGTCTTGGTAGTTGATCATCCATGATGCCTGGGCACAGGCTCGGTCTCCAACAGTGATGATGATGAGTTTCATTGGCTGTGTAGCTGCTGCAGGGTGAGTGACTGTTGACTCCTGTCCTTCAGATGCAGGTCCTCCCCCCCTCCACCTGAGCAGGGCCAGGTGGTTCAGCACCTCTAGTCTCTTACAGACAAAGTGGAGAGGTACAGTGGCACCAGCCGGCTCAAGCTGGCCACGTGTTGAGCCCACTGTCTCACTACTACAAACCTTTTGTCTTTCTAAGTTTTTGCTTTTGCCGTCCCATGTCTCCACGTTCCTTTTAGGCCTAGTGCAAATCTAAGAAACACACTCTGGTAGGGAGGACCTTTTGCCTGCCACATTTCCTTTCACTGTTTAAAACACAGAGGTGCATGCCCGTCTCACCAGTCTTAGTTTTTTGGTAGTAGCTGTGGAACTAATTTTGTTATGCTGGGATGTCTGAGATTAGCTGTATTTCCTTCTCTGTTTAAAAGAGCTTTTTTTATGGTTCTTCCTCTCACTCTTTCACAATTTCACAATCTCTCACTACAGGAGGTCCCGCACATGTTTGACAGCAGCTGAAAATGAATGTTGCTGTAAACTAAACATATGCGTCTCCCACTTCCCCTCAGGCTGGAACAAGGCCTCCCTGTCACTGGATGCCTCGGAGGAGCATGAGGGTTATTCCAGTGCTGAGGATCCTCTTAACTCTGACCAAGAGGATGACCATGGCAAGAAGCTGGTGAGTCAAACAGATACTAAGTATCTGGATGAAGTCTTCAGGTTAAGCAATTGGAGTCCTTAATGATGAGCAGAGTCAGAGCAGAGATTTATTGCGAACATAGCAGTGCACACAACAAATGAGCCCTGGTGCCACTTCAAGAAGACTGAACACACAGTGGTCATACTTGTCCTTTTATACCAATTCTACTCTCATACTCAGTGAGAGTGCGGGGACCTTAATGGGCACGTGTCCTGATGAGGAAAGGAACCTTTAACAACCCTGAATGGAGACTTAGTTAAAGGAGGAGACTGAACCAAAACGATGGACTCCAAGACACTATTTCATAGTGCTGAGGATATCTGCAAAGTTGGGATGTTACTGTCTATGGGTTTATTGTCCCAAACGACCCCCACCCACATTACAGACACAGTTATATCACCTACATTTAATACGAACATATCCATCAGCACAGTTCATCACATGAAACTCTTGATTTGTGTTGACTTGTTTAAATTCTTTTCTCATTTGGTATATTTTGTTTCCCATTTCTCACCTTTGAACAGTGTGCTGGCAAATATACAGTGATGGCCGACTATGACAAGGGCGGCGCTCAGGAGCTCGCAGTGAAGAGTGGAGACATGGTGCAGCTGGTTAAGGAGGGGGATGACGGCCAGTGGTGAGAAAACATCCTTACTGCTATTTGTTAAAAATAAAAAATATATCACGGCAGCACTGTTATAATAGTATTTGTGTGTCTGTGTGTGGGGTAATGCAGGTTTGTGCGTAATCTGAGCACTTCTAAGGAGGGCTGGATCCCAGCTTCAAATCTAATCACACTCATTGGAAAGTCCAAGTCTTGCCAGTCTCTCACCAGCTCAGGTATTCAAACAATCTATCCCAAATAAAGTGTGTGAGCACACTTAGGCACGCTGACTTCCTGAGTACAATGAAATCCTGAAATCTTCAATACGTGTGTGTGTTTCTTACAGAAGGCAGCGGCTCTGGAAACCTCAGCACGTCATCCAGCTGCAGTGAGACCTACACAAGCTTCTCTGACATCAAACCCTGAATTCCTCAGCACTTCCTTCATCACCAAACTGCCCTTGCGAATGCTAGCATCATGTGGCTCTGTGCTGTATTGCCAACATCGGTACTCATTGTAATTTTGTCGGTTTTCCACAAAAAGCTGTATTTTTTCAGTTTTTAAAATCATGCACCAGTTTTTGAGACAATATGTCGTATGAATGCACGTTAGAGATTTGATTGTGGTGCAATTGTACAGTGAAGATACTGGATCTACGAATACATCACAGGCGGACATTTCACAATATAGTAAAGTGATCTTCTTCTAGTCACACACCTGTATGTATATTTTTAAGGAGAAAAGAGGATCCCTGTGATTATTATGTAATAGATGTATGAATGGGCCAGCAGGACTGATCTCAGTTAATGCATCTATTTGTGTTCACATTAAAAGTGACAAAGATCAGTGATCACATGCGGGGTGACAGCCGTCATTGTGTTCATCTGCACTAATTCACCTGGGAGTTTATAATGCCACCGTTACTGTAAATGCAAGAGGGAGAGAGATAACTGTGCACAGCTTGTTAAGCTGGAATGAATGTTTGCTGTCTAATCACTCTCTCTCCTCTGCTGTTTTCCCTCTACATGTATTTATTTCAAAAACAGAAAAATCTCACAATTATCTAGTCACGTTTTAAATGAACTTTTCATACTCATTTTACTCTCTTCCTGTCTGTCATTTGTCTCCCTGGTGTCAGCTTGTCATTAGAAACCTGTACGCCACCAGCGGCCCAGACTCTGTTTGTGAGCTTTTGTCTTTTGGGGTCTCTGATGACCTCAGGGTCAAACTTGTTGGGCTCTCATGTACGCTACAGTTTAAAAAAATGTTTCTCCATGTGAATAATCAAAGATCACTGTATTGCGCTAACTTATACCCCTTAAAGGGATCATGTTCTGAATGTAGATATTGTCATTATCTGTGTCATTAAATATTTGTTATTTGAGATGCTATATTGTACATTAAGTAAGGTGATGTCACTACTTTGTGACCTGTCTGATTTTTTTTTTTTTTTTTACATAAAGGAATTGTGATAATTCAGTCACTGTCTCTACTTTTGTGTGTGTCGATACATGAAAGCTTGATACCTAATTGCACTGAAGGGTACATCTTACATCTTGTCTCAATATCGCTCCTTACAGTTAAGTGCTAATACGTTTTTCTAAGGCTGAGGTTAATTATGGCTTCCTTAAACACGTGGAGCATTAGTATGTACAGATATTACGCATACAGACAGACGAGACCTCGGGATAAACCACTGCGGTTCCTTGCCAGAAATGAAAGTGAAACTGTTCAGCTGGGTTGCCAAGTTTGTTAAAAATCCACGATTTCTTTGTCTCTAGCCAAACCATCAAAGCAGAATATGGCCAGAAAACTTGTCTATAAAGCCACAAATCACAGCAACAGAATAAATTAAGTGCTGACTTTAGTCAGCAGATCCTCTCATAAAACCTTCTATGATAGGAAATACAGGAAATTATCAAATAAACAGAAATGTGTTTTTGTTTTGACTGTTTTGGAGCAAAACAAATTATATAGAAAATAAAGTTAGTATTTAACCACTGGCAACAGATTTATAATAAATAGCCTAGTAAGATATAATCACAAATATAACCTCAGGATTTCCACAATCCAGCTTAAAGTCGTAATTATGATGTGGGTAAAATATAATAAACGAATACAAAGCGGATCACATTTTCAAGACACAAGTTTGGTTCTCACAAACAAACTTTGTTTTTATGGGTTTGAACTAAACTGTGGGATTTTTGATGGAACCTGGCAACCAACAACCCAAAGACTGGGCAGAGGAGTAAACGTATGGCGCTAGCGGAAGAGTATAGTACGCGAGCTTTGATGTGACCTGGTGTTGTATGAGCTGTGTTTATCACTCCTGCTGCATAATTAGACGCTGTATTGTGGCATTTCTTTGCCGCTTAGCCGATGGAAATGGGCCACGGCCACAAAAAGGCTTGCGTACTTTGTCAACGGTCCGGCGAGACGAAGGTAACCGGACCATTATCGGCTAAAGGTGAAGTCACGGCACATCAGAACTGTCTGGTCAGTACTCACTGTGAACATGGCTGGTTTATTAGGCAGCTAATGACGGCTAAAGCGAGTTAGCGATGGTATTAGGTGAAATACTGTCCCCAGCTGTTTCCGCGGAAGCGGAAAATGATCGATGATACTGTTTTACATCCTCTGAAACAAACATAGAGGAAATACGAGAACAGAAACTCCAGTAGAAACATAACTTTGACAAATATGCAAAGTGTGGAGCTTAACGTTTAATAACGAGTCCATAAAGAATGCGATGATGATAATAATAAAGGCACAGATTTGTATACGGGCAGGATTGGCCTTTGAAGAAAGTTTCTGATAGGGATTCATTTCATTTAATTATCGACAGTTTAACCAAGTAATGTGACTCAAATACTGTTTGAAGTTACAGTACAGTTACTGTTTGGTTACAGTTTGGAGGTGTGCATCCTTTTGTGTATTTGTGTTAAAAGAAGCTTTCTGATCCTTTATTAATATAAAATTAAGCAAAATACACCACTACAAGTAAAAGTCATTCCCCAGCTCATTTACTGGCCTTAATTACTGCAGCCTCGGAGTTCACATCTAGAAGATAATACACATCTTTGTTAACTTAACTTAAGTTTGCTAATTTGGTAGATAGAGTCCTGTTGTATCCTGTTGTATGGTATTATCCACTTTTATTAACGCTTTGGTTGTGTAGATGTTCAAAAGGCTTTCAGTTACAACCAGTGCTTATTCCTGCTTTACAGTCAGATGCATGAACGTGTGTCTTTGAATCACAGTGCTCACATTTTGTCGTCACTCATGTTTTGTCTTTGTTTTACAGTTATTTTCCTCTGGTATCTATTGCCGGGATTCTCCGAGGTTTGATGATCTGTTTGGTTTCTCTGTGGAGGATGTGGTGAATGAGGTGAAACGTGGAAGCAGACTGGTAAACATTATTGATATTTTCAGATATGTGATAATTTAATCCATAAACTTTAGTCTGTAAGCCATTTTTAGTTGTGTTAATTGTGTAAAAAATTGAAGAACAGGTCTGGTCAGGTGTGATATGACGCTGGGCTTCTTACACCAACATATTCAAAGGTCTTTCAAAAAATACTTGGAGTCTCAACGATGTTCAATGAAACACTGGAGACGGTCAGAGTTTGATACAGTAGAGATACTGTAGAGTAGAGTTTGATACAGTAGAGATACAGTAGAGTAGAGTTTGATACAGTAGAGTAGATCATTTTCATAAGTAGTATGTTTTGCCCGCCTTTGTACCATACTCTGAAGATAGTGATGCCTCCTAGCGACCCTTTTCCTCACATGGTACATCCATCCTGTGAAGACTCATAATGGAGTTTGGACCCACCCCCCTGCTGTCCTTGCACAAAGCACCCAGATAGTGGTGCTGGCACTCGGCCCATGGACTGGCCTTCTTGCACCTGCCCACTGATGTGCTGACTACAGAGAAGTCTGTAGTCGCTGCCCAAGCTCACTAATTGCTATCAAATATTATACCACTGCTTATTGGTAAGCTGGCCACAGATAAAACAGCATAGATAGCTGTACGCCCTACAACAAAGATCCTGCTTGTGCCTCAACCTAGGATTAATCAGCCCGGCATGTGGGTATTTTCCACAACACAGATCCAGCTAACATGCTAACCACAGATAAAAGGCATGATGTAACCATACTTCTCACAGCACAGCTCCTGCTGGACAACTCTCTTCTCCTCTACATAATCTCTTTGTTTGTATCAGATATGTAGCCAATGTAAGAAAAAAGGTGCCACTGCTGGGTGTGAAATCGGGCGCTGTAAACGGACCTACCACTACCCATGTGCTGTCGAAGCAGGAGCTATGATCATTGAGGATGCAGACAATGGAAGTTATGGGTGAGTGTAATATAACTGTTTGTCTGTTATCCTACAAAATGGTTTTCTAAAACTGTATTCTACCGTAAAAGTGTAATCTAAAGCCTGATTGTGTCTTCATTCTTCAGGCTGTACTGCTCCAAACACCCTCAAAATGGTAAGTGGGGATATGAGAAGTTATGCCCTGCTTTCTGCCTGTCATTTTTTTCAATGTGTAACATATTATATGTTAAATTATTCTTTTTCACTTCCAGAAAACAACAGTTCTGTGAATGGATGTGCCTCTTCCCTCACAAAGGCTCAAACGTCTGAAAACCCGAGCAAAGCTGGACCCTCTAAGGTTTGACTGATGGAGCTATGTGCTCCAGAGACTTAAGGCAACTCACTGAAAACTGCAAACTGAAAAAAGACTCCTTTTCTAAATCACCTGGGCACTGAAGGGAACTATTTTCAGAGGTGGATTATTTTATTACACAAAACGTTTACCTGTCACGCTATTCCTGAAACTAGTCTTTTATTAGAAGAGCAGAACCACATGTCTGAGGAACTGGAAGCTAATTCACAGCTTTTCAGTTTTCAATTTGATAAAATGCTTTTTACACTACACACTACAGTACACACAGCTCTCCACTAAAGACACAAAAACCCAACTGGGAGTAACTTGCTTACCTCCTCAAAACACAACAGCTTTTTAAATAGGTCAGAGGTCAGTTTACATATTTACTGTAGAATAATGCATGCAACAAACATTGCATTTAAGATATATATACACACACACACACACACACACACACACATCTACATACATATACATCGTGTATGTGTATATATATATGTATATATATACACATACACACATATACACATATACATACAGTAAGTAGTTAACTGTAGAACACTGTATGGAAACAGAGTTTAAAACAGAGACCTAGTTTCAAAATGCGTGTGGAAGTGCCCCTGTGAGTCTTTTACGGCAGCTGGATGGTGTACGGGGAGAATGTATCCACAGTGGCCGTGTTCATGGTAATTAAAACATGATGAAAGTCTGTAAGCTGTATTAGGGCTTGGATACAGAGACGACGCTTGTTAATTGGATCAGGTTATTATTTTTTTCATTGGGGTTTACATACATAAGTACTTCTTCAATAGCCCTTTCATTTAATGTGGCCCAGACATTAAAAGTTGAGTGAAGTGGTGCAGGGCTGAAGACTCCAAAGACACAGGGATCTTCCCTGACTCTGATCCCCTACTCAGTGTGTAACGATATCCATGTTTGTTTATTTTGATGAGGTATATTGCCTTGTTTGTGAGAAGACAGAAGGAAACATCAGCTTAGAGACTTTGTCTAATAGCATATTTCTGTAAGTATATTCCTATTTTTGCAAACATCTTCCATAGTCCATTTCTAATTACCTCTGTCTTCCTATTTGCTGTGCAGTATCAGCTCATGTTGTAATTGTTGTGTTTTTAGAATGTATTGTGACAAACATGCACCACCATCACATAAGGGGGACACCAGTGGTAAGTCTTATGTCAAAGCGAATGTGTTTTCTGTTTTAACTCGTTTTTCTTCTAATGCTGGAGATACACAACTACATGTTGGTGTGTGCATGGTTGCAGCCTCAAGTATCCCATGATTGTTTGTAGCGTCGGGTGTGCATGCCCTCAGAACTTTACTCCATACTTTGGGAACATGTGCAGGGGGAAGAGTAGAGTTGGGGCAGTTTGGGGATGATGCAGATGACTTGCCCTGGTAGAACGAGAGAAACATATCAGCCACTGTCACAAATACTAACCTGGGTGTCATTGTGTCTGTGGTATGTCCTGTCGTGGTATCATCCAGTAACAAGTACATTCACAGCACAGCAGGTTGTCTGTCCAAACGCCTGGTTAAACAGCAAGTTTACCTCCGACCTTAGTGTTACAGATTACAACTCTTTCTTCTTCCTGACAGGTGATTCTACAGCAGCTGAACGGTCTGTGTGCGGCAGTGACTCATCCTGTTCATCGAGCAGTAGGAGACATTTACGTTCCAAGGTACAAATGACGTTCATGAGTCATTAAATTTGTTTGTCTTCTTTCAGAGAATCAGTGATTTTAATCATTCTGCTTTTGTTTTTGAAACAGAGGCGGTTGAGTTTCAATGACAAGTAAGTATGTGATATTTTGCACTGGTAGCATTTCATTGTAACTTTACGGTCCGTATGGCTTAGCACCAAAAACATTTCATTACCCCGGCCTCCACATAACATCACCATGAGTACAGTGAATACTCTGTGGTACATGCATACACATTTTCAGGTGAATGAATTGCTCAGATATAAACATGACATGGTTTATAAAGCTGCGTAGTAGATTTACCAGTATCTAAGAAAGTAGGTTCACAGCACATAGTGAAGCCCTTTATGATCTGCTGTTTCCATCAGCCCTATTCATTTTTCTCTTTCTGTAAACTGTTTAAAAAGTCTTAGCCTGACAGTTTTCATGACGCCTGCCCTCTGTCCTTTGTCACAGACTGGAAGAGACGTCATCCAAACGTAAATCTGCAGGCAGGAACAGGATCTTAAGCGATGACGATGATTCAGGTTAACTTTCACTTACAATGACATTTAAAATATACGTGAGGATGTGACCTATGTGAGCTTTGCAAATACATCCGAGTTTATTTGATTTTCCTTTGTCTACAATAAAAGCGAATGAACCTGATGCCGACCTGGCAGTATTTGCCCCTTTAGAGTCTGATTTAGATGGAAGTGGCAACTCAGAGTCCCTAGTAAGTCTTCATTTTTGATTATTCCTCTGAGACATCATCATCATCATCATCAGAGGCTGAACTTGTTCAATAATCAGATCTGTCTTTTCCCTTTCTTTCATCTGTTTCCCTCTTGATTGTGCTGCAGTTGAACAGGTGAGTTTCCCTCTTGTACAGCCTTTGTGTGAACCAGATACTCTGTATCCATTTATTCCATTGGTTATTGCCAGAGGAGGGCACAACCTAAGCCCGCTCAATGAGCTCTCTCTCAGTCCAGAGCAGCACGCACTTATTTTACATTTACATTTACATTATACAGTGTGGGAACTCAGAAAAGGAAATGTTGTATTGTTAAGCAATTTAATAGATAGCGCTGCAATAAATATTTACAGTAAGTGTTTTTCAGTTTGTTTTTTATATCTACAGTATATAAAAACCCGCTGCTAATAATAAAACAATCAGCTGATTTAACAATTTGTTATTTCCCCCCCAAAATATTCATTTCATTTAATCAAGAAAGTTTGATGATTTGCACTCTTGGTTAGATAAACAGTGTCCTAATCTCCTAATTTGACATTTTTAACACTATAGAAAAAAGACTAATCTGTTTTGCTGAAAAGTTGCAGACAGTTATTGAAGTGCAAATTATCATAGCTGCAGTCCCGCATCTTACACTGTTACATTAAAATGCAATCTATACACCACCACAAACTATAGCCCCAAGCAAACACACAGTGAATCATCACCTCTCAGACACATTGACAGTGACCATTAAAACTGAGCTGTAGTTCTTCTGACGCAGCTGTGGGGCTGGATTAAAATGTGCAGTTTCTTGGTTGTGTTCTATGTAGAAGTAACAGCAAAACATCATTTTCTCCATTCACAGCAAAGACACTGAGGGTCCCACTGGGCCCACGTCAGGTAGGCCGTCACAACACAGCCAGTGTGTGTAGAGGATGTAACCAAGATATATGATACCGATGATTTACAAACTCCTGTCTGCTGTAGGAAATCAACAGGAGAAGGAGAGCAGAGGTGGAAGTAAAGATAGAGATGAAACAGTGAGTTGTTCCATATTGCATCATTACTGTGGACACAAACGTGCGTGTCACCTTCAGTGATTGTTTGTTTTCTCTTTAACAGCTGTAAATTCTCATCTTTAGAGTAGTTTTGGTGTTTTTCTCTGGCAGTCAAAGGTAACGCGTGGTTTCCTGAACAGCACAGCATTAACTCATCTGACAGGTTTCTATTTCCTCTCAGGATGCTGAGTCAGAGAAAGTGCTGCCTCCTGCGGGGAGCAGCGCTGAGCCTCAGCCACCTTCCCCAAAAAGTGCTGCACTGACGGCTTGTCTGGCTGCATCAACCACTCGGCCCACTGTGATTCTGAGGAAGGGGATGGATGTGGTGAAGGGCTGTGGTGAAGGTAAAGTTTACTGCAGCTGAACAGGTTGTTTCAAGCAGTCAGATGAGTGAACCTTTTAGAGTGTGTCAGAAAATAATAAATAAGTCTTGCATGGACATTTATCTATTGGTCAAAGTCATGCACTATAGCGTTTAAGATTTGATTTGATATTGGATATTATGACTAAGTGGGTAATGGCAAATAGTAGAACACAGGAAGGGTCTGGTGATTTCAGAAAATCACACTCTTTACTCTAATGCAGCCTTTAAAACCAGGAAAACAATTGAGCCATGTCACAATGTTATGAAACATAATATCTACAATATCAATATAATAAGTGATGTGTATGGTCAGAGTTGTGCATTACATGTTTAGAAAGTGATGTGATATAAGGTGGTCTCTCTCTCTCAGGGTCCAGTCCTCGTCAACACACCGCTGGACCCTCTGTCCAACACCAACACCAAGACCTAGAGCCCCTCCTCAACTCCAGCAGCTTCTGGAAAAGATGCAACGCAGCAGGATGCACACAGGCCATCTTTGCTGATTTCATTGATGAGATGAACAACATTGCCAGCAGAATTCAGTCAGACCAGGCCAGTCGGGAGGGTGAGAGAAGATACAAGACCCTCACAGCTTACTGTGACAGCGTCTCTGTCCGATCCTTATTTGTTTTAAACTCTTCTCATCTCTGCAGATTATGATCTTGCACTAACAGTAATGAAGGCCTCTGGGAAATTGGAGGAGCTTGTTGCCAAGCAGCAGAAAGGTGAAGTACACTCTTAGCTGTGTGCCTAACTACTCAGGAGAGTGGAAATCATTATTTCAAAGCCTGACAGACGACGCACCTCAGTCAATATAACCCTAAAATTGGACAACTATCAAATTGAGTTGTTCTTCGAGGTCACGAGATAAGTAGTTTTAGCCTTCTGCTTTTAAAAGGGGAAAGATAATGTCATCATTGATGTCTTAGGGGGGAAGATACAAAAAACATTATATGTATATATGTGTGTGTATATATACATATATATATATAGATAGATATACATATATATTCATAGATAGATACTTAAGACAAAAATACATTTAATATTAAACTTCACATTTTAGATTTCTATAGAGTACAGCTTTAGTTTTTAATATAATGAACTTAGTTGTTGAGAAATCTATTTAATTCTGATGGTGAGAAATATATCCACGTTGAATTTGTGGATCTCAAACAGTGTATTTTTGTTTTTTACAGAGTTACAAAGGAAACAGATGGAGCTGCAAAAGGCAGCGGCAGCTATGAAGGACGTCGTCTCACTGCTGAGATGAGTCCACCAGCAGAACATCAGTGTGTAAAGTAAAGTGTCTCTTCTCTTCTTACAGTTGTTTTGTGTTCCAAATGACTCACACTGACTTTTTAACATTTCATGTCATGTTTTTATATTTTATTATTGTGTCTTAATGTTTAAGAAATGTGGATAGGGCTGGTTGTGGAAATGCAAATCATTTATAGTTCTCAATCACTGAGTTCAGAGTTCAATCAGTAATCATGATGCAGTCAGAAAACAGGTTTAAATCTTTTTATTCCAACATAAAAAGGTCGAAGAGTTAATTGCAAAATCAGTACAGAGCATGAGGAAGGATGTGATTTGGGAGAATTTGTCTTAAATATGTTCCATGGCCAACCCTTTAAAAGAATCAGGTATGCATTCGATGTTGACATTGTTGAATTTTTCAGGGACTATTTTTCTACTGAATGGTTCTTCTTTTTTAATGTGTTGTGCTGACATGTTATGTACCATTATATATTTTTTTTTATATTTTAAATGCAAGATATTTTATTGTAGACACACAGCAAGTCATGTATTTTATATTTTTGACTCGGTGAATGTTTGTGTCGGGGTTTCAGTCTCAAAGGCAAGTCCTTCCAGCAACACTTACCTCACTGTGTTGTCAGAGCTTTGACCCGTATTGGTGATGGCTTCATACATCTGTTACTCAAACTATCAAGTATTTACATCAACTCCTCTGCATTTTGTTGTTTGAAAGCTTTTACGTTGCTAAGTTGGTCTGGGGCAGCATTTTGGTGCATTACTCTTACTGACAGTGAACTTGTGAAATCAGTATCTCAGCACAAAAAGCTGCAGTTTACAGTTGAATGTACATCATAACTCAAAGAGGAATTCATGTCTTGATGTCTTTTTGGAAATACATTTTTTAACATTTTACCAGTTTAATTGTTTTATTTCTTGTGTCTGAAGCTAAAAGCCTCCATCTTAGGTTGCAATATATGTTTTAATACTCAAAAATACTTGACTGAAAACACAAGAGTCCAGAGTTTCTTTTTATTCATTTGCATGGAAGGTCACCAATTTAACTGGCACATCATAATACTCAAGCAATCAACAGACATAATTTCTGGATTTGAAATAGAAACATCCTGCATAGAAATGACCAAATATTTTCCTCAAAATACTCACAGCAGTAGTGCAGATTTCACTAAACAATGTCAGAAATATTAATACTGTAAAATATTGTTTTCAACATACAGCAGATTAGTCATGTGGCTAAAAAGGTGTCCAGGGTCAAGTTAGGCTTCTCTAAGGCCACATGACCTCACTGTAAACTGACCTTTTATAGCTCCGTACATTTGTTTCAGCTGGTAACTGTAACTACCACTTAACAACTGAGATGTTAGGTGCGAAGCTTGTTTATGGAGTTGTAGCTGCACTGAATAATACTTTCCAACCTATGGAATCCACAGATTTAGCTCATGATCAGTTTCACCTCTGTAACAGTTTAAGACTGAAACTCACTCTGGTCTGAAGCACTCCTGTAACCTGAGTCCCCCTCGTTTGGTCATCCTTCAACAGTCACCAAGACTAATACTTGCTGACTGGAGTTTGACCTAAACAGACTAATTAACTGCTTGAATCAATGTTCTTGAAGTGTCAGCGTCTAGTTGTCAAAGTACTTGAAGTCAGTATAAAACAAGTGCAAACAGCCTCATACCTCAACCTGAAAACCACAAGTCCAGATGGCACATCCAAACTAGGATACGGTCTTCTAGTAAAGAGGAACAAAAACCATATTCAAAATGTTTCAAAATGAGTGCAAACACAAAAGAAGTCACTTGGTCAATTAAACAGAATAATAAAAAAATAAAGTAATATCAGGCGACTGGCAAGAATCTTTCAAGTTAAGAGAAACGAGGACTTGATTAGGCAATAATATGCTTATCGATGCATTTTAGCTCTGGCTTTTACACACTGTGTGTAGATGAACAGGCAGACAGGCACTGTGGCAAACAGCTACTGTAAGTGGACAGTATGAGGGCGCTGCTACCTGTCAGCCCAGCCTTGTATTCTTGGTTTGTACAGCTCGCTGACGGACTCACTGGTTCTAGTCTGGAATGAGATGAATAACAGATTTGACAGCGATGGCGACGATCTAAAGATCCGATGGTGTAACCGCCCGTCAGTGAAGGAACATGGAGCAGACTTGGACTGATGAAATCACTCCTAAAGTGAGGAGCAGCCTCTGCATTTGTATCTCTCATCATCCGGGGTGGAGGTCAGTTTTTGAATGCTCCACAGCGGCTGGCTCGACATATAAAATCTTTGAGCAGGTTGCCGTCAATCTGCCAGAAAGCTGCGGTCTGGGTGACCTCGGTCAGGTGATTCACGCAGAACTTAAAGCAGAACTCTTCCAGGTCCTGAATGACAAAAATAAAAGCGCAAATGAGTTCTTCTTCAAGAATTAAGACAACTCTTGGAAAAAAGTCTTTGGGCCCTATTTTTGACTCAAGCAAAGCTCTGACTGCATTTTCCTGATCTTTGCTTGTCTCCTGTGTCATATTTTGGTGCCACAGGTGGGAGGAGAGGCACGAAGAAGTGGGAGGTTTATTCAGATGAGACAGAGCAGAAAGAGTCGCTGATACTTTGGTGAAGAATAGTTCTGTCTGCGTGCTCAGAAAAGAAAACTCAGGCCAACAACCAAAATACTTGATGCAAATGACAAATAAAACAATAATACTTAAGACGTGAATTAACTATTCTAATCAACGTAAAGCAGGAATAGATAGATAGATAGATACATACATACATAGATAGATATAGAAAGACATACACAAAGTTTGTCAAGTCTGTCACATAAACAACAATATGCCAATATGTGTGTTACAACCACTTTTATTTACATTTGGTACTGAACCTGAACTCTAATTGTCTCTGTGTCAATAAATATAGTTATAAACTTCTAACTGAGCATCCTCGTTAAAACAGATGATAAACAAACTGACCTCTGCATCGTAGCGCACAGCAGCAGACAGCAGGGAGAAGGCGTTTTCAACAGTGATCCCTCTCTTTATGATGTGTTGGCACAGACGCTTCAGGCGGTTCTCACAATACGAGGTGGCCAGGTCCAGCAGCCCTGACAGAACACCAAGTATTAACTACTAACACAAGATCAGTCAGTGTAGATCAAGCCGTGATGTGTGTGTGTGTGTGTTTGATACTAACCGATAGCGTCCTCAGGAGGCAGCTCCACATTGTCTGTGTAAAGGAACTCTAGGAAGGAGTGGTACACTGGGTAGGAGAACTGGTCGATCTCGATCACCTCCTTCATATCCTCATTCCAGTGGGACTGGAACATGGATCTGAAGTGTTCACACCTGCACAACAGTTTGTTTCCAAACGGAAACACATTTTGTTTGTTTGTGGTTTATTTACAATCTTCAGTATCAGTATCATCAACCTGACAGCTGCGAGGTGAAATCCCCCACCTGATTTTGAGAACCGCTTTGTGGACGTAGATGTATTTGCCGTCAACGCAGAACCTGAGGTCCGCTGTCTCTGGGTTGTCAAACTCTTTCTTTAGAGACTGAGCCACGGTCAAGAAGTCATCATACTCTGGAGGAAAACACACACACACACACACACACACACACACACACACACACACACACAAGTTCTGGCATTAGCAGTAATTTCAAATTCTTGTATTTTTACAACTGAAACACTTTACTTGTCTTTTTGATGAGGCTTAATTGTATCATTGTGTCAGTTTGCAGGGAGAGAAGCTGTTCACGTGTTACAAATTATAACTGAGACAGTGTTGAATTGCTCCACTGCCCTTTAATGATTCCTATTAAATGCATCAATTTGATTCTGAATGCTTGAAGAACTCAGTTTCCAGTGCCAGACCTAATACGTTCTGACACAAGTCACGGGTGTAACTAATCAAATGAACGAGGTGTCGGCTTCATTTTTGCATGTTTTCCATGGATGTAAGATCCAGACGGGTAATGCGGCCCTGTGTCTTCACACAACACCTTGTATCTTCACGCCAGCATTAAGTATTCTAGCATGACCTCTATCAGTCGACCAGTAGGTGGGTGTCCGGTCCTTCTGAGACTACTCGTGTGACTCATTCACTGGGTTTGATGTCTCTGGCAGGAGGAATGAAACAGGGCATAAGTTATGAAGGTAACTATGGTGCTGTGAATTACAGGACGAGTCCCAGTCATGCTGGTATCTCTGATCCTGTAGGGGTGAGACGATTCAGACAGGGGTATTTGCCACAGGGTATTTAAACCTGTGGCATGCAGGTATCCCAGACATCACGTAATGTCTACTCATCTACGTGAGTCCTCAACCTGCACAAAGTGCATTAGGGCATTTTCCCTGTTTGCTGTTTCACTGGTTGTAATCCAGGAATTTACAGAACCAAAGTTACCGACGTGACTCCTGCTATGAACACAAATCTGTCCTGAAAAGTCTTTCTTGGTTTTGGTCTTGAGAAAAATCGAATGTCTGACATGTCGGCGCACAGAGACATCTTGAAAATAGCTCACAGTTCTGACTCCATTCTCCAGTTTAACTCAGTGTTCATCGATCACCAATTGAAAGTTCCTGCGTGTTGATTTACAAAGCAAATACTGAACTGACACACTGACAGCACATGAGCCTCTTGACTTACCCATTGTAAGAAGCCTCCACATAACTGAAGGGGTGGCAAAGCATGCGAAGACATCATCAGTGCAGGTAAAATGTGTGAGGTGAGGCAGCACTATGGACTGGCCCCTGCACTGGCCCCACATGTACACCTGACCGCTCTGGGTCTTAGCAGCTGATGTGTGTGTGGAGTGACAGGCAGCAATCTCCACTATCCTGTCAAGGAAGCCAGAGGACAGACGTGAGCAGAGCACGGGACAGTGGGACGAGGGTTCAGTGTCTCCGTCGTGACTCTGTGGCTCACCTCTCTTTCTCAGTCATGATCTGAACTGGGCTCAGGTGGTTGCTCTTGTTGCCGGTGCCCAGTTGTCCGTACGTGTTGGCACCCCAAGCATAAAGCAACCCCTCGTCTGTAAGTGCCAGGGAGTGGGCATAGCCTGAGACAATCTGGACAAAAAAAGAAAAAAGACGGTAAATCCACAAGTCAGTGAATGCGTCTTTGGGTGTAGACATGATCTAAGAATGAAATATAAATGACTAAATGAGGCACAACAAAGCCTGATATAGAGAAGCCCTTAAAAGTCAAGACATCACTTTCAGGGTCTTTAAAATAAGTCTAAATCTTGGTCTAAGACTTAAGGGGTTAATCACAGAAGTCCTGTCACGACACCAACAATCTTCCTTTTTTCCCTCTAATGGCCTCTTAGGTATTTTCACATTGTGTGTTTCCTGGTGAGTTTTGTCTCTCTGTGAAGGTATTTTGGCAGGAAATCATTTGATTTCAAGTCATCTGAAACACAAGTCTATCAAATCTGGGGAAACTGTGGGGATTTAAATCCCACTGAAGAATGTTGTAGAAGTAGAAAATGCAAACAGTCTCTGTAAAACTGATGAGATTTCTCGTGTTTACAGTGTACAAAGATGACAGGGCTGAATCTGACTGTACTGGTGTACTAGTTGCTTAAACTGTTGTGATGAACTGGACTGTTGACTGCATATTTATTGGTATAATGGCATTATATCTCACAGGGGGAGATGGACACCCTCAGTGTGCATGTGCACTGATCTGCTCACTCAGGTGTGAGTTTGTGCGTAAGCTGAGTGTGTCACGTCACACCTGTTGCACACATAAACCCTGCAGAGCTACGAGGCGACAGGGCGTCAGCTGGTTCCCATTGTTTCCAAGTCCGAGTTGTCCATTCCCATTGTAGCCCCAACCGTACACCTGCAGAGGCAAGAGGACACACATGAATGTTGTGGTGGCTGCAGATGGATAACAAGCTTACAGCTGCTGTTGAAAATAAATAGTCACCTCTCCATTGTCCACTACTGCCAGAGATGAGGTCTGACCACAGACGATGCTGACAGCCACTTTGTTCTGCAGGCAGCTGGACACTCTGCGAGGTGTGGGCTGGTTTGCCGTGGAGCCTGAACCCACTTGACCACAGTTGTTGTAGCCCCATGCGTACACCTGACAGGCAGGTAGTTAAAGGTGAGAATGAGTCAAAACATTCACATGATGGAGCCCTTTTAAAAGCATTTCATGGCAGCTCCATACTTTTCTGAATGCTGAAGAGTTGAATAACCCCCCCCCCCCCGCCACCACCATCTATTTCTTGGCCTGCACCAGTTGCCAGGCAACCAGCAGAGAATTTACAGATCCCAGCCATGAAACAGACTGATTAGCTAAGTTAGCTGGCAGCTGGTGTTAGCTTCATCTAAGACTCAGCAAGGCAGCAGAAAAAGAGTGTTTCTCAGACTGTCGAAACGTTACTTTCACACATCTCAGTTAAACTGTTCAAGATCCTCTTTCTGTGACTTTAAACCACGGTGAATACAAATGCTGTATTCCACTATATGGCGCTGACTACATTTGAAGTAGATTAAGGCTCAGCAGTTTCGTTAAGGCTGAGCTTAGTTTGCTAAGTTTTCAGCTCTGTGGGATCAGCTGCTGCTGTGAAAGGACTTAGAGGCCTGAGATGGTCTGAATGACTAAGCACTGCCTTTGAGCAAAGCTGAATCACCTGCATCATTACAAAGGTTTCCATTCTGCTGCACGTATAATTCTGCTGTGAGGGAAACATTTCTTTCACCAGACACTCGCCTCTCCTGAGTCAGTCAGGGCCATTGAGTGGTGAGAGCCACAGGCCACCTCTGTGACCTTCTTATTGAGCAGGTTGGCAGACACCAGCACCGGAGCTACTCCTTGGTTGGTCGTCCCATTTCCCAGCTGGCTGTAACCGTTATGTCCCCAGGCAAACAGCTCGCCATCTGAAACACAAAACCCTTAGTCATTCTGATGCACTGTTTAATCCGAATGTGAAGAGGAGGATTAAGAGTTTTGTGCAGCTACCCTCTGTGGCCAGCAGGATGTGGGGTCCGCTGCCGTAGCTCAGGCTGACCACTTTTCTTCCACTCAGAAAGTCCACCTTCTTGGGCACAATGGTGCTCTGGCTGTCCCCCGTTCCCAGGCAGTTACTGCAGTTCAACCCGAACACATACACCTGAGTGTAGACAGAGGAGGGACAAACCAGAGGCCGTGTAATGTGGATCGGTGTTAAGCAGAGTGAAGCAGAGATGGCCCCAGTCAGCCGAGTAGGTAACAGGTCACATTCCAGACACACAAGCATCAACACCAGCGGGCGGCGCTGATAAGAGCAGAAGGTGTAGGTCTGGTGCCAACAACCTTCCCTCCCATCACACTCAGTACAGAACAGCAGCACTGATACAGAGAGGTGACAAACAAGGTCAGGAGCACAGGCCTGCAGCTGATTTTGATATTTACTCTCACATTAGGTATTAATAGAGTTGCAGCAGTATGTTGTGGTATGAAACCATGTATATTTTCTCATCTACAGTATTAAATTCCACTGCAATAGTGTTAAAATTTGGTATTTTGGTGAGAAATCATAAAAAACCCCCGATTGTAATAGGTAATAAATAAAAAAGTGAACTTGTATTTTATGATAACCACACATTGCATGTAAACAGCTGCTGATGATGACCAGTTTTCAAGGTTTGTGCATTTAAGATTAAGCATACGGCTGCCAAAAGACAGCCCTGCAGGGACAAATAACTTCTAACTTCACACTGTACTGTCCAAAATGTGCAGATTTGCTGAAACGCTTTTCTGTTGTCAGCCTGTGTTACTTGATCTTTCTAAAAACACTTGGGGGACGCCGAGCAAACTGTAAACAAAACATCAGGTACTTCCCTCAGGAACGTGCAGCGTTTGCTGCTTTAGCATGCTCCATTATGTCGCTGCAGTTTGCTGCTGATTTTGTTGTGCCTGCTGTTTGGTTCAGGGCCGGTGGTGCAGAGTGGGTTTATAGGAGCTCTTTATTAAAATAATAACAGTTGCCTGTTGCGGCTAAAGCAAAGGCTGAGGAGAGAAGCAAGAGTGAAATTGTAGGCTGTGAAACCAAGGGCTCCGTACTGCTGAGGAGAAGAGCTGCATGAGAAACCTTGGTTGGTTTGGCACAACGAGGGGCACCTTTAATGTTGTACAAGGTCATTTGCAGCTTTAAAAAGATAATAAATGAAGACTTCTCTCTGTCCTAGCTCAGCACTACATCATCATGTTACAAGACTGTACATCTGTTCATCACCTAGAAAGGTCAGCTGTGTCCTGTTCATGATCAACTCCAGAGCCCCGTCTTCCCTCTGAACTCTCACCTCATCATCATTGGTGATGTAGATGGCTTCGTTAGCAGACATTCCAAACACGCACGCTTTCCGTATCGTGGAGAGCTCCTGGGGCGCCATCAGGCTGAAAATGGGCCACTTGGTTACATCCACCATGATGCACTCGCTTAGTGTCTGTGGCGAGGACGGCCGTGTTGAGGGATGAATCTCAATCCACATGCATGACAGAGGAGAGGGGCAGGGGCAGGGCACTGGTGGACAGATTTGCCAGTGTTGCGGTCACTGTTGTGAGCGACATTGAAAACACACACAGTCAGGGAACATAAAAGGCATCTGTTAGCCCATATTAACATTCTTAGAGTAAACACACGTAAAACACAAACAATCTGAATATTTACACACTGACACAGTTTGAACGTTGAACAGCAAAATCAGTGGTGTCTTTTTAAAACCCACATATACAGTAAAGTTCATCTTCATAAGAAATAATGAAGCTGGGCGATGCATGTGTTGTAAGACTGGCTCAAACAGATCAGGGCCAGTAGGTATTAAACCTCTGAAGAGTTAAGTTTTTGTCTCAAGTGTGTCAAAATTCAAAGAGTGACATAATTTTCTCCCCAGTCTGATAATTAACAACACGTGCAACGGATAAACATTCCTCAGAGTTAATCTCAGCTCTCGAGTTACTTAACAGAGCTCTAGACATTTCCTAACCCTGTCGGAGGTCACCAGCTGGGACTGAGCTACATGTACAGACTAGAAATGTATAGAAATAGAATTTAGATATTTAGGATCATCAGGCCACGTCTGAGCAGTAAACGTAAACAGTCCTATGATATCAATACTTTTAAGAACAAAACCACCCTAAAATAAATTACATTATATCACGTGTTCCTTTTGTAATACTATTGTTTGCAACTCTGTAGCACTTTCTTACTTATAATCATCTTCTTCTTAAGCTGGACAGCAGAGACGCAGGCTGTGGTAGTGAGACAAATGCCAGGTTGTTCCACAGATGGTGGCGACACTCTGACAACAGCACCACACACACACACACACACACACACACACACACACACACACACACCTTTAAACCCGATAATACACAGTTTATCACAAGGTGGTAGAGTTTATCACCCAACACCGGCTTAGATCAGATATACAGAGTGCGGTGGACAATTACTGAAGTAAGATTAAATAAATATTGTCAGCATTACAAGTGGTGGAAAACACTACCTGTAGTACTAAAACAGTATCTCCATTACAGGCTTCCTTATCTTCATCAACACATTTGAGAGCTAAATGTTGTACCTTTAATCCCACAACAGAAAAGCAGGGTTTTAGTTTGTGGTGTATGTAATATCATTGCTATTTTGTTAGTCTTTATTATTAAGTGTATGGTGCTATACATATGGTATGTATATGTTATACTGTATCCCTATGAAAGAAATCTGAACCTTTTTACTCTAATAACCAGAAATACTGATAGTGTCACAGATACTACTAAGTACCAAAAATGTACTGGAAGCATTATTAGTACAATGTGTTGTTATTGTGTTATTATGTGCCTTACATGTTCATGTACAATACATGTACATTATGTTCCTTATTGTTCATGTACATAATCCAATCAGGGCCAATGCAGACAGCCGCTATCAACATTTTAACTACCAAACATATGTTGATCTACCCAACGTTTAAATATAAGTCACTTTAATGTAATTTGTCAAACAGCAGCTATGAAGAAGTCACAAGTTCACTGTCAGTCATCAAACTCCGGAACAGTGTTGATGCTCTGACACCCAGCTGAGTGAGACAGCTGTGTCTGTAGACTCAGTAGTCCTGTGAGTTATTATTATTAGTGTAAACAGCTTATGAGTTCAGAAGGCTTAAGGCTTTCTTAGAAAATAGACTTTGTGTTTCGAGTGTAGGTTGCAGAGGTTTCATGAGTTGTAACAACGTAGCTAATATTTGACATTATATGTAATTCGTTACATGAACTCACTCACTCCATAGACATGACAATTGAACACTTAGCTAGCTCGCTGGCTAATGTTGTCTATTGTTACAAACACATTATTCAGCAAACGGTCCAGCTGACACCACACACAGCCAAATGAACGGAGTTGGTACTAGACTGATCCGTTTGGAAAATCCCTAACGAGGCTAACTTATTTTGTTTTCGACCGGCTACCGCTAACGCCTTTAACCTAAGAGAAAACAGCGTTCAAACAACTTTCAAAGATAATAATAAGAATATTCACCATCTCGTTAAACCCACCTGTTGACAGGGTCCGTTTCTGGTGTCGTTGACGGTTCTGGTTGACGGCTTCACCGTGCCACACGAGTCGGTGGCGGGATATCTGCCTGTGTTTTCACTGTCGAAGCTGCCACACTCAGCTCTGACGCTTATTTCCGGAAGTTGGGAGAAAATAATGTCACGTGACTGAAAGACCAAATTAATCGATAGCAGTCGGAGTTTAGACAACAGAGATGACGCTGAATCCAGTTCAGGATGCAATCAATGGGCGATTTGACTGATTTCACATAGTAAGAAACGTTTATAATCGGAGAAAACAGCGGTTTAACAAAAACTAAAATAAAAATCAAAGGTTCACCACGAGCCTTTTTCATAGCTTTCGACCAGGACTTTCACAGTCTTCATCGCCGGATGGGAGTATAGTCAGTTATTGATTTGTTGGGTTGTTTTGAAGAGGTTCGAGAAAACTATGTCATCACCCTGATTTTTGATTTGAGACAAATTGTTAACTCCTGCACTCACAGGAGTTTTTAATTTCTGAACTTGACTGTGTAGAGTATTTGTGCAGTGTTTGACACAAGATGACCTGTAACATAACGTCTTACGTCATCGCCGGGGGGAAGGGGGGGGGGGGGTCTCTGTACTCACCTTAAATCTCGGTATATCGCTCAAACTCTGCAACTCTGTCATTATAGCCACTAAGTGTGTCTTGTAGTAAACTACTGTTTTTTAAGCCATGAATGAACTTCTGGAGTATTACCAGGTTTGCTGTGTTAGTTTGTATTGACTTGATTATATATATATAGACGCAATAATAAAATCAAAACAAAAAAATAAATTAGATTAAAAACCATGTCTTTCTTACAACTTAAATGCCTAATGACTAGGTTAAAATGCAGGCTGACTACAGGCCTCACATCTTACTTTTTATATTTCTCCTCAAAAATAGCCATCAGTGAAACTGCCACAAAATGTTAGGCGCACAGTAAATAACTGGTATCTGGATCTGGGTCAAGCAATATTATTGTTGTGGAGGCCAGTTGTCTATTTTAACCTCTCTCTCACAGACTGTGCAGGAAACCCAAATTCAGGCCGAGTTAATCATTGCCCTTGGGTCAACATGCTCACCAACACGCGCACGTACGCACGCACACACGCACGCACGCACACACACACACACACACACACACACACACACACACACACACACACACCCCTACCTTCCCTCTTTCTGCTAACGGAAACTGTGCCACTTACGAAACAAACATGTTCATTGCAAAGTGAGTCTTTTGAAGTGTCCACTGTAACCTAATTTATTTTAGACCATCATTTGAATCAGGGCTGGTCTGCAGTCACCGACGCAGCAGGAGGCCGAAGTGCCTGGGTTGTCGGTTAAGTACACAAACATCAAACACCGATCTCACCCGTACTATAAAAAACGTTCCACAGAAGCACAATAATAGTGAGAGCACTCACGATTTGTTTTACTGGATATGATGGTCACTTTGCTGTTACCCATGGAAAGGAAGTGATGCACGTCTCGACAGTAAGTACAGGAGCATAACAACTCAGGAGCTCAGGGGATAAAAATGCGTTTCTCCCTCTCACTCTAAATACAGGAAGTTTGTTCCTGCCAAAAGCTTCTTTCACATTCACGGTCATACAGCTTAAATTTGCTACTACATATGTGAATCACAACACTTGCAAGCAAGGAGGATCCAACGGCTAAACAGCAAGTTTATTTTGGTTAGGATCAGAAACACAGATCATGTCCTGAGGGTGAGATGAGAGGAGATGAGATCAAAAATCCCCTGACTGAAGTATGGCAATGATGGTTTGTGGTGTTTGGGAGGGAGGGAGGGGGAGTAATGAGTGGGAGAAATGGTGTGTTACAATGTTCAGTGAATTAGATTTGGAGGGGAGCAGTAACTCTCAACAGCAGAGAGCAGCATTGACCATTCCCATGGCAAACTCCAACAGGGAGACCACATATGACTGGAGTCACAACCCCAGTTCAAAACTCTCCAGTTGCTCAAAGAATCTTTTCTATTCAATAAAACCTAGTTTTAGTTGAAATGAAAAACAAAAGGCACAATGATTTTCAACTCATTCTTGTCTTTAATATGCACAAGAGTTGAAAGCATCAATGAGCCACCTTAAAGAGAGGAATTCAATCTAAAATTTATAAAAAGATATAAACAATCAGAGGCCAAAACGCTGTCTGTTGCTTTTCTCCTATTATTTTATTTAAAACAACTTTTCATTAGCAAGTAAAAATCTTGCAACAAACATAAGCTTGTATCCAATTCAGATACAAGGCAACGAAATTGTAAATCTTTAAAGTGGCTCGGTCTAGTCTGCTAGTTCATGACTGTACACCCTCTCTATAGTTTTGTTCAGTAATAAACAGCTAGTCCCAAAAACAAGCCTGGGCTGCTCACGACAACCCCACCCAATATTTAAAACCCCCAGTGTGACCCCCTCCCCGTACACCCACACCCACCCCACCCTCCCCAGCTCTGACCCCCTCTCAGTAGTTAGCAGCCAACCAGAGGATCACAATGTCTTCAAGACCAGGGTTAGGGTCGGGTTCACAGGTTTGACACCTTGAACCCTCACCCACACACCAACTGGGACATGGGACGGTACATTTTAAAACAGCCCGTCACCACTAGGAAGAAAAAAAAAAATAAACAACCCCCAAAACAAACAAAAAAAAAAAAACAGCCCGTTCCAATTTATCAGCATGTCATCACAATACGTATGCAAGTCAAAAATAAAAACAGTGAAACAAAGAAATATTGCTTCAACAAAAGAAAAAGAAAACCCTCCCCAGCCATCTTTGACAGTAAGGTTATCGTCCATCCAATGACTGTCAGCTGCAGCAGCTTTGTACAGGCTTTATGTAAATATATTCATATATTCATTAGACGGCAAGGAGAGATACACATCACATTTTTTGTACAATTATTCAAATTTAGTGATGACATGTGACCTCTTCATCAAAAAGTAGTTAAGTACTGTAAAGGTCAGGACCTGTACTCGTTATATAAGTCTAGTCTTCTATGAGTATAGGTCCCTTTCTGCAGGTGGACATCAATATGTCCCTCAGACGTGTGCATAAGACTGAAGAAAAGTAAAATAATAAAAGTCAAAACAAAGACATATGGAAGCTCCACAGACTCAACCAGAAGAAGCCAAAACATCAACCTAAAAATATCTGTTGAAGAGAGAATTTCAAAGAATTAAAATAAGCTTAAAGGTCGGATAAGCAAATCGGGTCAATTTTCGAGCTCAACGTTTGTTTTTTGTTTAACACTCCCCACCCTCCCCGCCTTTTCTAAGTTTCACATTACAGGGGAGTCCCGAGCAAACAGTTCACTGGACCACAGGACGTGACTGAGCTCCTGCTGCAGAAATGGATGCCCTGTAGGGGTAAATTAACGCTACAGCTGACACATTCCTCTTCTCTTAAGTCTCTGCGCCTTCACCTTAAAAAGGTGCTTCCTCCCGTCGCAGGTATTCACATCCGTAAAAAACACAAAACCGTTGTCGCTCTGCTGAATCAGAAGCAGGCAGTTAGCAGGTCTTAAAGTTGCATGTATTGAAAAAAAAAAAAAAAAGAATTATGGCATTTCTTCACATTTTTGATGATTTTTTTTTTTAAACAAACATTAAGTTTGATAATTCAACAGAGGTCACATTAAAAAAGTGACGTCATTGAGTCAGAAGTCCCGTCAGTCAGTTTGCCACGGAGTCCTCTTTATGCCTTGGAGCCCTTTCGCCCCTCCACCTGCCCCAGGACTCTCCTGGGAGGGCAGTGGGGGTCCGTGGTTAATCATGGCTTAGCTCTGGGATTAACTCTTTAAACTGGGTGAGAGAGGGTTATTGGGGTGCCCCCGGCCATCGGGAATCCGTGTGATTAAGTGTGTCGATGTGTGTACTCGTATGTTAGTGTGCGTGCGCGTGGGTGGAGTAACACCAGAGGACAAATCCAGGGGAGGGAAAGCACAAAAATAAACCACAAACAAACAGCAGTATTTTCTTCCCCATACGTGATATGATGGCTTCTAACAGAAGTATGCACACAAATTCTAAGTGTCAAAAAGTGTGTATATGTTTGTGACTGAAAATGTGCTCGTGTTTTTGTCTTTATGGAGACTTGACATTTGGCAATTAAATCTTGCCGCGAAGGCTTTTTTCATCCTTCTGGTTTTATTTTTGTGATATTTAGAAGCACTGGCAGACAATGCTGGCAAATCCTCCTGACGCAGGTTGCCAGATGGGTGATGGCGCCTGTCGAATGACCAGGACTCCTATGTACGGTTGCCGTGTTCGGTGAAGGATGACCATTTTAAAAAAGAAAGAAAAAAAGAAAAATAACACCCCGCAGTGCAGAGGTGGGGGTAGGTAAATCCTTCAGTGGTGAGTTTCCATGTTGAAGTGATGCTGAGTAAATCCTTCGGTACCAAGTTGCCAGGTTGGAGAAGAGATGGATGAATGTCTGGGGTGATTACAGAGTACCCGTGCAGCTGGTTGAACCAAACATCCTGGCTTTTAGAAATTAAACTCCTTTGTTTGCATGTTGGAAGCTGGATCGAAGTTGAAGGTCCCTCCTTGAGTGGTGTCAGGGATCAAACTGGGATCTTCATCAATCTGGAAAGGACAGAAAAGGTTGTGAGATGAGGCATAAAATATTGACTCAGTGGGAAAAACCTTGAGGCAGTAAAATTACTAAAAAAAACTTACATCATCTCCTGAAAAGTACTGATCAATAATCTCAAAGGCTAGTTTGTAGATATCCTCATTCTCGTGCTGCTGCAGATTTTCGATCTTCTCCAAACCTGAAAAATGTAAAAACACCAATTTCCCCAATGAAAAAAATGCTCAAACTAAATTTATAAGAAGACTAGTACAAATGATGAGAGCAGAGTGAGGGCATGATGCAAGCATCAGCCAATCACAGACCTCCGCACTCCTCTATGATTTCAGCAATAGTGCTGGCTTCGTCTCCTGCCATGATGAGGATGTTCTTAAGGCCGTCCAGGACAACCTGCACCACCTGGGAGTCCTTCACCGACAGCAGGTTACAGAACGGAGTGATGACGTTCTGCTCCACCAGGAACTCCACCTACACAAACCCACACATACACACCACATCCATACTTGATTACAACATAGGCGCACGGGTTACAAGTGTGTTCTTTCACTCCATGTGCAAACAAGTCAACATCGCTTAGTTTTAAACTTAAATTATGGAGGACAGTTCAGATTAACACTTACAATTAAAATAATGGTACATTATAGGAACATGTCACATGTTAGCTGGGGCTGTTTAAGCAGAAATGCTCATGTAGAATAAACAAATACACCCTTCATAACAGAACATGAATTAAAGCAAGCTCCAGATTTCACTGGTCCCAAAGCCCGGCTCACCTGGTCTTTCCTCCCACTGATGGTGAGGTTGCTGATGGCCCATGCTGCCTCCTTCTGAGTGCCAAAGTCACCCTGTAGAGAGACAGGCTGTCACTGAGATGTGCACATAGCAGGTCTTCTCTCCAACAGCACAATGCCAAGGCACACAGACAAATCTAGGCCACGTGCTCAGTTCGTTTATAAGGAGCTGTGTTGCTTCTCTGGCTACAAAACACAGAATGTGTCCATGCAACTGAATGCATACAATTAACATCCAACATTATGCCAAATTTAGAGTCTGATACCATCTGTTAGGAAATCTGAATATAAAGAATAGATGATATAAAGCTTAAGGAACTTATTTCCTGTTAATCCATCCTGTACAAACCTTAGCCAGTTGGTGAATGATCATAGGAATCAGTCCAGCGTCGATCACAGCTTGGACCTGCTGCTGGTTCCCAGCTGTAATGTTGGACAGGAACCAGACGGCTTCCTGCAAACACACCAGTCCCAAATGGTCAAAACCAGCACTATGAATTCTCTCTCTCTCTCACATACACACACATATATATACACACACACACACTCTTCCAAAGCTCCCCCCAAAGCTCTACAGTTCCACTACATAACGTTTCTCATTCGGCTTGTCCACAGGAAAAAAAGCAGATAATTGACTTTCCAAGTTATTGTTGGTGCAATTAATCTGGTGTTCCCCACCATATTAATGCAACTTTAACATCTGCAGTGTGATCAAGCTACTGCACCTTAATGTGTATTTCTTGTTTCAACATGAAATGGGTGATGAGGAAATAAACAGCTGAACTGAGTGCAGACTTCCAGCCGTAGTCATGCTGTTGCTGTAGTTACCATCACATACTGTTGTAGTCTGTTTTGCTGATTTCATGATGTTTTGTTTCACAGTGATGTTGCCAGGTAACGTTACACACCATGAGACAATAAAACAAATACAGTTTAAAGTCAATGTGGATAGAGGCGGACCCCGTGTCCATGACAGTGCTACACTGTAGGGAGAGCTAGTTAGCTGTTAGCAGCCACTGGATAGCAGAGTCATATGAACTGCTTGGCTAATAGAGCTGACAGCTAACAGAGCCGATCGCATAGCAGCAATCTTAGACAGTAAGCTGCAGTTAAATGTAACAACACTATAAATCAACAATGAATAAATGAAGTGCTTCAGCTGAGTACAGTTTGGAGGTCAGAGTGCGTAAAGGCTGGGAGTTTTAGAAACTTCATCAGTGTTGACATTTTACTAAACCTCTGCCACAGATGAAAGCAATCATATACATGTATTATGCTGAGGTACTTTGACTTTGATTGCACAAGATATACATCAGTTATTGATTACAAAGTGCCACCTGGTCAGATGCTGTTACCTCTCAAAGTGTTTTGATGTCACTATAACATGAACAATGTGCTCCAGTGTATTCAGGGTAAGACATAACCTGTCATAGGTAGAAACATAAACAGGACTGCTTTCCATTACAAACTAAAAAGGAGCAACCCGACAATGGCACCGTACCGTCAAATGATTCAGTGAGGGAATACATACAATAACAAACTTGCTCCTGACATATTATATTTCCTGACGGTGAAACAGATCGCCCTCATAAATGTCATGAACTTCACAGCAGGTCACAAGGCGCAGACATCTTACTCGTGTTTCCATGCTTAGCCTTAAAACCCACTGAGATTTACAAAAGAAAACAGAAAAAACACGAATGCTGCAGTTGTACCTTGTTGATCTTTTCTTTAGGGTGCGTGAGCAGGTTGGGGAAGTGTGACAGGACATCACAGTTGAGCACAACCTGCGTCTGCTCGTCTGTCCCTGTCACGATGTTTCCCACTGCCCTCAGAGCTGCCGTCTGCAGGTTGAAGACAGACAAAACCACAAAAAACCCCCAACTTGAATTGACAAGGCTTCATTTACTCATTGAAGAAGTAGTGAAATGTTCTTATTACTGTGGCCAAAAGGTTAACAGAGTCAATAAACAAACTCTTACCTGAACTTTGACCTCCTGATGGCTGAGGAGAGGCACAAGAAATGGAACGACTCCAGAATCAATGACCATTTGAATCTGCTCGTTGCCTCCGTCCGTCAGATAGGATAGAGCCCACACTGTGTCGACTAGGATCTACCCACACAGACACGTGAAACTTGTGAGACCATGTACAGTAATTAACAGAAAACATGACTTTTCAGAAAATACAAAATGACTGAGACAGTCACCCTTCGCTGTGATACTTACATTTATATCGGTGTGATATATTAGCAAACAGAGGGCGGGCAAAATCTGTGGGGAAAGGAAAAGTAGGTTGTGAGTGGGTTGGATGTAGGCAGAGGAATAGAGGGATCAGGCAAAAAAAAAAAAAAAACAGGGCAGAATGAAAAGGCAAAATCACAAAGGGGAGTAGCTGTCAAACCCAGACTTCAAAATGTCACCAAAAGAGCTTTATAGTTAGAAATCCCCCCTGGGTGATGAGGCTGATCTGGCTACTGAAAAGACGACGCAAGAAACTCTGTGTGACTCAGCCTGCAGTGAAACAGCCGACTGCAATGCATCCATCTGTCTGGCACATGAAAGCCTGCGCACACATGCACACACCCACCTCTTGCACAGTCTCCATGGGCGGTGGTGGATCCTTGTTGCGGCAGAGGTTAACAATGACCCAGGTAACATTGCGGAGGAAGGTGATGGGGATTGATGGGTTGATGAAGGTGAGCAGGGGCTTGACCACGCCCAGGGAGATGACATAATCCCTGCACTGAGGACCATCACCTGGGCAGGCATAAAGGGGTGGAGCTTAACTCTGAGCAGGGGCTCTCAAGAATATACAAACACACACAGCAATTAGAGGACCAATACTCACCTATAATGTTTCCTAAAGCCCATACAGCCTGTTCACATACGTTCTGATGGGGAGAGTGTAGCAGTCGCAGGAACAGGGGCACTGCATCTGAACACACAAACATCGACGCATTAAAAACTTGCTGCAGGTGACAGATTGTGCAACTCCATTAAAAAGCTCTTTTGCCAGGACACACCCAGAGCCAAATCAAATAAACAACTAATCCATGAGGTATGTCATAACTCCTGTAACTGATCTGAAGTGTGACAACAACATTTAATGACTCAATGAACTGGTATAAAACACTTTTAGACCCCTGTTCCTGACAAGATTACAAAATTCCTTTTCTAGGAGCTAAAGTAAATAATTCCTTTTAAAGTCATAAAACTACTGTGTCTATTTAACATTTGCCTTATTTAACCTCCTCACAGCAACAGGTACAGGCGGTGCCTGATTGACACCTCCTGTTTAGTTTTGCTACACCTCTTTGGATGGGACAACTCTACCGTGGCCTTTGTTACTAGCAAAGTTTTGATGATCTCACTCAGTTCCCAGAATCTCCAAACCTCCCTTCTAGTTTAGCTGAGATCTGATCAGCTGGAATAACTGTAAACACCTGTGTGGGCGTTCAATATAAACACAGAGAAAATGGGGATATTTTAAACACCTATTCCTAAAATGAGATAAGATAGATCCTATTTAAGTTTAGCTAAGGCTAAGCTGAATAATTCTTCCAATAGGAAGTTTGATAGATGTCAATGTACTGTTCTATGTAAACAGAAGTATGAATTACATTATACCTTGACTAAAGTGGTTTAGTATGTAGTTTAAAGAAGTAGCATGGGACTTTTGTCTCCCCCTTCTGGCAGTGAAAGTTATTATATTATTACACTGTTGAAAAGCTAATGATTCCGAAGGATCCTTCTTGCTACTCGCTGCTTTAGCTGGCTATGTAGCTAATGTACCTCACCCCTTCAGATCTGACGAACCAATCATTGCTGGCTGATGTAAAACATTACTAGTAAATCATTACCAGTGGGCCAGAGCAGGAATGTCACACCAGACACCAGATTTGAAAACTATGCATCACTGTGTGATACATACAGAGTGATTTGTCTTGGTTTTATCAGCGCTATGTGAACTCAGCTGACAGGTGCTGCAATCTAAGGGACATTCATTCATTTTCTAATGGAACGTTAAATGTTAAAGTAAAGCTTTAGCAGCCAGCTAATCACATGAGTCCTGATCACAGTTCCTCTTACCAGTCACTTTGGCTTTGCATCAAAATAAGAGTGCACTGTTATCTAACAAAAACATAATCCAAAAAAATAACCAACTGCCTTATCGAGTGGGGGGAAAAAAAAACAATAAATATGCTAGCTTGGCAGATTGCAGACAGTACACAAACATAGACTGCAGGGGGAAGACAGAATGTGGGGTCAACTTACTGGATTTAACCACAGCCTGAGTCTGTGCTGACGTCCCAGAGGCAATGTTGGTCAGAGCCCAAGCTGCCTCAAACTGAAGAGAGGGGCTGTAGGACAAGGAAAACAAAACCAGTTAGGAAAAGTAAACAAGTTAAGACATAAAGAAAGCTCATCAGTGGGGCAGGAAAGCAGGGAATAATGATACATATTAATGAACAGTGATGTGGGCACATCCTGAGTGGAAACAGAGTCCGTGTAATGAATAACACGACACCGCATCACTGGTGTGGATGTAATGCTTTTTAGTGAACTGTGCTCAAAAGGGAAGACTGTGATGAAATCATTTTTTTTAAAGATGCAACACGAAATATTAGAACTCACACAGTTGCAGATGATCCTCACACCACCCACCAGCCAAATGTTGGGAAATCATGGCATGGTTAAGTCTGTCTACCCCGCTAAATATTTCACCAGGCGACAAACCACGACCTGCAGTTCCTATTGCTTTCTTAAGCTTTAACTGTGATGTACAACAGGAAATGGGGCGTGGCATTGTCTGTGATGTAACCAGCCACTCTGCTTGCAAATAGTTCATTTTTTCCATATCATGCATTCAAAGGTTTAACTTGAAGGCTTCAGAAAGGGTGCTTCATCTGTTCTTGCTTGTGTAAGGTGGTGCTCACTTTCATGCTGCACATGTCATTGTGATTCTGCAACTCATTATGTAATGAGGCTCAGTTCATTTGGCTTTCTGCCAGAATGCTATGGCAACATAGTATAAAAGAACTTCTCTTGACAGATGCACGTGAATTATACTGCACTGCTACATTCTGCAAAAACTCAAACCGAACAAAGATTTCCGATATAGGCTGGCGATTATGTGTTAACATGACGCTATCCGATGTTGGTTGCTACGGTAAAATTCTTACAACTTCTTCAACGCCCCCCAAACTATTCACTCCCCCCTCTTCAGTGAACACAAGGTCCTGGGAATTGGGGAACTCCGAGGGCCAGGAATGCTGTTATATTTGGCTTGGCCTGGACTGAGAACACTTGCCAACTGCCCTACGCGCCTCCACACGCTCTCACGTGTGGACACAGTGGGATGCACACAAAGCCTCGGTTGCGGCACAGACTCAATGCAGCAGCGTCAGTAATCCATCACAGCAGTCCGCAGTCTTAACAACTAGAACACTAACGTCAGAAAAAAATATTACAACAAAGACAAACTGTTTTTGGAAGTAGACTCACTTGTCGTCCCTCTCCAAGCACTTGACTAAAATGGGCAAGATCCCGGACTTTATCAAGTCGTCGATCGGAGGGTTTCTGTCACTTGAGAGCAGTTTTCTGAAGAAGGAAAATCAAAAACAATTAAAATGCACTCTATACACAAACATTAAAAACAAAACAGCTGCTGTTTGTTGTTCTGCCAGTCCCTCACCTGGCTGCCTGTACAGCACTGAGCTGGATAACTGCATTGTCACTGGTAGCATTCTGTAGTGACAAGGAGAGAAGACCAAAATATATGTTAGCGTAACATATTGAGGACCTACTCCTGGTACATTTCAGTGTGTAACCAATGGCTTGAATCATGTGAACTCTTACCTGTAAGATGGCATCAAGTGTAACATTTTGCTGCACAAGAGAAATAGAGATGACTTATTAGGACAGTCATAGTCATGCTAAGCATCATCAACCCAACTGCTATCTTGTGCACAACAGGGTGTTTCCTGTATGTCATTGGGTTGCAATAGTAAAACAAGTAAAAAGGTTGGATCTCATGCTGCTGAGATATTATTTTCATTATGCAGGATGTGTGATAGAGTCAAATTATGACTGTGTATGCATTATGGTATGCACTGTTTGAAAGTTAACAGCTTGTTTTGTATCTTATTAGATCTGTAATAAAATATTCATTAGTATAGAAACGTTGCCCACCAACCACCCAAACATTTCAATCCAGGATCCTGTGCTTCAGTGAGAACCACAGAAAACTAACTTCCAAAATTCAATAATGAGACCAAATTTCACTGACCTTACATTAACACCGCTTTACATAATATGTATGTATTTATGTGAATGTGCCAAACTGTTAGCAAGGCTATATTGAGACATCAGCAGCTTGGCCACTGCACTTAGTGTCTGACATGAAAATTAGTAATGCAGAATATGCAAAAGGCTTGCAGGCTTTCAAGTGAAAGCGATGAAGCAAATGGCAATGAGCTGTGCCCTCTTTTGTCTTTAGTGTCTTTGCTTATGACTCTGAACATCCAACAGAGCTGGAAGAACATATAGAATGAAAATCCCATCTACCTACCTTGCTTTATTGTATTTTTGTCAATATTAAAATTCAACATTTCCACACAGGCAGACACAGAACTAACATAAAATGGTAACCGAACAGTTGATTGAACAGCTTGGATGTGAGGTGTCAAGCAGTCATCCTGGTTCTATATCTGTGATCTATACTGTCTTTCTTACTGAAGCTGCAGTGGGTCACTACCTGTCACTTTGATTTAAATGTATAGTTTGGTGTTCTCTGCGGGTTATTCCTCCTTATTTTCATAAAATTTCAAAAATTAAAATTGAACAGCAACATGAGACGTCAATAATACAAAAGACAATACCTAATTAACAAGTATACAATTGTACATACAGTAAAAAAAAAGCTCTATAACCTCTAAAACTTTGTCCTCATTTACAGATTTCTGATGTCAATTCAGACTGCATTTCATTTGCGGTGCCTTGAGCAAGGACAAGTTATATTTTAAAGTTTCAACAAGTTGTGTTTCTAGAAACTCTGCCGTTGTTTCTCAGAATGAGCCACAGAACATGCTTCCCACAGTGTTGCTGATCATTTTTGCAGCAGAGAAAGAATTGACATGAGGGTCTACAGATTATCCTGAGAGACACACTGATCTTGAGTTTTCAAACATAATTTTGTATTAGTGGGAGCGGCACAGACTAAACAAAACTGGTAGCAGGTGTTTGAGCAGCACATCTATAAAACTGAAATATGCACGAATACAATGAGGCAAAAGAAAATTTAGAAACACTATGAAATCTGAACTGGGAACACTCGACCTGCTGAATAAGAACATGTGCTCTCACTAAAAGCTTTGGCCTCATGCCCCTTTAAGTCTCACTTTAGGGGAAAATGTTTTTCCATAATTTGCCCTTTGAAGTTCAGAATAACAAATGTTATTAACAGAAAACAACATGAAAACAGATTGATATTTAATTTGCGCTCTAAATACACTTTGTTCTGACTGAAGCAGATCAGCTCCTGTTTCTGGTGTTTATCACACAGTTTCAAATGATTTGGCCCACTTGATTTTAACCCCTCTGACCCCCGATATCCAGACAGTCCAGCCTCTCTACATCAAGCACATACCCACACACCCACACTTACTCCTTTGAAGTCGGAGTCGACATCAGAGTCCTCCAGACTCTCCTCCAGTGGGACATTTCTCTTCTTCAGTAGATGTTCGTCTCGTTTGTTCTGACACAAGAGGAAATAAACAAGACAGAAAAGCAATGAGGGGAGGAGATGAAAGTGTTCATTAATGCATTCATGAATTCTTAAAGCAACTCTGGATCGAGGCCTATCTCAGAAACTGTTTCCCTCTTTCCCAAACTTTTACTTACAGGAGTCTAGCCTGTGTGTTACAGATCCCACTCTGAGTGGTAAGAGAGAAACGTGCCCCCAGGCTTGTCCACAAAACAAACACACACACTCATTTATGAAGGACACTGAACCTTAACCCTCGCCACACTCTGCCACTGTCCCCCAAGCAAACAAGAGCACATCCATTCAGCGTGGAAATACAGAGACACACATGTATATACAGAGAGGCAGAAAGACCCACACATCCCATCAATTTACAGGGCAAGTGAGTCAGTGGTAGGAGGAGATTCCCTTGCCCTACATTCCAGTGTATCATGCTGATGTGCGTCACTGATGACTAATCAGCTAGTGCAGTGCTTCTTGCTGCTCTGATCCAGCTAAATGGAAAGTGCTAGACTTGAGAACACCTCAGCACTCCACAGCAGTGACGTTGTATGTTTCAACATCCCTGGCAGTGCCAGTGTTCTCCGAACGTCTGTCGATGGTTCTCCGGCTCTACACGTCTGTTTACCTCTATTCTGTCTTTTTTTTTTTTTTTTTTGGAAGCACATTGCTGCAGCGTCCCTTGAGTTTCATTAGAATAACTAGTTCAGACGGCACAAGACATGCCTTTGCAAGTGAATCTGTACATCATCTAAACATTCATTTCCAAATGTGTTGTTTAATGCTGTAAATTTCTTGACAATGTCCGTTTTGTATGATCTCGGGCTTTGGCAATGGTTTTAAAGACTTGGCAATGGTTCATTTCAATTTCGGTCATCTCGTGTCTGGCTCCTGGTTCCTAGAAGCAGAGGGCACCTTCCTCTTCCACTACCTGCATATAACCTTTGTATTCCAGGAGACAAAGACTCAATTCAACAGCTCTCCATGATGTCATATGACTCAACAGATGTCGATAAGACATATATGGGTGAGAGCTAACAATGCAAAACAAATAAACCCTTTTAAAATGATCATTTATTTACATGTGCTGCGGATTGACATTCTTTTTAGAGGAACATAACTACTCAGTTTGAACTTTGTAGTTGATATAACCCTGATGGATGAGTCGTTGGTACTGACTTCCACAAAGCCATTTGGTATCTTTTCATGTATTCATCTGTTACAAACCCAAAATCAGCCTCTGAACTGTGACTGAAAATTAAAACAACCTCAGATGCATCAGCAAGTTATAAAAGAACACGACAAAACAAATTCTGCAGTACAAGAACACATCATAAAGACAACACAACACTTTAACTTATTAAACCTTAAATGCTGTTAAACTGAAATCAAATCTTCAAATCATAATTTCAACTTCATTTTTTGTGTCTGTGTCTGAAGGAAGTGTGGCTTTTCCCACTGATTTCAACACAGCTGCTTAGTCTTATTGTTGCAAGCAGCAACTTAAGGATCAGTTCACAGACTATTTGACTACTGACTTTTTGTGAGCTTCTGTTTCCAAGTGAGCTCTTGTTAACGGTTGTTAACAACAAGGTTCAGGTTTAATTGTCTTTTTAAAAAAGGGGGGCAGAAAAAGAAAAAAGAAATATCCCACCGGGCACCATCTAGGCTCAGTTCCCTTTGACTCTGGAGACTCGTTTGCAGAACTCCTGACTACACTCGCCAAAATAATATTAATGTCAATAGTGCCTCGTATTTGCAGGGTGAGGCTTTGCTTTAATTATATCAGCAGTGGCAGAAACCTGCAGTTTTAAACATCCCCTATTACAAAAACAATGTTTATGTTTTAACAGGTTATCACTTGGCATGATCTGATGGATGACACTTGGCAAGGTGCAAACACAACCAACAGATTACGACTGTGCAGGATGGAGACTGAATCAGAGTGCAAATTAAGAGAAAATGACACCAAGACAAACTAATCTGCAGTACTCTCGAAAGTGTGCTCGAAAGATTCAACAAACATCCACCACGCCAGAATGATTAAAGAATTATGTGTTGCGAGAAAAAAAAAAAAGTGATTCGAGGTTTACAACACTATCTGAGAAACATGGTGAAATTGTTACAGCATGAACATTTATGGCTGCCAGTGATTCACTTGTGGTCACCATGAGGTCACTGCTGGTGCCGGCAGCAGGATGATTACATACATCATGCCTGTTCAGATCAGACTCGACTTATCAAATCTCTTTGGGCAATCTTATCATAAAGCAGCAACACAATTCAGCAACCTCCTGAACGAACATTAATCCACTACATGGGTTTCACTTACTGAGGGTGAATAAGTAAAGAAACCAGCATCTTGTATGTCTGTGGGTCACAGACTTGGGCAATCATTGATTGCGAAGAACATGCACTCGAAACTAAACAAATCAATCAATAAATCAACTTTAAAAAAATATATCAAACAATGAAAATGCTACATAAGACATATTGAAATCCAGCAGTTCAATTTCTACAGTCGGTTCATGACGCAGATATAAACACCCTCAAATTAAAGCTAAAAGTTGGCATTTTAATCCAATTACAGTCCTCGTATTGTATTTTGAGCTTGTGGTGCAGAGTGAAGACGCAAAACAACATAAAATATGTCATGTACAAACTGCACATTGTATGATGCCAACGGAAAGTATGTGACTCCTTCTTCATGTTTTCAGTTACCACCACAAACAGATATCGCGCATAAAGAGAGAGCAGCAAATAAAGCAAACAATACAAAATTCTCTCTCTAGGAATAGAGTGAGCAAAGTTTCTAGGCAAACTTAATCAGCTTTAGTTAATTAATCTTAATGCTCTGTGTTTGCCAAAGGACAAAATGAAACTGTGTGGTTAATGTGCTGTCTGCACCATTAAAGCTTAGCTAAAGACAGTTTCCTATGTTTTTCCCAGTTTTTACTGTGAATAAACATCACATCGTTTAGTGGCAGGTAGCCTTCTGTTATGTACAGCTGATGTGCGGTTGGCAGATTGGGTAGTGGTTAGTATCTCAGGTCAGGCTTTTAACTGAATTAAATTATAACTGTCCAATAGAGCCTTCTCAGTACTGCTTGGTAACTCCTCATCCACCCAGCTCACACCACTAATGGAGTGCCACAAGGTTCAATCCTGGGTCCAGTGTTTTTCTTTCTTTCTTTTGTTTTAAAATGCATAAAATTGAAAACTTTGGCTTCAACAAATAAGTGACAACCTGCTTCATGTGTAGACACAAACATGCCCATAGTAAATGAGTAGTGATGTGATTTAAGTTTTTGGTCATTTGGTCAGTTGAGACAGGAACTAATTCTGCTGAAACATTTGTCTAAATGGAGATTCTAGTTATCTATCATCATTAAAGAACTTAACATTATTATTATAACCTGAGGTGCTGAAACATCAGCTGGGTTCTTCAGTTCCCCCATGCCAGAGACACACTTGACTTGAAAAGAGCAGGTCAAGGGAGCTGTTCAAGCTGACTTCCTGCAATTTGGAACAATCTTCAAAATTATAATTTGTTATTCAAGCCTTTTTCCAGACTTGCCTACTGGCAAATACTTGTATTTCTGTCCAAGTCAGAAGCAACTTTCATAGAAGCTACAACTGGCTCAAAGTTTTGCTGCAAGGTTTTGGGTGAGGAAAACAAAAAGGAGCACAACATTTCTGAGCATCATTGCACCAGCTTCTTACACATTTTAGAGCTAATTTTAATCTGCACTATTTTATAGTATACTTAAGATTGGCCCCAAAGTATTTAAGATATCTTCAAACATTCTATTAGCCAGAACATGATTTTAAGATTTTTTTTTAGTGGCTACATCTTGCTGTTCCCTTGTCCAATTTTGTGACCATAAGGGATCAGGGTTTGCTGTCAGAGCCCCAAAACTATAAAATGCACTTCCTGTCAAGATTAGATTCTCAAATTCTGTGCCCGATATTAACAAAAACCTCTCCCCTCAAACGTTATCTAATTTTTTTTTTAGGGTTTGCACACGTTTAATTTTACACACATAACGGTGAAGCATGCCACTGTATATCTGCGCATTTCTTACTCTTTTATTACCATACTGTCATGATAATTTGGTTGCAGCTCAGTTTTAACCATCGATAACTGAAATCCAAGAATGCTCGATAGATTCATATTTTAGATGGCATCTGTTTGGAAAGGACCCTGAATATTGATGGACTAATCAAACAGATATTTGGGTGTGCAATAAATAACCATGGGCTAAGAGGAAATTACACAGGTGTGCCTCAACACCAAATATATGCAGCTTGCGACTGTTCTGATGACAAACGCTTAGTCAGTTTCAAGAGGTAATGTAATAACAGGTGATGAATAAGGCTTTGTTAAAATGTTAGGCAGTTCACTTGGGGCTTGAGCAGTATCGACGATGAATTAAATGGATAGTGTTTCAGGTGCAATACAATTACAATGCCCAACTCCACCTATTTTGCACCAAGCATATGGCTGCCTCCGAATGGCTCTCAACATACAGTGAGTCTGTCTCCAACTCCACTGGTCTGGAATCTGAGACAGATTCTTAAATGGGGTCTGGTGTATGTTCATATAGACAGATGGCGCATCTTTTCTTACCTTTCTCAACTCAACCGTCACCTCATTTCGATGTCTTCTCATAGTCTGTAAAAAAAGAGAAATCAATTATTTTTTTACATTTTTAAGAAACGAAAGCATTTACTACAGTGGAAAAATATGCAATACTGCCTCTTAAATAGAGAATAAAATAATAAAAAAGCCTGAAAAACACAGATGCAAATCTCAAATACCATGAGCAAAAGGATATAAAAAAAGAATAGTTTTATATTAGATTTGATTAATTCATTTCACAGTCTCACAACTATTTAAAATGACACTAACAATCACAATAGCACTGGGCCGGTAGATGATTTTTTAACACATTTGATGGGTAGAGAAATGCAAAAGCAGCACAAGCGAATTAAGACAGTAACTGATTGCTGTATGTGTGCGTCCAGTTCATCCTGAACAGTTTGAGATCAACTAAGATCTTGTGACTGTTTGAAGAGGTTCATGTTGCCTTCCTAAATAGCCTCTTGCGTAATCTGGGACAGTCATAACTCATGAAGCTAGAGAGCTGAGAGGTGTCTCCCAGTCACCACAAAACAATAATGCCACTACACTGACCCAATCAAAAATGTCTGCTTTACAGGCAGCAAGACATCAAAATGCAAAAGTCCAGCCTGACTGCCGGGAACAATGAATGCAGTCTTACATACTTAAACTGGATTAATTTGCTTAATTATTGGCTACTGCGCTCAAAATCTTAAACTGTTCCTAAAAATGAAAACATAAATATATACAAAATGTATGTCTACAAAGACAAAATTGCTGAAGCACTGCAGTCAGTAGTTCAAAAACAAAACACAAAGCAAGAAAGAAAGGTTGTATTTCAGGGTAGAAATTGGTCAGTATGAACCATTAGCATATTCTATATAATATGCAGGAAAACAGAGGAGGAACTTCCGACCTGCTGCACAAAGGACTTTAATGCTTTGCAATTCAAAACTGCACCTAATGATATCAGATATGAACGCCTGACTCAAATAAATTAAGCCCAACCTGACATTTTTTGTCCTGCTGTAGTCTGAGTCATCCATTTAGGAAAACTTAAATTCATGGAGAGGTTCTTTGGAGGACCCAGGTCAGACATCCAAGATGCCTGAAATAGCATCAGGAATGCACTTGGCAGAGTCTTGTCTGTCATAGTAGCCATGTGCTTGTCACACTGACTCTAAGTTTCAAAACAACCACCTATGGGGCATCAATCTGTGCTTTAAAGCAGTTGGCGGCGAATCTGCAATCCCTGATTGCTGAAGGCCATGGATTGTTAAAGGCCATCTTTGCACACTGGCTACCTTTGTTTGTGTATTTTCTACTAAACTCCTGCAGCTAGAGAGCTGCAGTCTAATAACTTGTATACTAAACTGTATATATCATGAATTAGACTGAATGTTCATTACTTTGACATTGTCCCTTTAGTCCAGCGGTGTTAGCTTCTCCTATCTTGGCTTAGTCCAAACACAGTCTATGCCAAATGGTTTGGTCATCATGTCAATGAGTATTACAGAGAAATGCTGTCACAGAGATTTATAATTAGACTTGTTGGTTGAATGATGCTGCAATACTCTGAGTGTTAGACTACAGCCCATTTACAAGCAGGGCACCGGTGGTGTTTTCTGGAATAAGTTACTTACCTGTGAAATCACCAGAACTATCCCTCACATTTACTTTAATTAAGCGATCTTTAGTTGGAAAAACATCCTAGTCTAACCGTTAATGTGAGAGTTAACATTACAGCGTTAGGCGAGGTTATAATTAATAGTGCTGCTAGCTAAATGATACCTGAGCCTAACGTGCCTGTCCTTCACTATTCAATCCTAATTAAAGAGTAAACTCACCACCTTAAATGGTTTTAGATAGCGTCACGTTTGCCGTTTTATACCTCACAGCGGGTCGTAAAACTAAGGTCACTGCATCCCCATTATTCAGCCAACTGTTTAGTGGCTTAGCTAGCAGCTCGGGTTTAGCTGGCTCACCTAGCATCGCATGCTAGCTCGTCTACATCAACGTTAGCAGGCTAACAAGGAGGGGCAATGTTTGGTGAGGGTGGATGTGGTCCAGCCGTGTAATTCAAATCAACTTCTCATTAATGATGACAAAACGTATGTGACGTTCATACGTTAGCACTGGTGTTGTTTGAGGTAAGCTGGTTGTAAAGCTGAGCTAATGTCAAGATTATGAAGCCGGCCAGGCCCAGCCTCGCTTGCGACCGGTGTCCATCCGACTAGCTAGTTAACGTTAGCTGGCAGTGACAGCTACACCGCCTGCACTAAAACCGCCCGGTTTAAACAGTCTAACAGTGATGTTGCTAACTCTTTACAGGCATCAACTATTGAACGTCGTTATGCCACTGGTGTTAACTGGATGAAGAACATCACAGTCGCTTAATTCCTGGTCAACTGTAGCGTTATCGGGTTAGGCCAATAAGCACTGATCTGATGGCGAGCTCAGCCGGGGCCAGGCTCCCCAACGAGGCCCAAACACTGCCGCTTTTCTACGTCAAACTAAATCGTTTCACGTCCTTTACACTCGTGTTTCCGTGTCAGCTCACCTCGACATCACGTCCCTTATTTTTAAAGCTCTTGATGCGGTGGTTTTCCAAGCCGGCGTTTTCTGCCATGGCTGTATGGGGTTTAGCTATTACTCCGGCTTTCGGAATCTCCTCCGTGTGAAGACGAGGCACGGCAGCTCCTGTGCTGCTGCTGGCTCCGGGGCGGGGGAGGAGGTGGAGGACGTAACAGGACGCAGAGTAAGGGGAGGAGTCAATGCATACCTCCTGCATGGGCTGTCCTGGTTTCCACAGCTTCCTCGACGCAGTAATAATAAATTCACCTTCGACTTCTTGCCCACATCAGACATCCTCGTACGTGACAGCTTTGCGGCTCATTCGTCATCTTTTTTTTTCCAATTTAATGACCCAAAACAATTAACAGGAAACTGAAAAAGTATGCCTCCAGACACAAAAGTTTAATGGATCAACAATATTTGGATTTGCTCGTACAATAACATCATTAGTGCAAACAAAGACAAGCGTTTGAAATATTTGAGTGTCACACCTCAGCAGCGGATATGCAATGCCAATACAACACAACAGATTGACATTTTTAACCACAGATCTCTGATCAGAGACGACCAGCACCAGCTCTAGTTATAATCTGATATTTAGACTATAATACACCATAAAAGATTTCAGAATGAGAAAAAGGTGATTTATTGATCTATCTTAATACATACGTAAATATTTCACTTTGGAAAACATTTTCCAGCACCATCACCTCAGCAGTACCTCAGTGAGAAGTCAACCTCAGACACTGGCTGTGTACTGGAATGTGCACTGGTTTACTGGAGTTGGCATCTGAAACCATCTCTGTGTCAAGTCAAACTGAAACACTGGAGTAAAGAGGGTTATGATATCTCTGCTTTGAAGTTGTATTTTTAATTAAGGAAGGCAACAGAAAAGTGCATGGGACATATTTGACTGATGTGTCAGTGCTGACAACTGATTCTTCATTAGTTCACAAACTCTTGCTGGTCAAAAAAGTAAAACCAAAGAGGAATATCACTTTGATCTGTTACTCAAATAAATACAAATAAATAAAGGGCGTATGCTGGGTTTGTCAGTATGGCATTCAGGAGATGACATATTTCAAAACATAAAACAATGCAAACAAAACATGTTTTCTGATCTTGAACCATAGGAACATTTTACCATTACATCCACAGTCTGGCATCTACACACAGATTGAGAATGTAAGCAGCAGTTGAAAGTGTTTCAGTTATTACAGGGTGATTGCCACTGACACAAGGTAATGATTTGACAGTTTAGTAGCTGACCACTGATCAGAAATCCCCCACTCCACCATCAGTCCAGAGCAGCGGTAGAGAGACAAGAGTTATCACTGGGAAACAAAACAAGAGGCGTTCAAGCCATACATAATGATATTATCCAATCAAGGTCATACTGTAGTGTCACAGAGGTTTCTGTGAGATATAAGGGAGGATGACAACGTAAAGAGGGGCTGAGGCTGTAGTGCTCCTTTAGAAGATTTGTTGTTCAAACAGGATCTTCTCAAATCCTTGTGGAGGTGTGTGATAGAAGTCACTAAACTGGCAGTCTAAGATGGCACTGTCATCCACTGCAACAGAAGAGAGGAAAGACAGTGTATATGAGTTCATCTCTTAGACAGGTTTTTTTTTTTTTAAACATATTAGCATCATTTAGGGTAACAAAATAAACGTAGCATGCAAATTCCTGTTTCAGGATTTGTTTAAAGTTAATGCATGTACATTCATCACATACATTTGATATAAAAAGTCTGTCTTGACATGTGAAAACAAACAAATGTCAGCTTGTCAGTCTTTATTGTGTGATTCTTACTTAAACCAGATTAAACCAACTGGGCATGCCATGGGCTGCAAAGAGTTACCAAAGGAACTGTGAGGCCTAACTATTGAAAAGTACCAACTCTGTAGAGGGATGTGAAAGAAAAGGCTTTGGATGAACCATGAAAACCTGTCAAAACTATTAACAATAGTGGAGAATATGTGGCAGGACAAAGTTGCAAAGATTAAGAAGACCGTCTGAGGATGACGACGCAATAACTTATTAGGGAGGCTACCAAGAGGCAGCAGCAACACTGAAGGAACTACAGGAATGTCTGGCAGCTGCTGGTCAGTCCATGCATGTGACAACCATCTCCTGTATTCGGCACATGTCTGGGCTGTGCGGTAGGATGGCAAACAGAACATCCATGGTTATCTAAATTATGCCGAAAGCTATATTCAGGTACTACAAACCAAATGTGTTCTGGTCTGATGAAACAAAGGTTGAACTTTTGGACTTTAATTCTAAAAGATGTTTAATGCAAAGCCAATACGGCTCATTATCCAAGGAGCACCATGCAGACTGAAGCATGGTGGTGGTAACATCAGGCTTTGGGGCTGCTTCTCTTTAGTTGGGTCAGGGGCTCTTGTCAAGAAAAAAAGAGGATACGAAAAGCTCTAAATATCAAGATATTTTGTCACATAACCTGTCATCAAAAATCTGAAGATGAAGGGTAATTTCACAGTCCAACACGACAATGACTCAAAGCAACATCCAAGTTAACCAAAGCTTCAGGAAAGGAAAAGTGTTTTATATGCAGTGTATTCAACGTGAAAGCAATGCTATTTTCGTTGCAACCATTACAGCAACATCATGCTTTAGGGTTGATGGATAAATTAATACCCCATTGCTTTAGAAGTATGAGAGCGCGATCCCATTAAACATTTGCTGATTTTATTTCGAAATCAAAATTATAAATGATTCCCCAAACAGCTATTTTTATATTGATTGGATTATTCTGGCGAATTAAAGTAAAATGAAATTTAAGTGCTGTCGTGTTTTACTCAGAAGTAATAATATGATAAATAGCAAAGTACCAACATTATGTTTGTTTATTCATCAAAGTTATTTGCTCTGCAGAAATGAGGTCAAGTGCCTTGTAGCAGCAACTAGCCAAACATAATCTGTCAGTATATATCATTATGTTTCGTGTAAGCTCGTTAATACTGAAATCTTTGGGCGCTGGAATGTTAATAACTCAACAGTGGATTTCTACAGCGGAGCATGGCGAGTGACTAATCTTATAAATCAGTTCTCAGCTTGAAAAGTAGCATCACCTTCATGCCAACACACCCCCAGAGCAACTCGGCAAGCGTCATGTTTGGAAGTCTCCTCAACCACTCGCCTCAAAGTCATCCACTGACCCTTAAGCTACTGTATATGTGCCACACCTATCTGTGGTGCTGTTTAAAGACAGAGTGTGGTTCTCCAAAGCAAACTCTGGAGCAGACGCTGGGATGATATGACGAAATAGAGAAAACGATGCTACTGCAGTTCATGCAAGAAATTTGGTGAATACTATAAGAGTACAAATCTAAAGTTTTCCAGTAGCAGCTTAATTAAGTAAATTTTAAAATTTCCGTCCAGTCTAATTATATACATAATTCAACCTTCATTAGGATTCAGTCATGCATAGGAAGTTGTAGTGTTATTGAAAACATAGTTCTTATGAGTTCTTATGGACACTGGAAGATTAGAAAATAAAATTATTTGGCATTAGTGAAGTGACAGCCAAAAATGTCTGTCTTGCCCTTTTAACATTAACGGTACAACGCATTCAAAACAAAGCACACAAAAAATAAATTAGCGTTTGCATTTGTGTTGCTGGACTGCAGCCAGGGGGAAGAAGCCAGTGGCTGAAATCATTTGCTGCAGCCTTTGACCAGAATTAAACCTTTGTGTCCGGAGCCTCCATTGCGGGACTGTTCATTTCCGCTAAAGGCCATGTTTTGACTAGTCCACACTGGTCACTCTTGGATCTCTTTGTGCTCAAATATGCAAATAAACCCTTTTGAGTATAGTCAACAGGCAGACGTTAGCAGTGTTATGTAAAAATGTATAAACACAGCCCTCTAGTGGAATAAACTTGTAACTGCTGTAATGGCATTTGAGTAAAGCAGTTCGATGATGTATTGCCAGCACATAAACTTACCATAAACAACAGGGTACACAGTTCCTCGGATCCCTGAGGCAGGACAATGCATGTTCTTTCCATTCAGATATAAATTCAGCTCCACGTGGTCATACGTGATGCCCTGAGGAATACAAATAAAAGTGGAATCAATTGGTGAATTTTTGCATTTGAAGTGGGATAAATCGTTGAAAGGAAAAGGTCATAGGTACATTTATACAGTCTCACTATCCAGGTTTTGTGCATGTAACCGATTTAAAAACAAACACTGACTCTCATTGCCATGTTGACACCAAGTCAGGTAGATCAGGATAATTTAGGGAAAGCCAAACTGTTCAGAAACAGTTGGATGTCTACGTTTTTATCCCATAATATTTTTTGTGTGACAGTTCCTCCTACTGGACCATGATGGGTTGGGGTTTAATTATCCCTGCCGAATAACGGTGAACGCCAAAAACACATGTAACAGAGACAAGGATGACATCAGTGTTCACACGACACCGTGGTAACCGTGACTCTCGGGCCGGCACATGGTTGTAATGTCTGTACAATTCAAAGAGTTGAACAGCGAAGCAGCAGCCAATTGTTCTCTGCAAACTTGGTGTGTGTCCGTGTGTGTGTGTTGGATCATAGCCTTCTCTGAGCCCAAGCAATATAAATATTAAATATTGACCTTTACATGATGATCTCACACAAAAAAAATGTTTCTCCCTCATAATCATATAGGCTCTGAGAAAGTGTGAGAGAAGAGAGGACGATAGGAATCATAAAAGACAAAGAGGACCGTGAGAGACTCCTGTCTAGAACCAAAAAATGATTAATACATGATGTCTGTTGCTGGCTATAATCAAAACAGGCCACAGTGCTGAGTGTCTGTGGGATAACAAACCAGAACACGGCCTAGAATGTACAAAAATATCTTTTTGTCTTTTTATTGTTAATGCACTATTGAAAAATAGACTTGAATTGTAAATAAATGTTACACCCCTGAGATGCAGCTGAGTCATAAGCCTACATGGAGCCGGTACAGACAGCTGAACAGATTAAAATGAGAACATATCTGTTGTATGAGACGTGTCAATCAAAAGCACACTCGCGTTCCAGGGTACAGGGTAAGACACAGAAACAGATAAAGGACTTTGTAATTACATTATATTAATTATCTGAACATAACTGCTGTGCCGATTCAGCAACTATGCTTAAGTATTATATATGGACTGCGATGCACGGTTCAAATTGCACTGAAACATATGTGCGAGCAGCTCAAATCCGTGAAAAACCACCAGTGATGTATGAAATGCACAGTGCTACATGACCCTGCAGGCTAATAGTCATACACTGTCATCACTCAGTCACCGACAGTGAGTGGACAGTCAACTCAGGACCAATCACAGCTTTCATGCAATTTTGACAAACATGAAGTGTGAACTGCACATTTGCGTGCGTGCATCACTCAGTGGCGGAGGTGTTTATGTAATCTTGTACCTTTATGCAAATAAGTTTACATGACTTTACAAGATCAGCCAACTTTTTTGTTTAGTATAGCGTTATAGAGGTTATTCATGCACAGGTGTTTAGACAACAAGTTTATTCTTGCACTTCCTTGGTTTGCATGTACAACTAGTCTTTACCCTGTCTGTGTACATCTACAGTATATGTGGTGGCAGTGAGGGTCCCAAGTTTTTGGTTCAAGTAGCAGCAGTTTAAAGCTGTTCTGGTCTCCACTTCAGACGGATCATGCGGTGTCATAAAATGAGCATGACGCAGCATAAAGGAGGAAAACGTTTTTAAATTCTTTTATATTTTAGGTTTGGAAAAAGAGAAAACCAAGGTTTGTCATACAATCTGTCAAACGCTACTTCGTCCAGATAATGACATGCTTGCTGACAGTGATATATAGACGTCTGCGTGTGTTTGAAAACAGCTCCCGCCCGCCCCCGCTGGGTTCAGCGTTGCAGCCGCCTGCACCCGCAGGATTCTCTGCTGCGCCAGCCGACTCCCGCAATCCATTTTTTTTCAAACTCCAAGTCTGCGCTGGTTAACCTCAAACTTTACTAAATGATTTCTGAAACCTGAAAGGCAGGGGCTGTAAAAATAAATGTTACATCATTATATGAAAAATCTCTTGTGATGTATGGCTGAGGACAAACGTTTCATTTGGAACTCATGTGGAAAACTTTGTCACAAACAGAAGACTACGCAGCTCACGTTAGATCATGTGACCATTGATGTCAGTCAGCCGACCTTGACCTCCACCAGGTGATTAGTCAAACAAGGTTGAAGTTACACTAAGCTGATTAAAAATGAAAGGTCTCAGCACCAATTAGTGAAGCACATTTTGCCGCCATAGAAACCGAGCAGCTTACACATTCAAAGATAAGGTCTCGAAACCTGAGTATGAGTACCTGAGGATGAAGTTAAACAAATTTTGCGCTCACCACAATGTCACCCTCCTGAGGCAGGCTGTTTGCAGGTAGGCGATTCTTCTCCTCATTATTGTGGTACACAGACCCGTCGTGCCTCAGGACAAGGCTGTTTGTGTCTCTGCCCAAAGGCACTTGATTAAGATTCACTTTCTGTGTAGCCACACCTATTCCCCATACACCTAAACAAAAAGGACAACAGTGAGCGCCAGCAATTCAAAAACCTTGAACCACAAAGACTGAAACATACTAATAATCGTGACAAGGGCAAACTGATAATAATAAAAAATGAATAGGAAAGGTTTACATGCAAATTTGATGATAAACTCTGTCTGTAGTTAGTGTGGAGCTGCATGGTAGAAGCTTTGCTTAAGGTTAAATATGTGAGACAGCAGATTCCAATTTTCAGTCTTTGTAAGTGAGCAGAATTTCATCACTGAGCATGCAGTCACAAGACGGTGTAGCCACTAAAAACTGCAGCGTGCCTGTGTCAATAACTCCCATCAGGAATGTACCAGAAAATTGTCAGTCTGGCGAGAAAATAAGGAAGGAGCTCCACAAGCCGAGCGCTTACCAGTGGACTGGATCTTGAACTCAAAATAACTTTTGTTCTGGTGCAGAGGAGCGTTAGCCAGACAGCCTCCAGTGCCACATATCCTCCGGCCACTCTTTACAATGACAACATCTGTGCCTGCAAAACAAAGACTTTATTATCAAGTAGTAAAAGCACAATTCATGAACCTAGTTTGGCCAATTAATTTCTCTGTCAATTAATCTGCCAATTACTGCTGTGAAAGATTCATTACTTGATCATTTAGTAAAACATAAAGACAGAAAATAGTGTTAAAAAGAAGCTATATAGATCACTATATCCCAGAGCCCACCATGACAACAGCAAATCACTTGAGAAGCTAGAAACGTTTGAGACCCCTGCTTCAAAAATGACAAACAAATTAAAAGAATATGAAAAATGCTGCAAATTCATTTTTCTGGATCAATTAAAAATTACAAAACTGAGCCTACAGCAGTCGTCCTGACTGTGCATTGATTTGCATTCTGAGGGCACTTTACCTGTCTGGCCTGAGATTTTTGGTCACAATCGAGATTTGATTTGTGAGTTTTCAAACTCATACACTTTTCTCCTTAAATGTCAAAGTAAACCTATGAGCAGGATTTTAGTTATTTGACATCACAGCTAATTTGGTAGCTAATTTTTCAATGAGCATGTGCAAACATGCTTATAAGGAATTTTAACGGGGTAAATTCCCTGCAAAAAAACAAAAACAAAAAACAAAACATGAACACACAAATAAAACTTTAAAACAGAGTCTTTGTGTATGTTTAATATGTGTGAATGGGATGTGTAGAGTTTAGGGAGTGAAAGAAAGGAGAAATGTTGATCCCGATGGCCTAGGATTTAGTTGCAGGAGAGGAACGCTCAGATGTCACGAGTCGCGCTGTGTGATGTCATGTAACGTCGAGTCTCCCTTTATTTAACACGCAGGTAACATTGTGTTAAGTATGTTAGGTGTGGATGTTTGATCTGTTCTCTAACACATTTTACCCGTGTAATTTGACAGGTTTCCAAACTACGAGCAGCTAACAGTTAGCAGGCTAATAGTAACAGCGGAAGTAGCAAACCATCATGTCACACAGCCATCTGGGCGCGTGTCTCCATCAAATGTGAGACTTAAAGCCACACTCTCTTACCCATGTGGTGAGTGTCTAACTGAACGGTGGGCATCTCTTTGAGGGGAATATGCCCCGATCCGCCATCTCCGCAGCAGCCTAGACAACACGTAAACATCGCAGCCATTCTTGCTCTGAAACCAGCTAAACATCCGGAAACAAACTCATACCATCAAACCAAAGAGTGTTTGACGTCGAGACGTCAGGCCCCGCTGACGCAACAGCGACACGCAGCGGCAGAGATCGGAGCTGCATAAGCCCCTGCTACCCAACTGTATCCAATCACAGTGGCTAAGATAGGCAGTTGCTCCTGATGGCATGGAAACAAGGGAAGAAAATCAAGGTCAAAATTTCTACACGTGACTAAGTAACTATTGGATATCGATGTTACATAACCACGAGTGGAAAGAAACTGTTTTGGAACGTATATGAAATGTTCAGTGGGTAAATGTTGAATGGGCCGTGCATACGTGAAGAGCACCTTCAGAGGCTGATTGTAGATGAATGAGGAATAAAACCTAAAGTGTTGCTGATACACGATGTAGATAGTCTTCCGTGGACTCTGTTCGCTCGTGGCGCCAAGATACGGTGCCATTTGTCTGTTAAGTGCGCCATCACATTGAAGTTTACTTTTTATATCAGCTGATGCCGCTTGGCGCCTTTATCTGCACCCTTTGTCGTGTAAACTGTTTACAGCTGCACATATTGACAAGTACTCGCACTAGCGACTAAAGTGGGGCAGCATAAAAACCCGTGATGCAAAGCTGGGACTAAAACCTAGTTGACAGTTTTTCACGCTGTAATGTTTTGCATAGCAACAGCCCCTCCCCCATCCAACCGTCAGGGATCGTCTGCAAATTGCCCCGCATAGACAAAAACGGAAACAAACTAATGCTCAAAATCAAGCCGCCTAAAAAACCGCACATACCAGCAGCTGTCATATTGGTGGCGTTCCAGTACACACATTGATGTACCTGCGCGCAAATACACAAGAATAACTGCATTTGTACTGTCTGTGCGCCACTGAAATGGTTAACTCTTTACCCGGAAAGGGCGAAGTCTGCACAGCAACAAGCGCCATGATTGCGTTGCACTGTGCGTCTCAGCAGCTGGTGAGTGATTCTTTTGGTCCAGTAGTTGCATGTTACTATGCGCTTGCAAAATCTGTCACAGCCCTACTTCAGTACCTTGCCAACAGGAGCAACGCTAAGGCGAAGCCCGCTTGTCGATAATTTGTCGCATTGGATTGGTTAGACGACGTTAATTTAGGGCTCATCTCAGCTAACCTCTGCGCTGCTTCTGTAAAATACAAAGATAGGACGAAATTGATTGCTGTTATAGTTTGCATCTTTAAATTAATTAACGAGTTCGACTTATTTTGCAACGCGGTCTTAAGTTTTTTTCCCAGCTGGTTACAGACAGGCATCAGAAGGCACGATGTTTAGCGTTAGATGGGCAAACGGAGGTTTTGGCAGAGCTCGTGCCAACCTTTTACGCGGGCACGGCGGTGCGAGCCGATTTCACTTTCAGGATGGGAATAACGATACTCCAGACACAGCTGGAACATGACCACAAAATCTGTATCCTTTGCGATGTTAAAGCAATTTCGTGTGTAATTTATTGCCTGTACTGCTTCATTATAGGGCAGCATCCCTCTGAGTGTGGGTGCGTATTGTGTAGTCTATTTCATTGAGTGCTGAATTATTGGCTTTTCTTTGAACGAAGCACCGATTTGACGCCTGGATAATGTGTTTACAGGACACCATGGATCAGCTTGAAGAGGAACTTACTTGCCCTGTCTGCTGTGGGCTCTTCGAGGACCCACGGGTGTTGCTGTGCTCACACAGCTTCTGCAAGAAATGCTTGGAGGGTCTCTTGGAGGGGAACCGAGGTCCGGCTTTCAGAACACCTTTAAAATGCCCCACATGCCGCAAAGAGACCCCTCACAATGGCGCAAACAGTCTGCAGATCAACTACTCTCTCCGCGGAATAGTGGAGAAGTACAGCAAAATAAAGGTTATGCCAAAGATGTCTGTTTGTAAACACCACTGCGGCCAGCCTCTTAACATATTTTGCGCCACGGACTTAAAACTAATTTGTGGGTTTTGCGCAACAACAGATGACCACAGAGGGCATAAATTCTGCTCTTTGGAGGAAGCATACGAAAGAGAGGAGGAGGCGTTTGAAGAGCTGCTTCACTGGGTGGAGAGCTGGCAGAGCGCAGACATCCTGTCCTGCCTGGAGACACTACAAGCCAGTAGGAAAAAGGCGCTTCAGTCGGTGTCCAAAGACGCAGAGAACGTAAAAGACTATTTCGACAAACTCATCAGTACCATTGAATGCAAAAAGAATGAAATCCTCTCCGATTTCGAAACACTGAAGTTGGTGGTGTTGCAAGCATATGACCCGGAGATCACCAAGCTGAGCGAGGCGATGGAAGAGCACAGGCGGGCGCTCAGCCTCGCCGAGTCTTTCAGGAGCGTCTCCGACCCCCTGTGCTTTCTGCAGCAGATGCAGGAGTTTCGGGAAAAGTTGGGGATCCTTAAGGAGACTCCTCTGCCCTCTCGGAAGGACATGGACATCGGTCCACTTGTGCGCAACTTCGACGTTAAAAAGTGGGACTCACTGAGGCTCAGAGAAGTGGACAAGATCTCAGTCCCCCACGAGAGTTGCTCCTACCGAGTGGGGGGCTCCCGGATGGCAGTGCCCAGATGGATCACCTTACTTTTGTTACTGCCAACACTGCTCCTGCTGCAGCCGCACAACCTTGCAACCTACGTGCCCTCGCAGATTGAGCCATTTCTTGCTGCAGTTTCCTCGCACCTTACCAACACTGGTGTGTACCTGCGGGAAATGACTGACATGTACATAAGTTTAATGGGTGCAGGTCAGGAATGTATCGCGAACTTACTCGACTCCACTGTCAATTTCATTGGCAGTTGCAAATTGTTTTAATTACTAGCCTGTGGCATCTGTGCCACGCATTTACAGCTACTAATTGTTAACTTTGTCACCCGCAAGGTGCATCGAATAGAAACACTCGTTTACCCATTTTTTAAAAACCATGTCCTCTCTTTTTGCATTGTTTTGCCTAAACTCCGACCTCAGTGAAGCCACAGAATCAAAAAGAATCAGTCCTTAATCCACAGAGGCTGGATCTGACATGTGCATTAGACACTAACACGTACTTTAGTCCACAAACGTGCAGCCTACTTTGTTTTATAAAATTAGGATATCGCAAATTTACACTTGTCCAGGATGATTTTGATAAATAAAACAAAGATTCAAGTCACTTCCATGTTTGTTTTTATTTAGTGCGACATGCCAAATCAGCCAAGCATTTAGGGACACACGCTTGCCTTTGAAACTAAGCAAGTGAGGAATAAAAGACATACACAGTGTAATCCCTGACCTCTTCCCCGCAGAGCGCGTCCGCACCACAGTGATGCTGCAACCTCTTCAAGGTTACAAACGTTGCATAACAGGGCCCGTGTGAAATATTCACCATGCTGCAGACACAGTGCAAGAGGGGGAAAGGAACCGTCCTGTGATTGTGATGCTTGAATGAAACCTAAAGTACTGACAGCTGAACCCCTATGTCAGTGACAATGAAAACACGGATAATGGTACATGATTGTCACGCGTGCTGGGCAGTCCCTTTATCTCTACACAAGATTTATTTGCGGAGGTTCATGTGACTCATTCGTTGCATGACTTGTCCGGTCTATAAAGTCAAACATCTGCAGACTGTTAAGTTAAAAGTACAGTGCAGGCCTATTTTCTGCTACGCATCTGAAATTTGCACAAAACTGATTTGTAAGCCTAAAATCAAAATGCAAAAATGGAAATTATTAAAATTCTTTTAAATTTAGAGAAGCTCAAAGAGAGGTATTTGGCTTATCGCCAACTATGATCTTTATTAAAATAGGTCGTGAATTGTGCATTGATCAGGCATCCTTTTATTTATTTCATTTCCTCAGTAAGGATGTATTTTTTTGGGGGGAAAAAAAAGGCCTAACATCAGACCACAAAGTGAATCCGTGATGTCAGCACTGACCATAATTCAGGATGTACGTCACGGCACGCATGTACATATATATAGACTTCTGTTGCCAGGCAAATATAGGATGAAAATAAATGTATCACTCTACATTAATATTTTAATTGTCACAGCACGCAAATTTAAATATAGCCTGAAAAAACTCAGTCCAGTTTAAAAACTATTGGGAATCACTGCATGGCCAAAGCCTTTTTTTTTTTAATTCTGTAAAGCCATGTCCGCTACTTAATATGAAAACTGGGCCTATGCTTAAGGATAAATTAAATGAAACCTGACCATCTATCCCATCAATCAACACGACTAAATGGCCACATTATAAGTGAAGTCGATTTTATGCATCCAGTGTCTCATACCGTAATGCTGCTCTTTCACACCGAGGCTTTGAGTGTGTGATGGGACTTTAAGTAAATATCTGCTAACATTCCTGTGATTAAAACACAATTTTCCATGTTATTCTCTGTTTCCCTAATATCCTCTCTACACAGAGGCCAATTTCACCTTTAATGGAAAATGTAGTTGCGAAGCCCAGGAAAAGCGGGTGTGTTATTCTGAAATGATCCAGCTAATCACAATAAGCACCAGCGATATAAACGTTTCTAAATATGTTTAAAGTCACAGCAGCAAAACGTGTGAAGCCTGAAAACAGGTGAGGGACAAAAAAAAAGAGTTTTGAGTTTCGGTCCGTGCGCCATATATCACGTCGATGTTATGTTGGTCTAAACAAGCAAAATATTCAGAGGCACTTAAAGTTTAAATGACGGCATTTTGAACAGAACAGGGATTTCAAAACTTCCCAAATAAAAGTTAATCAATTAAGCTGACGTCGTTAATTTGGCCACATACACACACACACACAGGTAGCGAAGGTAATTCCTAATTTCGTCTTGCAGCTATGATATAAATTAGTTCATATGTTATATCCAAACATATCTTTTCAACTAAAAGAAAATGACAAAATCCTGATAGTTATTTAATATATTTGATATTTTTTCTCCATGTGAAAAAAATGTAGCCGGTGTGGCTTTGGGGAAAAAGGAAACTGCGCATAGATCTGTTTTCTCTCCGATATCATTTTGTTTAATTTCACCTTTTTCAAATGCGCCAAGTCCAGTTCATTACAGTTATATTTGCGAAAACAAAAATGAGAATACAATTTTATTACCAAAAAGGCCTACAAGGCCAAATGTATGAAGATTTCTGCAGCATGCGTGTGTTCACTGATCGGAAAAAATACCACTGGGCCTTAGACCATGTTCTCGGAAAATACCCATTATAAATGTAATGAATTAAGTAATAATATCACAAGTTATATCTTTCTTTATTTTTATTTAAAGTAAGGTGTGGTCCGATCGGCCTTGTAAACAAGTGTAACCGCTCGGTCAGTCTCTTCCCTTCAGATACATGACTTTTGATTTTATTTTATCGTGTAAATTCACACAAAGCCTTTGATGTAAAATTGTGTGAGATCCTGCGTTTGTCCAACTGGTGCCACATTATCCCAACAGCCCATGAGACGACGTGAATTTACTCGCTTTTATTGGTTAAGTCTGATTTGGGATTATCGTCGTCGTGTGTCCTGGTACAACAGAGATGTCCGCATTACGCTGGCATCCGACACTCAAAATGGATGTTTTTTAGCCACGTTGCGGGGCATCCTTTCATTCGTTACAGCACGGCTGTTATTTTAGTTAATATCAGAACATATCAGCATGGACTTGTAGGCATTCGCGGTCACAATACACAATACAGAGTTGTACTAAGCTAATAAATACATAAAAGAGAAAGCCAGGACTGAAGCCGGACCCAAATCTTAAATACTTTCAAAGAAAACCTATCTACTTGTAAAAAAATAAAATAAAATCGAATGTATTGTAGTAGCATATCTCAAAATGGATCTGGTGTATACAGTCTGCAGTATAACCAGTGTACATATTTTAATCCGTCGCAAATCTGTGTGTCACGGCTCTTGCTGAACAGGCCGGACATCCCAGCAGCGCTGCAGCAAGGCCACGCAGGCCACCGTGTGATTTCCTCTCCGTGATGGCGCTACTATTAAAAACCATGTCCCCAAAAACTCATTTAGGATATTTTGAATAAAAGACCAATGCATTGTAAGTAAAAGATTTTAACAGCAAATTTAGCATGTTCAAAACACATTGCAGACAAAAGGCAGTTTAAAGTTTTATTTCTTAAAGTGCGCAGACACAACAGTGACATGTAAAAACATTGTATAGGCAAATTTTAACATGGTAGTGTTGGAGGTTAACTCAAAATCAGTGTAAGCAATGTACCTGTCAGCATCTCTCAAGCACTCACCATTGTCTGGCACTGCCAGGAAGGTCAGAGTGGCCAACACTCTGCGGTTGGTTTGTGCCAGTTGTGAGTGGTCAGCTTTGCTTCAGCAGCACGATCAATACTGGAGGCTTCAGCTAGAGTCTTAACTCCAATATTTACGTGCTGCTACAGTAAGGCGACCAGCAAATGAGAAAGGCAAATCCAACCGTTTTAATCACCAGAAAACAACTGTCTATGTGGCATTACTTCAGACGCTGAAAATTAGATGCAAGAGTGACAGTAAAACAAGTCAGCTTCAATCAGCTTCAACTGACAAAGGGCAACAAGTTGCTGCAAGGTGACAGTCAGGTTGTATATTCAGGCTGTACTGCGGCAGCACAGTATGGCCTGCATCTCAGTATAACCCACAAACCATTCCGTGCTGCTACAGCATCGCCAGAGCTGCAGTTATGGTCCTTCTGCTTCAGAGTCATGTTATCTTTGTTATTTGTCGTCTTCCAGGGTTCTAGTCCAATCTATAAGTTCACATACAGACTCATTACCTAACTTATCTACCCAAGAGGTGTTCAGATGATCAGCAGCATCTTCTGTCCACTCCTGAAGGCATGGAGGTTCACCACCTGAAACATACACATAACAAAAAGTTTGTTTAATGTTATATATATATAAATTCAGTCTGTCAACACTGCAGTTAGGCAACAACTAAGTGCATTATATGGCTCAGAGTATGTGGACACCTGAATGTTACACTCATATATGGGTTTTGGGCTATTCCTTTAAAAACTAAGCAGAATCACTAAAATGCTGTAACAGCTTCCACTTTTCTGGGAAATCTCTGCACAAGATCTGAACCCTGGTGGCAGAGGTTTGCCATTTTAGTACCAATTTAGCCACAATGTTAGGTCAGGCACTTATGTTGGTTATCACCTGATCACTCGATGCAATGTCAGCATCAAATTAATCCCAAAGCTGTTGGACTGGGCTGAGGTCAGATCTATGTCCAGTGAAGATCTTTCACACCAAACTCAGATAAAACATTTCTATACGATTTATCTTACAGATAGCAAAATCATGTTGAAACATGAAAGGGGCCTCACCCAAACTGTTGCTGCGACACTGAAATCACAGTTGCCTATATTTTCACTGTACATTAGGATTCCTCCTAATTAGAACTGAGTAGCCCTGGGAGTTGTTCACACATTGGCCATACAATGTACTCAGTAATTTCACATCTTTAGTCCAATCATTTTTGCAGAATACATTCATTCTAATACAGTCAGATAAGAAGTGACTGTTTTTCAGTAGTAGTGTATGTTTAAAATAAGCTTTTGTTAGTAACATAAGCTGCACAACTTAAAAGCCATGATGAGGAAAAACTGTACTTGCTAATTTGACATTGTTGACTTAATTTAGTAGCGTGGCTAATGTCCCAAACCATTTTACATTACCAATGTGGTAAACAATTCACGTAGCAGGTTTAAAACAGAAGGGCGGTGTTGACAAAGAGAAAAATATTACTCCATGTGTCTCAGAATTTTCTTAAGTGTTATCTCATCACTCCAAATAATATGGTGTTTTTACACCCAGTGACACAAGTGCTATTGACAGGTGCTCCACAAACACCTGAGTGTAAAATGAGCATTTTTGTCTCTGTTTAGTATCTTATTCAGTTAAGCGCCCTTTAGTTAAAAAGATCATTTCTGCTCCATTGTGCTCAGCTTACTGTGGGCCCAAAAGAAACCGCTGGACTTAACATTGAAAAATATGAAGAGGCTGACTTCTAAAAACAGTTTGATGAAGGCAAAGCAAGCATCTGTTTTTAAAATACACTTTAATGATTTAATTAATCAAAAGAGTCAGTTTTTGGAAACGCCACAAATACCAAATTTGTAGAAGAGAAAATAAATATTTTCTGTCAAAGTGTTAGTTAGCAAATCACACCCTACTAGCATCAGAATTACTCAATAGCTGACCTCACATGTGGAGGACAGCAGTTCAAAGCCAGGGTTAGCGCACAGATCTTAAAAGAACTTTTTCTATAGATACGTTTAGATATTCTGGTTATAATCAATAACATATCATCAGCCTGAACAAAACCTAATTTGTAGGCAAGGGTCTTACAAAAAACTTTATCTCAATAGTAACCCTGTAAGAGATCAAGTCCACCAGATGTGTTGCCACTAGAGGTCTCAATGGACCTGTAATTATGACCTTGGTCTGAAATGGACCTGTTAGTCTGAACCTAATAACATCTTTGATATACTTCCCATCCAAAGAGATACTGAGAAGATGTGTTCTCCCTTATGCTCTTCCACACACGACCCCTTAAGATGTTGCTTTTATAAGTTACACAGTCAGACAATTAAATGCAGAAGGCAAAGAGATCTGAATTTAGTTGGTTCCTTCACTTAAAAATTTGTATTTTGTAATAAATAAACTTTGGAGGTCAGAGATGCACAAACACCAAAAGCCAGTCTTAAATATGGCCCCTTCTCTAAATTGCATGCTACAATAACTTAGCTAACCAAGACATTTGACACACTTTGTGCCTTTATTCACTGTGATAAACTGCACATCTACAGCATCAGCAGACTGAAAGATCAGAAGTCAATCTAAAACCCTGTGGTATGCTTCAGAAAAAAAAATGGTAGTCTGTTACATAAACAGTGCAATGGCTGAAATAAAAATTTCCATCAACTTCACTTCCACTGCCATCATTACCAACATGCATCATTGCGAATGCTTCATCTTTTATAAGCCTCAGTGATACTGACTACTGCCTGGCAAACGCTTAGTCATTGATAATAATCAATTTCTTAATTAACAATATGGACAAGTAACTCTTAAAACACACATTTGCTTTTCAGAAATTGTCAGATACACGTTGGCTGTTGTATTGTTAACACTTTCAGTCGAGGTTTTGACTCATCCTTCTGTCTTAAAGCATAATGTTATTCTCTGTGACAGACATTAATGTGTACAGCTGAAATATGTTAGGTATGCAAAATTGTCCACAGTCAGACACACCTGACAATGGTAGGAGGCTGAGAAGACAGCAAGGACGACAGAGCAGTGCTTTTTTTTTTTCTTCTTAAAATGTTGTGTAGGGGCATGGCCCCTTTAAAGCATGTATGATTATATTTTCTGCCAAACCATAAAAAAAGTCTCTTACAACCATAGCATCAGCAATGTCACATGCTAACTCAGTGTGAAAAGGAAGCAGTACTTCCAGAAAACTCAGAGTATATTTAGTAGTAAATTTACAATGAATTCCAAAGTCTCATATTTACACAGCCTTTGCAAAATCTATAGCACCACCTCAATGGTAGTTTTTTAAATGAATGTTATTTGGTATCTGTCGAACTAGTGCATTACACCTTTCTGGGAACATTTAATGTAAAGATTAAAACATTACACATAGTGAAAAAAGTCACCTAAATGAACTTAAGACATTTGATATGTTACACACTAGGTATAACAGTGGTTAACTTACAACTTGACATCAGGGGTGTGTAATTATCAGATCTGTGGGGCATGACCAAATCTCCTTGTATTAGTCCTAGACAAATAGAGTCCATATCCAATGCCAAAAAGGAGGGTGTACATACAACTAATCGAGGCAGTACCTAATAAATTATGTGAGCAAGTATAAATAAAAATTAAAAATTAAGTTTGTTACATAAAATACCACAAATTTACTGGATTTGGTTCCTCTAGTTTTTCTGTTATTGTAAGCTGAATAACCCGTTTTAGATGTTCAGATAAAATTAAAAAATTGAAGACAAATGGTCTCTAGAAAGTTGCATGTGGAAAGTCTGTCTCTGCTAGTGTCTGTCTCTGCTACAGACATTTGTATTTATTAATAAATTAATTAAAAATAGAAGGGGGTCAACTGACTAATCAACACTAAAATTATAGCTAAAATTACAGAATATAACTAAGATGGTTGATGGATTTTCCAGTTTAAAAACAGCTGATGCCCTTATATTCTGACACTTTACATATGGAACATGCTGTGCATCTACAATGCAAAGTAAGAAAAGCTGGGAAACACACAAGATATACCAACTTGGATTCACATGTGGAAAGTTTTACATATCATTTCCTTATCTTCTTTGTCATGAGTTCAGGTCATTTTTAGCACATTTACGCAGCGGTAGTGACAGTACTATATGAATTTAAATTAAGTGTAAGTCATTAGACTATTTTAACCTGTCTGTCCTTGTAAATTACTTCACAAAAATGCACAAAGGGAGGAAAAAAAAAATCAGGTAAGCTATGAATTTTCCTTTTAAGCTGATAATTTCTTTACAAGTCCAGGTGGAGTTGTTCACATCAGTGACTAACCTCTCCCCATTTTTCTCCCTCTCCTTTAAGGAAGCATGCCCAGACATGTCACCTTCACTGCTCAGCCTTTTTAACCCATTCCTATGACATTTGCTCCTCATACAATGGCCTCAAAGAGTCACCTGACCCCAAGGTCGAAGGTCAAGTAACCTCCTACACCCCTTCGGGTACAGGGACGTGGACATGACAACTCATCACCTCCCCAGAAGTGGTCTGGGCTGGCCTCTTCTGGTCTCTGCTGCACTGGCTTCTGCCTGTATGAGCACAAACTAAAAGGGAGATCTACAATGACATCGTAAGCTGTGGAAAAGAAGCTGAATGGCGATCACATTTATCCACAAGAAAAGCTCTATGCAAATTCGAGTTTCACATTGTGTTCATAAAGCTTTCTATCTTTAGACACTGGAACATGGAAGGAAACTCCTCCAAGTTAAATATCTGCAGACACAACTGCCTAGTTTTAAAGCAGCTACAACCTAAAAACATTACTGATTAATACTGGTTTCAGACTATAATTAGCCAGCAAATACAGAATATTGTCATGCTAATGTAAGACTAAGCACATCATTTCATTTCTTCTAAATTTGGCATGCAAGCAACATATATCCAAACACAGTTACAAAGCCATCAGTTGAAACATTTAAGCCAGATAAATACCAGGTGATAGGCCAGACAAATCATTGTTGTTCTGTGTTTGGCAAGAACAAATACACTATGTTCACTGTGCCACAACTTTATAAAGTGTGATAAAAATGTTTCATCACTTACTGGGGCAGCAGGCACTCAGCAAGAGATCACTACAGCAGTAAAACCAACTACAAAACCCATCCATATTCTTCCATTATACCAAAACAACAAACTGTGATGACGTATCAATAACGGAAAAAAATTAATCACCTTTTACTAAAAATATTTTGAGAGAGTGCGAAAGACAAGAGCAAGCCAGGAGGTGGTGAATCGTTTTATTGTTCATTGCAGACCAGGGATGCTACCTATAAAGTCATGCTCTGTCTATACAAACACCAGGGCTGTAATGGTATGTGTTAATTCTAGAAAGACCTGTTACATTTGCCTACCTAGCAAAACGTGTCCAGCATAGCGGGGGCAGAGAGCCTGGGATTCCCTGGAAGCTACAGCCATGTCTTGTCAAATGAATAAAAAAAAAACTCCAGAAACATGTGGAAACACAAACCTGCGATAAACAAGTGAATAAAACCATTTCAAAGAACAACACTAGCAGATATACAAAAGTGACCTCTGAGTCATTTTTGGACTCCACAGGTATACACCATCCCCTGCATTCACTCAGGTGTGAATGTAACAGATGGACTCATTACACTTCTGGTACAGTCATACCAATACTAATGATTAAAAACTGTGAAATACTAAATTCAAATTTAAGTTTTGATGTATATAAATATAGGAAGAATATATTGCAACTACTGTCTAATACCAGGCACAAGAATAGTCTAATATGTAATGTTCAACATCATTCAATGTAGTATTTTTAATAAGAATTTTGAGAACAGGGAATAGCATGTCTTCAAAAGGTTTACTAATAGTTAAGACATTTTATCTAATTCTGATGAAGACGTGGACCACATTATATTCTTCACCTATATGTAATAGCAGTGCCTGTCATCTAAACACATCAATGTGTCCACAATGTGTCTGGTGAAATATTTAATCTGAACACATGATTGCTGTACCCGCCACTACCGTATAAACAATGAATTTCAACTCTGGATTACGCATTCCTTAACAAATTTGTTTCTGATCTCTCCAGTTATTTACTACTTCATTTGAACTATCTCAAGCTTCCTCCTACTGCCACGAAAGCCAGAGCAGCAATAAACAGGATGCAGACAAAGCAGTACACTGTGATGCAATTTCAAAAGTACGACCTGAGGACTTGATTTTCACTTGACCAATAGCATGAAACGTTTTTTAAAAAGACATGCAAACAACCACTCAAACAAATGAAGTTCTGGTGACTATAACAACCCTTGATACTACTACCACAACCTTTTTTTTTTTAAATTACAGTGAATCACTACTTGCAGAAACACCATACACACATACTAGGATCCTAGTATGTGTGTATGTTGTATGTACATGCACACATAAGCAAGAGGGGCAGAAGAGGAAGCAAAGTGTGAGAGTTGAATGGCACACCCATACAACTCATGCACCAATTACACACACAGAGACTATACTTGGTTTTTCTGTACATACTCCAACTCAAATGCCTAGGTTGAATTCAGATGGGCATTACGCTGGTTCACTCACACATACCACAACCAAATTTTCTCTGCTGAAAACATTGAGTCTTTTCATGTTGTTAACTTTTCATGAGTTTATATGCTGCAACATAATTTAAAATAAATAAATAAAAGGTCTTCCGTATGTGTATGTATGTATTATGGCTTTTGTGTATGTTAAGGCTCCAACTTAAATTAACTTATTATATGTAAATGCTGGCACCAGTAATTTCTGATGATTTCACCATATTTGTTGCAAGGTTTTACTGACCTAGTATTTACAACTGCTACGGCAATTCAATATACACTCCAGCAGATCAAACTATAACAATAAATACATTAATAAATCGAAAATTATGCATGCTAATATTACTGCTGAAAATACATCAAATCAGATGTCGAAGCAAATGTTTAAACTTGACCAGACAATGCACTGTTAGTCACACTGTCTGAAAATCTAGTCTCCCTGAACTGAAGCACACTGCCTGGCTGAGCATAATGAAAGAGGTGTTACCTGCTTACCAAATTAGGGCAACTAACAAAGACATAAACAAACTAGCCACCAACATTTTTGGTTAATCTAAATCTTTCCAAACCATCTGCTTACAAGTTAATACTGTGAGCTAATCTAGCACCCTCAGGTGAAAAAAAGGCTGCTGCAGCAGAAATGAAAACACCATGTGTGTGTAGTCAGAGAAGGCATTCTCTTGCTATGTCAGATCTTACTGCCGGTGCTGTTGCAGGTTATCATATTACTACCTAAAATTTAATTATCAAGCAGAGAATTTACCAGCACTGTAACAGCTGACGTATTCTTTCAAAACATGCTATCCAAGTCTGAAACCACTTCTGTCACTACACAAAATGACAGTAACAGTGAGCCTGCAACTTTTTTGAATGCAGCTGCAGAAGCTCTAAACATTATATTTAAACAACAGCAACCTTAAAAAAAATTATGTACACTTTTAAAGTTTCTAATTTGCCCCCTTAATACACAAATTGTCACCACACCACATAAGTTCAGTAAGTTCTTCAACCTACCAGAGTGTAGGTACACACAAGTCATAACACCAATTAAGCACACAGGTGAAAATTATTAAAAATGTTAATGCCACTTCCATAATCTCTGCTTTTAAACATTTCCACTCTTTGGTGAGACAGGTGCAAAGCCCTACGCACTACAGTGATGAAACACCTACTGTATGCAAAAATCAAAGCCAATGCAAAACATATGCTTGTAAGAAGCATGCAAGGACTTGGCACCCTCGTGTGCTGCCAGTGTTATCAGCCTGAACTTCATGGATAAATACATCATGCAAAATACACAGACTGATTTTCACCAAAGATTACATCTAAACTTAAGGTTTACCCAGATTGACCACTAAACAAAAAAAAAAAAACACCAAACAAAAAAACTAAAAAAACCCCACTCCAGTACTTAAATTATGTCTGCAAGAAAAATGACTGATGCACATAAAATAATTTGACAGCTTCCATTTAATGCTGCTGAGGTAAAGAACTGAGACCAAGGCCTGCTTCTGGAAAATACCCAACAAGACCTGTGAAAACCTGTTCTCATCACTGCAAATTTGAATACTATAAAGTTTGTGCTGAGTGGTGCAGAAATAAGGAAGAGAAGGGTGGGGGTTCTCTGCAGCCTGGCTACAACACATGTGAGCAAGTACGAGAAGAGAGGCACAGTTTCACCAGGAAATGGGGGTGGGAGCCCATTTTGCCGGAGGGGTCTGAGAAGACAGAATGATGAGTCACAGAATGTCATGCTAACAGTCTGAAACAGCACAACGGTGCTCTACAAAGAGAGTGAAAAGGCAAATACCAGAGAACGGAGGGGAGACATTAACCTGTAGCATTTTAAGGACATCTACTATAGACACAACAGGAATAAATACTGTTAAAATACATAAGCACTAATTTAATAATTAGACAACAGCACTGTATTGCCTCTTCTGAAGAACATCAGCAAAACATTTACACCTCTTTCATTCTGTGAGCACACTAGATCTACAATTTAAAACTAGGTAACCAGAGTGTACAAGTTCATATATTACTAAGATTCTTGATCACAACATTTCTTTTTGACAAAGTGCTACAGCCACATTTCTAGAGATTACATCTTACAAATTCAAATCTGTAGTTTTTAATGAGACAAAAGTATCAGCTATATAGCTATATTGACATTGGGTTTTAATGACTCACTAGTGCTGCACCGACTGAAACATTAAGTACAATCCTCTACAAGTGTATTTTAGCCTTTTACTAATGTAGCAAATTTAGACTGTTAATCATAACATATTCAATCTGATTATTTTATACCTACACTTCAACAACCAATAATTCAGTATATTAGCCCAATTTTCTTTAAAACTGCAGAGATATTTGATTCAATTCACACAAGGACAGACTGATGACCCAGCAAATTCAACTTTTAGCACATAACCACGCAACTATATTTCTGATCATATATCACAGTAGTTATATCAAAATGCTATGAATTCCTCCTGTAAAGGTGACTATATATTGAACTTTAAAAATTTTCCATGTGTGTTTTTTTTTTTTAACACGCACTCCATCTAGGGATATGAAAAATAATACTTCAAAAGACATACCAACCTAGTGTAGAGCTCTATATTTTTTTTTTCACACTGTAGATCACTCAATCAAGAAGCAGCCTTTTAAAACTTACAGAAGCAATAAAATAGAAATGTGTATTAATTTAAGTTGGCTATCCGTTTTAAACACACCACGTGGTGTACAATATCAATACATGTATGTATTTCTACAGTGAGTAATCACATGCCTGTCACATTTTCAAGTCAAAGTATTATTCGTTGTGTTTCACAAACCCTCAAATTAAAGTTTTCTTGTCAGTCAGACACATCAGATATTATGGTACAGCAGTTTCCTCCTCTTCCTCCTCCTCTTTGCTCTGCTATGTGGCTGTGAAAAGTATTTCCCCTTCTATCTTGTTAGCTAATTTCTTACTGAATAAATGCCCTCAAAAATAGGCAAAATCTTACTGTGAGGTGGGCGGTTTCATTGTAAAAATGCTGTCCCACTTCTACCACATTTATTATACTCCGGGTGGAATCTGCAATTTCAGTGAACAAAACTATTCTCAAGACAATGGTATTTAGTTACATTTCCACTCAGTTCGTGCATACTCATGCTGCAGAATATGTATGAGATAATAAAAATCCTGGAAAAATGCTATTGGTAGGCACACTGTCATATGTGACAGACCAAAGGGGGGAAAGGCACTGCATGGAAAATTGACAGGGTTTTGTCTCACTTTCTCAACACTGTGCTGTATTACATTTTTTTTAAACAAATTTAAACATGATACCTGACAATGTGGACATCTATTTGTTTAAATAAATGCAACACTGTAAGAGATAGGAAGGCCTCACATTATGTAACACATTAAACCGATCTCTACTTAGAAGGAAGTAGAAGGGGCGGGTTTAGACGCACAATTATATGGAGCCTCTCTTTTCCTCTCTTATGCTTTATTAGTCAAGTAGTCGTGTTCATTATAAAAGCATAAAGCAGCATAAAATATCTCACATACAACCTCTCTTCTAATTAATGACCAGGTCCGTTTTGTCACTCTTTACTAAAGCGATTAGACCACGCAGAGGGCCCCCCCCCCTTCAATGTACTTGAATTTAATCAGGGTCCAGGGCACATAGAAAGTGGAGCGAGGGCAAAAAAGGCAAAAAGACACAAAAAGCAATGACTGCAACTCCAGATCAAACTACGATGAACCAAAAACCTCGATATTACAGCGAGCCACTTACAGCACCGCAACCAACAATACACTTATTTTTAATAACTAACGTTAATTCAACTTTATTGCATCATTAGTGGTTATGACAGCCATTCGTCTAACGTTTGACAGAGCTATTAAAGTTGAACCATCAGAAGTTGCGACCTATGATTGTTGTCACTTGGCTGGGATATGAATGGATAGACTGACGTTACTGTGAGATATTCAAATCCATAAACAGGGACACACATATCAAGCAAGAACTCACCACTGGATAAGACTGTTAACAAGGTTACTGGTCATTGGAGATACGTGAAAACAAGAGCTGGTAACGTTAAAACCGCAAAAACATGTCAGAAAACCACCTCACGTCAAACAGGAAAATAAAGCAAACTCTGTCATTATAATTAATGCCATCACTAAGTGTAAGGTCAAACTGCGTTTTAATGACAAACTTACCAGGTGTTTTTTTTTTCTGTCTAGCGATCCAAAAAAACCCGCTTGAAACAATGCGTATGCTATTTACCAGCACAGACAAAAAGTCAGCCTTAGTTAACAAGCTTGTTAAAATTAAGTTAGGACAAAAGACAGTGTGTATGTCCCCGTCTCTCGTATTGATTTTTTCCCTCCGAAGCCAGTGTAGGTGCCGTGTGCATTTGTTGACACTGCCGACTGTGCCTCTCCTCTGCTCGAGCCTGGCTGCTTTTGCACCTCCCGCTCAAAACTGGTTTCCAATGCCAAAAAATTAGTCCATTATAGTTCAACTTTCAAATCAGACCCGCTAAGTCAAGAGTATCCTCCGTACAAAATAATTTTTCGCCTATATATATTTTTTTCAAATATATCCCTCTCGCCTCCTGGATAAAACGGGCCGCTGTATGGACGCGTATTTTTTTTTTTTTACCGTTACAGCGCAGCAAAGTCAGAAATCCCTCTGTATGTGCTAGCACGCTAAGCTAACAGGCTAGCTCCGAGGAGTAACGTTAGTAGAAGCTGGCAAAGCTGGCCAAATGGCTAACGTCTCCCCGCCACGGTCGGTCTCTCCTCTTTTCCACGTATTCCTCTCCACAAGTCCGTTTATATTCTCCGATTAAAATCAACTTAAATACTTCGTGGCTTCAAATACCTGTGTTTCCATTGGAATTACGCGATGCCCCTCTCTAAAAGCGCAGTTTAATTTTGAGCGCTTGGTTTCTCCCCCGTCTCAGCGGCAGCTTTCTACATTCGCAGCATCCTCTCCCCACAGCTGCTGAGGCAATCGCTGATCACTCGAAAATGGCGCCGAAAGATACACTCCTCATTCAAATTCGATAGAGCCTCCCATTCTCCCTATTGGCTGAATGCGGAGTGGACTCCGCGAAGCTGATTGGACGCTGAAAATGCACTCTCGAATGATCTCGCAGCCCACGCAGCGTTCAAGAGAGAGGGACAAATTAACTCTTTAGGTCCCTCAACGACTTTTCATGAAATAACGAAAGCTAAAGCATTTACGTTCAAACTCGCCCAAAACAGGGTTTTTGATATTTAATGAATGCCACGATCCTCGGTGACGACTACTCAGAATTAAAAACACCATGCATCTTTTATGACTCGAAGAGTGTAGCACAAAACGCAATAGAGATTTAACAAAAGACTGAGAGAAATCAAAAATGAAGTAGACAGTGATATTATTAGTAGCATTATTAAGTCCCATAGACACACCATATCCATAAACCACAACATTGTATACATTTTGGAGACAGTACACTAGCACAAGATTCCGTGACTTAAGGCTATACCAACATCATCCTTTGTCAAATTTGTCGCCTCTGGTGAATATAAATGACTTAAACTTTTGTTGAGAGCTCCATGGCCTGTATTTGTTAACATAATCAAAGCCCATGGTAACAACTAAACTGAGCTAAATCAAAAGTACACTCCATAGTGACCTACAACAAAACTACAATTGGCCTCTGATTAGAATTCATTCATCTTCACTCTGATGACTATCAATAATCAATGATATCCTATGAGTGGCGGAAAGTAACAATATACATTTACACAAGCAAGTGACAGTTCTTAAGTATTTGCATTTTTGCTACTGTATACACTATATTTTGGAGAAAAATATTTACTTCCTACTCCACTTCATTTATCTGACAGCTGAAGTTAATTTTAACAATAAGACTTTCTGTAAAAAGAACATCATAACGTTATAAAATGTAATACAGTGTTGAAGATTAAACCAGTGGTTCCCAACCTTTTTGCCTTGTGAGCTCTCACAAAAAAGTCTATTTGGTGCCCCTTGTCATGTTTCAGACGTCTATGAGTCATTAACAGTTCCACCAAAGAGAATTTCCCGAAAACTTCCATTTTGAAAACAGTTTAAGGCTCACAGAGGTCAAATAATCCACTGAAATCATCCCTCTAGCTTTTTCTTCTTCCCTCCATCATCTAACGGCCTCTTAGATTAATCTTGTGACCTTTGGAGGGGTCTGGCACCTATGTTGGGAACCAGTCTTTGCTCCATCTCAACCAGTTACAACAGCAAAATTCTGCTTAAATTCCAATCATTGATTCATCAGTATTAACAATCTAATACTGTAAGATAAACGTATTTACGGGGGGCCATTTTTACTTTTGGATGCTTTTGGTAAATTTTGCTGATTGTACTTTCATATTTTTACATACAGGAACACAAGGGGGCTGATTTTACAGGAAGATACTTTTATGTAAGTAAAGGATCTGAGTACTTCTCCCACCATCCTTTACAAAAATGTAACTTAAGACTATTGCTTGTGAGATAGATAATTTTATGAGCATAAAACACCTTTTGAATTGTGGTCAGGTAAACACACATTTCCACATTTAGCCTAAAGACAGTCATTGCCTTTATTATGTTATATCAGTTCTTCACAGTAGGTGCATTTAAAGCATTTTTGATGTGTGTATTAGAATGCTGAATGCACTGTAATACCTTTCTCACCATCTTTCATGTGATTGCCATGAATGTCTATTCAAAATGTGTTCCTTATTCGAACAATTGGTACTGATCTGCAGTTAGCACAACAGTGCTTGACTTGGAGTGACAAGCCTATCAAAAACAATCAAAAGATAATAACACATTATTGCCGCCATAGATGGCAGGAGTAAAACATCTAGTATATGTGTATTATTAGGTCAAGAAGTAAAGCAATCGATGAGATTACTCCCAAGGCCAAGGAAATGCAAACCAAATCATGAAGGATGTCGGGGAACAAAAAGCATTAAAAGCCTTAACTTTGAGTCAGTGAGGTGAAGGGACTGCTGAGCTACAGAGACTCAGTCAGCAGTTATGTTCTCCTTCCATGCTCTTCTTGATCTTAATGTGGGGTTGGGTTTAAGACACTGTCTTTTTTTGTTGTTTTCGTTTTTTTTTCTCAACAGTTCGAGTGAGGACATTGCTCTCGTATCTTAAATTGCTGCGACTTCACATTGCCCTCTCTTATTTTAATGAAGCTTCCTTCCCAGTTTGCCATTTTTTTAAACGTTAGACCGATTTGATTTCCACACCTTTCAAAGGCACACCGATATCTGGCTTAAAGGAAACAAATTCCATAAGTAAATTATATGCCATAACCACTCACTTTCATGTCAATTTAAGATTAGCCTTGCAACACCACATTAGTACACACACACACACACACACACACACACATGCACACACGCACGCACACACACACACACACACACACACACACACTATAGTGTACATGCAACGGCCAAAGCACGGGTTGGGCTCTGCCACAATAACCCTGCTGTTATCACATTTACTGTAGCATAGTGTACCTCGGGCAAGATAAACAGAGACAGCCATTTCATCCCAATGCACACATAATAACAATACATAACATTCACCTGCTATGTCAGTTGTTGACTCCAACAGGGTGCATTGGAAAAAAGAATTAGCTGCAACCTGCCATTAGTTTTAGGCTGTGCTTAAGTGAATAGAGGCCAGAAGACAACTTTAAGCCAGTTATATATTTCGTACAAATGTTAACATTGTTAGAGATATCATTTACTTTTTTCATTCATGGCAACAACATTTTTACAATCTTTCTGTAGACTTCACCGAAACGTGCATCATTTCTTTACATTGCTGTGAGCGGCATAGTAAAAACATAATGTTTTTGTACTTTGGAGTACAAAAGCGAGACTGGGAGAGAGAGGGCGCCCATTGTGTATGCATTCTGGTGTAGTGTGGACAATGGGGCGGAGAGGAAAAAAACACACTTGTTTACAGATAAACTGGTTTGGACAGGAAGCCAGTAAGGAGGAGCTCTGTGTTGTTAAACAGGCATGTGGAGAGGCAGGGATGAGCCAGCAAAAACACCACCGTGACCATAGGGAAGATCATGATGCAGTACTCAAAGATATCATGCACGCGCGCACACACACGCAGGCATGCACAAATGCACATACGCAGTACTTACAGCTTTGCAGATTAACATACTGTTTAAAAGCTCTGGTTTTGTCAGGGTTTTCATAAAGATTACGCGGCAACCACTATCGCCAAAACCCTTCAATGACATGAACAGAAATTGTGCTTCGTTTAATTTCACTACGGCAAAAAATTAACAAGATAAAAAGACGCTCATGGGTCCCTATTAACAGAGCCAAACAGTAGCCAAGCTGAGCTCTGGTGAATACTATACAGTTCATCCTGCATTGTGTCACCGTCACATGAGCACACACTGCCTTCCATTAGGCAGGAGATCCTTATGACTCACGAAAACACAAGTCACATGTCACTACACAAATGAACCATGCTACTCAGACTGCTCTGTTATCCACAGCAGCTTTTCTGCAGGACCCAAATGAAATCACATCATAATGCATCTCTTCATTAGGAGGGTTGAGACTGAGTGGAGCTCTCCCTTGTCTTCTGGTGGACGAGCTGAACAAGAGCCACAGTGTCATGCATCGCGGTGTTTGACCACAACAGCGGGCTAACCCGGCTGCAAAGTTGCCATGCTGGGGCAGTTTTAGTTCGATGTAATTTGATTTCATGTTAGATGTCTTGCGTGCATGGTTGGCTGTTACACTCAGCTGCTTCTCATTCAAGGAGGCGTTTTACGGATTTTTTTCTCTCTCTCTCACTCACTCTCGCTTCTTCCCTCATGTGACTCAAAAGATGGCCTTTCACACCACCACCAGACATGGAACTGCATCACATCAAATGATAGGGAAATAGGTGGTGGCAAAATCGGGGCCCGCAACACGCCTCAAGAGTTCAAAAACAAACCCTTCAGTTTTACTGAAGAGAAGAAAATATCAACCGGAGACAGAATGACACCCTGAAAACCCTCCAAAAGGTTGATTAAGGTTAGAGGTGAAATTAAAACAGAGATAAGCACCCACGTACCACAGCAGACTAACAGTTTGCAACTTTTATATCATCTTAAGACAGCAGTGGGCGATTTCACTTTCACTCTTGAAAGTGCGCTATACATTAGAGACACACTGTCATGGCAGCATCGGGTGGTGGCTGAAGTGAGAGCATGCCCTTCCAATTCCTGAATCAAACCAGGGTTTGCAAATGAACAAAGTGTGAGAATCATATCTGCATTTCTCACTTTAGAGATGAATTTAAGATTTTAATCAGGGGGGGTTTTTCCCTTTTTTTCACTTTTTAAATGAAAAATATTACATACAAACTAAAGTACAACTTCTGACTAAACTGTTTCCTTTTATCATTCAGAAAAACCCACCAACTTATTCTTCAATTCTTCATCACGGGAACTACAATTTTGGGCTGTTTTGAAGTGTACACCAGAAGCCAGTTGAAGTAATACATGCATAAAACGGCCCAGCAGTTAAAACGAGCAACACCGTGAAACAAAGTATAAGAGACTATAGGCTTACTATATTAACGTGGCCTATTCCCTCTTCTTGGTCTTTAGAAAACACAATGAGCCCCACTGAGAACTCCATACTAGAGAGAGACTCTCCATTGATGTCTCCTCGGCACCCCTCCCCCTCTCTCTATGAGACATCTGTAGCAGCTGCCCCCTTGTGCTCCTGTCAGCAGGGCAGAGAGTGTGTGTGTTTGCGTGTGTGTATGCACTGGTTGAGGTGGGGTTGGCTGGGAGGTTAGTGTGGGGCGTGTTATGACACCTCCCCCTTTAGAGGGGTCTGGCCCGCACACTTGTGGGACATCACATTTATCAATGGCTAATAGTCACTAGCAGGTCACCCTGAAAACACAACAGAGACCTCTGACCTCTTTTTAGCACAAAAGCTGCGAGGTGGTCACATCAGCCTCTGGGTGCTACAAAAAGGGCACACACTCACGCTCGCACACACATTTTTTTTTTACTCCTACTATTTGCGGTCAGAAATTATGATAAAATATTGTTTCTCACTTTGCTTTCTAACAAAGTTTGCCTTACAGGCCGGTCCCACGCCAAATAAAATGTTTCGCTTAAAGTAAAAGCGTACAACAGACTCTTGTAGCCGAAGTTCTGTTAAACACTATCACATGCCTGGCCAGTACATTCAGATATTACAGCGCAAGAAGCCCTTTTTATTAAGTCTCTGTATAATCTTACAGACATTCTCACACTTTAATTAAGTGAGTATAATTCATAGAGTAGTTTAAAATTACATTACAAACAGGGGACAATTAAGGGGAAAAACTCAGCAAGCAGCATCAGTAACAAGGAGAAGGGGGCTGTTCGGTAACAGAAAAGGACAGAAAGCTGAGAAATTCTTTGGTTTGAATCTTGTGAAATTTTGTTCGTTAAACAGCAAAAGAATCTGGATAAAAACGTCCCTTCAAAAGCTGTGTGGTCTGCCAGCCCACAAGTGACACTGACGAGGTTCTAAAGAGCGGCTTGAACTGTGTCTTTGAACTATGTAACACTGTTAACACCATCTGTGAAGCTTTCTGTTTTTTAGATGTATTAAATAATATGTTTTCAGGACTGAATTTGGCATCATATGCCACACTGAGAAAAAAAAAAAGAAACAATGTAGGATCTAATGCCGAGGCAAATAGATTGGACCAATAACTTCAAAGATGTCCAACATTGAGAGTCAAACGTCCAGTAAGATGTTTGGAGTGTTTTGACCTGATGAGTGACGGTTTCTATTAAAAAGAAATCCAATTGTTATGTTTAGGGAAACGGTTTATATCAACCGACAAAACATTGTCCATGTTGCTTCCTGATTTCGTAGTATTTTTTTTTTATCTTGACGATTGTCCACATCCCTCAGTATTTTTTTTTTTTTTTTATTGAAGCGGACTGCTGAGAGGGATTACAGAGAGGGCTAAACACAAGCAAGATCTAATCCTAGGCATGCAGGGTTACAGAAAGGCCTCGAAGAATAAGTTTAGGAAGGCCGATGTTAACGCCGATATTTTTTTGCAAGTGAGGATGTTTTGTGCCTACAAATCTTTATCTCTAAATTGGTGACGATTGTGCCAAATAAATAAAGGCGAGTGTGCACTGAACAGCAGCATCACTGCAGGATTAAGACTCTCCGCTGAGACCTGGATGGAAATAATATACCCTAAACAAATGATTAGTGTGTAAGTTAATCACAGCCTTTTAAATCAGGATACAATCAGAGGCAAGTGCCCAAAACAATTGCTATATAAGAAATACATCAAAACTTAACATTATATGAGCAGCAGTGACATTCAAAAGGCTAAAAAACCCCCAAAAGTATACCACTGGACTGTCCTACAAGACAGTCACAGGGTTACGCCCAACCATTTTATTTCATTCAGTTTCTCTTTCATCAGTTACAGTAATCCCAATCTACACTTATGCTGTGTTTAGGTCAGAGCCCACAACAACATTTTCGCATTCAGAGAGCATTTAAAAAACCCCCAGAACACTACAGCCTTTAGCAGGTTGCCTTAATTGCATTCAGGAGGGTTGCACAGCATGCCTATGCTCCGTGTAGTGTAGTGTATAAAAATCAGCACTGGGAGAACGTTTAAAACGAGTTTGTTTTCAGTCTGGTGTCCAGGAACTACTTAGAAGAAAACACCACAAACCAATTTCAGATGGAACTGATACGCTGTTGTTGTTGGGCTTTTTTTCGCACTCATAGATATAAATCTCTGGACCAAATTTGAAATCATATTCCAAAGTGCATGCAGTCAAATTGAGCTGAATTAGAAAACAAAGCACATGCACCATAAACCTCTCTGCTCTTTCCCCCGTTATAGTTGTGTATGCTCAGGTGTCACCTGACACTGATCTTAGAGCCCTTTGTAAGTAAAACACTTTCTTCATGATGTATTACCGTCCGGTATGTTGGATTCATATTAGTCACCTCACAATCAGACGGCTGACTTTCAGGTGAGGCTAGCTTCACGCTTGACTGTGGTTCTATGGTAAATATACGATGACATCCATATAGTAATGTTATCTGATGCTGAAAAAAACTTTCTTGTATATTTCAGTATATTATATATAAGTGCACTGAGCTAATTAAGCCCAATATCATTAAAGGCTAGGCCAATATTTACATTAAGGGTAGAGACAACCACAGCGCCCGGTTGTTTGACTCAACACAATGCCTTTATTTAATGATGCTATCCTCTTAAGAGAAAAAGCGTCCAAACTCAAGCGTGACTCTGTATCGTTGTTCTTCAAGTGTTATGGCCGCTACCTTGAATTTATTAATATCATAGCAGGCATCACTGATTCTGATACTGATGCGTTGCACTGATAAAAACCTTGAATGGAATTTTATATAGGAGAGAGAATAATCATCTGAACTGAGGTGTAAAAAAAGCAAACAACCCTGCACACTGTGCGGTCCCGAGCACTCACTCCTGTCTAACCTGAAGAATACACTCGCTTAACATTACATTTAGACAATTAGGGGGGTTACTGTCTACAGGCTTACTTGTAATATTACAAATTACAGTCTAATATGGCACTAATATTATTGCTACCAACAATAATAAAGCCGCAATGCAGCTTGTCACAGGGCAGCTGGCATTTGATTGCAATGGTCTCTAACAGAGGTTGTGCACGGAGCTGATCTCAAAGCTCTTTTCTCAACAGTATCTATCAGTGACAATAATTTTAGAAACGTTTTTGTCTTTTATGGCAACTTTTTGGGGTCAGTCGCATGGTCATCTCTGATGCTTCTGAACAAATCAGTGGTGATTTAGCCTAACCTGAAATGTAAATTCTAGGAACTGAGGGCAGGAGGATTGGGGGTGAATGGTAACTACAAGGCTCCTGTGCGGTTGCAAAAAACAAATATCTGCATCTCCAAAACTGCTGTATTTTCTACACTCCGGCTAAAACTGACACTCGAAAATAGATCTGGGTGCCACAGTGCTGATACTTCTGTTACAGATCAGCCCCATCATCAGTTTCCTGACATCTTGGAGGATGAATGAACATTTTTTTGGCGTGAACTGCTGCTGAGAAGTTTGATGTATGTATGTGAATTAAACAGCAGTCTCTTAAGTCTCCCACAGCTGAGTATTTTTAGCACTGAAATTGGACACAGGCTATTGACAGATACTCACATTTTCCATTGACACTCTAGAGGTTATATTAAATTATAGGTTACCTGACCATGCCTGCATTGTAATAACACCGTCATAAGCTGTGTTTAAGGCACACCTAACAAGAGCTTGGCTATAGGTGAGTCTGAACAGGCTGTGGAAATGTTGATATGCTCTAAAAAATAAATCCAGACTTCAAGCGCCAAAGACAGAGCGAATCTATTCATTGTCCTGTTTCTGGACTACAAATTGAAAATCCCTGCGGAAGTCCCTCCCTCCACAGGCCACTGTTGTACCTCGATGATGTAACCACTTTCCAAATATAGCGTGTTGCTGATGGCTAAGCGGCTCCGCCACTGGCCGAGGCCGCTGTCAGTCACGTGACGTCACCGCGATCGTGTTATTATTGTAAACAGCCCGCCTGCTCTCCACCGACGCTCTGTGCCGAGCCGACTACTCCATCCAGTCCTTTGTTCATGCAGCGAAAACACCGACGCGACAAAGCACAGCGATCGTCCGCCCAAAACTGCGGATCGCACCTCGAAAAACAAAGTTAGACCCCGCACCTAAAACAACGACACCGGCATGCGTTTAATAAAAAAACGATCGCACTTGCCGCTCCGTTGTGGGCATGTTTGTTGATCACCAGGATCTTCATGCAACCGGCGACTGCTCAAGGCTGCTGCATGAATAACAATAATAAACTGGCAGTCTGTGCTGGAGACTTGTCAATGCACAACACTGGGATAGTGCTTGTTCACGTTCACCTCACAGAAACTGATTTCACGCTCACACTAGATGAACCAAACAACAGTCTGTTAGATTGACAGCGCAGTAGTTAAAGCCTCGTTGTCAGCGGCTCCTAAATGTCAAATTGTTTTCACGTACTTGTCATTTTGAAAGCAGCGTGCACGTCCACATCACCCCCACGATGAATTTATAGGCCTATAACTTATATTCTCACCCCGGCAATTCGACAACAATACCTCACAGGGACTTTACTTTGTGCCCCGCGTCGCAGGGAATCGACCAAAACGACTTTATTTTTGCAGCGACTGACACCGCACGGCAAACTTAACTAGTCGAGAGGTCACACAGCAAAAGTTGAAATGACTCCACTGAATGCTTTAATGGCACTTACTCGACAGCCTGGATGCCTTTTGGAGTGATCGACCGCATCTCTCTCGCTGCCAGCCGGCCGCTGGTGACACCCTCACCTCGACGTTTCCATCCCAGGCAAGTTGACAACAAGCTTCCTTTCTCCGACTAAGTGCAGTTTCAGCAAAGCTTCAAGGAAGTTGTTTCTTTTGTTCCAGTATTTTTTGGTTGCGTCAATGTTGCGAAAAGGGGGAGGCGGAGCGGTGGATACGGAGAGCGACCGAGAGAGAGAGAGAGGGAGAGAGAGGGGGAGAGAGAGAGAAAGAAAAAAACACATCTGAGCGCACCACAGCCTAGTTCGCACGCCTGGCCGTTAACGCACAGAAAACCCCCTCATCCAAATCCGCGATAAACTCGTCTCATCAGCTCAGCTCACGTGTCCGGGACGACCAGCATCCCTTCAAAGTGAAATAGACAAGCTCCACAGTACACGGTGCCCAGGTCCGATAGGCTGGCCAAGATCAGGCTACTACAGGTCGGTGCGCCCCGTGCGCGCATAGAGGAACGGATACATTTGCATAGCCCGGCCCGGTAACTTGGATTTCTCCACAGAACTACAGAATCCGAACCGCACGCCGGCTTCCTTCTTTGCTTTTCAATGGCGCTCGTAAGCGTTCTCGCGCTCTCTCTGTCAGATTCTTCAAAACGAGAGCGCATGCAGCCTACACGCCTTTCGACTTCAAACTCTGCTAGTTCCCGGACAGCGCAGGGCGGTAACGAGATACTCAGTAACGCGTTACCGCCAACAGAGAGTAGGAGTAAAGAATCTTACGATTCCCTTTCCTCTCAAAAACGAATTTCCTATCAGGCGAAGTCACCTTTTCCTCTCAAGCCGAGTAATGATCCCCTCCCATCTATGCCCTTTATGGCAGGTTACTCGCTCTCTGTCAGATTCTAGGCGGCAAAAAGTTTGCTGTCACTGAGTGGAAGAAGATCTTATCAAACAAAAAAGATGGAGGGGCAATTTGGACGCGACTAACGGGCCAGGTAATCGGATTTCCTGCTCCCTGGCGGCAAAGACAGCTCCGTAAAGCAATGCAACAAGTAACGAGTCCGGCGTATGCCTTCATGTTGTAGAATATTGAAGCATGTACATGTCTACTCTTTGATGTAACGAGTCCGTCACTGTTCTTGGAACCGAGGGGAGGGAGAGCTGAGACGGCTTACTATGCAGAAATAGGATCATGTTGGTTCATCGGATAAAAAGGTGAGCTCCCTGTTTCCCCGCCGCTGTTACAGTAGCGTTGCGTCAGGAAGTTGTTGGTGTCAGTGAAGTCACCATCAAGACGCCCTTCTCTCCATCCAGCCTGGCGACTATAGCAGCATATGCCGAACGGAGAACGCTTAGATCATTTCTATAAGAAGTGAAACGCAGCTGGTGCCCTCAGCAACTAAATGCCCTTGAACATATTTCGACCCCGGAGCTTCAGAGGCGGTGGCAAAACGTTTGGTACGATAGAAAGAAAAGGCTGCAGATTCCAGCGAAGATGGGGTCGAGTTTAAAGACTGCAGATGAATTAAAAAAAAAAAGACAACTGTGTGGAAAAATGCGCTTTGTAGCTTGAACTAAGGGCTTTAATAAAACGAGATGATCAGAGATATTTCTGGTGCACGTGCACTGTTGGCCTGCAGTTTGTAGGCCTAGTGTACCCTGGCTTTGCAAAACTCCTGAAGTTTTGTGAGGTTAAATGGTTAGACTGTCATAAAACAAGGCCAGTGGAGGATAATTTGGGAGATTCTGCAGAAGCAACTCCACACATTAACCTCACAGGCTGAGGCACGAAGCATCGCAGTAACACCAACGCTCAGGGTCTGCATGCGTAAAAGACGCACGGGAGGTTCTAATGTTTCCCATTTTATAAAGGTCTGGTGAGACTTTATATGCACATATAGGCAAATGTGAATAGAGATTCAATTTGTCATAAACATGTCACTTTTCCAGAGTTTGCACAACTGTCCGTGCGTTGGGCTTCTTCACAGTATTCAAAAGGAAGGGGTGAAGCTGCCATCTACGCTGTGGGAGCCTGTACCGTCGACAGCAAACGTGTAAAAGGTTTTGCTTGTTATCAGAAGCATAAATTCAAAAGGCTATACTTTAATCAGTAGCCTACCGAGGAGGCGAGTCACTGACAACGTCCCTATTGTCCATCAAGCACTGTGCCATCACAGCTTCAAGGAAAAGGTGAGTGTATTTTTAACCTCAAGTTTAAAACAATCTTGTGCATTCCCCTAAGAGAAAAAACGCTTCGTTTGTCTCTGTAACAGCAGGTGCACAGCACAGATTCTTGTATCCGCCACAGGTCATCTGTCGTAACGACCGGGCTACACATGCTTTTACTGTTTGTGATCATCAAGGCAAACAATAAAACGACACGTGGAACGATGAAGAAAGAAATATGAGTCACATTTGCCCCTTGTACACGCAGCAAATGTTGTCACTCGCTTGTTTTTAAAAGAATCCATGAGCATTTGCAGAGCTCGTTTGGAGTCTTTTATGAGAAATCTATTCGGAAATTGCAATAAAATATACGCAGCCTTTATTGTGCATGTGGACTTTAAGTAGTGGAGTTGATTATTGGATGAAATACTGAAATAGTATCCTGTTTGTGGATTCTAACAAAAGGAAAGCGCACGAAACTGACCTTCTGAAAGGGGGTCTTAATTAGCCAGTTTAATAATCTTAACCCGTACTTAAACTGCAAATGCTTAATTATCATAAACAGATTTTTTTATATATATATATATATTCTGTTTGTCGACAGTGTAAAGAGAAAGAAAAAAAACCGACACAAAGTTCAAACCTGGAGCTTTGAGGGCTGAAAAACCAGAATGACAAGTTCTAACACACACACAAAACCATTTTCTGCACATTTTATTTGCTATTAATTACTCATATTGGCTGTGTATAACTGCTAACCTACCTTGAGGCTCCTGTGATCAGTGCGCAAATGAAAATGATGAGCTGACAAAGCTGAAGACGAGTAACCAGAACTGTTAAGACGCTGGTTCTCTCTTTGCATGTGTGTGTGCGTGTAGAAGAGAGAGAGAGAGAGAGAGAGTTTTTGGGAGTGTCACGCTCACAGTTATGCAGCAGTATTTGAATATTTGCCCGATGTGTGGGCTGATGCACAGTCAGAATGCAAAGAAGAAACAGTAAACAGGCACAATAATCTGATGGGCTGCGGTTCGCCTTAAAGGTCATCGGTGAAGAACAGGACTGCAACCTGCGCGCCAAAATAGTTCTGGAGAGATTCGAGAATTTCGAGTCGGTGGGCCGTCTGTCACCCATGTCCGTCTAAACGAACTCACGTGCTGCAAGATCGTTTGTGAAGGCTCGTGCAATCTCTCGCTACCTCCGTCTTTCTGCTTCACGCTTGACAGCTGATGTTTTTAAAAAAAATATATATACGACAGATCGGCATGAAATTCACCTCCCAAACTTTGTGCTTAACCCCGAGTTACACACGCAGCAGGGCTGACCTCTCCTTTCTCAAAATCTGCTGAGAATGTGTCACACTCTTGCTTTTGAAATGCAAATGGCGTGGATGAAAATTAGACTTTTTAGATGAACTAATTAGACAAATACCTAATATTTGTCCCTGTCTACGAGCGTCTTTTACAGAGAACAGCATATAAAGCGAGTGGATCGAGTGAACAATCCCTCCTCTGCGCTTTGAAGGAAGATGTTCACAAAATGTTCTCGATTCAACTTTGCAATCGATTATCTATCCGAAGCATTTTCAACATGCAGATATGGCCAAAAGCGCAAAAGGAGCGCATTCAGTTGCGCAACAGCAGGCCAGTTGACACATCACTCCTTTTGCTTTACTTACTTTAGATATTTAGAATATGAGCGGCAATTGAAAGGTCATATTGTGTGGGAGGAATCTATATGACTCAAAACGAAAAACTCAGTAGCCCGTGTTTGTATGTGTTTGTTTGTGGTGTGTGTGTGTGTGTGTGTGTGTAATCGCGCACATGACACACTGATACAAATCATCTCAGCTTCTCGACATATCAGCAGCTTTTCAGACTTTAAAGAGGTTTTTGAGTTATTAGTTATGCAGAAAGGCAACCCCCCCCCAAAAAAAACAAAACCCAATTGAAATCAACTGTTTTTCTAAATAATCTGATGTAAATATTAGATTATTATTCATATTAATTGTGGCACAAATTCATAGGGTGCACAGCATTAACCTCAGCTCAAATGCAGTCGTCATTTAAGTCAAAGTAAACCTACTGCCCTGCATCTGATGGCTTCAGAGTGACTGCGATTTTCTTATAAATTAAATTAGAAGTTTAGATCTCAAAGAATCTGCCAAAAGCACAACACACTTCATGTGACAGCCATGCTTTCAACTCATGTCATGGACTGAAAAACGCACCGCCAGCATGCAAACATAATCAGTGTCACACTGTCAATGGTATCCTTGTCAGCCGGGGACGCATCCAAGATCAATGATGTTCACTCAATTAACCTGATGGATCAAATGTCAGAGAGGTTATGGATGAGAGTGCGCAAAAGCTTACTTTTCTCTGAGCGAACACGTTGACGTCCTCGACTGTGTGTCTACGGGCCCGGAGAGGAGACAGTGGGTGAGGCCTGTCCCTTCTAAAGCACCCTGTGTCCAGAGCAGAACTAGGTCAACAGAGACCGCTGGTTGGTGAGTTGGAACGATGCTGCTCTCTCACACACACAGGAAAGAAAAGGAGGAGAAAAAAAAAAGCAGGAGAAGAAAATCTTTGCCTTCGATTGAGGGATAATTAGAGACTGTTTGACCTGTTTGTCCCCTTAAATAAACCGTTGGCCATTTAGTTGGGAGTGGGTTTAGAACGCGTTGAGCCCTTCACTGGACCCCTCCAATTATGCTTTTTAATGGCAAATTGCCCGACTAAGTTCAAAGGTCTCCCCATTCTCTTCCCTTCTTTTTCTCTGTCACAACGAACATTCAGAGATGTTCAGTCAATTACACAGTCTTTGCCATAACATAAAGCAGAGGGGTGTATTTAACGGCCCAGCGTCAGGAAAAGATAGTATGAAAAACTGGACTGAAGTAGTGTTTTTCTGAAGTGCTTTACGGGGCAAATGAAGAACGCAGAACACAGAAAAGGAACAAGCAGACCAAAAGGTATAAGACAAGGAGATAGTCAGGAATAGACACACTGATAACGGACCTTAAATCAAGATAATAACAATCATTTTCTGTGAAAAGTGAAAGTGTGTGCTGTGAGAGGAGATTTAAATGATGAAAGACGACTCCTACAGTTAAGGCATTGCTACCAGCTAATGGACACAGTATATTCAAAGTTTTTTCCAAGTCTGTTTTTTAACGAGACTCACGTGCCCATGTGTGCATTGGTTAAATGCTGTTGACACAGTTATTAGACACTGTAATTATTCCTCTCTCTCTATGAGCAACTGTTCGGACCCTGACAGAGATCCTCAGGTCGTTACTGAGGGCCAGATCTCCCTGTGCCGTAAAAGCCATCAGTAAAAATCTTAATAGCAAAGCTCACATGCAACCCCTGTCGAGCTGCTAAAAACAGACGTTGCGCAGCTGAGGTTTCTTGACATGGACGGAGGTGTCAGAAATGTGTAGATGTAACACAGAGGGAGATTTAATTCAAGCACAGTACCAGCGCGACTGAGCTTGAAGCCCAATGAATCAATTTCTGTTATGAACGTCACAAAACTGTCAACATTAGCTTATCTTGCGTGTAGAGTATGGTTATGTAACGTAGATAGCAGAACCTGACACGAGCTGACAGGAAGCTCACACACACGTAGGCCATCGGTGCAACACGACTGTATGCACAAAAGGTGTCCCATATTCACAGAGTGCTTATGGGATGGTGTCCATAGGGACAGCAAGTGTTCCTCTGATAAGTTCCCTGCCCGGCCCTGCTCAGTGTGTCAGCACAATGGGAATCAACAAGTAACTTAGCGACCTGAGCCAAACACTTTTTCCACAGAAAACCTGAACACAACGGCTAATCACAACAGTATGTTCCCTTTCTGTTGACCTACAAAGGCTCATCGTTACTCAGATGCATGCGAACCTAACCTACCTGAAGAACCGGATAAAAACGAAGCTTCAAATCGAATCCTGCTTCCTCTTTATCCTCGGCTGAGAACTGGACTCAGCCGCCATTTGCATGTGTACAGTAATGTGTGTGTGTGTGTGTGTGTGTGTGTGTGTGTGTGTGTGTGTGTGTGCGCAAGAGTGATAAAGGCACGGAGAGGAGAAAACACACGGAAGTGACCAAACACATCAACTGTTCTGAGGGCTTCAGCTGGTGCCTCATGAGCGAGGCCTATGACTAAGATCGGAAGAGAGTAGGAGTGTGGCTGTGCCAATGTTGCCATACCAATACTGCGGAGAAAAGAAAGAAGGTAGGAAAGAGAGTGGATGGGGAATGGACCAGGCACGGATACACCAAATAAGACCAAAAACAGGCAGTGTGTGTGGAGTGGGATGCCGGTGGGATTCACCCTCACATGTGTAAACATTTACATTTTGATGAACACTTTGACCCCACGAGCAAAATTATATTCAAGCATGTTGCGCGCGTGTGTGTGGGAGATGGGAGTGATGTTCATACATTATGTACAGTACATGTGTAAATGCATGTCTGTGGTGGTGAATTATTAACTTGTGAGCTTTTATTCCAACAAAACACAACACAAAGTGAAGGCACTTAAAGGGGAAGTAATCACTAAAATTGTCTGCTTCCTCTTCTCTGTTCTAAGTATATCTTTCTCGTTAACGCAGTTGAACACAAGTTACTCCACTGAGGCCAGCTCTTCATTTTTGTGAAGTTATAAGGAGTGACCTGATGAAGCTCTGCAAAAGCACAAGGCCATCAGATGCGTCCTGCGCCGTGGCCCTTGCGTCACACTTTTTTATTGATACATGGCCCAGAATAAATGCTGGTCAGGACAAAAAAGAGAATTTCACAGCTTCATCTTTGCTGGTTCTGTTATTTGAGTATCCCTGACCAAATTTTTCCTCCATTGTGTGGACTCACACCCTCACATCACGACGAGCCCTCCCTCATTCCCTCCCTATCTCTCATCCCTGCTCTTCTCTGTCCCACACTACATGCCTCTCTATTTATACTGTTGAGTCAGTTTGCCACTGACAGCGGCAAGCGATAAGGAAGATTGAATCATCGTGTATTAGAAACACCAGCTTTCATCTATCCATATACTGTCTTAAAAGGGAACATTGAGTGTTACTGGCAGTTCATCAAAGTGTTTAAAAAGATATGACCCGCTACAAAGAAAAGCGGGCCCGATCATAACCTTGCTATCAAATAACAGCAGTAAAAGAAGTGTTTTACACAGAACACATCACGGCGTGCCAAGTGGAATGTCCTCAGCATCGGCAGTGGCTCCAGAGGAAGGAGAGGTGTATCACTCCAGCAGGATACTGGTCCATAGGTGTCTGGTTTCAGATGGCAGGCGTGCTGTGAGCACAGTGTGGAGCACAGCACAGCCAAGTGGACAACAATGGAAACACGCAGAGACACAGGTGTCCCCACTAAGAGCCCAATGTGTGTGAGAGTGTGTTTATTTGGGAGCCCATGTGTAAATATGTTGTTGTACAAAAAGCATATGTTCATATACCGTACACATGTACTTGCATGTGCGTGATACTGGGCAGATATTACAGTCGTGTGTGTGTGATGCGTTTGTGCGTGTGTGTTTGCGTTCGCTCACTGGTATTGATTCACTTGCACTCTAGCTGCACTCTAGCCGCACTCATGCATACTTCCCTCAGGACTGTAACACCTGCAAATGGAAATGAAGAAAGTATTCCTTAAAGAGAGGCGCGTGGCTCCGTTAAGATTTGCAAGAACCAGAAGCGGTCGTGTAGAAAACAAAGGGTGAAAATTCAGATCACAGTCATTGTCTCTCTCACGGTGTCCATTCCTCTTTTTACCTTCTCTTTATTTACAAGACTCTCTCTCTCTCTCTCTCTCTCTCTGTGTCTCCTTCTTGCTCTCTCCCTTTAACTCACTGGAGGATGCTAACCCATCAGGTCCCTTGGCTCCCCTCCATGGGATGATGTCATTTTAGATGACATCACCATGCAGTGTATGTGTGTTTGTGCCCCCCCTCCACTCCTCCTCCTCCTTCTCCTCCTGCAGCCCTCCCTCTGTTTCTTTCCTCAGAGGGAAGGTGCTGTTTGACACACACCCGTTATACCCAGACCATCGGCCAAACTGCCGTGCTAGCACAAGTAGAGATAGAGAGCGAGAGAGAGAGAGAGAGAGAGAGAGAGAGAGAGAGCAGGGGAGAATGAGGGAGATAGACAGGGACTGCCAGGAAGGTAGAAACGTTTACACAAAGAAAGAGGCGAGCTGGTCTTTAGAGCAGTAGTGGTGTGATGTGAGGGCAGAGAAAGAGGGGTGGAAGTGTGGCGAGGGCTCAGGGAGGGGATGGGCTCAGAGGGGCGAGTTACTTTAATTACACAACATCGCTGCTACCATAACACCACAAAGCCCAGGCATACACTGTCATTAAGATTAAAACTAGTACATGGAGGAGTGCCACAGACAGTCTGGATTCTGTTTGGCTCTATTGTCTGTCGTTAACACTGATACATGTAGGACTTCACAGTCTGGTGCAAAATTAGAATAAACAGGAGAGTTGGAAGAAATATTTCAATATCTCAGCAAAGATGCTCATTCATTTGTATTTTGTCATATAATTTGGAGGGCTTGTTAAGTAGTTTGCATTGCTGCTTGCATTGCATTGACTTTGTTGAGAGGAATGATAACTCTCATGTCTGAATGCTAAATATGAGGCTGCAGCCAGCAGCTGGCTAGCTTAGCTTAGCACAAACCAGCTAGGAAGTAGCCGCAACCCAAATCCACAACTTTTCGTTTTCACTCACTTTTTGAATAGATTGAAGTGTTAATTGGTGAACTTCAGAAGACTGATAAGCTGATTTTGTTACCTTTGGACTGAGCCATGCGAGCTGTTTTTCTATGTTGCTATGCTAACCAGCTGCTGGCTGCAGACACGAAAGTGTAAATCTGTTCCTTGCACTTTTGACAAGAGTGCAAGCTGCCCAAAAAGTTCTACAAATTAAATGACAAAATATATTGCGTCCTCGTGGACAAAACATTGAAGCATTTTTCTGAATTGATACCCCAGTTTCCTGGAAATTTTTACAAAACAATGACAACCATATTATTAAAATTTGATCAGATTTAAGCACAAAAAGAACTTGGTTATGTGACTATTTCATTATTGGAAGGGAAGCTTTTCACCTTTGTCGTCATGGTTATAATGATAAATACAGTCTCCTGATGGGGCAGCATCTCTAAAATTCACCAGTTGACATTTTTATTTTTATGTAAACTGAGCCCAATGCAAACGGTTTCCCAGTAACAGGCATCATCCCACCACAGCTCACCTTTCTGAGCTAACACAAACATCTACAGGAGGAAGGAGAAGATGGTGTTGCAATGATTCAGTTTCTTTACAATTACTCTGTGAATGCCGGTGACGAGCAATACACACTATTTTTCGCCATGACTAATTTAGTACAAAGATCTTCTCACTCACATCTTTCATACAAGTCTCAGTGCAGCAGAGGCACTCCCACATTGAAACACGCCTGGGCTTTATTGAGCACAGTTGGCACGGTCTGAGCCAATGATGTCATCCTGGTGAATGGGCCAGCAATATGGGGATCAGCAAGTTTCTGAAATGAGAAACGGTAGGGATAGACATCATGTGTAGTGGTAGATATTGGAGTCATTAGAGTGGAAAGGTAAAGTTGCAGCATTTTGGATTGTTTTTTTTTTTTTTTACTCCGTCTTTCTCTAAAGAAGGGACAATGGTGAGCTTTGGAGACTGTGTGCCCACAAAAGCTGGTCTCAAATTACATGTTGCAAGTCTCAAAATATTGAGGCATGGTTGGAGGTTTTCATGTGGCGGTGCTGAAGAGTTTTGATAAGTGGTTTTGGAGTCTGCCAGTGAAATCTGTTGTTTTCAGCCTGGGGTTGTAGCATAGTATGACGAAGATTATAACCATGCGTCTGAGGCAATAACAGACTCATTTTTAGAGGTGTGCGTGTGCTGAGGTGGGGGATATCATTATCACTTCTATAACTAGATTGTGAGGTCCGGGGCTTTGGTCATGGTGTTCACCCGTCTGTCCCATGAGTACAGGCCAGGGCCCCTGTCACCTCCACCTGCTCCAGCCTCCAGAGGGGACCAGGGCTAAATTTAGATCAACAAGGAAGCTCGTCTGTGGACACGAAGCGGGATAGAGATCCTCCAGATTGTTGGAATACTGGAGCCCTCATCCTTGTGCCAAGCATAGAGGGAGGGGATTTACTACAAAAAATACTTCCTCTCAATACCTCAAGTGTACCATTTTTATGATTTTAAAACATTTATGTAAAATTATGAATATAATTTTTAGCAATGCTAGAGGCGCTGCTCTTAGGATGACAATGTTGGTGGGTCGGTCTGTCACTTTGGTCCAGGCTCAAATGTTTCAAACGGTTACTGGATTGATTGCCACCACAATCTGTTCAGACATTGATGGTCCCCAGAAGATAAACCACAGTGATTTCTCCTCTTGTGGCACCACCACGCCTCCAATTTTTCTCCTATCCTCTGAAATATTTCAACATCCATTCAGTGGACTTGAATCAATTTTTTGGACTTCAGTCATCAGTCCAAGATGATATCTTAATGACTTTGGTGTTTAACTTGACTTTGTGTTCTGGATCCTTGATGAGGCTGACATTTTTGGGTTCAGGTCAAATGGCCCAACAATTATTGGATGAACTGCCTTGAATCTTGGTACACACCTACATGTCCCTCAGGATTAACTTTAAAAAGTTGCTGTTGCTTTAACTTTTTATGTGGACAAATTCAAATTTTTTTTGCTTTTGATAAATACTTTGGTTTAAGACTCACTAATTGTGTATTACCATACATTGCTACTCACCCTGTGTTCGTGTTAAATGAAGATGGTGCCCAGTAAACTTTGTACCCGCTAAACATTACTATTTGCGTTGTCATTGTGAACACAGTAGCTTGATGACATTAGCGTTTTAGGCTGCAGAGTCTTAGTCTTGTTACAACTGATGAAATGAGAAGATTGAGAAAATGTTGTCTTTAGAATTTGTGGTGTTTATGACCATGTTCCAGCACTTCTACTATCTCCACAGCCAGGAACAACAAACTCCTTCACTTACACACGGTAAATGCGGTGCAGACGTTAACAGATGTTGCCAATTTTTCTTGACCCAATATTTTGCTCTATAGGTATAAAAATGTGCTACAGATTTGTGTCAAAATGGTTTTTATTTTGTGGACATTTTAGTAGCAGTTGGACAGTGGTCATAATTTAACCAAAGCAGACTGACCTGTTCCTGTACAGTGAGTCAAATTAGTATTTTAACAGTCTTATTCTATATATAAAATATAAAAAAATAATACATTTTTTAAGTAAATTGGATTGAGGACCAGGTGAGGTGGAAATTTTTTGCAGCGTTGAGGGGGCTGGGCGAAGAGTCCACCCAGAGTGAGATGTGGACCCTGGCCAAAAGCTCACACTCCCTCTCAGTTTCTCAGCACTTCTCAAAATAAAGACTCGTAGTGTGAACTTGCACACGCACACACACCCACTCAGACACACGTGCACAAGCGCATGTGCACTCCTGCCTTGCATGCACCTGTTGTCTTATATGGAACATGCAGCTCCCCTTTGAACAGGAGGCAGAGCACTAAGAATTTCCACCTGCGTGTGGGAGGTGCGTGCATATGTGAGTGTGTGTGTGTGTGCGTAAGTGACAGATAAAGAGGGAGGCAGTAAAAGAGGGAGGAGAGCCACATTGGTGTTTTATTAAGGGATGACTTGAATGAATTTCCCCCTTTTAAACACACCCTCTTTAACTCACTCCTCTGCCCTTCAGCTGCTCTTTGTCCACCCTTCGAACCCCCTCCTCCTCCTCCTCCTCCCTCTTGTCCTCCCCCACCATCCCCCTCCACCCCGTGGGCCCAAATGTCGCCCTAACATTGACATGTTTTGGGTCATTTCATCTGATGGGATCTCCTGGGAGGAATTAGCATGTGCAAAAGAAAAGTCCACAGTTTTAAAAGCTCAGTGTTTCCAATTTGCCGCCACATGCTTCAAATTAGCCACGTATTTACTAAGGTCAGGCACTGGGCACAGAGCCCGTGGGGGAGCCTGTGTACGGGTTTGAGAGCGAGGGAGAGAGAGTGACAGGGAGAGCGAGAGAGAAGCAAGTTCGTTTAATTGCAATCCACTGCTGCCATCATCATACCACAAAATTTTAGTTCAGCCTATCTAAACGAAGGCACAGAAGCATAACCAGTTCAACAAATTGTCGTCTGAGCAAGGCAGAGGTTCAATAGAGCTCCAGATAATTTAGTCACACGTCACTCAGGGCAGCTCCTGTTTTACTGCCAGATGTTTTATTTATTTAATTTTTTAAGTTTTGAGGAAAATTAGCACAGTGGCTTTCAATACTATTTTGGGCTATTATTTGGGCAATAGGATTGTATTTAGAGTCTGATTTAAAGTAGCTTTTTCTCCTGGCATGACAGAATATGGGAAGCTGCGCCCTGGCTTCTGTCAGAAACCTGAAGTTTTACAAGCTTATTATTAGGCATTTTTAGTTCTGGAGGCTCGCTTTATTTGTTCTGAGGCCAAATGACATCCTTATCGCATCTGTTGTGCGCTTGTCTTGTTTATATCACGACTCAGTCTTGGGTGAGGCTCCTCGAGTGGGTTTTATGTGTGTGCATGTGCGTGTGTGTGAACGTGCGCAAGCTTTCCTGTGTGTGCGCGCGTGCGTTTGTGTGCAGCCAAGCCTAAAAGCATTTAAGCGGGAATGGGAGAGGGTCTGGAATCCTGGGATGACATCATTATCCATGATGTCATTTCTGCAGGGTGACTTTGGCACATGTGATCGTTCGGGTGAGGTCACACTTTCACTTCTAACTCACTGTAATTGACAATGAAACAGCAGGTCACCGTTGCAGATTGGGCAATGTCAAATATAGCATCTAATTAGGTAGTCAGAATTAGCCAATTTAATAATTTCATTTACCTCAAAGAAATGATTTATTTTCAGTTAAACTCACCGTCCTTTGTCTGTGAAAGCTCTGGATTTGATCCTTGTATGTGTGTATCCGTCATAAAGATTGTATTGATGTGAGAATTTATGATGTGCTCTGTGTTTGCTTTGTGCTCCGTACAGCCTACTGCTTGTGCACAGCCATTGTATGAAAGTGAGGTCAAAATTTTCTCCATATGTGCGCTCATAAAGAAAGAGTTTTCATACCAGCTTGCCAATTGTTACTAAAATGGCCGCAATTTTCACATTAAATGTTTTAGAGCTGAAATAATTTGTCCCCCAAATGAAATAAAAGCTTTTTAGCCGCATGTCACCTTTATGTGTGGAAGATATTTAGTGCATCTTCCTGACGTTTTCAGTTATTTGAAAGCTAAAATGAGCAGAACCCTATGCCACCACAAGCCGTTTCTCATGTTATAAAAATTATTATGATTGCTTTTTTTATATGGAATTAAATGATTTTAGTCCTTTGAGTCCTCCTCACTGCGTGCCGGCTGACCTTTTACTTCCTGATAAAGAGGCCAAGTCAAGGATGAATTTCTCTGAAGAAGACAAAATGTGTGAGTGACTGATCATCTGCCCAATTGTGATTAAAATAGAGAATAAAACATTTTATTACTGTCCAACATTTGTTTTTAAGATGTCATTTGCTCACAATTTGCTCAGTAAAATAAATTTTTATCTATATTTCCTTAAAATCACAAATACGTCCTAAAGTAGCTTTCCTGTCTGCACAGAATCTAACAACCTTTATCATTAGACCCTCCAGCCGGTACAGCTCCATTATGCTCCCCTACGCACACACACACACACACACACACCCGCCCCCACACACACACACACACACACACACACACGGTAAATTTTAGGGCTCAAAGACACTGCACGTCATCATGTTGGGCTGTGATGAGAGTTAATCTGTGGTTTTCATTAGAGCTAATGCATTGGAGATAGTTTTGGATGATTGACTGGCTTTTTTTTTTAAACGTTGTAGGCGAGGTCTTTCCTTCACTGACAGCACAATGCCAGAGTTGTTTGTGACCAACGACAAACTTATTTTGGAGCTACGGCATTTTGGTAACACAGCTGCATCAGTGACCCATTTCACAGAGTGGACGACTGTTCCTGTCCCGTGTGAGAACTGATTGAACACATTTGGACACTGTGGTTTTGTACAGACTGCTGCCATGTCTAAGTTTTGTCTACATGTATTTTATGTCAGCATTTATCTTTAGTTTGTGAATACTATCACTGATTTGTTTGCATTGGCCTTGGGTGTTTCCTCCCTTAAATATCCCCTAACTTGTTGCCTATTTAATTTATTTTTTTATTTTATTTACTTTTTCTTTTAGTATTGAATATACTTTGAAGTAGTTCATAAAAGTCTTTGTTTTTACTTTCAGACACCGGGTCCCAGATATTCCGTCTTTTATGTAAATTGACTGCAAACATGTACTTTGTAAAGAATTAGATGATGAGTCGCTGCTCATCATTACTGTAAATCTATACTTCCCTGTTTTTTATTTACTTGGGTGGTTCAGACCAGAGTAGAAGAAGCTTTGATCGTTTTATTAGAAAACTAACCAGTGACCAGAAACCAGCATATGCACTAAAACTCAGGTATTAACTTTACAGCACTGTTCTTGCCAGATGGATTATGTGTGAGAGATTGAGCTGATTGAGCAATCTGAGATTGCTCAGACCACGTAGAGTAAACGTGGAAATAGACTCAACCTCTGGTCATTCTGTCTGACTGGGTTCACGATGATAGTCATCTGATGAGTGGGTTTGTATTGTCTGCGTCTTTGCTTCACAAGACACTGTCTAGAAACAGCATGTGTCAGTGGAAACATGAATCAGATTCATGAAAACTCACATGCTTTCCTCATGTGTCCTCTACTGGCGTGTACCTGCAGGTCATTTGCATCAATCCCTCCTTGACTACACCATTCAGCCAAAAACCATCAATTTATCTTAGCATGAACATGTGCACTCTGTCTCTCTCTCTCACACACACGCACACACACACACACACACACGCACACACACGCAGGCACACATGGATAGCTTGAGGCGGGCCATCCATTCTCATTAGTACCCTGTTGCAGTCGGCTGACGGTAAACTGAGCGTGTGCCAAAGTCATAAACTTACACACCCCTCCCGCCATTACCTCATAATTATGATATCACACAAGTGTCTCATAGTGATGACATCACGCCACCAGATTCACGGTCTTGCCTTTTTTCGATTACATTACGCTCGTCCACTTCACGCCAAGACCCTTATCCCTGAAAAGCCAAGGACAAAATGCAGACTGTGCAGAGAGGGTCCAGTCTGGAGAGTAATTACTGATTTTACTATTGACTTGAAAGCGTCTGGTTCAGCCATTGTTGTCCAGTTAGAGGAGCTTGTTCACACTCTGGGATAATGGTGTTGGCAAGTAATGCTGTGATTACCTATGGCATGGAAATTTGCCAAAAATCTCACTCTATGAATAAGGTTTTAGTCTTTCTGATCACGAATAATGAAGTCAGTGGTCTTACACACTGTCTATGCACTCCTGTCCCTATATAAATATTTGCTGACACACACCATTTCATGCATTACTTAAAAATGATTGTGTTTAAAGTGCCAATGTGTTTATGGAGCATGGGCACTGGCTCACGAATCCACAGCGGCGCCCTAATGTGAAGTCCTTCAGAGCGCATGATGAAATCATGACGAGAGTGGTTTTAGGTTTAGTGGAAAAATGACAGTTGTGACATAAAAGCATAGATCCATCATGGGAACAATTTCACTAAAAGACTGACTAGTTATTTTATGAAGCAGCTGGGTCAATCCATCTTCTGAGGTAAGTTAAAGGCTACGCGCCGGGCTCTCAGCCACTGGCTACCTGTCACTCTGCCTCCCTCAACCCGAACACCTTCACGCGTCTGCCTCGCTGTCTGTCTCTCATCCGGCGTCTGCTTTTTCTGTTCCCCTGATGACTCTCAGATCATCCAGTGAGAGAAGGATGAAAAAGAAAATGCTTCCAATGCAAAGCTGCCTAAAAATGCTCCAAATGTCGGGGTTAAATTATTCAGCATGCTTGATAAGAGATGATATACAATACTCAGTAAACTGGTATAAAAATCAAAAGTGTCCTCGAAAGCTGAGAATGCCTCTAAATACTGAAGAATTCATGGCTTACAAGGGAATATTGAAAAGACAAAAAGATATACTGCAACATACACGTGTGTGCATGCAAACGCACTGTGTAATAGGCTGCTCTTTCCCCAGTGTGTCACCCTCCACCTTGTAGATTTATATGGAATGAACATAATGACTTTGCTCCCAAATTGTCCCAGTATGCCTGTGAAAGATCCAGATAATCTTTTAATGGCCCGAGTTGTCGGCTGTCTCATTGCACAGCTCATAAATCTGGTAGTGGGGAGAGCGCCCCTCGGCAACTCTGTGTCCCCTTGACTATGTTGTATCTGAAACTGGATCCCTTCAAAGTGAAATGGGAGATGTGTTGCTATCAGTGAAGCAGAGGAAAGCTGCTGTATGGGCACTGAAGGTTTTGCTAGCAGATGTGTCTTAGCTCTATCTGCGTCCAGCCTCTTCCTCTTGTCTCGTAGGTGTGATGGGAACAGAATCAACATTTCCTCATAGTGACGCAAAGTCAGTTTTACTCGTACAACCTAACCCCTAAAATCACACACCGTAGCAGCACAAAGGCTAATATCATCAACACTACCTGAAGTTCTGAACAACATTTTTAAAATAATGTGTCAGTTACACCGAAACAATATGAAAGTGAGACAAAGTGCTACAACAATAAATACAGTGGTGCCTCAGAGAAGTGCTACCACCAGTCTCATGACTCTCCAACAAGGGATCCGGTGCACATCCCCTGACATGACCCAACCATCGCGAGTAGAAGCAAAGAGAAGTGCCCTGGAATTCTGGGGTCTCATAAATAAACAAATAAACACATTTCATACACAGAGTACTTATTCTAATTACAGCCCTGGACATGTGCTGAGCAGTCTCTAATTTCTCTCTGAGCAGAGAGACTTGCGGAGCCGTCTGCGGCAGACCAGCAGTCGGCAGATGTAATTACCACATCATCTCTGGTCCCTGGTACACTGAGGGAGAGGGAGGGAGAGGGAGGGAGAGAGAGGGAGACGCTGAGGGAGAGAGTGAGAGAGAGACAGGGAGAGAGAGATTGATCCTAGTAAACAATAATTAGGGTTGGGGATGGTGTATTGTGGGACATCTACTCGGCGGGACAGGGTAAAGAGAGGGAAAGGAAAAGGAGAGAGGAGACAGGCAGAGATCTTGGGCACATGAAAGCCTCTGGGACAGCCCCCCTGTCCCCCCACGCAAAGGGCGAAAGTGGAAATCTTTATTGGCAGCCACATATCATATACAGCCGCAACCAATGATTGGTTTCAATGTGGATACATCTGCCAGTGATGTTTTTGATTAATAACTAATTAATTTGTCCATCCAAGCTTATTACATTAATGAAAAACAGCCAATCATCACACCTGATGAACGGGTTTGGGTGACTCTTCATCAAAAAGTGGTAATTACTTCTCTGCATTGAGTAATTACATTTACAAATCATTGCAGACAAGTTATATATAAAAGTTACATATAACAGAAAAATAAACAATGCAAAAATACACAAATGGGACTAAAAAGCAGTGAATGCCTAAATTGTTTAGTAATTTGTAATTCATATAAAATGTTTTGAAGTACATGTATAAACTTAGAGGTAAAGTGTGCGTTTCAGTTGTCATAACTGCTGTATTTAATGTGTCCTGTGGAGTTTTCTTAAAAACAAAGTTCTGTTAATGTTCAGTGTTTCTCACCAAAATATTTTTGTGTGTACTGTGGATGTCTAACACACCTGTTGAATGCATTCACTGATTCTCTATCCGATAAAAACCTTCCAAGCTGATGTTTTGGAAGAAACTGAAAACTAATTTGTTTACATCAGCGTTTTCTAGCTTGTAGACTTCTTCCCTGGAATTTACTGCCCCAGTGCTACTTCTCTTGGCACATTATAATCAGTGGAATAGTGTGAAACCGTTGGCAGGAATGTATATCGTGCAATTCGCATCTTCACTGGTTGCGCATGAGATACAAACACAACGAGAGCCCGCTCAACAAAACGTTGCTCTCTAGCTCTGCTTTACCGCCTGCATTGCATGTGACTCAAACATCAGACACACTGGGGTCTTTTCGTCAACAAATACAGCTAGTGGTCTTAAACTCAACAGGGTGACTTTAACTTGACAGGGTTGATTGTTGGGTCCGAAACTGCATTACTAACCAGGCAAAACACGCAGTTCCCTGGACCTCAGCCCCTCGTGGTTTCACATGTGTTTATTCTTAATATAGTACACAGAGGGTCCATGTATCAAAATGTACCTTTTCAGTTTATCGAGTCTGTGCTTAGTAAATACAATTATGTCTAGTTAAATTACTACAAAAACTGTTCAGTCTCAGGACCAATCAGTAATCTGTTTAATGACAATTGAGCCTCTGGGGACAATGGGCGATATATATTATATCTATACATTTTATTTATACGTCTGTTACTCCTCTTATGCGCACTTTGGTCCTTGTCTATATGACTTGGACTACAAAAGTACTACAAATGGAAACCAGTCTATTTGTCCCATTGCCTGCACATTCTGTTTTTACATGAAGAATCTGTTTATGGGGACTACAAATTAAGTGACAACCAACTCATCTGTGGTTTGTCGTCTTCGCGCTTTTGGTCACTGGTTGGTTAATAACAGTATGTGATAGGTTGTTAAAGGCTACAAGTGTGGGAGTGGGGTTTTTTGTGTACTGGGGCCACTTTGTTGTGGTTTAAACTGAACTGATCATATTTTATGCTTGAAATATGTTCTGCGAATTAGCCACAGTCCTCTGATTATTGTAGTGGAGTAAAATAGTAAAGTAAATCCTTTTAATTTGTACCCTAAAAATGTAACAGAGTACTGTAGCAGAAGAATATTGTGATTTTTACAAAAATGTAAAAATCGATTCACATTCTCACTCCAAGCAGCACAGCAGTTGTGTTTAAGCCATCTCACCGTTTTCTGCCTATAGAGAGAGGGGGAAATACCACATTTAACAGGAGGCCTCACACAAAGAAACTGATGCTGGGAATAAGGAGTCATCATCTTGTGGGGTGGGTGGGTGGTTGGGTGGGGGGGTGCAACTTTACGGGAAGGAATATCTCTTCAGTGAGAAGACTGGCGAAGAACATTATGTGAGTGTGTGGGTGCAGGCTAGGCATGTGTGCTAAAACTCAGATTTTACAAACATGCATGTGGGTGATTCTTGCATTCCCGACATTCCTTCCTGTGAATTTCCAGTCAGCGTGAGGCTCACTGTTCCAGAGCTCTGACATCACGAGGGGGTTCCACTCTGCCTTCCACATTCTGCCTCCCGCTCTCTCACAATCCCACCCATATTTGGAAGTGAGAGGAAGGGAATCCCAGATGATGACTCAAAGGCTTCTGCTGCCAAGGGGAATTCTCTCCACATCTGTTTTTGAGTGTGTGTGTGTGTGTGTGTGCATGTCTATTATTAATGTGTATCAGTGTGTACATTACCTCCTTAAGCTGAAGATTGAGTTTTCATCTGTAGGGAATTCAAAATGGTAATGTGTCTTTAACAGCTATGTGACATAATGTTTGTACCTATGCAGAGAGAGTGGAACCCTGAGTGATGCTGTCTTTCTATTTATAACCTGCTTCTCTTGGCAGCCATGATGGTTAAAAAATGCACTCTGTTGAATATGTATGCTCTTCAAAACAGCTCTTTTCACTATGTAAATCCTGAAGACAGATGATGAGGAGGGAAAATATGCTTCCTTGGTAATGCACAGCACATGGTGGTGACATGACAGCTAGGGGAAGCTGAGGAAGCTAACCAGTCACCCTGCACCGGACCACCACAAATGAGACCAAAGAAATAGATTGGACCATGGGTCTGCTGAATGTGCTCAGCAGAGTGTGACCAACCGTCGAAAGCCTGCTGGCTGCAATAAACTCCTACCTCCACATGGAATCATCTTATTTCTAATAAGAAATAGCAAGCTCAAAAGTGAATTACATGGGGAAGCAGAAAGTAGAGCTTGAGTGGGAGAGAGAAAGAACAGACATGGCTTTGGTTCTGTTGAAATTCTCTTTGTTGGATGTTATGATCGATGAGGATTTAGGTTTGGGAAAGGATAGAGGGGTCTCGGACTGCGGGTCTACGAAGCCATATCAGGGGCCTAAATTTAGACCCACTTTGTTCTCCTCTGCATGCTGGTGACAGAGGACTCGGCTCTCTGGGGTTGTCTGTGGTCCAGTGTATCAGAAAGGCCGCTGTTGTTCTCGCTGGCAGACAGCAACGCAGACGTTCCCTCAAGCAGCCCAAAAAGAAAGAAGGCTTTCATGGAATATTCTGTTTAGCTGCACAGACTGTTGTGTATGATACTCCCGGGGCCCATAAAACAAGTAATTCACAGACAATATCTCACCCACGCTCTCTTTGCCACAGACTACAGCAACATAAATCTAACTGATTTCAAGGAGGGGTTGAGACAGTGTTCAAAGGTTTTGAGCATGTGTTGCTCAAATCTGAGAAAATGGGCCTGCGAGGCAAAATTATTTTTAAATGGACAAAAACATAGGCGAAAGTGATACAAGACATAACAACTGGAATTACAGAAAAAGGTGACATGAAAACGAGCAGGTCTGAGGAACATGAAGCCATAAGTCACCCTGCAGAGGCTCTGGTTTTCCTCTACATCATGCTGCTCCCCACAGGGATACTGTATGGCGATGTTTAAAAGCTCAGTCACCCAGCACACAAATCCCTCCCTTCCTCATTACCAAAACAAGCTAATTAAAAACCTGTTAATGAGCTGTGTTGTGGGTGTCTTTAGGAGAGAGGGAAATCAACAGCTCAAAAAAAGCCATATAAACATATCAGAGGGACCCCTGTATAGTTAAGCAAATTGATGACACAGCCATAGTCACCTAATGGGGGTGAAAGCACACATGAGCATCCTACACATCCCCGTTTGAGCATCACACAAACAGAGCCGAAGGGAAAAAAAGAAAACAAGTGACTCACTGAAAACCAACTGGGACACACACTGTCATATCCTGAGAGAGAGAGCGAGAGATGCCCTCCTCTTACTGAAGGACAGATGGATCCCCCAATCTGTTGTGTTCCAGTGTGCCAAAGGACAACTGGTCACCAAACATCCTGCACCTGAGAGTAGAGACCGTTTGGCTCTCTGTGAGGACCAAACCATATTTCACAATTATCAGCCAAGTGTATGGGAGGTAAACTGTGCAGGACAAACCCAAACGTTACCGTGTAATTGTTATCAAAGCTCTTGCGCGCACTCTAGCGGCCGTGCTCAGGAACTGCGCGTTTGCGTGACGTCACCGCGGCATGTTCCAATGCTTTAAAAACAGTGGGAGCAGGACGAATTAAAACTCTACCTCTGTGTCCTTTTCGCTTATTCGCTTCTTCTTGAGCTCGCCTGGGCGCCAGGATATCAACGTGCCTTTGAAAACGAATTTAGTATCACTTCATTTAAAATAAGCGTGGAGACGAGCTAACCGCGTGATAATAAATATCTTGCTCTCTCCTATGTGACGAACACCGGAAGTGCACAGAGAGAGGCGCCTTTTCTGAGCTCATGTCGTCAGGCAAATAGTGACCAGTATGTGCAGCAGGCCGGCACTGTTTTTAGTTTGAAGAAACGTTAAAAGAAGCCCCTTCAATATAAAATAATCCCGTTAAGCTGAATAACACAGCATGGCTACTAAAAAGAAGCGGACCCCTAATGTACAAAATGACAGCTGGGTTGTCATTGCTGCAGGTGGGTAAAACATGATTGACATTATACTTTCAGTTTATGCTAACTGAGCTAGCATGCTAACTTAAATACGTAAATTAGACAACAAGGTTATTTGTCCGGATTAGTTTTGGCCTCACACAACAGAGCATGGCTACCTAGCTAAACATTGGGAAGATTGTCAGCCATCATGCTTGCATGCAACTTGGACAGGCACTAACAGGAAATAACACGTAACTGCCAAAGCTACTTAGTTATCAACTGTTCAGGTCTCCTCCAGCAGACATTAACATTCCTGCTGAAGTCTTAACTTTGTCCTCAGCATCACATGCACAGGGATCATTCCCCACCGGAAATGTTTTCTCAGGGATTAGCGTTCACCTTTAGTTATGACAGCTTTCCTTTGTTTTGGTGTCCACAGACTCTGTCATCGACACACAGAAGCACGACAGTGACCCAGCCTTTGTGAGATTGAGGAATCCCTCCACAGGTCTGCCTTTTTATTGTTATACACATTATTAGAGCTGCAGCCAAGGACCATGACCATGTGCATCTCAAGTTTCCACAGCTTGAGGTTGCTGACCAGATCGCTTGTTTTGTCCAACCATCGGCCTATAACCAAAAAATATTTAATTATCAAAAACAAAATAAATCTTTTTTGATTATTATTGCTGAAATTATGAATTGTTTCTTGTGAAACTGACATCTAGTAGAGATATGGATTATCCTGTGCTTGCCTGTGAGGACTCACATGTGACGTATAGCAACCTGCCATCAAAGGTGGTGAGGGAGAAGACTGCTTGCAAGTAAATATGTGGAACTGATGACCTGCACAGGGTGCACCCTGCCTCTTGTCCAGTGACAGCTGGGATCAGCTCCAACACTCTACGGCCCTGCATTTGATAAGCAGTTATAGACAATGGATTGATGGACATTCATTCATGTAATCTGAAAGACCGTAGGGATGCACAGAATGTATTTTACGGAGTTACACTAAATGTGCACAGGGAACCTTTGACGATCCAATCATCAAATTTGCTGCAGTAAATGATTATAAGTTGCAAGTCTAACAACACATTAAGTGAACGTAACATAATGTAAAAAAGCGCCTGCGTGTTGCATGTGAGTTTCCTCGGCAGTCTCTACTGGACTGCATGTGCAGATGTGGAATTGAAAGTAACAGTTTCTCTTTTTTGTGTCCGGCAGATACAGCGTCTCTATATATGCTGAGCAGTGGTAATGTACAGCTGTTTGAGGTCAAAGCCTTTGAAGAGGATTTCCACTCCTGGTTTATTGGCCAGACAGTACAGAGAGGTTGGTCTCATTCCTCAGCGCAGTGAAAACTGTAAAACAACCTTATCACAATGACAAACGCTGTTAGAATAGTGGCTCACATTACATTTAATATATATGCTTGTCAGGTGTCAGAGAGGTGTTGCAGTCAGTTACGTTGATCATAAAAACAAAACAAACTGGACAGTGTCTGTTTTTTAATAACATCAGCTGCCACAGACAGACAAACAATATTGAGAGAGAGGACCAGCTGATACAAGTGAAAGGTCACCATCAGGTCTGTGATTGACAAAGTTTCAGTTGTTTGTTTTAAACTGGAAGTTAACTGTGCATTTAAATATTATTTAGGTTTTAGGTTTCGACATTTAGGTTTTGAATTTAGCTATGTGTTAATCAGGTGTTTGTGTCTTTCAACAACTTTTTTCTTTCAACAGATGGGAGACTTCTCTTCATAACACCAATGGATCCTCTCTATCTGATTTTGCCCTATTTGATTAAATCTGGCAAAGAGGTAATAAACAGAAGTCTGCGTTAATCTCACAGCTGTTGCGCAAGTGATGCTTTCATGCTGATCATTTTGGTTAAATGCAGTGTTGCTCTGTTTTTCTTGTTCTGTGCCTTGTCAGCTCTGCTAGACAAGGGTTTAATTTCTCCTAGAGTCAAATTTACAATTCAAATGTAGCTTATTTCATATATTTATATCTAAACACACCATTAATTAGATTTTTTTCCATTTTAAAGAAAGTGTTGAAGAAATATTATAAGACTGCGAATCTTCTGCGAATATTAAAATGACTTTAGATCTGTGGTTGATGTATTGGAACTATTACAGGGAGCAACACCTTGAAAGCTCCATATTCATAATGAGGTTGCCTTGTTGTATTTCTTCTCAAAGCCGATGTGTCGGGTTGCTAGTGGTTTTCACCTTTGCTGCATACATTGTGCGTCTGATTACACCTGCTGTAGCTAGAGCTGCTGCGCAGCAATGGCTCCATGTGTTCAAGGACGTCTGGTTTTGGATCTTTTTTCTATGCAGGTCTTATAAACAAGATACAATATGTATGTAAGACTCCTTTTGAAGTTGTCAGAAGGTGTTAACTCTGCACTGGAATCTCAAAAGACTGCAGGTTTGATACCAAATGAAGTTATTTATGAAAGTCACAATGCCTGTTTTATCCCTTTTTTATGTAACTCTGCTGCTCAGGGGAAGTTTCAGCCTGTGGATCAGGTTGTTATGGATGAGGAATTCCCAGCTTGCTCGAGGCTGCTGAGCTGCACACGTTCCCTGGCCTCCCTGCACCACATCGCAGAAGAAAAAGGTGATGATTATTTTTTGACGTTGACCTCGCTAAACTATAAGGTTAGGAAGATCTAATTGTTTCAGTGCTGTGTCTCATACTTCCAGAGGTGGGAAAACTGCAATTCCATCGTTACAGCCAAGAGCGGACGATGAATTGGTTGAAGAAAAAGGTACTCATCTGTACTCTTTTATGTGATTTCATTGCAATTCAATACAAAAATATCATGAAAAGTGTGTTCATATTTAAACGCATGGCTGGTTTTACACAGTGGAATTTCATACAGTTTCGTTGGTTGTTGATGTAGGTGGAAAGGACTGTTGTTGCACTCAAGAAGAGAAATATCTCTGTGGGAGAGGGTGTCAAATCCACAACGTACGTCAGAGTGAAATCAGAGTCTGACTACCATGAGGGTAAGTCAGTTCAGCTTCAGGGCACTTCGCTGTTTAAGACAAGCCCCATCACATCGCTGGGTGAATCCCAACGTTACCTTCCTCTGAAAAGACAACATTTATGGGCCTCATTTCCATTGTTTTCATTTTCTTTTTTGCAGCAGATGGGATGTTGACCAATAGATGGCAGTAATATTGCATAGTTTATATCTATGACTTGTGATTCTCAAACATTTATTTAACCTCCAACAATATAAAACACGAATTGCTAATATTGCTAATTACTGGCACTGACACTCTGTCTTTGTGATACAGAGGACTACCTGCGCTACGCCCATGGCCTGATATCAGAGTACATCAGCGAAGAGCTGAGCAAAGCCCTGCTCAAACACCTGCAGTGAGTTCAGACATCCATCAACTGAAACTTATCATCATTGGCAGCACTGAGGTGTGGAAGATCAACCATGCTGGTTATTCTGCTCCACAGGTTACCAGAGCTCGCAAGCCCAAAGGAGACAGAACCTCCCTCAAAGGTACATTTGTGTGTCTTAGACGGGAGTGAAGCCTGCACTGCATCTTCTCTTCTTTCTGCATGCCTCTGAAGCTGCCGTGCATGATTTTTGTCCTCGCTCTAACATTGTTGCACTTGCAAATTTATATATTTACAACATAGCTATGATTTCATGATATAAGTAAAGTCCTCTTTGTGTTTCTGTGTCTTTTAATTTGGGTTATGAGAGCTTTCTTGAGGTTTGGTGCTCTGTGTCATGGAAAGCATTTCTTACTTCCTCATTTGGCAGAAGCGGAAACTTTCAGACAAACCGGTGGAGGCCGGAGAAGACTACACCAAATTCAACAGTGCAGACTTTGCACGGAAAGTGAGTGTATACAAAGTCTGCCTGCATCAAACTATAATTTGAGGAGCTGGTGGCTTTGATCACCGGCATTGATTATGTCACAATGGCTAAAGAGATCACTTGTTTTGCTTTCATCTCTGCAGTCTTTTTTTGCAGACTCTGAATGATTATTGGTGGGCTTATTGTTAGGCTTGTTCTTGCTCTCTTTAAGCTTTGTCTGTATAGTAAACACATTCTTCTCAGCTTGACAGATTAAAGTTTACGTTACGTATTGATTTCACTGCTCTCTCGGCGCAAAGTCTTTGAGTCCTTATGTGGATTTTTCGTCCTCCTTGTTCTAGCCGCCCAAGAAGATGACTGCAGCTCAGAAATCTCTGGCTAAGGTGGACAAGACCGGCATGAAACCTATGTCGTCCTTCTTCAGCCCAAAGGTCAAAGCAGAAAAGAAATGAACACTGTACAGTGTCTGGTTTTGTAGTAAAGAAAATGAAAATTTAATCGACATGTGTTTTTTCTTTTTAAGTGATTTGATTTAGACGAGAAAGACGGACGAAAAAGAACAATGGCAGGTGTCATCTTCATCATCATCATAGCACATTAATGTTTGTATGTTGCAGTACGCCCAGTGGTATGTAAGCATGCAGATGATTGTGGGTTTATTTAATATTTAATGCTCTGAGCTTCACAAAAACACAAATTTGCTCCCGTAGAGTCAGAAAATTGAGACCTCAACTCTGGTTTGTAAGAAACCAGAAATATCAGCAGTGCCTGGTATTTAAAGGTGAAGCCAGAAATGTTATTTTTTTGTAATTTTGTAAATATACCCATCATGTTAAATACCATTTTAACTTGAGCAATAATGAGCAGAATAACCTTAGCTGGTTTCTGAACTGTTTGGGTCAACTCAGCTCTTGGACTGAGCCTGAACCTGAGACTCCCTCTCAAATGAAACTGGTATTCAAGCAGCATGTTTACCTTTCAGTCGGTCTTATTGCTGTGAAGGACATGTTGCATTTTCCCTCTGGCTTTGATACCTTGAAGGAATGCGGTCTCTCTCCAGATCTGAACCATAAACTGTACTCAATCTAAATTCCGTACCCATCACAATATTGGACATTTCTCTCATTTAATGCTGTTCAAAAGCACACTTGAAAGAAACGCTACAGGTCTGACTGATGGGTCAGAGTAATCGTCAGGTGTCAGAGGGAATGAAGGATATGGTCTTTTATTTCACACTATGCTATAAAAATTATCCAAGTTATATTGTTCTCATTTCAACTTGCATCATATTGATACATATCAGGTGGATTTTGAGAAAGATCGGTGTTTATATCTAGTAATGAATTAGAAAAGCCCCAAAGCAAATGATTCTGGGCATTATACCTTTAAAGAAGACATGTTGACATGTTGCAGTAGGAAAATCACAGGAGTGAATAATCAAATGACTGATGGCTGAATTCCATTTAGCTGCTTCAGTTTTAGGGCCCTGATGTGCAGGTGGGCTTTCATGACTTCGTTGGACAAATGAATGGAAGAGTGATGAGTAAGAGCTGTGCTTTTCCTATCACAAGTCAAATTGTGTGTCACATGAGGGAATTCATGTGACAAGAAAGACGGACGTTATTTTACATTTTTTAACACTGACTTTATTCAAATTTTGTTAATTGTTTTATGTAAGTATTAATTGTCCAGATGGATTGTTAGCTGTACAGGGTATTCCTGTGTAACTAGGTTGAGCTCCACGTCAGCAGTGTGGCAGTGCAGCTGGTGTCAAATGTCTATCAAGCTTCACTGCTTTTTTAATTTGGGCTTGAAGCGCAAAGTCTGGAAAGCACTCTCCACCACTTTGGGCAGATGGATCGGGTTCCTCTGCAGCTGCAGCCGACTGCTCGTGGACCCGCACTGGTTTTTCTTCTTCGGGGTGCTTTGATTGGCACAGTCTTGAACCGCCTTCTTCTTGGAGTCGTCTGCGACCCGAGGAACCCTCAAGACCCAGTTGGAGTGGAGGTCGTGTTCGGCCGAGCTGGAGGCCACTGTGGGAGAAGAGCAGAGAACAGGAAGCTGAGCTGAGGTTTGCTGTTGGTATTTGGAGACCAGTAGTTTTAACTCCTAGACCTTCAGACTCCAGTAGATTTATTAAAAAAAAAAAAAAATCAACATATAGAATGCACAGATGTAATTTATAGCGTTTGCATTCAATTCAGCTTACTAGGACACATTTATCCCCCATTAGTCATACACGTTTTTCTTGCACAGTCAAGCTTTAATGTTTACAGAAGTGATAGAACAAAGTTATAATATTAAATTAGAGTAATTAAAGTAGAAAAAACTGCTCTGGTATCACAAGTAAAAGGATTTCTGAGTGTCAAAATGCCAGGTGAATACAGATTTGTTCGTAGTTCTACAGAGCTTTGTTAAATATGATTTAAAAATCACACGTTAAAAACTACAATTTAGAGGTACATAGAAAAAAGAGGCGAGAAATGTGTTTGAAAACACCCCACAGGTGTTTTTACTTATTCTGGATGATTCTGACCTCTGTAGGTTTCAGTTGCAAGGGCTTACGTGGCGTCATCGAGCTGATGTTACATGTGTGTTAAGATGTAAACTCTGCGCGTTGCAACGTCAATCAAGCTTAGTCTGCAAATGCTTGCACAGTCCTGAGTGCAGCTCTAATCAGGCAAAATAAGTGTGTGAATGTGTGTGTGTGTGTGCACCATAGACGCGTGTAGGGATTTTAACAAGAGCGAATGCCCACTCAAAAGACCTGCGGATAAATGCAACATCACAGCAAATACTGTAACAAGTAACGGTCCCAAATTTAAAATATTACATAAGTAAAAACAAATACCTAAATATAAGTACTGGATCCAAAATGACCCCTCTGACAATTGTTTATATAAATGTATAAATGTTAAAGCACGTTTTTAATTGGAGCTGTTTGAGGTTGATCTCATTTAATCTACTTTATACTCTGCTGCATGGTTTATTCTGAGTGTAATATAAATCTTATGTACCATAAAATTTCAAGTAACTGGAGTTAAATGCATTAGTAACTACACAATGGAAGTAAGTAAAGTACAAGTTCCTCATATTTATATGATCAAGTACAGTCGAGTAAATCAATTTAAGATACTTGGCTCTACTAAACATCTGTAAACTAACATGTAAACAACGTTTTAATGCTGTCATTTTATATAATGTTTGGCTGTAAAAGGGCCACATCGTCATCATTACAGATTTACTGCGACTGGACTTAGAGGAGGGGGATAATTACTTCACAGGAGTCGTTAGAGTTGAAGAGAGGGCTGGTCACACTCACCGATGAAGTCCACGTCTGCGTGTCCATCATCGCTGTAAGGTTTGCGCAGGGGCTCGCTGTCGCAGCTGGCGATGACCGCATCAAAGAACTGCAAAGTGTCCTCCTCGCTGGAGACCGGAGGGGCAGAGGGTTTGGCTCTTGATATCTGCGGTTAACAGAGAAAAAGGAGAACGTCTTAACTTTGATGTCTCCCGTCATGTGCTCTTGGACAGATGATGTAATCTTACCGGTTCGTCCTTTTTAGGCGGAGGCGGCGGCGGTGCGGACTTCTTCTTGGAGGACACTGTGCCTGTGCGGGCCTGTTGGGTGTCGTTACTCTTCAGGTCACTCACGCTCTTTATGTATTGCCGTCTCAAAGCCACAAGTGCCTCCAGGTACTCCAGGCAGTTCTGATTCTGAGAGTACAGCCATATCCTGTCCTCTTGCCTCTGATAATAGTACAAGGTCGACTCGATGCTCACTGTGCTTTTGCTGCGCTTTAAAGTCGAGCCCGCGGCTGCCTCGGTTCTCTCTCCCACCACCAGCATGGAGGTGCTGCGGACCAGCCTGATGGTGCAGGCGCTGTGGTAGTCCTCCTCGGACCGGATCCCTCCACCGGGACCATCCTTCCCTCTGTGTCCGTGGCCGTGATGGTTGGGACGGAACACATTGTTAATCTTCCTGAACATTCCTCTACACGGAGCCTTTCAGGGTTTCGGACTTTTGTTTGGATTCCTTGGTGTTTGTGAAGAATCCATCCATATTTGTCTCTACAGGCCAGATAATGTGTCACAAAACAAACAAACAAACAAACAAACAAACAAACAAGAAGTCCTTTAACCCTGTCTGGAGCTGTTCACACTGACCAGTCGCTGTCCAGGGTGCTGAAATCGCCACACCGCCGCTCTGTTGAGACACAAAAGGCAAAACGCAGACCTGAGCCTCTTGTCTAACCTGATCGCAACATGCCTTCAATGTTATCGGATGTTGCTCAGCAACATTTGCTGTAGCAACGGATCGGTAACTCGACACAGGGCTGCTGCCTTTAATGCTCAGCAGCAGCCCTGTGTGTCAGATATCCTGACTCATAGGAGACATGGTGCAGCCAGCAGTCCGGCAGAGCCTGGGCCTGCAGTGTCAGTCTTTGTTTCCTGCAGTCCAACTGCTGTTAAGCAACACAGGAGATCTTAAAAAAGGAAAGATGTGATATTACGTTTAAACTGCATTTGGGTCAAATTTGATCAAAACTTGGGTTTATATGAGAGATCAAACCCAAATATTGGATTTTACTTCTAATACAGACGATAAATAGACATGGGTGTTGTCACAAACTCGGGAGGTGATGTGATATTTCTTATGTCTAGGTTTCCTCGCCTTATTAATAATAAATCATTTTCTCTCATGTTTCACGTGCCTCTATTGTCGGGCTTCCCTCTCACAAGCGGAGGAAGTCTGAACACAAGAGCAATAACTGAAGCGAGTCATACATGCAGACGGGATACTTTCAAATCCCGGCCATAAATGTAACCTGAAAGTTTCCATCGCTTTCACCTGGCGACTGATTGAGACCTCACCTGAGATTCACATACCAAAGTTTGCACCAGGAGAAGGAGGAAGAGAGGGGAGGAAAACAAAAAAAAAAAGCAAGTAAAGTAAAAGGATCATTTCAAGGTCTCAGGCAAAGTTCAGCGCTTACTTAAACATGCTGGGGAGGAGGCAGAGTTTCAAGAAGGAAGTGATGACTTGTGGTTACATAACTGAGCGTGAAGTCACACTTCTGCTTCAGCGCCAACTTTCTTAAACAGCTATAAAAAGGTCCAAACGGCAGAAAAACAGAAAGCCTGTCAGCTTCACTCTCCTAACAGAGAGATAACCTTTCAGAAAACAGGAATCATCAACATCTGCCCAACCCACTGTTTCCTAAAATATATCCTTCATATTGAAGGAGACTTTCCTTTCTGCTTTTGTGCACCTGTTTTCTTTTACAAAGAAACAGAACTTCTGTGGTTTCTCCTGGCAGGTTATTTAGCCTTCATAAGAATGAAACACCTGCCCTTTCACTTCATTTGACGTTAAGACAAACTCCCGCAGAGGTAGGACGATTCTTTTGTAAGGCTGTAGAATAGGCAGAGCTTACATAAGTGCGAGCTGTGCATCATGTCTGTAACGATCCTCTGAAAATAAGATATTAACCGGCAACATGATGAGCTGGAATATGTGCCCGATTAGCCCGGCTGCACCAGTAAAGTCTGCAGAAATGGGAAGAATATCTGACTTTCCCACTTCCTCTCCAAGTGAGTATAAAACATCTGTCGCTCATGAGTGCACGACTTTAGGACACACACGGTTTACACTTCTGATCGGCTGTATCCAACAGAAAATCGAATGTTTCCAAGAACGACTTCGCTCTCTTCCTCTCTGACAAAGACCGTGGGAAGCTGAGAGAGTGTGCCTGAGGTGGGTTTTTCTTTTTTTGTTATGCAAGTTTAGACGCCATTTCAGAAAGCCTCGTGTTGAAAGTCATCTCTTTAAAGAGGGCTCGGTCATGCGGTCATGTGTTTCTCACTGAGTCTTAAGGTATATTTAATTTATTCTATCACTGTTTGGGGTTCGGGCTGTTTTATATGTATATCTGTTGCGGTCTGAGGTAGTTTTGTGTCCCTGTGTGTACAAAAGAAACATTAAATGGATAAATACATTTGTGCTGATAGTTACATGGTGAATTCAGGAGGATGATGGCAAAGCTGTCAGCCCTCATGAACAACACCTCGCACCCCCTACACTCCACTGTAGCATCACTGGAGAGCTCCTTCAGCGACAGGCTGATCCATCCGCGGTGCCTAAAGGAGAGGTACCGCAGGTCCTTCCTTCCTGCTGCAGTTAGACTGTTCAATCAAGCCTGCTCTCAGTAGACACTCACCACACGCATCTACAGATATACGTGCAATAACTATATCAACATGTGCAATAACATATACTGTAAACACATATGTTTTCGACTGGTATTTATACATGTTTATTTTTCCACCCACTATTGTCTGTCTGTTGTATATATTTATTGTCTGTTGTATATATTTCTCTTCCACTGATATTTCCTGCTGCTGTGGCACTGAAATTTCCCCGGTGTGGGACTAATAAAGGAAATCTAAATCTAAATATCTAAATCTATCTAAATACTAACATGCAGTCCAAGGTTTGAGGTCTTTTTTTATTAGTTGCGATAAGATGGCAAGATTGGCCAGTGAATGCATTTGTAGCCTCCTCCATGCTGCACAATGTATAAACAGATATTCACGTATTTAAGGAAGAATATAGCAGAAACTCCACAATAGGCAGTAAAATGTTTTAACACCTTGGCTCGCATGTGTCTGAGTGTGTTGCTCTCTGTTGCAGCGATGCTTTGTGAAGGCAGACTGTTGAGCATGACCTATGGTGGATTTGGGGAGCTGGATCCCCTCCCTCCTCAGAAGGCTCTCCAGGGAGCTTATGGGCTGCCGAGAGCAGCTGCTAGCATCGTGCCAGGCTCCACCAGACACGCTCCACTCGTTCATCACAATTCCCCTGAGCAGACGGGTTGTACAGACGACACAAGTGCTTCGGTGGAGTTGTACATTTCTCTGCAGCAGTCCTCAGATCTCCACAGAGCGCTGCCAGGCAGACAGATCTCCCCAGAGATAGAGATCCCAGCTCAGGCTTGCTCAGGTGGTGATTCCCCTTTCTTAGTTCCCTCCTTCTGTCAGAGCATCTGTCAAAACTACAGCGACCTCCATATTGGAGGCGACCAGGTGCTGCCTGTCTCAGCCAATGATGGTGAAATCCGGCTCGGTACTGATGCCCAGGCTGTCGGCCCTTTCCTCCAGTCCTGTGATGTCTTGCCAGCTGTGGAGGAGTCTCCACCAGGGCAAACATCTCAGGGTGGACTTCTGCATCCACTTAGGGGAGGGTCAAATCGCTGGAGACAGGGGAGTGGCCGTGATCGGAGCTTTTTGTTCCAAGAGCGTGAAGGTCCATTCTCCAACTCTCTTTTAAATCACTATCTGGAGCAGAAAGTCATGGATTTGTACCAACAGTACATGATGGAGAACATGGCCCGGGACGGGGATTCTGACGCAGGTCCCATTTGCCCTCTGCTGGGCTCAGAGCTGGTCCTGACCAGCCTAGACCAGATCACTCTGCAGTTGAGTCGGGAAGGAAACCTGGAGGCCGGCCTGGCCAAGGACATGGTTCTCAGCTGTCTGCTGCGGGTGGCTGGCGACAAGCAGTCAAGTGAGATCAGTACTCCCTTTCTGCAGATTTCAAATGAGGCATCCAGGGAGCAGCTCACAGAGAATAAAGAAGAGTAACCTCGGTGTCAAGGAACTCACTCACCCAATTCTCCCTTTCATTTTAGTTTTTATCACCCACAAATAAGATGAGACTTATAACTGCATTTCATTTCTTCTTTTCTTTTAAGAGCTGCAGAGAGGCAAATTCTGTGATTAGTAATTACCAGGGGAGTGTGCTGTTTTTATGCAGCGTCATTTTAAGGCTCAGGCAGACAGCTGACGTATGTGCATGTGTCGTGTTGCCATTGTGCAGTTCCCATTTTCTAATGGACAGTAAAGAGCAGGAACTGAAAAGTGAAACTCCTCTCTCCTTTCCTTTCCTTCCTACGTTTGCACCGCTGGCCCTGTATTTGAGGAACACCTTGGCTGATTATCGTTTCTTCATGTGATGTAAATGGCTCTGTGCTGTTCAGCGCAGAAGAACACAATGTGCCTGTCATTTAGGAAACTGGATTTGAGAATTAGTCAGCTTTGCTTCACTTTTGTTGATCTTACTGGAATAAACTTGACAACTTCCATTGCATGTGTTACTTCTTCTTGCATGTTTGATCTCCACCTGGTGCATGCGCAGAGTGACACTAGAAAGTAGTTTCTCTCTGTTTAAGTTTAAGATATGTACGTATATTTAAGATATGGGTGCATCTATATTAGTCTGGAAGCCAACTGGGCTTTATGCAACTTCCAAACACTCAGGGTGGCCTTTAGTGATGTAACATTTTGTGTCCAGCAGTTCAACTTCTACTAAATATTTGCATGTATTGAAAGCTAATGTATTTTTCACTGAGAGAGGCAGGAGTGCTCATGAGACTTTGAACTGGGTAACTGGGTAGTAAAAAAGGAGTATTATCACACCTCTTACAACACATCTGGAATGGACAATACAAAAGTACAAAACCCAGCAAGCACTTCATATTGTGCATTTAAACAGATAACGATTAGGCAGTGTAATATATACAATGCTGTTAAATCAAATAGTTATACATTATTGCCCAAACAGATTCTAGACACATGAACTTGTTGGTCATGTATGTGAAGATAGTATTAATGACCTGATGCAAAGTCTGCAGTTTAGTAAGCAGACACAAGGGGGAGGCATTATCACCTAACTTATTAACGATTTTTACACACACACACACACACACACACACACACACACCCCTTCTACTCCTCTTTTTTCTTTTTCCCCTCCTCCTCATTCTCCCCTCCGCCCTCCCTCACCCAACATCTATCCATCCAGCAAATGCTTCCTATCATCTGCTCCTGCTAATCTATGATGTCATAAGGTCTAGGTTGTAAATCTGCGGCATGCAGGCAGTCAGCACTAACACCCTGTTTTACACGGTGCTTGTGATACTGGTTCCTCTGTTTTCTAAACAAAAATACCAGTTCAAGATAAGGTAATCTATGCTGCATGATTTAGTCTGGGAAAATATTGCTCTGACACAAATCAGAAACTCAGCAGGGCTGCAAAGCGATGGATTTCCACACTAAAAAGTGACATGTTATTTTTCACGTTTCCCCCTATTCAAAGTGCTCTGAAAGACCCGCGACTCCATTCCAGCTCGGTGCAGCCGTGGCCTTCTGAGCCAGTGTTTGATCAGCTTCCTTGTTTCCTGTCCAAACAGAGAGCCACAGGAGGAAACTGTGTTTACCGAGCTGAGAGCCGCAGTCGGAGCCCTGTGAAGTCTCAAGGCCGCAGAGACACATGTTTGGTATTTCTGCCTCTATCCGGATTGAACATTCCAGGTACATGTTAAAGGAACCGAATCCTTACAGACCTAAACAAAAACACCCTCACATATAAATATGATTCACCCAATGCCGAGCCCGGCAGTGTGAGCGTATTCAAACAAACTGATTTCCACAGACCTTGGAAAAATGAAAAACAGACCTCTTCTTCCAGTGAAGGTTAAGAATTGTTTAAAAGGCTGAAGGTAAAGCTACATACTGCAGTCTCCTACTCACACAGGCTGTGGATGTTTACTCACAAACACTCAAATGTACCAAATTAAGCAAATGACTTAGCTCTCCTCGTCGACAGATTAACAAAGACGCCGCTGAGTTTGACTGATTTAGAAAGGCAAAGAGTTTTTCTTTTAGTTTTCTGTATTGGTAGTGGTTATTCTGTCTAAGAAAAAAGTGAGACTAAGGCCAAATGATGAAGGAGAAGCCACAAGTAAGAGCAGAGACTGATTAAAACGAAGTGATTTCAAACACACACGCACGCACATACACACACACACACACACACTTCTCTCATGGTCTAGCAATGAAACTAACAGTGAGGTTGAAGTGTTGGAGCGTCTTTCAGAGGTTCATAAAGTAATTTCCTTGTCACAAAGAGCTTTTACCATGGAGGGCGGTAAAGGCAAGGCCACAAGATTTCATATCAAAGCCAAGGTCCCGGATACACTCTCACTATTGTAGCTTTAATGCTCTGTAGCACTCTGTGGCTTGCCTTTATTTAAAAAGCTTTTAGTATGTGGCCTTGTTAATTGGAACAGTCATATACTGTTTACTTATATTTTTTTCAACCTTTGTGGCTGCGTGATTTAAGAACCTCTATCACAATTTTTTCAAGGCCTTGTGATAGTCAAGATCCTTTGATGCTCTTAACCGGATTAGACATGGATACACACGCGCGCGCGCACACACACACACACACACACTTTTCCACTTTCTTTTATTATTTTTTATTATTTCAACTCATGAATTAGTTGAGGACGGACCGACGCATGCACACATGCACAACACCAGTGGCAGCATTTCAGACTGCAGCTGGTGTTTTGAGGCACTTAATTCAATTATGGTTTGTCCAGAAGCTGAACTCCTTTCTCCTATTTTCTTGGGTGGCCTTGAGCAAACGTGTTTTTTTTCCTCCCCCTCTTTTTTTTCAGATTACATCGACCGTAGTGACCTAATGTCCAAGTGGCAGCATGCTGGAACATTTAATGACAATCCTGCTCTGTATCTGGCTGATTGACACTGGGATACGTAGGTGGTGGAACGGGAGAACACACATTTCCCGGTCAGTTAGCCGCTCAAGGTTGCAGGGAGCCTGCAGCGGCGCGGGTGACCTTGGCTAAGCCAGAGCAGACAGAGAGAGACCTTGAGAGACAGCGGGGCAGCAGGATCTGGCGCTGAAAGAGCTGGGGAACATAATGTGATAATGCATGACTATATATCACAAGCACACAGAGCCCATGTGACTGTGGATGGCAGCTGGCTGGAAATACAGATTTTTATCCACTCACATGTTTATTCTTTTTTTTACTAGATGTGTTTAAACCATATTTAGGTGCTTTTAACACTGGTTACTTGTAGATTAATGACATATTACTTTGCTGGCTACATATACATCTGTAAAGTACATGAGCGTGAAATGTCCCCCACACTACACCGATACTTTGTTCTTAAGGTATTCTTGTATGTAATAAATTATTTTTATGATTACAAGCAGACACTCCGACCCTGTTCTGCTGCTCATTCGTACATCCCCTGTGTTTGTCTCTCGCTTTTATCTCTGTGCCCTTTGCATGCTGGCAACAGGTGTTTGTTCCATGCATGAATTTGACATAATAAATCTTTACTCCCTTTTTGTGATTGATGAGCTTTTGCGTGTTTACAGAAAATTGATGGTGTTATTTGGTGAGCTTCACTCTAACGTATGAGTGATATCTTCTTTGTTTTTCTTTTTTTTAAATACGGCATCATTCCCGCAGGTCAGAAATGCAGGTTTCTGAAAATTATGTGCAACAAGTTGAAGATTATACAATCTGAAATATGTTTATTATGTTATCTTATCCCTCTTCTGATCATTGACGTTTTACTGCACGAATCCTTCTTTGCACCTGCATTTATTTTAAATATATTCATTTCTTTTTGGGCTGAAAAAACTTTTTTCTTGTGAGACAATAAAGATCTCAGCTGAAGTGATCGCACTGTCTTATAGTTCAGGCGTTTTGAGCACAATGTTCGCGCACGCTTTAAAAGCCTGTCTGTCACTGTCAGTGTGTATAAAGGCTGTGAAATTTTTTTTTATCTATTCCCTCTGTGCCTCCATAAAAAGCTGAAGGTTAATGGACTTGAATAAAGTGGGGATTACAGGATTTCAAGTCATATATGTTGTGTTTGTGCACCGCAATGCAACTCTGAAATTCAACTCCCATTGCATGTAAGAAAAGTTCACCATGCTGTCTAACACTGTGAAAAGAGGCAAATGGAAAAGAGAAGTTCAGTGTTTGAAATTCAAAAGCTTTTACTGAAAGTTAATCCTTTGATTGCCTTACACAAAAGATAACTAAAGAGATGCAGATTGCCCTTTGACATGTAGTGGGGTAGAAGTGCTGGATAAAGTTGCATAAAAATAATTGTCTGGAAGTGAATTCTGAGGTTTTCAGAGGATGATGAGTAAATTCACAGCACGTCGAAAAAAAGGAAGAAAGTTCAATACATTCAGGTTGGCATATTAAAAGATAAAAAAAAAAAAAAAACCCATTGCATTTTCAAGGCCTTACGGATCTTTAATCACACAAGTACCACAGAAGCAAAGTCAGACAGCAGCATGACTCACTGCCTGTCGGTAAATCTATTACAGAAGTCTGAAAATGTGTTTGTTGTTGCTCAAGGTGTACAAATGAATACCTCACTGACAGATTTAATGAGAATTTTGGAGATTGAAAATTAGCCAGGCCTCTCAACGCAGTCAAACTTCTTTTTGATTCAAACCTGTGTTTTCATCTACCAACGTGTTTTCCTCTCACCTTAGTCTGTCCCATTTGTGCCCCCTTCCCTGTTTTCCACTCAACCCCCTGATTGCTTGCCTCCTCCCTTCCTGGCACGCCGACATTGTTATTAGTGTCATAATTTACCTCCTTATGCAAACATGACCCTGTCCTCGATATGCTGTAAGGCAAAATATTCATACTGTAGTCACTGCGAGACCAATAAAGAATGAGATTGGGGGGGGGCATAAATTATTGCTCCACAGCTACAATATTTCATATTTCACTCAGTAGCCTTTCCTCACATCACACACACACACACAGGTTTGTGCATGTCTTACATGTGTTTTTCAGTAAAGACTATACATGAAAAAAGGAACATCATTTCACAGCGTGACATGTTTGGATAAGATAAATAGATCAGCAAGGACAGGAGAAGGAAAGAGGGATGGAGGCAGGTAAATGGGATATGCATACATGAGGCAGGTGTGGCGATTTGCATTTTGATCGCTGTTACCTCTAAATGTATCTTTACAGCGCCTCTGTAGAGTAAATCCTTTGTGACTGTGGTAGAGTGAGATAATTGGAATAAGGGCATGTATTGTCAGTGTGAAGATGGTCTGAAGTATTTAAGAGGCTGAATGAAGTGAACCCATCAGAGTGGCACTGGGGGACCATTGAGCTGTATGGATTCAGTAGCACACGCACACTCATGGGTTTGACCTTGGCAGCCTGTCCCTCTTCTCCTCCCTCCTCCTTACATGTTACCCCCTCCCACCCACCCTACCCCTCTTCACCCATCAACCCCCAGGGTCTCACTCAACCTTGGCTAATTAGCGCACGTCCCAGGCGGCATATGTTCAACACACAATTTATCCACAACAAGGACATTACAACTGCAGTGTCCCGCCTCTGCACTGCCTCTCACACACTCCCGCCGTTTTGTTGTTGTGGGCTGATCTGTAGTTGTGTGGTTGTGATACAGGTAATGATTTATCTTCATTCGTTCAACCTGACTGTGTGTGCACCAGTTTTGTGTTTTTTATATTAACAAAGAATCACGTATATGAAAGTGGGTCACTTGTAGAAACATATGTACAAACACAAAGAAACATATCCTCTTACTCTGCAGTTCCCCCTCAACTGTGCTGGTGTTTCACTGTCTTCGTTTCGATTTAATGGTTTGCAGCTGGTTCAGTCTCGCTGATCCCAGTCTAGTTTTTGTAGCTAAAAGAAATGTCGAAAACCCAGTGGCTGCTGGATGCCTGGCGCAAAGAGCACCAACATATCTGGCTCTTTAGCTGGCTCCATAGCTGAAGAGTTGCTCAGGAGTTGGTGGAGGCCAAAACAAAGCTAAAAGAGGCCACATACTGGACAATAATCAGATCAACAGAAAAACAACTCCAAGTAAACAATAATGTTGCTCTCTATCTGATGGATGTGTAAATAAGCAACTCTCTGTGAATATGTTCACCATACCAACTTGAAAGCGGGGTATAAAAGTCTGTCAGTACCAACTTAATGTTGGCTTGCTCGGTAATATGTGCTCCCTAAAGTATGACATCACAGCGATAATCTCTCTTGATGTAACATTTGGCACATGCTGAAAAACATGCCGTGCTGCCATCGAGTCTAAAAGCCTTTAGAGGTCAGGCTAATCCTCGCAAATAACCAGCAGCAGCGACGGAGCCACCGGCATCGCTATTCTTCACACTCCTGTGTGCCTCTGAAGAGCTGCTGAAACCGATCAGCTCATAGTCCTTGTAATACTTAGGGCTGAATTCATAAAAGCTCTCAGGGCAAACAATAGCTCCTAAATAATTATTTACTAAACATTTTAGAAATACATCAAGCAACAATCCAGAGATCCTGTTACCTAATCCTCAAACAACCCTTCAAGTGGCTGCTGCTGGCAATCTGCCTCATTACGGAGTCAAATGGGTTTGTTGATGACAGCACTGTTGGTGCGCACCCACTTAACAAACCACAGCACAAGACAAGCAATCCACACAGCAGATATGAGCTATTACTACAGTAGAGCATGTCATGGTACAAAGTATAGATCATCCTCTACAGACCACATAATGTTCAACCACAGAGCACAGAAATACACCAGCACACAGGTGGCTCATGTTGTCAGCCAGTTGCCAAGTGGTCTGGCTGAACTTAAGACTCCCTTGTCGGGATGAAATGGAGTCTGAAGCTGCACTTTGAGGGGCATGATATCCCAGATCAGTGTCACTGTGTCTCATCACGCCCTGTATCCACCCACAACTGCGAGATTACCTTGAAAACTACCTTAATACAGGGCAGTGCATTGTTATCTGAGCTAATACTCCCCTTTGAGGTGCAGCACACTTGATTCAGTTTGCTTTTGTACTGTAGCGTTTGGTCAAAGAAACACAAGAAAAAAAAAATATGGCAGCAAACGCTTGTATTTTTCCAGTCAGCACACAAACATGGACTAAATGAAAATGTCTTCTGAAACAGGGCACGCTAGAAAAACTATGGCATTGGTCATTTTTTCAAACACTTTAAACAATGTGCTCCTGACAAGGGAGCATGGTGCTGAGGTTCTCTCATGCAGGTGTCTGCAGACCTTCTGCAAAAGGTTGAAACACAACCTTTATTATTTTAAATGCTCATCTGTTTTCTAATGAATTATTTACTCTAATACATATAAGGTTTTTGTGCACATGCACACACGTACAACACTAAACCTACTAAAAAGTGAATTTCAAAAAGATATGATTTTTTTTTTCAAAACTCTCTCTTACGGCGCTACAAACGAACACCATTGGAAACACGACCTCATTCAACATATTTTATCACAGCATGTTAGAACCCAACCCTGCAGGGGACTGTGAGAGCAAAATTACTTGTTCCTGGCCTAAAGGCTAGCATGTCTGCTGCTTTGTTTGTAATGTGCAGGTTGACCTTGCGTTTATATACCGACCTTGAACACTGTTACAAGGGGAGAGACAAATAGACTATGGACCATCATATCATCAAATGTTTACCCACATTCAGTGTGAGGTTCACAGTTAAACAATGAGCAAAGCTGTGTTTGTTCAACAAGAGGCTGTGTGCGTCACTGAGCAGTTTTTATTAATTGATGGGGGTTACTGCACACAATTCGCTATAAAAATAAATCTAACACCATCTTTAAACAGAGACACATTGTTTCTGATGTTCCTGCTCTCCACCATTTACAAACACCTGGTGCTTTATCACCAGAGTGCCATTCTTGGGTCACTGAGCTTGCTCCACGTAACTCTGACTCCTCGATATTTATCTTTTCTGTATACATTTGATACATTTGCAGCAACAAATATGTGTTGAAACAGCTTGGGTCAGGCTACAGATGCAAGCACTGACCAGGAGAAGAAAAATGATTTAAGTTATTTTATCACAACCAGAGCTGTTTATAGTCAGATGGTTTAGTTGGATTTGAACATTGCAGAGCTGAAAGACAGCAGATTTATCAATCCAGACTGGGCAATGACTAACAAGGACAAGGCTGGTGATCAGGATAGCTGCCGTGGTGAACCCGAGGCTCAGACAAACAGAGAATTAGCTGAATTCAGGACAGCAAAAAACAGTGAGAGCTCATCTTAAGCTTCTGTACCATCTGGTGTGTCTGAATGATCTAGAGGAGCTTGGAGGCATGAGGCAGAGGTTTTAAACAGCAGTGGATTGTTGAGTTGATTGGTTGATCAGCTGCAGGTGCTCAGGTTGAACGAGGGGAAGATGTAAACCATAGGCAGCGCCCAGCACGCACGTGCGTGCACACACACACACACACACACACACACAGAGACAGCCTGGGGACCAACAGGAAACACTAGGAAGGGGAGACACATGGGAAAATACATAGGAGAAGGGAGAGAGAGAACTGCTCCCCTAATATCTGTTTGAAAACCCCAGTCTCTTATGTTACAGTCCTTCACCCCACAATCTACCTCAACCACCTTTTTGCAATGTCAGAGCTTTTGATTAATGTAAATTGATGGAATAGTATCCGTTTTAAAGAGTAAATAACATTTCTGGACAACGATGGAGGTCCATTGTTCTCCGCTATTACAAAAACAATGAGCTATGAACTACATGACCTGTTCTGTCAGTACAATGAAAACAGCTAGTTTGTAGTTTGTTTTGAATCTAGACCACGCACAACTTCCTGCTGGCCTACACACAAGAACAAAATATGTGTATTAATCCACAGCTGAAAATAGTCCCCCACAAATGCTCACGTTTGCTTCAAACCACAGTGTCCAGCTGGATTAGGATGTACTGAGCCTCTTTTAAAAACGATGAATGTATCTGAGTACCATTTTTAGAGACTTATGTCTAAAGGTGAATTAATGTGCTCGAGGCTGAGTAGCACAAACTGGGTAAGAGGCTCCTACCTTGCTTTGCTAAACGGTTCGAGTTTCTTCAAAGAGTGAGATGATCTCTGGTGTCCAGCTTGCTTTGGGTCATTGTCATGTTGGAATATGAAACTCCTCTTCGTCTTCATCTTTCTGATGGAAGCCAGCAGGGTTTTCTGCTAAAATATCCTGATGTTTGGAGATGTTCATCATCTCTTCTATCCTGACAGGAGCCCCTGACACAGCTGAAGAGAAGCACTTTCATCAATGGTAGATGTTTGCTGTTTACCTGCTGGCATGAAAGCTGAATTGAAAGTCTGAACACAGGTAGAGCTCTTTCTGAGGCCAACAGGAGTTTTACAGGGTAAAAAATGACAGATTACAGAAACAGCAGCTGATATAAAAAGCTGTTATTTAATTGGAGTGTTATTTAATTAGGTAGACATTTATATCTACTAATTTAGCAGCAATTGGTAGTTAATGTGAAGAAAAGATTTCTGTTATGACCACCAGTCCTTCACATACCCTTCTCTTTCTTCTTAAGAGTTACAATTCAGTATTTATAGTTAAAATATGAATGGGCAGAGGACTGACTGGGCAGCCCTCAAGGCATGTGAGTTATGCCAAATAATAAATATGCTATTCTGAACCTTTTTAAATCCTTTTTTGAGCTTATTTCCTGTTGGTTTCTCTTAAACTTTGTTGTGTCTTTAAGTGTTTTGTTTCTCACATTGATTTCAGTTTGTGCTGCTAATATAACTGCATTATTATTGCTTTTGTATTACCTGATTCACAAAACAAATCAAGACTATGCACGTAAGGAAAAAAAAAGGTACATTTACCTCACATTCATCACGTTTAATGCAAACTTGTCTTCTGTCTTCCTCTCCGACACACAAACACACAAGCTCACACACTCACTCTGCTGTAAGTTGGTGACATGAGTCCTTGGAAAGTGCAGTATTCAATTTGTAACTATTATGGAGACAAGGACACAGTCCTTTATGTGAGCAGCCACAGAGAGAAAATGGAGGCAGTCACTATAGCAACCGCCAGAAGAGCGCCCAACAAATCAACAAACAATGCAGTACAAGACTTTTCGAGGGGAGCCATTTGATGCAAAGCCTTGAATCATACAAAGTTGTCCTCTTAAGTTTCTGAGACCTGTCTTGAAGTGTCTGTAGGTTTCTAAGCCCCAAGTGTTTGGTAAAAACCTTGTGTTTTTCTCCACCCTTGTGTTTCAAGGCCAGCTCGGCTGAACGCGCCAAAGAACTGTCTTCTTGGGTCACGGCAACCTCAAAATTTCATTTGTGCGATCAGCCTTCAGGAAATGCTTACTGCTGCAAAAGCACATAACATAACAATACTCACTCACTGAAGACATGTCGTGTGTTTTCTTGAGCAATTGGCCCGTGTTGAAAAACACTTTCAAAGTATTACTTGTAGAGGTAGATTCATCTGAGTTAGAAAAGATGTGCCCTCAGTCAATTCACCTGAGAAATGGTGTGAAATATGGCAGGATGTTAGCACTCAATTTGCCACAATTGCATGTATCTTCTTAAATTATTGCTTTTTACACAAAGTTCACTTAGCATCCCAAAACCCGAAAATCGAAAGCACTGGAATTTACTTCCAATGGCACTTTTCTCTGTCTTTTCTTTTTCTTTCCCACTTTAATTCCCTCATGTGCTCCGCGCTCACTTTCCCATGCCCCTTGTCCGAGTAAATAGTGTCTTTGGTGCTGACCTTGCTCTAAATTTCAGCACTAGACACAAAGCTGCAGCGTGGCTGATGCTGTCTCACTCCGACTGTCTGAGTGTCACCGCAATTATTTTAAGAAGTGCAGATCACAGATAGCAGAGAAGGCTGTGTGTGTCATTGTGTGTGCGTGTATGTGTGTGCGTGCATGAACAATGGACTTGCTTTCTTTTGTTTTAAAACTTGTAAAATCTTTTTCACATGGTGGGCGCTGACTTTTCAGAGCAGATCAGTCGCTGGCAGAAGAATAATAGCTAAGTCTGAGTCTTGCAAAGAACACATATTTGTAATGTTGAAATACGACAGTTTGCTAGCTGTAGACAAACACAAACAGGGTGCTGTGGCTTGTGGGAAGTGTGCTCACGTCTTTAAAGTTATGGGATCGGGCTGTGAGAAGGTCTCCCCATGGTGAGCCATTTTAATCTGGGCTTGGGACCAGCAGGCACTGGGCCAGAGAAAGAGTCTGTTCTATATCACGAAAAACTAAGAACAAACTGGACCTGTGAAGCTGATACCACCGACTGTGGCTACTTTACTTGATGGTATAGCTTCCAGAGAGCAAAATGTTTTTGGCAATTAGTTCAGTGTTTTGATGTTGAAAGCCAAACTTTCAACACTGGTTCCTTTTTTTCATCAAAGTCAGAAGCAACTAGGTAAATTCATCTACACAGCACCTTTCAAGAGCAGATTTCTCAAAGCACTTCACAGTAAATGTAAAAATGCCACAACCATCAGTCTCCTTCCTTTTTAGATGTTTTGCCGCAGTGGAACAATATCACATTATTTCTGACTCTGACACTGAGACAGGACAGTTATTTCCTGAAAGACTTTCACAGTGTGGTGTATCCACTCACTTTTTTATGTCTGCTTAAAGTTTAGGTTCATTTTATAAGATTTTAATGAAATAACACTATGCTTTTACAGAATCATGTTCCAGCAATATCCAATTGATTAATTCATATATAGCAATTTATATATACCAGCTTTTCTAACTTAATGAAATGTCTCAATCACAATTTATTTTAATTGGTCCTTCAGAATTACAGCAGCCTTTTCAGGGGTCTACTCAGTGCGTCCATCATGATAACAACTGTCAACATTGTAGTGACACCAATATAATACCACAAGCATTTTTCACTATTATTTACCAAATGCCATTTTTTCTAGTTCCCTGATTTCTAACGACTTCACAGCATCTTTGTCCTGCCTTTACATCTGAGCTAACAACAGATTCTAAAAAAACCCAAAACCATTAGGTAAACAATATTAAAAGTGTTTTAAAAAAAACCATGTAGACATACAAAGAGAGCCATTTGACATGCTGTTGAGAAAGGCTGTGTTCAACACAAATGTCAGTTGAATTGTTAACGGGACTCTTTGATTTAATGGAACAAAATCCAGAGGTTTCTCTTTGGCTCTGTTAGTGGCAGAGTCCGCCATTCCAGCCTGCTGGATTCATGTTACCTACCTTTGCAGCCTCATTGTTTGCTGTTAACATATTTCAGACCTTGTCAGAGCTGCTACTCACCCAACCTTCAACTGATTACCAAAGTCTCCTTTAAACAAGACTTTTTGTTTGTTTTCTTGGACGGCGGATTTCTGTGAATTTGACCAGCAGGGAACAAAGAAGGGAACTGAAGGCTTTTCCTGAAAAGATTTTAGTTTCTTTCCCCACTGGGTTTGAGTTCTCTCCTGCTGTGACATGTGTTCATTGATTTGATTTGTTGTTGGCGCAGGATAGATAGTAATAGACGAATAGTTTGTCCGATCACCTCCCAATATTATTGGAAAATCTCTTCCCTCCTTTTCAAACAATTTCCAAGGACGAAAATGCCCAGATGGCTCTGTGTAGTGACTCAGGTTACCAATATGCTCGGTACAGTGAATAATCATGGGCACAACCGAGTGTACGGTTGGGACGGGTGGGGTGGAGTGGGGTCTCTGACTGCTTTTTCAAAAGATACATAGAAATAGAAAACATTTATTACTGTCAATATATTATATCCAGTTTACACAATATCAAGTGAAATATTAAAACCCGAGACCTGACGACTTTATGTTTCTCATGAATTCTTCTCTCATCAGATATAGATATATTGATGTAATGGGCACCAGTTTACACACATTTCCCCCAGAGGTAGCCTGACCAATTCAGTATCTTTGGACAATTGTGGACAATGAATTTAAACTCTAGTCTCCGGTTGGTCTGAAGAATATCTGGCTACACATCATGAGCCGGGGGCCAGTGGGGTTTAAATATATTAATGAAATATTCTAAGACATATTTTATTTGCTCTGTCTGGGGTACTAAGTACATCTTGTACAAATTTGATAAATAAACAAAGGGAGCCGAGAGCAAGACAAAGAGCGACAGAGCACTGTAGCTGTCTTTTCAACTCTGCTTTTGCAACAATAATGGAATCTCTCCTTGAGACAGAAGGATTTTTATAACCTGCGCTGGCTGGGCCTTGAGCAGGAGAAGAGACAGGCTGGTTGAAGGCTGTTTATCCCGCGGTGTCCTTGGTATAAACATGTGAAAAATCTCTCTGTTTTCTCTCTCAGCCAAATCAATACAAAGACATTCAGCCTCTGAACAATGTTGTAGCACCACTGCAAAAGTTTTTCATCCTGCTTCAATTCATAGCCACGTCCTTCAATGCAACGGATCAGGGGACACTGATGTCCTGCTTACTGCTATTTCATGAATGTGGCCATGCACTCAATGACATCCTTTCTCCACACCAAAGACAACCTTCTGTGGAGACCCTTACGTGGCCATGTGAGGATATTTGTTGAGGGTATTTGTTAAGTGGCTTTGCCAGAATTGCCTAGTTCTTTACCCAACGTGCTGCATACTAAGTCAGGACTTCTGCTCAAAACCTTTGCCCTCAGAGTTTTTCTCATTTTGAAAACTTCTTTGTTTCTCCTTTTCGCTGGTTTAACTCCTCTGTAATCACCTCTGATTTCCCAGGAGCCCCCTTTCCCTCCTTGTCTCTCTCTCAGGTAGCAGCCGGCCCTAACCTGTGATCCCTCTTCGGAGCAATTAAGATAAACCCCTAATTCATCTGCTTTATCCCAACCTGTCTTTCCCAGTCTCTCATACACTGACCTCCACTCCTCCCTTCCTTCGAGCACCCCCAGCTCCCCCTCCAGCTCCCCATCCTCCTTCAGTGACAGAAGCAAGGAGAGCATTGAGTCATGACATCATAATTCACCAGCTCCTGTTTTCACGGTTAAATCAATATCAGTGTGTCCGAGTCAAGGTTTGAGGCTGGCCTTCACAGCTCAGCTCTTCCTACTTCTTTCTCATAGAAAACCATATAAATTGTCCCTAAAATAATTAAGCCTTCAGAGCTGTTGCTGGCCTATATTTTTTACCCGCTCCTGTCTGATAAACAGCACTGCCAGAGAGTCAAGGTAATGCTGAGAATAGAACTGGGCTCTGATTCCTTGTCTGTCTTTGCCATGCCTTTTCCCCCCTTCTCCCTCACACTCTGTTTAAGTAACCAGGTCTGTTGAATCTTGCCCTGTTTTGTAGTTTGATGTTGTAGATTAAATTAGATTAGTGTCTGAAGTGAATATGTGACAGCCCTGCGTTGAATTTGTGTTTTTAGGTGTGTGTGTGTGGGTATGAGAGAGTGAGAGAGAAAGAGAGAGAGTGGAAGAAGAGGAGGTGGAGAAAGAGGAGGTGCCCGAGCTCGAGGAGGCGGAATATGCAGAGAGTCTGAACAAGCTCTCAAAGTGCGGGGAGAGACGGGAGCTAATATAAACGTGCTGCCCTTCACTCGGGGCTATCAGGGGCTAAGAAAACAGCGCTACCTCTGTCACTGACCTCCGGGCGCTTCAAAGAGACGGCGGGACGCGCTGAGCTCCGTCCCATGTAGAGCGGCCAGCGGCCATGGCCACGCTGGAGGGCTGCTGCTGTCGGGGTGCCAGCGGCCGGAACAACAACAGCATCCTCTACAGCATTTTGAAGAGTGACAGCCTTGCGACCGCCGAGGAGCATCAACAACATCCCCAACAACAACAAACACTGCAACACTTGTTCCACAAGACCTCCTCCCCCTCCACCGCTGCCCCAGCCTCGCTGCAGGAGCTCCGGCAGCAGGCTTGCTCCTGCGGCTCGACGCGCCGCCGAGGTATCCTCCGCTCCCCGCAGGTGACGTGCAAAGCCGCCTCGGCGGTTCTGGTGAAGACGCTGCGCTTTGTGAAAAACGTCCCCTGTTTTCGGGAGCTGCCGGAGGACGACCAGCTCATGTTGATCCGGAGCGGCTGGGCGCCTCTGCTCGTGCTGGGACTCGCACAAGACCGAGTGGACTTTGAGACCACGGAGACCGTGGAGCCCAGCATGCTGCAGCGCATCCTCACGGGTTTACCGGAGAGGCAGAGCGAGTTGCTGGCCGGTCAGAGCAGGGGGGCGACCGGGGTCTCTATCGTGGATATCGAAGCGATCAAAGCGTTCCTGAAGAAGTGTTGGAGTGTAGATATCAGTACGAAGGAGTATGCGTACCTGAAAGGAGCCGTGCTGTTCAACCCAGGTGAGTTTTGACACCTGCGCATCAAAGTTATGTTGCACAGGTGATACAAATCTCATTTAGACAGGCCTAAAGACTGCCAGAGCACATCTCAAGCGACGTTTATTATACTTTCATTGTACAGGTGCAAGTTTTTTGTGTGTGGAAATGCTCATTTCTACAGAGAATATGCATATTTTGAGCATTTGCGTCAAAGACAGACGCGACGTTAACGTGTGTAATATTAATAAGCGATGTAAAAGGTGCCAGTAATCAACTTAAATGATTAAGTCAAGCTGGTATTAGTTGGAGCTTTACACACAGGTTTATAACATCGTGTTACAGACCATGCTGAACTTTTCTTCCACTCATTTCACTCTCCACCTCATTCTTTCTCCCCTCCTCTCCTCTCCTCCCGCCTCGTCTCATCTCTGTTATCCAGACGTGGAGGGTTTGCGCTGCCTCCACTACATCCAGTCTCTGCGTCGCGAGGCGCATCAGGCTCTGAACGAGCACGTCAGGCTGATCCACCGAGAGGACACGACGCGGTTCGCCAAGCTGCTCATCGCTCTGTCCATGCTGAGGGCCATCAGCCCGCTGGTGGTGGCGCAACTCTTCTTCAGACCCGTTATAGGGACCGTCAACATCGAGGAGGTGCTCATGGAGATGTTCTACGGGAAATAGGTCACACAGTGGCCTGAAGTGAATTCAGCAGATTCAGCTGCCAGGCGGACTGAAATGCTCCAAACTCTCATTGCGGAGAACGTGAGGGCAGATGAAGAGGACAGGAGAGACTGAATTTACAACTGCTGTAGGTTGGAGATCTTCAAGGACTGTGAAATGACCAACACAGGCAAACGGTGTGTGTGTGTGTGGTGTGTGCGTGAGAGAATGAGAGGAAGAGAAAGAGTGTGTTGAAGGCAAAATATGTTATAATAGAGGAAAAACACAAAGCAGCTGCTGGAATTCATAACTTATTTGTTTTTATATAAAATATTTTTATATAATAAAGAAATACTCCCAGAATTTTTTATGCTGTCCTTCTCTATGTGTGTGTGTGTGTGTGTGTGTGTGTGTGTGTGAGAGAGAGATATCAGCTCACAAGTGACACACTTTTCACTTTTCCTTTCTAGGAAATCTGTCCTAGACAGAATCTCATGTAGGAGATAAATTGTCTCAGTGCATGAGCAGTGATAACTCCAGCGTACTTTTACATCTGACACGTCACCTTGAAAAATCTGAGTCACACTGAATCATGTTTACAGGCGTTTTTGATAAAGGTTAATTACGTCAACTATAAGATGAATCTCAGGAAGCTGCAGTTCACAGTGTGCAGTGTGTTCACAGTGAGGAGTTTTAACAGTGGCAGTGTGACTTCTGAATACCGGTGAAGTGCCACATCAGACCACCAGAGTGCAACAGAACACCACACAGAGCAGCTGTGCTGTGCACACATATCATCCTGGCAGTCCACAAACACACACACACACACACACACACACACACACACACACACACACACACACACAGACAGGTTCAGAAAATGATGTGGTAAAAGTGCCTCAGGTGATGTTCTAGCTGTCCCTCCAACTCTGGCCATTACAGTGGGAATTTTGTGGATGCCGACTAAAATGCCCCTGGCAGAAAGTATCTAGAGGAAAGATGGAGGACAGACTCACTGGAAAAACTGCAGAGGAAGAGTATCTGGAGACCGCACGTGAAGGCAAGGATACTGCAGGCTTATGGCAGCATCATGCAGCATTGTGGCTCTTTTAATTCTATATAGATATGTGATGACTCACCGGTACAACATGAGTGTTTACCTTGGACGAGGGGGCAGATATCTCCTGCTGTTGCAGTACAGACAGCATGACCAGATTATTTTTATGAGTCCCTGAACACCTGAATCCTGCTTCCAGCATCCACAGTCCTCCGTCACTGTTCAAAGGCCAGATGGCCTGTACCTGTGCTCGGCCCCTGTGGCTTTGTTTTGGCTCACTCCAACAAAATAATCTGGCCAGAAGGTTACTATTTTACATTTAGGCATGCCAGACCTGGCTCATTTCTGGCTTATAACCTAATGGAGAGGAAATGAAAATGAAGGAGACACACAGCGGGTCCACTCAGTCAGACAGCTACAATGAAATGACCTCTTGTGGCTGGGTACACCTTAAAACTGGCAGCAATGTGGCAACAGCATATGGAAGCTGTGAGCTGCGGGTAGAGGACACACGGAGTGTAGGGTGTGAGGTGGTATGATTTTCAAAAAATCATGAGCTCAAAGGCATCATTACCACATTTCTGTGCCCGATAAAGGGGATTTAACAAGTCGTTTGAATAAAACTTGTCCATTCACCATTCCTGTGCATTTATCATGGACTCCTACGTCTGGTAGCCTTGTCATCTGCTGATAGGACAAATGGAAAACTAAAATAATATACTAAAAATAAAAATGTGTCTATCAAAGTGACAACAGCTTTGCTTCTGTGCTATGTTTATTCCTATTCAGCCCAGAATAACCACATGCAGTCTAAACGGGCTGCCACAGGAAGGAAGCAGTTGAATACATTGATAAGCCCGGCCACAAGATACCAAGTAGATGTTCATGTGAGAACCATCATCTGATAACTCTCACACACCTCCCGGTGGTCTGATAAGGCATTGCAGGAAAAGACAAAATGGCACATAAACATAAACACACACACACACACACACACACAGACATACACACACCCTTGCACATATGCCACTGTGGACTTTGCTCTGAAGATATGCTTATTTCTGTCGATCTCTCCTACATGTTCCCTCTCGATGGGGCCTATTTTCTCTCCAATTAAGTCCTTAATTGCTCTGGGTAATAGAGTCTATTAATCCTGTGTCTGCTAATAAAACCCCAGCTGTCTGGCAGGAGGCTGCCAACACGCAACAGTCACCAGCTCTACTTGTGGTTGACAGCATGTTGTGTGCGCTTGCATGTGTGCATGCCTCCGACCGTTGGCATCCTTATCAACAGCCAGAAGTAAATTCCAGTTGTTGCGCTTGATTTATGTTTTCACTGATGCAGTTGTATCTGTTTTTTTTTCCCACAGTGTTTGCGTAGTCTGAAACCATCCGCACTTCACAACTTCTCTTTCTGCATTCTGGCATCAACAAACATGTCCACAGAGTGTTTTTTTTTTTTATTGTGACAAACTCTGTCTTTCACTCACTTTCCTTTTCCTCCGCCTGTTACTGTGTCCCTATCTTTTTCCTCTGCCCCAGTTTCTCTTTCTCTCCGTTCTCTCCTGGGATTGTCAGGATAGTCAGTAAATTGGCTTTCTGTTTCTCTGTTTACCAGCGTTCAGTCACAAACACCGCTTGTAGATATTGTGAATCCCCAGGAGATGGCACTGTTTGGCAGCACTCAACCACCACTGCGTTTAGGTTGCCAAGAATCAAATGGCATCAAATGAGGCTCCTTGGCTGTAAGCCAAAATGTGTCATACATCAGCACTAGGTTTATCTTTCTGCGTCGATCTGACATGAGAGATAGACAGGAAACATGGGGGCAGAGAAATGCGGATACCATGCAGCAAAAGCCCTCAGTCAATATCAAACCAGGGAAATGGCAATTACATGGAAAGGGTTCTCCATTTCAAGACCCCAGGGACCCCTGTATCAGCACATTTTACACCGAGAGAGTCCCATCATGACCTCCTTCATCACATGCTGCCTGATTGTAGACCTATTGCAGACTGCACTGATGTTCTGCTGGAAATGAAATGAAGATGCATTATGTAATGTGTTTCTTAAAAGCAATTGTCAAATCATGGGAAGAGAAGAACACAAACAGTCCAAAAACACATGTGGACATTAGCTCCTTCCTACTCTTTGTTCATTGGTATAGTATAACACAGTATATCTCCCATGATTCACTGGTAACATATCCCATTTTATAATCTGTTTGCTAATTGTTATCATTCCTCCTGTTCACACTGGCCATCAAGAGATTTCCTACCAGTGTGTTTCCAAATTGAAGACACGAGGAACAAAATCCACAGTTCTTGTTCTGTTGAACCAGAGCGAATGCGATATATCACTGATGTGATTTAGACAAATCCAGTGAGTGTCAAAAATAAAATTACTGTACCTTTAGTGCAAAATAGTTTGTTTGTGTTACTCTCCGTCCACAGCAGCTGAGAATGGACTCACAGTGTGGGGAAAACCCATAGAGGGCATTTTAACTTGGGAGGATACACACTTGATTTTATTAACTCAGGCCACTGAGGAATCACGTCACAGTTTCACTCGTCACTGGAGTGAGCAATGTGGATTTTCTCTTCATGGGTAGTTTTCAGCGACTGAAAGAAGCCTTTGATAATTTGCAGTTATTGTTCTGAAGAAATCAGGCAGGGCAGATGGATGGAGAAAAGGTTTACGCACATGCACACAGTGCTTTCAGGCTGTCTCGTAATGATTATAGACTCGTAGTGTTGTCCACTAGAAGAGGAGCTGGCAGTTGAAGGCACAGTTTATTTCTGTACTGTTTAGAGGCATTTCAGCAGTATCTGGAGACACTGACGGTTGTTCACATTCTCTGAGCCAGATCTTAAAGCAGGACCACTGATTCAAACTGACAAACTCACTTTCCCACCCACCAGTCAACTGTTGTCACCAGTGAAGTCACAGAGAGTGATGAACGTGCAATTAATCTGGCTATTACTGTGGGTCGTACGGGTGCAATCAGGGTGTGAGGCAGATGTTGTGAATTCCTGCCAACAAATGGTGAAAGCTGGACACAAAAGAAAAACATCAAGAGGAAATCAATGTTTTTAATGTGCAGTGAGAAAGTAAGGGCAACTGATAATGATTGTGTTTCTATAAAGATAGACATTTCTTTCCAAGTGAAAATTGTGTTTATATATTTATATAAATATCTATATTATATAGAATACATATCTATTTGCTATGCATACTCAAAAATCACACCTTCAAATATATTTAAAAAGTCTTTCAAAACACAAATGTTTTCTTTTCTTTCCTTAAACATGAACTATCCATATGAACCAAAGTAATTATCAGGATGGGAATAATATTATGTTTTAAAAACCAAAACATTGAAAATGCTTCACTTTTGAATCTAGAACAGTAGAGGACATTTTTTTTTTCATGTGGGATTCAAAAGCCACCTCAATCTCTTGACAAACCAGGAACCACATTGCAAGTGTACAAAACCAGCATAACACTTATACACAAATCCCCTTTCTATGGTAGATGAAATGCAAATAAGTATGACTTCTCAAGCAAACTCTTTTCTGTTATAAAAATAGAATTCTTTTCAAAATAATCTACAGATTTCTTTTTAAGGTGAGGCATTTCACTATCACTCTAAAACAGCAAGGCTGTTTGTTTCAATAGAAAATATGAAGCTTTAGAGAGAGATCTGCCAGTCTATCGGTCTATCTGATTGGAGAGGACTAGTGCGGCCCCCCAACTGCTCCTCCTTCTCGGTCCCACAGGACGGTATGTTTTTGCCAGCTCTTCCTTCTTTTTGCATATTCTATAATTCTTTAAAAGAGAGTTTCCTTTTAAACTAGATACACCTTTTACAGGTAACACAAAAAGAAGTTTCAGCTCCTTGAAGCTCCTGAAAAGTCCAGGCAATTTCAAAAAGTGTTAAAAAACGTTCTCTTAAACTACACAAAGATTTAAAAACAAACAAACAAACAAACAGAAAAACAACAACAAAAAAAAAATTACAACAGCGCAGGTACATGACATACTGGCTTTCCAAACAAGCGTGTTGAAATAAGAATGAAAAAAAAAGAAACCTAAACTAAAATGAGAAAACAATAAAAAATATACAACTCTGTATAACAAGTTAAAGCAAAGTCCTACAGTAGAGAAGGCAACAAACATGATTGAATAGAACAAACAAAAGAACAAAACAGGAAAACACTGATGCTACAAATAAATTCAAATATATGTACAAGACCCTGTTTTCCTTTTGTTTGTATGTATGCACATTTGTGTGTGTGTATGTGTATGCAGGTATGTGAACAATTGCCATAGAGTGTTGGTTCTTTAATGTGGTATTCTTGCGAGTCCGCATCTCGCTAGTTAGTGTTATTTTCATTATATCTCCTGCAGTTCCACATAGAAAACATCCTCTGTCGCAGAGGCACTGTCCACTTGAAAAACAAAACAAAACAAGGGAAACCGGGTCCAAAAACCTGCTGCATCTCCACCACTCTGTGCCAGTTAACAACAGTTGGAACCAAATGGATCCAAAATACCTTTCTGCCATTATCATGACCATAAACTGTGTCCTAAGAGCTACCAGACTGAGCCTAGTCATGTCTGATCCTGACTGATTTCCCTACAGCAGATGCTGAGTCTGCTCATTATTACCAGATGACACTGGAGATGCTGGTTTCTCTTGGCAGCAGAGGGAGCATAGCGTTATTAGCGTGTGCCTCCTCCAGGCTATGCTCTCGGCTCTTCCCAGGAGGCCTCTGTCCGTTCAGCAGTGTTAGTGGGATGTTGCAGTAGGTGTGCTGGTTCCCCAGAGAGGAGAGAGGTGGCAGGGTCCCTCCAGGGGGTATGTCATACTCGTAGCTGCGGTAGTAGTGTTTCTGCCTCATGGTGGTGTGGTAGGTGTTGTGGAAAGAGGAGCGCAACTCGGGGTGGGCGGTGGCCATGGCGGTGGAGGTGGCTGCTGCCATGGAGATGGCTGAGACGGTCTGCAGCTCTCCAAAGGGGCCCTGCTCGCTGACGTCCAGCGCCGGCTCGTGGGTGAGCATGGGCTCTGTGCGCCTGAACGGCATCTCATACTGTAGCTGCTTCCAGAACTTGGAGTTGAGCTTGTTGCTCTTGGTGCCGCGCCACTTGATGACAGTAAGGGTTTTAATGGTATGCTTGAGAGCTTCCACCTCCTGGTAGTTCATGATGCCGCGTAACTCGGCGCACTCGATCAGGATGACTTTGATCTCACCAGTTACCAGCATGTTGCGCAGCCGCGTCTCCAGTTCAAAGATGCTCCAGCCTCGCCGCACCACATAGTTGGGTGTCATGACAATAATGAGGCGTTTGCTCTGGTCCACACAGCGTGCCACATCCTCTATGTAAGCTAAGGGAAGAAGAGGTAAAGAAAAAAAGAAAAAAGATGCACAAGACATAAGAGTGGCAAAATAATGGAGTAATATACATCCAGTATGTATATTTGAGCTACGAGGTGAAGTCACGAGAACAGGACCACGACACTTAACATAGATGGATGAACGTACAGCAACAAACACAAAACACAAGACAACGACAAGTGGCTTTTGGTGCGCACCTCCAACATAATGTCTAATCACACATTTTAGACTGCAGTTCATAGTGTGTGAGAGGGATACAGGGACTGTCTTTATATGTGTGCAGAAACATCTAAATCATGGTATTTGTTCAGTTAAACATGTGTCTTTTGTTCTGGTGCAGTGTGCAAACTATTATTCTATGTATTGTTATCAAAACTATGGACGGCAGACCAACAGACAAAGTTAAGTGCTGCACGAAATGGCAATGTCTGGTAAAGCTGCACAGTCAGCTAGGAACAGGCTGTGTCGCTGGCTATTGCGCTGGGCCTGATGGTTCAGATCACACAACAGTGCCACTCTAAGCGTCTCTTTGAAACTACCTAGGAGCAGGTAAATGACAGCAGCTGATACAAGAGAAGACTGAGGGCGAGTACCTCCAAAGAGTCGTGTGTCATCCTGGTAATGCTCATTGGTGAGACCTAAACATAAACATTTTGACATTCAGGTCACAGGCAGAACACAGTACAGACACAGAAACATGCTCAACACAGTCGTAAAAGTGGCTTCACCTCCTCTCACTCATCCTTTTATTTCACATATGATTAATCACATACCATGTTTCCCTGATTGGACATTCATCTACAATGATTTTGCTTGGCACTGATGCTGGCGGCAATTTTCTTTTGATTAAAGGAAAAAGAGGCGGCTCAGTCAGCAAGGCTCGGAGCCTTCACACATTTCCCACTGATGTTTAATTCTGTCTGGACCAACTAAGACGTGTTTGCGTTTTATCTGTTCCACATGAAGCCTACAGTACAAACACACAGCATCACTACTAACTAGAGCACACTGTGTACCACTGGCACAGACGGACTACTAAGCAGAGTTAGCGCACATGAGAATTATGTTCAGACAGAATTTTCATGGATTTATTAATGTATGGATGACAACCAGGGAAGATGATAAATTTGTTCAATATATCAGCTCCTGGTACACAGTGGATACTGTATGCTCATGTATGTAGTACATAATATGAGAACAGCCAATGTGAAATACTATGATCTGCTACTCTTATCCAGAGAGATTTGAGAGGATAGAAGAAAAAAGGTTTTCGTTGACAGTGTCGGACTGAATATTGCCTTTTCATTCTTCCCTCATTTGGAAATTTGGAAAAACCATCCACTCATCACTTGTGAGTGTGAACGTACTCTGCTTGAATCTGCCCAAACAGCACAAGACATAGAAACACGAGACAGTGACAGTGACAAAACAAAACTGTAGACAAACTACACACAACGAACGCTTTAAACTAATGACGGTAAATAGTTAACTTAGGTTTGGGGGCTGGACCACGCCTCAACCACGCCTCTAATTCCCCGTCAAGCCTACTTTGACTTGTTTTAAATTGTCCTGTCCTGTTTGTCTCAGTTGTCAGGAAATGCTTTGCATTTAAGTGCACACTTGCAGGAATCTAAAAAGTCAGACTAATACTACGTTAGAGTACATTTAAAAAAAAAAATCACAATAGATCGAAACTGAAATCAGTTTCTCTGATTAAGTCTATGATCTTTCGCTAATATCACGTCTGAAAGTGATTGTCTTGCAGCTGTTCCAGCAGCAGTCAGAGCATAGCGAGGGCCTTTTGCTTGTTAGTGCACAAACCTTCTGAACAAGTCGACACCTCCACTCTGGCTTTCCTAACAAGAACTCTTCAACTCCTGATAGACCTCAGGTTTCCTCTCATCCATCCACAAGGGCCAAGAATCATAGTTGCCATAGGCATAGCCGCGTGAGCTGGCTTTAATACTCAAGTGATAACACACATAGAGCCTTGCAGCATCCCCAGCAGACCCATTAATCTCCAGGATTGTCACATGTGAAGTCACAGTGTTTGGTCATTAGGTCATGCTCCCTCTGTATCTGACCTTTCTAAGCTTCTTTCATCATTGTTTTCATTTCTGTTTTAGTGGTGTTCCCAATATTCCCTTGCACATCAATCCTTTCATCCCACCGTCCCTTTCTCTAACCTTCCTTCAGCTGTACACAGCAATACAGCCTTTGCTAAATTCTTGAAGAACACAGCAACCCAGGAGCTTTACTTTCTTCGCTGTAATGTCATTTGCTCAGCTTTCCCACAACAGACATCTGACCTTGGTGATTACATGGCACTTGATATTGCTTCAGATGTTGGGAGGGACAGCCTTATACAGCTACCATGTCCCATACCAGAACTTAAGTATTTTTCTAGCAAAATCATATCTTCCGTTCTGCAAGTTATGCGGTACCCCTCCTACCCAGCCGATAACATGCAGTCATTGCAGCCCCACCCTACTCAAATTCATTTTCCTCACACACCCACAACCCCCTTTTATTCAGCCATTTGTTGCACTCCCCCTCACGTCATACCTGAGTCCATTGACATGTAGCCTTCCGTTAACGTTACTGTATTCAAAAGCACTGACACTGGTGAAGGACAATTCTTTATCAGGCAGGCAGGAAGGAAGGTGTCTAACAATTCTAACAACCTACTTGTAGACTGAGGAGTAAAGTACCTTGGTGTACTTGTTAAAGTAAAAGTTGTGCTCACTGTTCAGTCAACTAGTCAGTCTGCTCTCGCTGAACCCGACACCGTCAACACCTTATTGGTGGAATTAGTAAATGAGGTAGGTCCACTTGACAATCCAATCTTCTGCATCAGCCCAAAAGGCGTTACTACTTGAACATACTCTGTTAAAAAGAGACATATAATATACTCTCTTCACAAGTTGTAAATTCCTAGTATCAGCAGTGACCTTCGTTGTTCAGATTCCATTCAATGGCAACAACAGAAACCCGCCGTCACAGCAGAATACTTGCCACTTGTGTCCACCTTCTCAGCCTCTGTATCTGTTCTCTACATTCAGACTACTCATCCAACAAGGTCAGTTTAACTCTAGAAACCTTATTCTTGCTGGATTTGTTCAGCTTCCTGTGGTGCTTCGAATTCCTTATAATTACTACCTTTAATCCTTCTGTTCATCCCAGATCCCAGTCAATCTGACATTGGCATTCATACGTCTGACTCTCTTCTATTCACACACCAGAGAAGTAAAACTGAAAAGCCTGGAGATTCATTGCCCATCTAAGATTTCCATCTCTTTTCTGTTATGTCTCAGCCCATACTGCTGCAGGCTGAATACATCAGGTATGCTCCCAAGGTCTAACCTCAAGACCTGCTCATTCTCCCCAAATTAGGGAGAACTCGGGCAACGAGATTTAGTTTCACAAGCAGTTTCACCAAATTCTCCACATTTCTGGCATATTTATAAACATTATTCCAGCCATTCTCTCCAAATTGGCACAACTTCCACTGCAGCCTGATTATCATGATTATCTCCATCAAGCTCATTCTCACCTCAGCTCATTTTATCATCTGTTGACTCTTTTGTGGGCCTGAAATCAGGCTGGACTAGTCATAACCCAGGACGGATCCCCCACACTGAGTCTCCCCACAGTCATTCTCTGCCCCCCTTTCAGACTTACATAGTTGCGGCGTGGTCCTTGCTGGTGAATGAAAAAGTGTAACAAATGTGCCAAACACTGCAGCAACTACAGAACAGAGTGACTGTAAATGCCCTCGCACTCCAATACAGTATGTTGCATGAACATACTGTATGTGTACAAGCATGTGTACACAGACCATCAAAGTGCTTACTTCCAGTTGGAATGAGGTCTCGATCTGGGATGAAGAGTTTGTAGCCATAATGTTTCTCCAACACATCAGGGAGGATCTCGAGGGCAAAGCGCTCCTCCTCCCTGGTCTCCTGACTCCACTGGTCAGGGTCCACTTTGGTGTAGGACAGGTACGCATCATAGTCTTTGTTTTCTGAAAAAACAAAGAAACAAAACAGAGCGGTTCAGAAAAGAGTCCAACAAACCCACTGACATCCTGTTCAAAAGTCACAGTGCCCCTCTGGTCCTCATGGCACACACAAAAACTTCTAGGAACACAGTGGATGGACAAACGTAGAAAAGAATAATAAAGAAGAATAAAAAAATATTACACCCATCTATTTAATGTTCACAGTACTTTCAATTCTAACAAACAAACCAAAAATGCTACACTCCTAATTTAATCTCAAGATCACGACAGCACACAAAATAAGCATTTTATGAGCTAATACATCACAAGTTTCATTTATCAAATCTATCTGTCAATCAATGGATTGATTATTAACTTCTAATCATTAATAGCAAATTGTCAATTCTAATAGCTAATTCTCATAATAGCAGAGTAGGTAATGATTATGATGAATGCTTTTCCTAAAGATGAAACAATTTATGCAGAAATCAGTACTTACAATGATATAGATTGAGATTATTGTCATTGCTATTATTGAATATTCTGTATTAATGTAAACACAATGTCCGGAGCCTGACATTATACCAAAGTAAAACTCACATTTATCCGAAACAAAATGCTAATTGTACATCTGCACATCAGCTTAGTGTTTTCTGTAAAGACATATTTGCTTATAATCTACATACATGTTTACTGTAAAATTACTGTAACATTCATAAGACTTGGCCAATAGTTAATATTCTAATTATTAAAGTGTTTGATGGGGTGAAGTCAGGACTCTACAGATCAGTCGAGTTTGTTCATACTAGATCCAGAAAAAGGTCTCACTCTATGCACAGAGTCATGCTGAAACAGGGAAAGTACTTCTCCTAACTGTGCTTTAGCTTTAGCATTTTTAGTTGGCACAAAGTGACCTAGATCAAAAAACAGGCACACCAAAAGTACACAAGAGTATTTGGACAGGGATGCTCAATACCTTTGGCCATATTGTGTATGGGAGAAATAAACTGGGGTAGATGCAAAAATACACAAATCAAGATTCAAGCAATTCCCTCCTCCCCACCTCAACGTGATTTCCCAGAAGACAGGGTGAGAACTGAAAAAGCAGAAAATAGACGATGGGAAAAAGCAGCTCTGGTGACATGTTGAGTAAGTCCTAGTCATTATGCTCTGCAGAAACTGGAGTGTGGGCCATCCAAAAAGGGAAGAGGGGCTTTTTCACAAACTCTTTGAGGAGCACACGCAGCTTTGAAACTCACTGGAAAGGCCAGGGCTGTGCTCGATAGGATCCAAACATCAAACAAGGCTTTCAAATTAGCAACCAACCTTGCAAATTAACCATCTAGCAAACTTGGAAAATCAAAAACAGCTTGTATCCGCGGTCCCTGACGGTATGACTTAATCATGTGGAAGTTTGAGTCAACAAAACAGCGTGTAATAGATAATTCATGCTACTGTAGAAACAATCCAATGATTCAAAAATGAGTTCAGTCTTTCCAGAATTTTTGAAAAGACAGCAGAAGGAATCAAAATACAAAGCAAAAGGGGAAGATACTGGGACACAAACAGACAAATCCTTAACTGAGGAAAAAGTTAACTATGTTCAGTAAAGAAAACAAAAAAGTTGCCCTCCAATTTCAGGCTGTTTATGCCCCTATTTGCTGCTGTGGGAAGGAGCTTCGCGCCTGCCCAGTCCTCATGTCCCGCTATCTGGCCTTCGACAGCAGAGGTTGGGCATCATTCCATGACATATTGAGACTGATCTCTTTTTAAATGGGCAACAAATTGAAAATCTGTCCCCTCACTTCCCTATGCAGCCGTTGCAGCAATGTACACACACACACATAGTCACGTGTACCTTTACACCAACAGAGTGAGCAAGCGAGGGAGAGAGAGAGAGAAAATGGGCTGCTGTCACTGAGATAGGACCAGACAAGACATTTGTATCTACCAGGGAGTCTGTTATGGATAGAGGCTCTGACTCACACACATGCACACACACACACAAACACACGAAACCTTATGTATATGGTTAAAAAGAACACATATTCACATCCATGAAAACACACCCACACAGGGACACACACAGTCATTTCTGCTCTCTCAACACTTTGCTAAGAAAACATTTGTGGACAAGAAAGTCCTGGTGAAAAAAAGTGGGAACAAGTTGGAGGTGAAAGGGTCTCGGGCAGAAACGGGGAGAGGATTTCTCTGTGATGCTTTGTGCTGTCTTTACCTCCATCCACATCCTCGCTGCCAAAGTGCCTCCTATAGAAAAGCATCAGCTCGATCTTGTAGCATTTGTAGAGGGAGATGAGGAAGATGAGTAGCAGCAGGATCGCTCCCAGCCCTCCTGCGAGCTCCACGGTGTACATGAGCTCTGCTGAGAATGACACACACATAGCAGAAAATATTTAAAAATGCTGAGACGACCACGCTTCATATCTTATGAATACACGCACACACATATACACAAACACACAAAAAACAGGCTACTGGCTTCTTTCTGTTCCAGGTTGGACTCGCAGCTTGTCTTTTTTCTTCATAGTTTCCCTGTTAAACTGAAGGAATCAGGCACTTATAGGACACATTTACATTCGCTGGACAGTCATCAGTATTTTCAGAGCTCAGCTCAGAGTGAAGCAGCATCAATCTTCAGGGGGAAGAAACACCGGGGCTCATAATGACTTTGGGAAAAATGACAGGGCACAGTGCAGGGAGACACGTGGAAAAAAAAGGAGATGATGAGGAATTGGGTTCATTTCTTGGGAGCAGCGCAGCAATGACACAGCTCTGCACTTTGGCTGTCTTCCATAGTGGGACTTGTGACAATCCCGGACATGGATGGAGGCATTCTCAAAACACGAGGCTTCAGACAACTAATATCACTTACTCCCCTCTCCGTCACACTTCTCTTCTCTCTTCAAAGCTCCCACACTTCTCCTCCCCCCTCTTTTCTCTCCCGCTCCATCCCTACATTCATTTCTCTTCTCTATTATCTCCTCTCCATGTCCCCTGAGACTAAGCTTGGGGACGGATGAGTTATGTAGTAAATGAAAGCAGCATTTACCTGGTTGGCTCAGCTAGAGCAGGTTCACCTTATATCTCTGTCACTGTGAGCTGGAACACTGCACGGCTGCCATGGCAACCACAATGCACCCTCTGCATTATTACAGATTATGTACACTGCAAAGATACATACCTTCACAAGTCATGAGCAGCTTCAGTATTAACTCATAAAACCATATGTGTGTTATTAAAAAACCATTACTCACTAGTTTTCAACGCAGGCCAGTTTATTTCGGTCATTTTCGTTCCCCCAGCCAGATTGAAGATAGCATGACTTATTTCAAGAAAATTGCTGATACTGTGTGGGTTCATTGGAGAGACGCGCAGTTACCGCACCACAATTGCATCTGAATAAACATAAATAGACTGAATATTATTTTTACCCCCCGTAGGTTTAATATTTTGCTATTTTTCAATGACCATTATAAGACAGGCAGCATGGAGAGTCAAGAAATCTGCCTACCAGCACCTTTAATTCTCAGTAACTGACACATTATACTTTCTTTGTTTAATCCATATAAAGCAAGAATAACACAGTGTGGTAACCCTTGACCAGGCACAAAGACTCCACTCCATATATCCCAAGACAAAAGGCAATACCTTCATTCAGTCCTTTACCCTGCAAAGACCTTATCCTTGATGTTTTTTCATGCCCAACAAACACCATATCTCAGGAAGACAGTGCTGTTGTTTTGTCATTTCTGTAATTTAATGCTTATAAGTAATTAACAGCAATCATCCTCACTCTCCTGTTTATGTCTCACTGGCCAAGGCTTCCCTCCTGCCTTCTCTCTTACCATTCCTCTCTTTGTTCTGAGATGGAAGGAAAGGCAGCCTGCAGAGACAGTCACAGACCTGCTGCAGGGCTTATGAGTGATGAAACATGAAATAAACATCAGAATAATGTGGAAGACAGAGAGTGAGCGAGAGCTCGACTTGAAGTCTTTCTTAGCATCCCTCTCCTTGGAAATGCTGCTTTGACAGAGTTAAATGAAGCTGTCGTGAGTCTACAAAGACCACTCAAATGGAATTGGGCCATCTACAAAAGACGTTCAAAGGGAAAGAGATTAAAGCGGGGAGACGGACAGATAAAGACTTAAAATGTAATTGTATGCTCAACTTATTGGCCTGTTGGGAAAAGCTGAGGACCAATTTGCTGTTTAAACAGCCATCAAATTACCTCTCTTTGCAGGGTGACAACCAGTGCATGAAAAGAGCTTCAGACAAGTCATGCTAGAGAGCCAAAATAACCACACAGCTGCTGGGAGCATGTGTAGAAAGAAACAACACAATCAAATGGAGCGTAAGCGCAGATTGTCAAAAAACGGCATAGATAAAGAATAAAATGTGGACCAACAAAGAAAAACAGAAGGATGTTGATAAAAAAGAGTGCTATAAGGTCTTAGGTGTTCTGACGGGAGGTACTAGTGTCTTCTTTATCATATTTAAAGAATAATCTGATACCTGATGAGCTCCTTAACAAGCAGCTGTGTTTATAATATGTGAACTTGAAAGCTTTAAACCTAAAATCACTGATTTTTGACCACACTGGGCAGCAAAACCAAGCTGTAAACATCACATTGATATACAGCAGTATGACACTGAATTGTTTTGTTTTGGGCCACTTGTTGAATTTACTGTAGGTCTGATAGTTTCTCTCTTTTTAGCTCTTGAAGGAAATAGTCACCTATAACTTTGTCTGCTGTTTGTTACTTTGTTTAATTGCTTTTAGCATTGAAAACAGCTTGCCATAACTGGAAAAGACAATGTTGGGAATAAAGAGAGTCAATCAAAACAGAAAAGTTGTGTGCCATCAAACCAAAACAATGTGCTGAAAAACACCAAAACTTTTTGTATAGCCCAAGGAAAATGCAGAGTTGGGTTGAGTTTGGCACGACACATGACCTCCTTCACATTAAACATACTCATTTGCTGTATGATTATTTTATGAGGTGCGATGAATATGTTTTCAGATGATGTCTGCTTTTCCTGAACACAGCACAGCCCAGTAACAAGCAAGCAGCATCTGCTAGCTATAACTGTTCTGAGTTAGTATATCGAGTTATGTCGCTTGGAGTTACATGCTGTTATGTGACCACTGCTGCTGACTGTCTGACCCTGTGGATAGCGACAGTGCACAACAGTGCAAACGCTGGAGAAATCAGCCAGCACGTCCTTCTGATCTGATGCACCGATCTCCCTCTTTAACACCGGGAGCTTTTGGACTGCTAGGACTGCTGTTGGGCCTCCAGGGCTTATGATCCCAGACATGAAGTTTGAGTTTGACGAGATATTGATATTTGCACTCTGCTTAAGTTTAAGGTCCATGGTGTCAGGGAGCATTGGGGACACAGACCTGCAAGTGGTCACATAACAGCATGTAAATCCCTTGTCCTGCTGGAGATCATGCTATTTAACTATTTAACTACCTATAGTGACTCACAACAGTTATAGGTAGCAGCTGCTGCTGGTTTGTTACTGGCCTTGTTTTGTTCAGCAGCAAACACCACTGGAAGACATTTAAATCCCCAGATTAAAATATCGATAAGAGCATCTTAAACCTCAGTGACGCAACGAATGCTGCTAAACTTTGTTCACAACACACAGAACTTTATTTTGAATTCTAGTGGAGATCTCTGACTTCCCAAACATACCAAATATGTCAGACTGAAGTTTGGGGAAATGTGTATGTAATTATGCACAAGACATCTAGAATATTTCCATTTGATGAAATGGTGCAGTCAGGCTTTAAATATTTCATTCATCATATAGCTTTAATGAAGAGTTGGAACAAACTGATACAGAATATATATGATGCTCTCAGAGCGAGAAGTGAAAAAAAGATGGTTTTTACAACCTTAAAGCCACTTCATAGGGAAATAAAATGCAAAAACATGAAGGAGTTAACACTCCTCAAGGTTGCAGTGGGAAACGTCAAAGAGCACTTACCCCGCCTGAGGAGCTGGATGGTAGCTTGGCGACGGCCGTTGCCATTTTCCACATAACAGGAATAATTTCCCAGGTCCTCCTCCTCTAAGGAGTCTATAGTCAAGGAGATGGCCACTTCCTGCTCACCAAGGTGCTCCTTGACAACCCTGCAAGACAAATGAACAGAAAACATATCGAGCAATCATTTGTTGCAGCGCTCATTTTGCAAACAATCAATGGAAAGTAGCTTTTTTTTCCCTCGGCAAGTTCTTCTGATCTGTGCCAAGTACATGTTATCACTGAAAGGGAATGTGATTGCAAGCAGCATATAGGTGATGAGACTTCAAGAGGACAGCAATCACAGAACGTATTATGTTACAATTCACGAGGGTTAAGCCACAAAATGCCCGTGAGCAGCGTGTTTGTGTACAAGTGTACATCGATGAGGCCCCTTTTGTGTTACTGTAAGTACTTCATGGTATGTTAATTTCTTTCTCTGCACTCAAAACATATGAGAAATAAAAATCAATAAGGGCTCTTCCTCGGAGTGTGCGCGGAGGGGGAGGGGCGGAGGAATCAAATACCGGCAATCAGAAGAAATCTTTTTATAGCAGATGCCATGGTAACGGAGAGACGGAGAGAAAGTAATATTCCATAAAGTAAATGAGTGTCCCCCGCTGGGCTGGTTGAGCCTGATGGAGGAGAGAATGGGGAGATAATGCTCCCTCATACCTTAGACACACTACTTAGCCCACTTTTACAGCACCCTCAGCACAAACGACACTTTGGAGGAAACAAAGTGCAAATGAGAAAGAGATCTCCTCTGTTTGTAAGCGTGTGTGTGTGTGTGTGTGTGTCATCTACAGTATGTGTTAATAACGGCTATGTGCTGAGAAAGAGGAGTGGGATGAGGAAAGAGGAGAGTGTGTGTGTGAGTGTGTCTTTGAGTGTGTAGGGGGATAATGACTCTAAAGCATCTCTCTTCTCTCTCGCCTTCAAGCCGATAAACTCCACATAAGGACAGCTTGTTGGGGAGATTTGGCATCAGTAATTGAAAGTGTATCATGGGCTTTGCGGAGAGAAGCTGAGGCAGTGCTGATGATATTTGTAGTTTCAGCTGAGTTTGTTGTGCACCGAGGTGGGGGTGGGGGTGGGGTGCTGGGAGAAGGAGGCCTGGGAATAATTCATGTCTCTCCAGGGAGTGGTGGGTACTTTGAAGCCTCCACTTTCGCATTATCACGCTATATGAGCCAACACAGCTCACTGCCACACAACCTGATGAATAATGACCAACGCTGTTCAACCCGAGCCTCAAATGGAGATGATGAGGACCTCGAGTTAGAGTAGGTGGATAACAAGGTCCAGGTGAAGTGCAGAGATACAGATGCAAACTGAATGATAGCTGGGAATGCACACACATAAATAGCTGGGCTGAAACTATACTAGCAGTGAGGCTGCATCTACTGCAAGATGCTCCTACATTTGTGAAATGTCAGATTTGTACAATTCCATGTAAATCCCTGTAAAACTCCTCTATTTCTCTGTTAGGCAATTGGGTTTATCGATATAGAGTTAGCTGAATGAGTAAATTGCAAACTGGTTCTCGAACTATGACTGTGGGCACATTTTCTTCAATATTCTCCCCCTTCATCATTAGCAAAACCTCTGTGTTTGCTCATTTAGTGATCAATTTCCAACTTATTCACTCCTTTTATACATTCACTTCAATGTACACCTGCAAAACACCAACTGAACTGGGTCAATAACATATTGATCACCTACTTTCTTATGCAGAGCCGGATTTGTTTTGCTAATTTATTAATCTCTGCATGCTATGCTAATGTCCAGTCATCCATGCTATGATAACAACAATGGCCCTGTCCCGGTGGCGCAAATGAGAATTTATGGGCTCGGGTTACCATAGAAATGAACTCCTCCCAATCAATAGGCTCAGAGTTTAGTAAATAAATGCCTCTGAGCCCAAAGTATGAGTGTTCCGCTTGAAGCTCAAGTTTAGCTGCAGATGCATTAGTAATAAAGCCCAATGTGTGTGGGTGCCAGCCTGAAGAAGAGAGGTAACCCATAGAAACATGCCCACTATCAGCTGAAAGGGAAACTTGGCTGCAGGGTACACACAGATTGGTTCCCAGGTAGTATCTCCGATCCTCTCTCTCCGTTACTCCCCGTCTTTGCCTGGTCCATATCTGTGGCTGACTTTATGGAAGTAAAAACCAGGGCAGTGGCTGGATGTGAAAAAGCTTATGGTAGCAGCATTGGCAACACAGAGTAGATGATCAAATACATTATTGATCCACTGAATTAAATATTGGTATGAATTATTGAGAAGATAACCCCTCAGCCAGTGAGTGGGGGAGTCCTGGTGTCAGGGAGTAATGACGGTAGAGGGAGACGGGGAAGAAGACAGACAGGAGTGCAGTGTTAAAATGAGATTTGCTTCTGTGGCGTGTTCATATCAGCGCGCGAGCAAACTCACTATCACAGATGTGTCTTCTTTACTTTCCTCCTCAGTGACTTCTACCACATTTCTTACTCTCTGCACTTCCCTGTCTGCTCCCCCTCTCCTTCTCTAACTCTCCCTTTCTCCCCCCTCCTCCTCAGCTCCCCGTGGCCCATCTGCATGCTGCTATAGGTGGGTGCAGCGAGGGAGATAGCGACAGTGGCGGCGGTGTGAAAAATGGCGGTTGTTAACCATCTGACAGGGCTGTCTCCCCAGAGCTGCAGCCTCTCCAAACAGCCCTAATGGGAAACATGCACATGGACCAGGGAATGGACTTGTTTAAATGTGTTACACCACTAGGAGGGAGAGACATGGAAATGGGCTTCTTTTAAATGCACTTAGAGGCCTGAAAGTTAGGCTCGTAGGGGCAAATTTTACAATGTTACTTTGAGAGGCAACAGAAAGAGAGGGGAAGTTACAGAAACTGCTTTTGTCAAGACTTAGCAGATTCATGCACGGTGCAGGATGTTAGAAAACACACATGCATGTGGACAGGAAGCAGAACGTAGACTTTCTTCTTTTGTGAAACTGTGGCTTCACAATACGCTGGTGGGTTTAAACCAATAAGTGCATCTTGTTCTGCAGCGGAAGAACAGGGATTTAAAAGAGTGGAGAAAAAAAACGTCTTGCCATGGAAAGAAATGGTTACACAGTGGAAAAAAACCCAACAAATTGGTTCCCATGTAACAACCTCCTCCCTTTGCCTTTCAAGAGAAAAAGCTGCAGTAGTCTGAGACATCAACGACTAAAGTGGCAAGAGGATTTATAACCATACATCATGTGGCAAGTGATGTGTATTACCTACTGAATAAATCTAACACAATCTTACTATTTCACAAACTGATTGCACAGTATATTTCTTGCAAGCCAAGAACATGAAGGACAGTACTATAGCTTACATATAACTATATGTAGGTATGTAACTACCAGCTCATGTCATGGTGCAAATATTCTGCCCTGACTTGAATCTCGCCTCTGATAATCCATCATGATGCACAATTCACAATTCACTGGCTTCGCAGCTGCACACAGAGACTGGTGTGAACACTCTTTGTTGTAACACCCGAGGACGCTCCAACATCCCTGACTTGTGTCGACTGCAGAACAGCAAACTTTTTCATGCAACAAGAACAACAGTTCTCTTCTCTCATTGTGCAAATTTGATTTTGAATTTGAATTTGATTTTTTAAACTTTCGACTTAACTTTTCGGCAATATATCTGGCACGGGATGAGGCACGGGACAAATATTCAGTACAACACAATGCACTGGGCCCAACCATACAGTAAGTTGTGATGATACAGCGGCAAACAGCCATGTTCAGGATTCTGAGCTGTTTTGCTGTTTACTCAGTCATGACTGTCAAACTTTTAAATGCCAATATACATGTTGATATGTTTACGTGTGTGTGTGTTTTAAACAACACTTGTACCCATAGTTCTGTGTGTAAGAAATTTGTTAGGACTTTATAATAGAGAATGTAATTTTCCCATTTCAAGGATGTGCATTCCTCCTAATCCACAGATATTGTGATTAATAATAGATTATTATCTTCCTGTGAATGTAATGTATGCGATTCTATTCTTTCTGTGCACAAGGTTGTGCATTGTACTGTTTCCAACTGCGTGTTAGTGCATTTCCACTGTACAATACCAAACAAAACAAACAAAAGTGATGAAAGTCAAGTCTTTGCACACACTCAAAAATGGAAAGCAGCAGCAGCTTAGACGGCAGGAAATAAATCTCTGGACAATGGTTGCTTTAGTGTGTGCAATTTGGAGTTAATGGGCTAAGCCATTGGAATCATCCTTTATTATTTTCCAGTGAATTTATCTATATTGCATGCTATTAATCCCTCATTACTGCCACATCCAATGAAAAGATTTCAACTCCAGCAGTGTTTCTTACTTGATGTCGCTTTCCTGGACTCTCTCTTCATCCAGGTCCTCTATGAATTTCTCTCCCTTCATCCAGTAGATGAGTGGGCTGACGTCGCCACTGTAGCCGAAAAACGCCCGGCAAGTCAGGTTCAAAGCACTCCCTGCAAAGACAGGAGACGACACGCTGTCACATTTGACTGTCCTGCTGGCTTGTTAAAAGGTACGTGTTTCATGTGCACGCCCCCCAGAATATTGCAGCATGTCATATCCGTGCCTTCAAAGTCAGCGACAGCAACAGGAACACTTCTTGCTGATTTGTTGGTGACATGTGCTTTCCAGTTTTTGTAACTTGCACGCCATCCACATGAGCACTAGAGCCTGCTTTCATACATGTACACACACATTCTTACACAAAATTAGGGTCAAAAGGGGGTCACGCGTGGGAACACATAAGCTGGACAGTCAACAAACCTGGGTGGATGTACAGATGGGATTAAAAAAAACAGTCTGTCCTTTAACACGGAGACAAGGGAGAACTCTCAGCAACTGTTTTGCTCATGTGATCTACACATACACTGATCCGAAAGCAAGGACACAGCAGTGAACACATGAGGGCACTCAAGAGCTTCCTAAAACGCCCCTCGAGACTGTGTGTCCGTGACAGAAAAGAAGGCAAAAGGAAGTGAGTGGAGGCCAACACTAACATTATTTTATTTAAAGCTGCTGCTGGGTATGAAGACAGGTCAGGAGTCAACAACTGCAGTTTGCTGAGACTTCGTATGTGGAAGAAGAAGTAACTGTCACTGAAGAGGTGAAAGAATCTTCTCACTGTGATTTGATGGATTATCTCTCAAATGTTCAGAGAGAAGAAAAGGATGATAATTCATGTACCAATTTAAAAAAAACCATTCCCTTCAAATCATTTGAATAACGATAGAGGCATTACTGCGTGATCTGACAAGAGATTCAACATTATTACCGGTGTAAAAAGAAAAAAAGCAAACCTAATGTTACATGTGGTGGTGGTGTGAACGGATAAGGGTTGGCATAAAGACAGCGTTTTCCACCAATCACGCAAGACCTTCAGTGTCCGTGAACTGTGCGTGTGTTTAGGCCGGTGAACGTAAGGCAAGAGCATTGTTGGCATATACGATGCGTGTGTTTATTTTGCCTTTCTCTGAAGTGGCATTCTCGAAAGGCCCGGGGTGCAGCAATCACATGCTGCCGCCTCTCAGTGAACCACACAGCAACATGTAAACAACACACAAATGAGGGAGGCACATCATGCAGCACATAATGTAAACGGTATGGTGGAGGGGAAGGCTCCTCTTGGGAGAAGCCAATGCTGCGTCTGGCTCCGAGGCATGTGATTTGGGAAGCACTGGGAGAGGGGCATGAAGGGGATGGGGGTGAAGGAGATGCTTTTCCCTGTTCTCACAGCAGGATTCATGAGCAGGAGTGCAAGGTAAACTGTACTGGTATGGGGCATGTATTCATTAATCCTGCTTAGCATGTGACAGCACCATGGACAGCTCCCTACAGTCTGTTGCAGGGAGCAGAAGGCAAACTATGGTGCTTAACTACAACCTCATAAATAACCATGTCTAAGTCAAATCCTCTCTGATAGTCAAAACAAAATGCTTAAGCGTTCAGGTGGACTGCACATTTTACTGGGGCTTGCATTTGTATTTGCGACGCCCTGTGCACCCATTGCACTCCACTCATTACTCTGCACCTTTTTCTCAGATGCCCTCGCCGTGATCAGCAGCACAAATGTCTTCACAGCAAAACTGGGAAGGTTATTTTTTTGAAAGGCTGTTTGTGTTTGAACTAAGGGCATGTATCCTCTGTGCGCCTCCTGCCCACAACCCAGACATGGCATCAAAAGATTTCAGTAGGTCACTCTCGGCGCAAGGAAAGTTTTAAGGCATGCAGGGAAGGAGGATGGGAGGACACCCAGGAATGAACTGATAGTGCTGTCTGTGAGGAGCAGTGGCTGACATTTCCAAAGTTCAACAGCCACTCTCAGCTTGGTATTTGTGCACAGCCGGGCTCTACAAAGGCTACACGCTGTACCTACAAAATAGGAACCTCTTGCGTGTGATTACACACACATCCACCCACAAACCCACAGGTATTGCTGCAGCGCTGCTTTACTGTACATTAACACAACCTTGCAAAGGAACAATAATATGCACGCTTACCACACATTGTACAGCTGTATGTGTCCCTTTTCCTCTGTTTATGAATCTCCCCCGTGCTGATAGTTTATCCCACAGATCAATTACAAACTAGGAATGTCATGCTGCCGGCAGCCGCCGCCTGGAGAGGAAGTCTCCACTGAGCACACTGGGAATCACAGGAAATTGTTGAAAGCCTCATGCTGTCTCATTTTAATCCACGTGCAGCACTCCCAAAAACTCTCTCTAATGCTCTCACACCCACCTATGTTACGTTTCCCTAACTATCATGATGCAGTATGATAGCAGGACATTGTGTTGCCAGTTAGTGGCCATTCATTCTTCAACAGTTGCTCCCATAGCGTCCACACCCAAATGTTTTAATACAAACTGATTTTTGCCCCTTTTTCTTGCCCTACCTGCTTCTCACATTGAAATGACGTCACACATTCAAATAACATTCCTCCTATGAAGATTTAGTATAGTACATTAAGCATAATTTGGCATTGGTTTGGAGCTTTCTGTGCTATCACATGATCTTCGTCAGCAGTTGGACATCACCAAGTTCTTGTAATTGCTCAAATGTCAATTTCTCTGAGCACTTTATGGACTTTCTGTCTGTGTTGTCTTAAAAAATTGGATTTTGAAGTTTATTTTTGAGAAGAATGATTGAGAAATGAGGAATCGATTTGAGATAGTTTTGAGATATTTTTCTGCCAGTTGCTGTTTTCAAGGTCACAAATGACCTTTTAATGTCAAAATTATTAATATGTTTACCAGTGCAGTGTGGGTTCACAACATTCCTATTCAGAACGGTTCGATTGCTTGGCCTCCAGTCTTTCTGCTTGCAGCTTTCTCAAGAACCACTCATCCAAGCAACGTCACAGTGCTTCATTGGGTCCTGAGTAATACACCTGCCATGACATAGCTGTGTCCCCTAGCAATGCAAGAGTCTGTGTGTAATAAGTTAGTATGGCATACAGAACAAGAGCTGCAATGGCAGAGTGGTGCTGTTCCTGTAGGCTATTCACTTGCCTGTAGGCTATGTGTTCATGTCTGGTTGACTCCAGGGAGGTGAAGAAGAGTTTGGCTGTAATATGAGTGCATCCAGCATCCAGCAGCAAAAGTGAACTGCAGTCAATGAACCCATAAAGGCCGGCTGCAGAATTGACCGATGTGCTCGACTCTGTCCACGGAGCGCTGAGCACGGAGCACTGTTCTCCTGTTTTTTAAAAGCTTATCACTGAACCTGTTGTATTTTCATTTAACACTAAATTCGACACTGTACTTCCAGAAGTGTGAAGCAGATCAGAAGAATGGATTTCCAGATATGAAAAGAACACCGATACATGCAGATAGACAGACTGACATTACTGGCTATATATTTCAAAACAAGGACTCTTAGTGCTTTTCATGATGGTCTGTCGACAGTTTCACAGATAAGACTTTTATAACGGTGGCCTATGGTAAAAAACCATTTCTTTGTTGGTGAATTGTGGCTGGCCATGGGGATAAATTGGCAATTCCATTGACAAAACAATATGCAGCTCTGTTAACACATCCATGGACACATCATGGCCCCCGTTAAATGTACCTTCACCTCCGTTTACAGTCCTGCTTTTATTTCCAAAACATCACAGTGTACATCTGAAATAACACCTAAATTATTTGAAATAACACATTCTCTCCCGACATTAAGTATACCGCACGTGACTGCAGCTGCAGTTCAAATTGGCAGGTTGGGCAACTGAACGAGTGTGTTTGTGAGGCTGCTGAAAAACACACGCAGATATTAGCCAGGCATGGTGAGAGGGCGGTTTTACATAAGGCTGGCATGATTCTGTCATTAGCCTCTGAGCCAGCAAACTTACTATGATGTCAAGCCGGCTGAAGTTGGAGCAGATGGTAGGGAGACTATTAACCAGGACTGGAACAATGAGGTGAATGATTCGCACACTATCAAGTTACAGAGGAGGAGGAGCAGCTTTTTAAATCCCTCTGTTCTCTCCTGCTGTCAAACCCCACAGCTGTGTCATTATTATTATGATCTATTATTATTCTCAGAGCAGTTTGTAACCCTTGGTAACTCACAAGAATGGCGCCTGTGTTGACTCTAACTGATCTTGAGGGTGAATTATTACAGACACGTTATTGTTTTTAAATGGGTGCACAGACAGAGCTCAGACTGGGCAAACAGTAATCAGTCGTACCACGACCACCTCGGGCGACGTAACAGAAGACTCACACACACATGCACTCATCTGAAACTTGGGTAATTAAAAGACTACTGGCGCATTTTCAGATGAGAGTACAGTGCGTTTCGGGTGAAAGCATCACAGGCGTTGAAACTGAAGGATAGCTGCATCTGAGACCTCGGCCTTCAGTGAAGCTTTTAAGAGAACAGCAGGTCAAAACAGGAACAAACTCAAAAATCCGTAATGTTCCAGCAAAGCAGCAGACTGTCATTACACTGGGACCTTTTCACAGGCTAGCTTCACATTTTTAGGATATCCTGTATTGGCAGATGCACAGTTGCAGTTAAAATATATCTAAAAATGTGATTTTAACGTTGTATTTCATTTGCCAGTGACTCTAAATTAACAGGGATATTGTGAGCTGCTCGGACTTTTATTTCCTCATGGACAATTACATTCTTTCCTGCTGTCTCTCTGTAAGTCAATTAGTTATTCACAGATGTGCACATAAGAATGACAGGTAATTTCTGCAGCACAACATCATATCAAATTGTCACCCTGGTTAGTACATAGATAAGCTACAGTCACTGGGATGTTATTCAATGTGCCACAAGTGTAAATACTCACAGACGCTGCCACCAAAAGGTATTTACCCAGCTAAGAAGGTTTTGTAACTATTAATTTATCTGGTTATTTTGAAGCTGGTAAACATTTGGAGAGTTTTTAATCCTACAAAACTTTACAAATAAATCACGTTATTTAATCTCACAATCATGTTTCACATGATGATTTATATGCTGGGGCCCCAACTAGCATTCATTTGGGACATTCATTTCATTATCAGAATATTCTCATATTATTTCTTTTCTGATGGATCTTTATAGAACATTATTAAGAATATCTTTGGTAATTCAATATTTAAAACATTATGAACAAAGATACATTTTAAATAAAATAATTGATGATATGATATATTTCGCCATGATGTTTGTTTTTTATGATAATCCTGCAATATAGGTGTACATTGTGACACCCATACTCACAATTGAACGCTTATCTGCTAAACAAATGTTGACACAACATGGCTTTAATACACTGTTAGCAAAACAAGCCTAAGGAAAATAAGGCTTCGGTTGCCAGCAATGTTAGTTTACATTAACATTAGATAAGTATTTCCTTGCCCCTCTCTGTGGATTAATATGCTACCAGTCATTTGGTAAAAACTGAAAAATTCAAGTCCATAACTGTGTCGTTTTTTGAAGTTCACAAATAAATGTGCCATTACAAGACTTGGCAAGATTTGGTGTGAAAATATCCCCCGCTGACTGAATGTGTACAGCACAAGAGCATGATTAAGTGTTTTCATGAGAGTGTGTTTCTTTCTATGTGCAAATCTTTGTGTGTTGTTTCTGCCTTCACGCATGCGTGGGTGTGGAACAAATCCATGTAATCTGAGTGATTGACATACTCCCCCCGGCTGCGAGTTGGTCACAGCGCCTGATGGAAATGAGATTTAAGATCCACCCATTCTTTTATTTCTGCCCAGCGTCTCTGTGAGTCTTACAGACTTCCACGCAGACTGACTATGTCTCCGACTCAAGCTAAAGATGAGCATGGGGTGGAGGACAGTATCATTTCAAAGGTGAAGTTAGAGAGAGTCGCACATATTCAGTAATTCAAATGGTATTTCTCATTTTGTTTGGGTGCGTTGACTCCCTGGAGGTTTGTCATTGTGGCGTGGTTGCTAGGCAACCAGCAGGAGACTCAACAAAGAGTCGTTTTTACAGTTCACTTGTTGTACAAATTAATCATATAAGATTCAATGGGCGTGAGCTTTGTTACCTTTGAAGGACAGAGCCAGGCAAGTCAAGTGTCTATGCTAAGCTAACCGTCTGTGGCTTCATATTTTGTATATAGACATGAGTCTGGTAGCGATCTTCTCAATCTTGTAAAAAACAAACAAGTGATTTTCCTGAAAGTGTAAAACTATTGCTTTAAAGACCAACTTACAGCAGATGGAAAACTTGTTTTTGATCATATTACGCATTTTAAAAACTAACATTGCTGCAGTGATGTCATGATGTGTCAGTACGCTGTGACATCCGGGAGCGGTGTGTTAGAAGCTTTTAACCAGAGAGGGTAGTGAAACACTTTACAGACTGGATTTAAGAGATTCTTTCAAGTGACGAGCAGCCCATTATACTACATTACATTCATTTGGCAGATGCTTACGTCTAAAGTGACATACGATAACTGACTGAATGCGCTTATTCAGTGCACTTACAATAAGCGCATTCATGCTAAAAAAGGATATAAACAGAAAACCACATCATGCCTTTTAAAAACGAATAAGAAAAGAAGCTCTTCATTAGAAAATACATTCAGCAACAAAATCTCAGAACAGAAGCGAACCCCGAAGAAGAGACGGCGTTTGGCTGTCTTTACTGCATGGCCAGATGAATGAATGAATAAATGAATGAATGAGTGAGACTGAGCGAGACACCAAGAATGGTGATTGGATTTAGAGAGACTATAAATTGACGTGTGCTACACAGGGGCATGAATTTGATTTGCATCAACCCTTGGTGCGTGTTTAGCTGATTTCACAGTATTTGGGATAATTTGGCTTCACAGAGCTGGCACTCAGATTCAGACAGAGGAATACTTTCCGAGCCAGAGGAGAGGAAAACAAACCTTGCACAGAAAACACTCTGCAGATGCTGTCCAAATTCAGCACAGATGCACAGCGGACACAGTGAGATTGACAGATACGCAGACAGAGGGGCAGATGAATGAACAGACAGGCAGAAAAAAAAGAAACAATAAAACCATGCGCATGCAAACATGATTATAAACGAACAGACACACACATGCACGTCAATGTCATTTCTGTCTTTTCCGTCTCATCCGTTTCTCCTAGAACTCACTGAATAGCCTCCTTGTCTTTCACATGCCGCTGCTCGGAGCAGAGTTGGTTTGTGTGTTTCTCTGTGTGTGACAGCCACCACCATGTTTTATTTGTAGAATAAGAAACAATCTGGAGTGCTTTTTGAATAAGTCATAGTCGGAGTGTGTTTGATGTTTCATAACGCACTCTGATCTTCAGCACAACCCAATGTTCTCTTAGTGCTCCATTTTCAAGGCAGGGTGAGGTCTGGCACAAGAAGCGATACAGCATGTTGGTGTTTTCCTCACCCTGAAGTGCACTTTGCTCATTTGTTTGATTTTGTTTGCCCTTTGCAGGTGGGAGGAGAAGCAGAGCGAGTTGGGATTTGTAAACCAAGCGAATTAAGGTGTTGGGATTTTGGTAAAAATGGGTTATCTGAAGTATCTATTTGGTTTTCATTAAAATATCACTAATATCAACAATAATCACTAACTTCACTAACTAAATTTTCATAACACATCTCACATGTTCCACATCAGAGAATACTATAATATCTCATTTGAGTTTGGCAACAAAACACATCACCAATGTGCAGAAAGACAGGTTGGGGTTGCTGTGATTTAACATGAACCACAAAATGCCAGGTTGATGCAAAATAAGCACGTCATCCCACTTAAACTCAATACTCTCTGCAAACCAAGAAATGCAGGGGTTGTTGAGAATCTGTGGATACATGCAAGGGTGCAAATTGATTTCAAAAAAGGGAAAGACTAAAATGGGGGAATCTCAAATTGAGAATCTCAATGCTTTTCTCATATTTCACTTGCAGAACTTAAGATGATAATCATCCTGAGCTGTGCTCGTCTAACCTGTAACCCTACTGAACATGACATGCTGTGATTCATCCAATAAGAACAGGACTGGTGGACCTACAACTCGTTATTTATAGCACCACAGATAATTTTCAATTTGCAACTTCAATCACAACATATAAGAAAGTTTGAATAAAGTAAAAATAAATTATTTTTCAAATAAGAAAACAAATACCGTGGAGCCATCATCTCAGAAAAATTCATTAACTTATGTAGAAATACTATCCTTCTCACATTCACCTATAACTTTCACATTTGAAGTTAAGAAATTTCAAAAATAATTGGCTCTGGATTAAATATTGTCAATATAGTTTTTCCATAAATGTGTTTGTCAAACTACAAAAAAAGCTTAAAAACACAATAAATCACCATCTGAATAAAAACAGCAACAACAAATAAATAGAAATATCCAGACTTTTAAATGCACCCATGTTGAACTTATGCTAATTAGCTTCACCAGAGTTTTTTGTAAGTGTAAAGTGTGTGCTGGAGTTTTCTCTTCTCTGAGATTTTGGGGCCATGATGATTGGCTTCCACATTGGTTGTGATGTCACAAAATCGTGCCCATATGTGCAATTCTCAAACTCACAGAGCAGCAGATGAATGGGAAAACAGCTTTCTAGTGTCAAACCCTTACCCTTACCATGCTGTGCATCAATCTGTAAAAGGTCAGATAATTACAGAGGAAATCACGAGAGACACGGATGATTTAACTTCATTTGAGAGTAACGGGATTCATCACTTGATTGTCATTGTTTTGCAAACATTAAACCAACTATGTCTTCACTTGTATTTGGGAAAAACAGGAAACAGTTGTTGAATTCCTATTTAACCAAACTGAACATTATGATTCATTATGTAGTTACTAAGAAACTTTCATTCTTAATATCTAAAATTAAACTACCCAAATTTTATTTTGTGGGTTGCTAAGTGGCATGGTCCTTCAGATGGCAGTGTGAGTGTGTTGGTGATATTTTCCAAGTTGGCTCAAACAAACAAAAACAATGTAGACATTCTGATGGTAATGTGGCATATATGTTGGTATCATGTATGAATATGTACGAGTTGGATAATGTTGCATTATTGATTATTATTGACTTTTCAACAGTAAACCTGAAAATGAGAGACAGCCTCCTCATTCAGTCTAAGGCCAGAAACACTGGATATGAAAAGTCCACACACCCTTATAAAATGGCAGGTTTTTGAAACATGGATACAGTAATAGGAAAAATAGAAATGTCAACCTTGTTGCAACACTAATGTGATCTTAAAACTAAATAAAATCCAGAGGGGAAAAAACAAATCATTAATTATTAGGAACAGTTAGATTAAAAAAAAACAAAACAAAACTAGAACAACCTGATTGTACAAGTTACACACCCTTCATATTGGGCGCTCTATCTGCGTTTAAATTCAAATTTAACCAATCAAAATCATGTCTGTAAATGAAAACCATAGACCTGATTCTGATTTTAACAAAACTTAAAGTTAAAGTCAGCTGTCAGGTGTTGCATCCTACTGGGAGAGCCATGGAGTTACCAAAGATCAAAGACCATCTTTGGATGAACCAAGGAGCGCTGTCAAAACCTTCATCAAGTGGAGAACATGTGAAACCCCATGGACATTGTAAAGATCAGGATGACCTGCCAAAGATGATGAGAGGATGTGGAGAAACTCTATTAGGGAGGCTACCAAGAGGCCAACATCAACACCAAAGGAACTGTAGGACTATCTGGCAGCTGCTGGTCAATTTGTATATGGAGCTACCATCACTGGGCGGTGGGGCAGAGTGATGGAGGTGAGGGTCAAAACAGGGGATCCTTCCACAGTTTGAAGAAACTTGAGCTTTTTTGCAAAAACTTGCTGCTGTGATAAAGGTGCTTTAATAGTTAGGTGGACTTATGCAAGCAAGGTGCGGTAGTTTATTGTATTTAAATGATTCCTATTAATTAACTATTTAGTTTTTTTGTCGTTGGATTTTTGTTTGCTGTAAGATCAAATTTAAGTACGAACAAGGGTGGCCTTTACATCGCTATTAGTTCAGCTTTTACATTAAAAAACCCTGCAGTCTCACAAGGGTGTGTAGACTTTTTAAATCCACTGTAGCCCTTCATCTGAAGTGAAAAAATCACCAGAAGTGGATTTAATGTACAAAGCTTTCACAGAGCATTATTCTACAGCCCTGGTTTCAACTGAAACTTTCATTTCAGAGTTTGGGTATTTTAAGCATTAATTAAAATGGTCAGGCAGAAAGTGCCTGTGTGTGCATATGTACTGTATTTGTGTGTCGGTGAGAGAGAGAGAGAGAGAGAGAGAGAGAGAGAGAGAGAGAGGGAAAGAGATCGTGTTTGTGAAGATTTCCTGTGGATATCGCTGCAGGAGAATCTGAAGTCCTGTCAGTCATGATTCTTCCCCCACAAGGTGTGAAACAAGCATAAAAAACGGTGCACATGGTACCGTGTAATCCTTTTTCTGCACACGGGAAGGATAAGAAAGCGAACAAGACAAGCAATAAATAGACATGTGTGGCTTTGAACAACGAAATTATGATATATTTCAAAGTATGTTTAGATTGAGTGGCGCTGTGTGGTATGTTTGAGATTGCTCTCAGCTAACTGCTGTGCATGTGTGTGTCTCAGTGTGTATTTGCTTAATGTAGCAGAGGGAGGTGCATCCATCTGTGTGGTTAAAAATGGATGGATCACTATGGAAAGTAGCAGTGAAGAAAGTCTCTAGTGCATGTTACATATCATAATACATGTTCTGTATGCTCTCTCATGTAAACTACGGCCTTGGATTCACCCCATGATCAGAGTGACATACTTTCACAATATACACGCACTCCAGTCAAGGGCAAGGGAGTGAGATGCATTGAGAGGAGGCAGAGGGAGCTGGAAAAAAAGGAGCATTGAGAATGGACGACAGATGACAGCAAGTCAGCATCAACAACATCCCCTATAGATTCCTTGAAATTCTCAAATCCAATCCCCCGTCGCCAAAAATATCTGATCCCGCTTCTTCATCCGGACTCATCTCTCAATGTAAGAGGGGCCATCTACAGAGACCCGCAACAGGGCAGGTGTGTTTACTGTTATCTGGTTGTATCAGGAGTGGGGTGTTGAGCTCAGAAAAGTCCAAATCTGTCTGTCAACATTCCTCTTCTTTAGCTGCCTACTGGTTACCATGACAACGCCTACTGTGCTGGATAGGAGCAGCTCTGCAGGCTCTGTCAGGACAGAAAATACAGAAAGGACAGGTACTGTGCCACATTAGGACCTCTGTGGATCTGTGCTGATGGTAAAGCAGCAATCAAAGCGGGTTGTAATTGGATGAGAGTCAAAACAAAACCCTGGTGACCAAAACCTGAAAATACATGTTTTATATAACGTTTTCAAACAGCGATACCAGCAAATTCTTGTGCGTGAAGTTGCGGCTTCACAACACAGTAGTGAGCTGTGGAACGGCGATGATTGGCTGAAATGAATACTTTTTGCTCTGCATTGCGGAGAAGTGCAGGTCGGTGTGAGGTGTGGGGGAAGGATTGGAGGGGTGAAGAGTACAGTGAAGGAGGTGATCGAGGATTTGGGCAGAATAAGTGGAGGAATGACTAAGGGCAAGGAGAACACAAAAGATCTGGGGCCCACCTCCTCCACAACCTCAGCCTCTCCTCTGTTCTAATATCGTCTCCTCTCCAGAGACAAGCCCTTAATTACCATTACAAGCCTGAGAGCTTTTAACAGAGGAGAATCCAGCTTCTTTTCCTCTCTGTCGCTCCTTCTCCCCGTTTGTTCCGTGGCCCCTGATGATCCATCAGGGAAATGTCAGCCTTTAATTACCGGTAAAAATTACGGCCTTTGCGAACAGGTAGTTGGTGCCCTCACTTTCATCTCCCCTTTCGTCTGCTAATCGTCCCTTTTTGATGACATAATAGGTGCTCCGTCCACGGCAGTGGAAGACAGAGGCCCATTATACCCCGAGAGGCACTGTGGGGGATTTGTGCGATGATGTGATGATGAACTAAATAAACACTGTGTCTTTCTAGCAATTTCACACTAACTGAGGGTTGATATAGCAATCAACAAGTGCAGGTGCCCCACCTCTTCCTCTAACGCCAGCCTGGATTATATCTCATTATTGTCTGACACTGTGCAACATGGAGCTCATGCATGTTGTGAACCCTCACATTTTGAACCTTTCTGCACCCTGGCAAACTGTAATTTAGACATTTAGTAATTAGTGTGTCTTGTTCTCTTGCAAAGTGTCTTTGTCACTCAGGTCTTATCATCATGCAGGCCTCCACATTCTCCCTTTCTTTTATGCCACAGGGTTTAGGGACTACTTTTCCCACTGCTGTGGGTTCATGTGAAATCTCCTTTTATGGTCAAAATGAGACCAGAGAGAATGTAATTCTCGTTCAGCGACACTGGGAGTCATCACTCTAAAAAACCTGCCTTTCAAGTGTGCTGAGAAGGTCTGAGGTCTTTGGAAAAATTTGCCGCTGACCAAGAGAATATTTTGCAAATGAAAATTTATGTCAATACCTGTGATGATGAAAATGAAAGATAAAAGTAATGAAGAGGCAAATAATAGTGTGAACATTGCAGCTAAAAGACAAGTGCAGACATGCAGAGCATAAGAGAGAGGGAGCTGTAATTGGCTCCTGTCCAGGGGGCTGGAGGCCAATTAAATGGTGTGATTTGAACACTTGACGAGGAACATCACTTTAACGAACGACCCATGAGAGGCCTGACCGCAGGCGCTGACCCACTGACCAGAATACCAACCAAGGCCAGACTAACTCAATCAAAACCAGAGCTCACTTACCAAGATTAGGTCACACCAACCCAGACAATCCACTATTAACCCGCAGTCTCACAGTGGACTCATTCACACAGTTGCGTCATTTTACGTCTGTCAACAGAAAGGCCCTCTGTTCCCTCATCACACCATATTTACAAAATGAAGAGAGGCACAATGATGCCAAAGAGGAGAGCAGGTCAGGATTTGTGAATGGCATTTTAAGTGGACTAACGTCAGAATATGATTATCACAGTAATGTATACTTTCTTAAAAACTCAAAATACCACTTTATAAAGACAATATATCAACGATCGTTACTGATGGGCAAATGTAATGAATTAGTGCAAACTGATGATACAACACCAATACAATTTGCCAATAGAGTAGTTAGAAGTCAGATCAGAGAGCATCTGTCACTCTGTAGGTGACATAGTTTGGAGTTTAGGAGAGTGGGCTTGTGACGGATGAATCAGTTGGATAAATGCCAAGCTGGATTGAAACTCCAGTCAGGCAAAGTGAATGACGAGTCCCCTCTCCTTAGTAACCCCTGCTGAGGTGTTAATGAGACAGGATCGGTACCTAAACAACACCTGCTGTGAACGCAAATACGAAGCAATGCAGGAAGTAATATGAAGTATTTAACACTGCTTTTCAGAAGACTTTGAAACTTAAAAACAGATCTGAGGACATGAAATGAATAAATGGCTACATAGTGAATGAAGCAGCAATGTCTTCTTAAAAGCAATGAGAGACAAATATGTTCAGGCTTCAAATGAAAGCACTCCACCTCGTTTGGATTTCCTGCTGGGAACAATGAACAGACCAGTGCTGACCTACCTCAGAGGTCCACAGGGTTCATATTCTGTCAACACCAGTTATTTTCAGTGCAACATTCTGTTGCTAGTGGCAACTGCTACTGGCGCAGTTCCATAGAAGTTTAACTGGCATTAATATATCATCAACCACAGTATCACCAAACAATTTTGACTTCGATGGCTTTGTTGGACCATCATCTATAGATACTTCATATACTGTAGCTATTCTCTGATTGTTGTTCTGTAATTTGATATGTCAAATGAGTTTTTCCTGCGGTCAATTTAGACCAATCATAGCTGTCTGAGAATAGTGCCTTCCTAACAGAGGTGTGAAATGGAAGGAGCTGTGAGTATTTTTCCCGACTCTGAGCCTCCACTTTCATATTTCTGTTAATGTTATCCTCAATGTTCCTCTAACTAACAAACAAGCAAGGGATAATGGGTCACACTTATATATATATATAAAAAAAATAAAGAGCATACAGTTGGAGTAGTTACTAAGGACCAAATGAGGAACAAGTAAGAAACTAACTGCTAGTTTGAATCAGAACAGCTAAACAATACTGGCGAACAGATACAGCTAACAAATGGACAGGTAATAATGAGGTAATGATGGACAACTCAGCTACCACTGTGTATTTTGTAGCAGTAGCTGATTTGCCAATATTCTTCAGCTAATCAGTGCCTGCTCATTAATATAGGATTCTTCAGTCTATTGTCACTCACTCTTCATTATGTACTATAAATTGGTCAATCAGGAATTATTAGGAAAATATCAGTTAGCATTATAGCATAGGTTTCTATACAATTGCTAAAATGTTTTTAACCTCCATGCTCCTAGTTGCTCTAGCCTGCTACATAGCTACTGTACAGCTCTGGCAAACAATCATGGTTGGTTTATGTAAAAACCTTCGCTAGCACAGCACCATTGTGGGAATATCACACCACAACCGTTGATACTGATATACTGTCGTCTGATTGACACAAGATTTAAAAACTCTGTATCCTTTGAAATACAGAGATTCATCTGGTGGTGACTGGCTTAATCAGGATTGTGTGAACTCTTTTAATGATGGCTGGAATGTAAAGGAACTATTCATGTGAAAGTCTGCACAACAAGTTGTTCCTGATTTGTTCCTCATTTGATGATGCCTGTGAACATCAGCTGCTGTTGCTATGGAGATGAAGACAGAATAGCCCAAAATGCCAGCAATGAGTTTTCCAACAGGTGTAAAATGAACTTCTATCCACCATTACTGGCAAGTATAACAGACTTTAAGGCTCTGTGGGTGTTTGATGTGTACGGGGAGTTGTAGTTACATTACTCCTGTCCTTATTTGTAAACATATTTGTAACTTTAATGTTTTATAAAAGAACTAGATGTTTTGTTATGCAGTGGCTCATCTTCTGTACAGATTATTCAACCACATGAATTTAATGTCCATCAGTGGAGGTGCTCCGGCTATTGGTCACAGTACTGTAACTTCCAGAACAAGAGGCAAAAGTAATATAGTCTCTATATTACTTTACATTACTCACTCCACTGGCCACCATATCATTATTCAATGAATTTTTACACTTTGCTATTGGTCTCGAACATCTAATATTGTGTGTGTTAATGCTGATCGGGTGCTATGTATAAATAAGTCTGCATACAAATTAACTAATTACTTTCAGAGTCTTTCCTACGGGAAAATAAAAAGAAGTTCCCAGGAATGCTATACTGACTGTGAAGCATGGTGGTGGTAGCATCATGCTTTAGTACTGCATCTCCTTAGCTGAGTCATGGGTTCTTGTCGAGATAAAAGAGATAATGAAGTCTCTTCAAATATCAACGGTCAATATATTTTGGCCCAAAACCTGTTGGACTCTCCCAGAAACTGAAGATAACTTTTCCATTCCAACACTGCAGTGACCCAAAGCAACAAACCCAAACAGGAGATCCTCTCAAAAATTGAAGGAACTTGGATTTTTGCGAAAAGGACTGAGATAAAATTCCAAAGTCTAGAGGTGCAAAGTTAATAGACTCATTCACACAAAGACTTGCTGCTGTAAAAAATGCAAAGGGTGCTTTCACAAAGTATTAGCTGTGTGGGGGTGTGCAGACTTATGCAGTCAAGGCGTTTCAGGTTTTTTATTTAAAATCTTCCTAACATTTAACATTTTGTTTGATTTTTGTTTGTAAGAAAATGACAAGTCTGACACTTAAATTGTTTCTATTTCTGTCTGTACATTTCAAAAACCTGTAATTTAATAGGGGTGTGTAAACTTTATATATCCACTGTAACTCTACGTATTAATGCATGGTCAGCTGACAAGGATCCCTGCACCTTGCTTGTTAACATACTTTACAAAAAGCATGCACACTGAACACAATAAGATTTAATGACAATAATCACACATCTGAACTTTGTCATCGCTGGAGTTTGTGTTTCTCATGGCAACCCTACACTCCAAATCAATGGAGAAACATTCAGACAGAAATACGGAGCATCCAAAACTCTTTGGACTACAAGAGATTCATTTCTAATTTAAAAACATGAAGACACATTACTCTAATTTGCAGCTTAATAGCGTCAAGACTTGTTCACGCCATTCGTACCTAAATGTTCTAATTTTATGCACAAATTGTGATTTTTTTTTTTGCATACCCTCTGGAGCTTTACACATACCCCTTTCTTTACGCTCATACACTGTCTTGAGAATAGCAGATCTAAGGAATTAATTTACTATTTCCCTTTCATCTCCTTTCTCCATGCAAGCGATCACATATTTTCACGTCCTGGAGACAGAGACCCTCTGTATCTCTTCTTTATCCTCAAGATACGTCGCCCCTCCACTTTGCAGCTAACCTTTTTGCGGGTGTTCATCTCGCTATTTCCTCCATCCAAAGCTTTGGCTTATCTTCTGAACCCCCCCCCAACTTCCCCCCTGCCCCATCCTATTTCTTTTCTCATCACCTGCTGTCGTTTTTTTTTTCTGTTTCACAGCACATCCCTCCACACACACACACACACCCCCTCTCAGCTATCCTCCTTTCTATAACACAAAGGAGTGCCCACTCCTCTTCACCTCCCACACCTCTGCCTCTTATCGCACCTCTAGCACTCTGTCCTCGCTCCCACTCTCTGGTTTTGGAACCTGACCCTCAAATCTCAACACAGCAAATCACCTACTTTTAACCCAGGGCTGGACAGACACACAGGCCTCACCACCTCGCCCCTCCTGTCTTCTCTTTCATCTCTTTCCCTCCCCGTTTCAATTTCTTCTTGCTCCCCTGCATCAAACCCAACCCTTCCACATCTACAACGAGCATGTCCGGTAAATTCAGGACTTTTGAGTGGGAGTGTAGATCGAGCTCAAGCCGCAGGAGGCCTATGTGTTGATAAATCTAAATCAAGGCTGACAAATGACATGTGCCAAATGGGCTGGAGACACTGGGACAGGGGCACTGGGGAAAACAGAAATGTTTACACACTAACACAAGCTGATGATGTCCCCTGATACTTGCCAAGCGCTGGGATAATTTCACTCTGACAAAATACCTGTGGGAACTGTGCGGAGCTGCTTCTTAGGATGAGTTTCAGCCAATCAGAGAGGCGACAAGGGAGCGTGCTAGGACGTTAATTACTGCAATGATTTCCTGTGAGAGGCAGGCGGTGTTTGATTTGTGTGTGTATTTGCATGTGTGCATGTGTGCATGTGTGCGTATGTGTGTGTCTACCTACAGAATATATATGCTCTATCATACCAAGGGGGAGAGCTCAGCATCAATCAGTGCCTTCTTGTCTCCAAAAGAGATTAAATAAACTGCACTGCGCTAATCCATAAAATGATGACTCATCACCCAATTTTCCTCAGTTTATGTCACTTTGACCATAGCTATAAGTTCTGCTGCCCTGTCACTGAAATGACATCACATGTTTTCTGGCATGAATAAACGCCCTCTTGATGATCCAAACTATGCATCCCTGCCAGAACCCGATTCTGAAGACATCCAAATGCAATATCCACGTTTCACTTGTTTCCTTTTGTCCCCGAGGATCATAACTTTAGAACAATACAACTGGGATCTGGTTTCTATAGTAACACAACAGTTCACTTTGCCTGCCTGACTTATCCACGAGCAGAGAGAACAACGGTTGACTTTCAACTGTCAGCAAGATATGGAGTTTGCGTGCATGAAGGAGTGCATGCACACGTGCAGCATGTGTGATTGTACATGTAACCAGATTTTTAAGTCAGCTAAGCAGTATATTGAATGTCCCCACACTGTTTCTGAACGAGGTTGTACAATGTGTAAAGCATACAAAAACAGTACTTTTACTGTTGTTAACGGTAGCTTGATGTCATATCCTGTACTCAGCTTTCATCTGTGGCTCTGAGTCAGACATGTCTGGTTTATAAGGTCTCTTTTGCTTTTAGCCCAAAACTGTCATGAATGATATTAATTTACACTGAATCAGTTCTTCAAGGTTTCTCACCTTGAGAGTAATTAATATATTGTTTATCATACAATGGTTGTGGCAAATAAAGCCTAATTTGTACATTTTTTCTTATAAAAACAGATAAATTGTACTTGATCGTATTTTAACTGTCAATTTCTGTTTTTTATTAATGTTTCTTGAATTTTGCAGTACTTACTTTTTTGAATTTTTCACTCACTGTGATAGTTGCTCTCCGCCACCATTGCTTGCTTTTAATTGAATTGAATGCTTTTAAAGCTCTGTTTGTGTTTTCACTCCCTTTAATAATTACTGGTAGACTCCATGCACAACTTAGTAAGTCAAGCAGGTGCTATATGTATTGTGAATCTTGTGAAGCTGAAAATTACAACTCAATTTCAAATGTCTACTTGTTTTTCATTGTCTCAATTAAATATTTATATTGATGTATATTGATGTATTTTAAGATAATCCACCATTGTGCCCTCTGTGTGTAATTTCAGAGAACCTAAATGCACAATGCTGCACACACACACACTTGTTTACTTATCACAAGGCACATCTTGATGAATAAGGACCACTCCGCCGCTAAACTATACAGTAGCCTACATTCATCTCTGGTCCGCTGAGCTCAGATAAAGTGTGAGTGATTATTCTCTGTGTGACAACAGAAGCTGCGCCTTATGGTGGACTCTAATTGATTCCATAAAGAGACAGGTATTACCAGTGAGGCAGCGTGGTAATTCATTTCAGAGACAAGTGGCTCTGAGATACACTCAGAAATCTATGCAGCCAGCAATCATGGGTGTGTGCGCCAAAACGTGCATATGCAATATATGCTCGGGTCACATTTGAGCAATTATCTCCTCAACAAATTTGTCTCCAAGTGCGGCAGGGTGATCCTCTACACACAAAAAAATGATCAACGTGATGTGACTGTCGCTGACTCTCTCATAATATCTTTGTAAGAAAAGAAGATGAAGTGCCATTTGAATGTGTGGGTGCATCCTTGTGTCGTTGCATGCACGTGCTTTTAAATGCATGTGCGTCAGTAGGTTGGGATTATAGAAAGTCTGATATTCAGCAGTGTTAAATGACCTTCAGGGACGGATGAATCAGCCTCTAAAGAAAATCCGATAGAAACTTGCTTCAACATTCGCCTAAAAATTGTTTCTTAAGTTCCCTGTCAAGCAAAACTCCTCTATTCTCACCTACCTCTGTTCTACCAAGGTGTAATCAGCAATAAACAATCTTTCCAAGCACAGAGATCAGTTTGAGTAGGTGTTTGTATTTGTATAAGGACTTTAAGCAGGCAAACACTGGAAAACCTCTTTAAATAAAACCTGCCTTACAATTATTTTCTACAGAAAGACAGATAATGGAGTCAGGGCTATTTAATGTAATTTACTACAAGTGAAGATCTCCACCAATGTCCAGCCTAGAGAGCAAATAGCCAATAATACAAAAAAGAAAATGTAAACTTAGATTTCCACCAGGCGGTCCATGTATACATGGTTCCACCAAAGCTCACTGCAAACATACTGAGCAGACCAATAATTAAAGTTGTTAATTGTAGAATTTGAGCAATGACTCTACAGTAAGTATGACCTGAGAGGTTTGGGAGGAGAAAGGCAACTAGGCAACTCATATTTCATTCAAATTAAAATGCCCTGTATGCTGATAAATATTACATACATACAGACTAAATGATCAATCACTGGCTATACTGAAACAGGTCGACAGAAAAAACTGCAGCTGGACAAAGAAAAAAGAAAAGATTTTATGTGAAGTGGAAACAAAATCGGCCATGTTTGTGGCCCAGTTCTCAAAATATTAAATAATTAGAAATACACCACAGCAAAAACAATGACAGTATAAATGAGATAAATGAGATCTTTCATATAGAAATATATTTAACTTCCACTGTCTGGAAGATTATATCATAGCTGTGGACAAACCATCACTCAATAGCCTGAAAACCTACACTTTCTGGCAGCAGGTCACCCAAACTTCTCCAAACACACTCGCGCTGCCTGTCTTCCCTCATAGTCAGTGGGCACTCAAACAGACTGAAAACGATGAAACCTGTTGACCCCAAATCAAAACTCAAATAATGTGTGACAAGTTGGGGGGGCAGAGGTTTTGTTTTGGGATCAAGTAGAAACAGAATGGCTGCTACTAAATTGCTGCTCTAGCTGCTCAAGAAAATCAGATACGTTTAAAAAATAAGATAGATTTCTTAAATACTGTAGACAAACAGTGAAATCAAGCTCCTTTACGTAAAAATACCTAGAGAGAGAGAGTAATTTGTGTGCTACATCTTGAGTCGGTCCTTAACAGACATAACATAATAAAATTGAACCCAGGACCTCACTCAGAATCTGCAGATCACCCAGACCAAATGAGAATTATTAAACTGTTTCTTCACCTAACAGATTTCAGAGAGCTTGTGGGTAACACTTTGTTATGCATCTGTAATTTCCTAATACATTTCCTGGGAGTTTATTAAAAAGAACTATATAACTTGGTATTAATTAAAGGGAAAGCAGAGACAGTTTTGAGACAGCTCTTTGAGTTTTGTTATTTCTGTTTCCAGGAAAACTGACTCCAGAAAAGTCACACTGAACGTTTGACACGTGACCACTGCAATGCAGATCTACGTCAGCTCGATGGATGGCCTACAGTGCCTACAGTATTCACGGGCACATAAACACAAATCAAAGGGAAGATAGCTGAAAAATGAAGACAGAGCCACAAAGGAAAGGTTAGATTAGCAGTCGGAAACTGGCAACTCATGAGCAGGCTGCATATGACAAGGGTCTACTGAATTCATTATCAAACCATGCCACATTCATTCTGTATGAAAGGTTAATGGTCAAAAGGTTAATCTTTGGCTGTTACCATCACCATCAAGACTTTATGTCACAATAGCTGCAGTCAAGTCGGACAGTTTTCAGCACCTTTCACAGAAAACAGGCTGCAGGAAGTCACAGAGGTGTTTACATCCTGTCAGATCCGTCAGCACAATAGATGTATACTGAGATTTATAATGGTCTTTATGATACACCTTGACCTGCAGACCACAGCACTGTCATTTTAATATCATAGGACCTTAAACCAAAGAAACAGAGAAACTGTTGACATCATCAGTTTATTGACATCATCAGTTTATTGTAGTCAAAGATAAGAAGATACTTCAATCCTGTAACAGCCGAGGCTCTCAGTCCCTTCACTACAGGTATATATCAGGAATTTCTCTGGCCGATCAGCACTGCAGGCCTGATTATAATCATATATGTAGAAGGGTGTGTATGTGTGTGTGTGTGTGTGTGTGTGTGTGTGTGTGTAGCATGTCTGTGCTTTCCGTATTTTCAAGTGCTTTATAAATGAACTTTATAATCACTATTACTGCTAATAATAATAATAATAATAATAATAGTTCAGGATATGTTTGTTGACAAATGAATCCTTCACGCACAACATAGGAATAATGATTTCCAATCTAAACTATTGAAATTAGATGAAAAATTTTTGGTGTGACATCCAAACTCAGAGCCAATTCATTTGTGCACTTGGTTCGACTTGGTTCCTACCAGTCCAGTAGCACACTATGTTCCCCACTTCCATAAACCTTTTAATTGGCGTGCCTGAACACAATGCTAAAACACAAAATCATACAAATTGTTCTAATAACCATATTTTTTTACATTTCCATTTAAACTCTCTTTTGTTTACCCGCATGCAGACGAATCCAACAGATTCAACAGAAGTAGGTCACCAGAAACCAGGAAAACAAGGGTTTTGACCAATTGCAGAAACCAATTACAGGAAACAGTTCAAATAATTTAATAATACAAATTCAAAGGCTAGTGGGTGGCTGTAAAGGGCAGGGTCCCAACAGGCAACATTATCCAACAAGGGATGGGCAAAAATCAAGGTCTAAAACAAGGCAGTGTCACAGGAAATAAAACCATCAAGTCCAATAAATCCAAAGATACACAAGGAAACACTGGAAAACAGGCTGGACACTAGACACTATGTACATAGATGAATTGGCACAGAGCAAAGGGCACACACAATATATACTCTAGGGAGAAAAGGCTAAGGGGACACAGGTGAAACAAATGACCAAATGAAATACTGGTGACAATGAAAATAGGCAGGAAGTCGAGTGAACCGAAACAGGGTGAAAGTAGATACTCACAAAATAAAACAGGAACTAACCAAACAAAACTCAAAAACCATGACACACTGGAAGAAGGAGACAATGAGAAGAGAGAGGAAAGATACAAAACAATGGGCCCATGAGATTTAAATAAGAGCTGAGTGAGTTAAAATACCAGTAAATAAAATCTATTTCCATCCCCCGTTCGGGGGTAGCAGGGCAGGATCCACCCAACTGGATCAACTCAGATTGGGAGAAGGTTTAGGAGCATTCCCATTCAGACTGTTCACACACAGACCACAGACCAGTGATGCCCGACCGTTTTTGTCTTGTGAGTTGTTGTAGCTAAGCTATGACTAAACTAGCTGTGGCGTTTACTCCTCTGATTGTTCAATAGTTTTTAGAGTTACAGTTTTCCAGGGCTATTGTTTAGTTGACAGACCCTGATCCAGACAAGTCCAGCTCTCAAATGTGAGCAAAGCAGCTAATTAGCTATATGTTCTCATATCCAACAGGAATGATGGCCAGAGCTATTAAACCCTGGCTGAAAAGAATACAATTTTCCCTTAATAGCTTTGTGTGGGCCAGTGGTTCAGTGTTTTCATTATTTCTAACAAACCATCTTCTGCTAGCTCACACCCACCACAAATGTAAATCTGAGTGGAAGATTTAACGCAGAGGCCCACTGAAAAGCTGTTTGCTAAACTTTGTAATTACTACAAGGTGTTGCGATATCAAATCTTCTGTTGCACAAATGACAACTGGAGGCGTTGTAGTCTTAGATAAATGCGACTATGTCAGAGATCAAAGGGTGAAACAACACTGGAAGTAGAAACAGGTGAAAAGCGCCATGATGCTGGATCTTGGTTAGATAAAAATGGCTTGAGGCACTCCTGTTGTGTGATGTGTCTGTATTTTAGTGATTCTTTGATTGATCCCGCTCTGACTCTTTGGTCCTCAAGACTGGTGGCAAGGCCATTCGCTCTTAAATGCCAGTGGCTGTCAGCATAAAAAAAAACATATCAAGGAAATTTAAATAGAGTTCTTCTGAAGTTTCCTATCAGCCATCCAATGTCACTATGGCGCAGGGAATTTCACAGGTGCTTCTATTGTTCAACGCAGGAGTTAAGATGCAAATGACTCCACAGCGTGCAGCTCCAAACACAGACTGGCAGGAGGGCTCGTCTTAAAAAGCACGCCTCAAAACACACATACAACAAACATGCAAGTCCTGTCATACACTAAAAAGTGACTTTCTTACCCACATTATTCAATCTTTCTTTGCTTCTCCCACTCACAGTCTCCTACTCCTATTTTCCTTCCTCTTTCCCATCATATTAACTGCAGGCATTTAGTCTGTGTGGAATCTTGCCGCAGTACTCTCTCAGAATGCTAATATGCTGGGCTGATGTGGGTCAGGACTTAATCCTGTAGAAATGATTATCGCTGCACGGCTGGAACTTCTCCTGTAGGATATCATTACCATTCTGTACTTCTCCACTGCACTGCACTAACATTCCCACCAAGACAACCACATCACTCCAGAGAAACTGGAACAATCAAAATGAAAATTATATATAGCATATAGCACCCGACTGGGAAATGTTTTATTTCCCTTTGTGTATTCATTAGCATGTTGTGTGTGTCTGTGTAGAGATCTCCATGTGTTCATGTGGGCATGTCTGTATAGACATCATGCATATATATGTAGTTTAAAAGAAAATCATGCAAAGCGCACAGCTGACTGCCTCCAACTGACAAAAATTGTTCTGAGACTAGATCACTGGATAGAGACAAATAGAGAATGGGCACATGTGACTTCGGAGGTAAGACTGCCAAATAAGCATGATCAGCAGGAGAGGTAAAAGAAGCCCAGATACAGAGAAGGCTAGGGGATTACAAGCAAGGTTTGCAAATGTGTATGACACCAAAAATACAAGTCAGTTTGAATAAATCTTAGTACACTCCCGGGTTTAGTATTTCAATGAGATTTGCCTTTGAAAAGATTCCTGTGGTTTTAAATGTCTGAAAATACTTGTGAAGATAGTTTGCCTTCAATTACAGATTGCTCAGTGTGGTCTGTAACTCTCCTCACAGCCTCTGATTCTGATCCACAAATGCATGTTGTGTTTAAGTGCTGGTGGACAACTGTGCATTAATGGGGAATTTCACACCAGGAAAGCCCCCCCCCCAACAAACATACAGTGGCTAGTCACCTTTTAATCAGTTCTATCTAAGGGTGTTAAGTTCACTTGGCTTTACATCATTTAGCTCTTACTTACTTACTATGTCTATCAAAACATGATAACAATTTAATAACAGTAGTTGAAGTAGTTGAGGATGGGAATAATGTTTTGTGAAAATATCACAAAAACCAGGCCAGCTACACTTCTGCTAGCTGGACTTGTTCTGTGGTAACAGTTAGACCAGACTAAAAGCAAATTGTGCTCAGCATGTGTAAAATCCACAGTGGCACAGTGGGAATCCTCGTATGCAGTGAGTGCAAACTGAGCAATCACTTACGATCAAATAATGATAGCAACAATTAAAATGTGTACGACTTGACATATGACTCACAAAGAGACAGAGGTGAGGCAGCGCTTGCGACCGGAAAGTTGCTGGTTTACTGGACTGGCAGGGATAAATCTGGGTGGGGGAAGTGAAACAGCAGCACTTGCCCTTATTACCACCACTGAGCAAGGCCTTTAACCCAACCTGGCATTCCTGCAAGAGAGAGCTGGGCTCACAGAGAAACTTCCCTGAATAAATAAAGGTTAAAATGAACAACAAAACCTTGACTCGTCTGGTGAGTAGCTCAGGTTCCCAACCTTTTGCCTAGTCTCACTGTAGTGTCTGAGGTATTACATGCACACCAAAGGAGAGGCGACTCCAGAGGGGGGCCAAGAACACATTGGAATAATTATTATTGTGGAATAATTATTATTGTGGAATAACAGTCTGGCATTGAAGTGTCGCACTATTCAACAAGAGGACCTGACGGATGTGGCTGTGGACAAAGATGTGAAGTCAGAAAATTGCTAAATGGATAATCCATCAAACACTAACAATCATTCTCTAATCAGGCATGGTAGTGAATGTGTGTGTTTGTTTCCCTGTGTGTTCACCAATGCGTGTGCAAGCTGTTAATTCACATAGGTGAGAAGCCAAGCAACCTGCGGAGCATGGGGAATCTGGGTAATGGGAAAGTTATTTGTTTCACAAATAGAGTTAAAACCAAAAGGGAATACTGTTGTTCTGTTTGAAATAACACGAGTGCATGCTTGAACAACCGCACATAGAAGAAGATGGAGGCCAATAGAGGGAAACACAGAATTAGATTACCCAGCACTGATACTATGACCATCTTTTATCCTATAAATATTGTTATACACACACACACACACACACACACACACACACACACACACACACACACACACATATATATTTTCTTTTGTCTCTAACCAGCCACCAAACACTAACTGCAAGCATTAAGCCTGGATTAGCATGTTAGAGATACAGCATGCTTAGTCTTAAATTCACTCACCAGTGAATCATGTGTACAGATGGGATACAACACATTTTTTTAATACTCAAAAGGAAACTAAACTAAAACAAACATGGAGGCAAACAAGTCCAAGTTAGTTTCACTGCTGTGCTACAAATAAGGTGAAGTTCCATCTATCTATCTATATATATATATATAAATATATATACGATGACTGCTCATTAATCCACTTTTCCTCAAACTTAACAGGTATACCCTGGTAATGGGAATCACAAAAGAGGGAGAGATACACTGAAAGGGTGATGGAGCTGGAGAGAGAAAATAGTAGCAGGGGTCCAAAACCAATGGGCGGCGGAGAATGTGATGAGGAGGAACACCACGAAAGAGTGAAAGTGACAGATTACTTGTGAAACAAGGCGTGATATGGAGGGCCTGTTCTACTGAAGAGAACAAGAGATGAGGTCAGAGGAGTCCTTGTAAGCTTGGCTACACTTGCACATACGTAAAGGTGACTAATTTTCTCATTTTCCAGTTGAGGACAAAGAGTTGTAATGGCTCTCTCTGGCTGAACTCTGTGATGGAGCCCCACATTATGCTCCACTCGATCCACAGCTGTTCTCAGTCTGCCTCACTCTTAAAGGTCACGCAGGAAACTGCCAACACACAAAAGGTCATGTTATCTCTAATAAGGGAGTGCATGCGATTAGAAAAGCCACTGTAGAGGGTAAAGTAAAGTTGAGATAATGTAGTAGAAAGTCAGAGGAGAGAAGTTTGATGCTTGCTAGGTCTTGTTATATTACATTACATTTATTTAGCTAACGCTTTAATCCTTTACAGAAAGTGCTCCCAACCATGAGGATACAACTCAAAAACTATAAAACACATGAAGTACATAAAGTACATCTTCATTAAATATGCTGAACAGTTTCTGTTGATAATGTCTGCCTGGTCACACCACATATGGAAATAGCCATGCTTAAATGATGACTTTATTTAATAATTAAATGGGACCATAAACAACAACATCAATTAGAATATAAAGGAAATAAAGTAGAAATACTCAGTAATATTGACACACACTATTTTTGGTTTTCTGATTTTCCAGGTGATTTGCGTAAACAGTGGTTAACCTAAACTGTATATAAAGATGGGTGGGATGATAGCTCTACAAAAGTGACGCTCCCTTGCAGCTGTTTGGGCCGTATGGCATAAACCCCCCCCTCTATGTTAGCAGACAGGAGATGGGCCAAATTTTAAAAAATCAAAGTAGACATCAAATATATTTTTTCCTCCAAAATTGTTTTAGTTAGTTGTTATTATGCTCTTGTATGGACAGGGTTTTTACTTCTGATTAATGTTTCAATGAGTTAATTGATGCTATGAAAGGGGGTGTTAACACTGCACTCCTGAAGCGTACTGTGTAAGATGTGAGTAAGGATTCAGAAAAAAGCTGCAGATATAAGAAAGAGTCAATGGTGGCACCATCAAAATGTCTGACACACACGTGAAACCAAATACTACAAACGGCAAATTGTTTCAGACTCATTTTAACGTAATTGTTGCTTTGCCATCTGTGCCACCAAATACATAGTCAGCAGGTGTGGTCTTTTGAAAATGAAGTAATTCCTTCTCATCCTTGATGGTATTAATAAGTAAATATGACAGATTTATATTGAGCAGCTGACTGCCAGCTGACTGCCTGGGCATTGACAATATGACCAAAGAAACAAGGCAGTTTCTGCTGCTATATAGTACAATTGTTGAGGTGGAACTTATCAGGAGTGTGACTGATTTGGTAGATTCCCTGTTATTTACCTCTTATCTAAGTGAAAAGAGGCACTGAGAAGGATCTTAGCTCAGAGAGTTAGAGAGCTTGCCCCCACTGTCACAGGCTGTAGCCCGAAACACCTAAACTAAGATAAGAGCACATAGGGAGGCAGGGAGGAAGCTGGCTTTTATCAAAACTAATCCATACTCTTAATCTCACACGGCCTACATATTGAGTCGCTGATATCAATATCTGCTCAACAGGAGCCAGTTAAGTGGTTATTCATGACAGCATGGATGTGTTACTGGGACATGGGGCCAGCGTTATTAACCCACGGGAATGGCCGAGATTGTGACGTTTACACAGCTGCACATGTTAATTGAATTGGCTGAATTTGAGTACTGAGACGTTACCGATCCACATTATGGGCTGACTAACTTTCTAAATGTCTGTCCAAAATGTCTAATAAACGTTCAGTTGGTCAGTAATCCCTTGCCTCACGTACAGAAAAGTGACACCAGTTGGTTTAAGTTCTGGTAAAGAAGGGACACTTTACCATTGGATTATTAGTCATTATGAGCAGAAACACTGAGCTGAGGTATCAGAATTTGTACTGGGAGATAAAAAGTCAATGTGATGCCCTGACTGTAATTGTTTTCCTCTCCATACCGGCCATTAATTGACACCCTCCTCACATGATTTTACTCTTCACTAGATAAGCCACAGTTCTCGTTCTTGTGTGTAACAACGCAAAGTCAGATGAAGCTAACGTGGTTTCTTGAGTCAAATCGACCAAAGTTAGTCTTTCTTAAATTCCATCTTGACAATGTTTCCCTCCTGACAGGAAGCTGAGGGATACATTCTAATGGAAGTGTGTTCTGTTGGGACAGAGACATCCTCAGTACAAAGTATGAAGAAAAAGAATGATGGCATGGCGACCAAAAGCTCCTTAATCACACTTATTGGATGTTGCTTCGGTCATTTGCTCTGATCAAACAAGTGTATGGTGTCACTTAACACAAAAACAAACTGAAAATGAAGAGAAAAAGGTCTGCGCTCTGTGATGACATGTGCTCAACTAGAAATGCAACGGTAAGTGTGCACCCACACACAAACATATAAAACACACAGTCCCAGCTGCACGCTTATTGCCTAGTAACCCAAGAAGGATTTTTTTTTCTTTTGTTTCAAAGGGGGTAATTATTACCACGGAGGGTAGTTATTAAGGAAAGTAAAGCTTGTACTTAAAATGCCTGTTCTTCCATTGTTTAATACTAATAACACATTTCAAGGGTTGAAGAGAGTAGTTAAGGGAGGAAGGAAAGAAGCGGGGAGGAGAAAAGAGCAGACACGAAGGGAGAAATTGCAAGGAGAGGCGAAAATAGCTAAAGGAAATGAGGGTTTCTCTCATCCTTTCACTGGCTAAATCACATTTAAAAAAAGGTTTATCTGTTTTTTATTTCAAATTTACCACACTTTCACTTTTCATCCTAAGTAGTCTTCTGAAAGTTAGCAGGAATAACAACCGATGTCGCCTCAGCTGTTTTTAGCTTTCTCTCCTGTAAGCACCCCCACCCCCACCCCCCTGTGCTAACACCAGCCATTAACTTCTACTCTTTAAAACAGAAACAGCAGCAGCCAATCACAGTCAATCCAACAATGTTTAATAACAAAATTGAGAGCAATTATCTGTCTAAAACTGTGTTTATTCCTAAAATTATGCAAATTATGCAGAAACTACTTCCATACTGCTGCTGTTACTCTGCTCTGCAGTATGTTTTGATTCACTGTACAGTGTTTGACTGCTTTGTAGAGGGAGAGAGAGCGAGATAGACCAGCAGAGGAAAAGAGCGAGGGAAACAAGGAAGACAAAGATAGAGAAAGTCCATTAACACACTTGTAAATGAGTCTCAGCTATTTACCCCACGCTGGGCCCCTCGAATTACTGACTGTGTTCAGGATGCAGATTGCAGATGGCAATTAAAGATGAACCGTGCGCACAGACACGTGCAGAAAGATGCACACACAAACCCATTCACATGCACTAACAAAAGCGTGCATGCGCTCTCCCCCTAAGGCAGCAGTTCGGTGCAGATCTACTGATCTCCATAGCAACATTCACTGCCGTGGGCGATGGTGACATCATGAAGATTGATTGTCATAAAAAAGCAACAGTACAGCAGAAAGAGGGCGACTGGAATAGAGGTGTTAGGCAAAGTGCAGCAGTGCTCCTCACTGCTGGAAGAAGCCGTGGCCTCTAGCTGGGGGTCTTCTTTGGGTAATGAAGAACAGACGTGTGAAGGGCCTCAGCCGGTCTCCAAATACTCAGCAGTGAGGATGGAGAGATCAGCTTATGTAACATGGAGAAAGAGGAGGAGAAAGATAGAAAGCTACTGTAGATAGCTCTCTGGGGTTCAAATAGTCAGTGTGATCCCTCTCCTCTCCTCTCTATTTATCCTCCCTCCTCCTCTGTTTCTCTCCTCTGTCTCCTTATCTTTTTCTGTCCGACAGCCTCCTCTCAACCCTCCTTTCGTGTCTCTCTTCACACCAGTGACTGATCTCTCTCTCTTGCTAACTCTTTTACCCCTCACTCAACACCAAAGCTCGGCGTGGCGTGGTGACTAACTCCATCGTCCAGATACAGCTACTCGCTTGCCGGAAACATCAGAGAACTGAAGTTTGGAAGTTGTGTCTTGCCTCCTCTTTTTCTCTCTCCACCCTGCTGAGTTTTTTTATTTTTTTTTTTGGCACTTGTTTTTCTTCATTTTTCTGTTACGTAAGACAGACAGAAGTGGAGCAAGCTTCAAAGTGAATGGCAAAGCCGCCTTTTCCCCTGCTCGCTTTGCTGTTCATGCATGTCATTCCAGTGCCAGCTCCCTCTCCCCTTCTCCTCTATCTCTCTCTACCCTCGTCCTTCTTTTTCTCACTTCTCCATCCCTCCCCCATGTTTTCGTATTACTGTACATTCATCTCTGCCTTTTGGGACAATTACTCTCTTTTCTCTGCATTTCCTGTATGTAGCCTGCATGCCGAGGTGCACTTTTGGATGATATCCCCTGATCCCCTCGTCATTGCCACCTTGACCAAACATTGGTGGCAGTGACCGGAGGAAGAGGATGAAAAGGCAGTTTCTTGAAGCCTCTGAAAAGCAGACGGGTCTCATTATGTCTGCCTCTTCCTCCTGTCTGCCCTTCCAGTATCAAATACAGAGTGATGCGGGGATGAGTGTGGTGCTCCTTCTCTTTGATTACCTGTCAGTGAGCCCCAGCATCAGAGGCAGACGAGGTAAAAGCTACCATTACCTAAATCCTCTCTCTTTAAAGACATCCCTTGGCTTAAAAGGTGGAGAAACTCTCACCGGTGACTGATTTAACACAACTGCTCGGGACGGCCTGGATAATGGTTGTGTTACAAATACGCAGAGAGGCACACATGCGCAAACGCATGACTGACAAAACCGAACACAAACACTGACAGTGAGCATAAAGCTGAGCTCAGGCCAGAGAGAGAGAGAGAGAGAGAGAGAGAAAGAGAGACAAAGAGGATCGGCTGCCTGATGGACCTGACACACTGCAACAGAAAAGTGCTGAAGTGATGTGTCACCTCAGTCGCACTTAAAGACACAGAAAACATGCTAACATGCATACACGTACTGTGTGTGTGTGACAGGAAATGACAAGACACTAGTTTGTGTTTTCTACTTTGAATTTATCCCATTGTACCACAACGAAACAGGCTTATGCAACAGTTTAGTGTATATTTTGAATGGTATATTATAGGTATACTAAATGAAGTTTTGATTATATTTGCAGTTACTCTGGGCTGGAAAACAGGTACAGATAGTTTTATTATTTATGACAGGCGAAAGTGCTACAAGGCAGTTTTTAGCGTGCATGAGTAAAAAAGTTGTAGACAAGTTGGCTGTGATCTAACCCTTCAAATAAACCCTCATTAAACGTTTTTCCTGCCTCCTGGACTTATGAGTACACCGGTTTAATAGACAAGAAAGTTGGATTTAATTAAATGGAACACAAGTCAAATCCAAAGCGATCCTTTGCCGGCTAAGTGGGAAATGAATTGAGAATATGCCAGATAAAAAAGTTGGTGCTGTCAGTGTAAAAGTTTTGCCTTTGCTTTGTGCTGCTGTTCTCTGCCACCCGTGGAAGACATAATAGGCAAAAACTAAACGGGTGAAGTAACTGATTCACCGGGCTGTGCAGCCAGTCACAGACAGCTCTTTCTCACCAAGGACTCAACATGCTGAATGGGCTGAACGGCTGCTGATAAGGTCTATTAAAACCAACGGTGCTGGACACGCCGCTAAAACTGCAGCTGCTGAGAGGCAGCGCCTGACAGTCCAAGCTTAGAGAGAAAATAACCAACAGCCTGGTATGAATCAAGAGTGGGTTCAACCCTTCCTTGCATCTTCTTACCGGCCTCACCGGCTGTGGTGAGTCATGTCAAGGCAGCAATAAACAAGCATCTGTACACAATGCACAGTGGGGTGCTGTTTCTGTCTTTATTGCCTGCTATGTGCTGCTGTTTCTGGCTCTGCCTTTGTGTGTTTTCTCATCGCCTGCCTGCCTCCCTCTCCCTTTCCTGTTAGGCATGTGTAGAGGCGCTGTTAGTTCATTTATCATACTGCAGGCGCCTGCTCTCAGCCCCTGACTCAGTGATTAATGACGACCGTTCACACACTTAAACATTTAGCTTTGTTTCGCTGACACACTAGTTACCATACCAGTCACCATGGGTTACTTAACGCTGGGTCACTGTGGGAGTGTAACCAAATTGAAAGAAGACAGAATATTTTTTCTCCCTCGTATCTGTGGTGTGACCTTTAAGGGCTGGTTTTCTTTGGATTTTTTTTTTAACAATGTAAATATGATGGGTTGGTAAAGTGCCTCTTGGCCCCACCGCATATCCCTGAAAGATACAAGTACGTGCCGTTGATTGATTCAGTTCTATATTGATAGATTTAATCACACACACAAATGAATAAACAAAGATTACCAGGTTTTTAGTGAAAAAAGAAATGAACTGAGATGAGATAGAGCAAGAGGAACTGATATGGTGCTGAAGTGAGACAATGAGTGTGTGTGTGTGTGTGTGTGTGTGTGTCGTACAGACAGAGAGCAAGAGAGAGATAGAGAGTAATTTAGTGAAGTGACTCTGCGTTGACCTTCAGTAACTCTCCAGAGCAATGCCAATTTCAATTTCACCCTTCTCCATGGAAAGGTGACATGTCTGGTGTCACAGCTAGGTGTTCAAGTTCAAGAGTGTCTCCAGTTTTGTAGACTTCGGAGAGAAAAGAGAGAAGAGAGGGGAGCAGAAAAGATGAGAACAGGAGAGAAGAGGAAAGACGAGAAGATGGAGTGATAAGCACATCAACAGACTTCGGATGACGAATCCTCAAATCTTCAAGCGAGCAGAGGTCAATACGTGAGGCAGTGAGGACAGAAGAGAGGTATGAGATGAAAGGATGTAGGAACACGTAGAAAAAGAGTGGGGGACAGGAAGAACATGGATAAGGGGTTAAACATGAAGAAACACAAGGAGGTAAAATAAGGTTCACTGAGTGTGTTTCAAATGCATATGATAAAAGTCAACGCTATGGTAGGCTTTAATAGAGGGGGCATTATTAAAACAAAACCTCAAATATATCCTTTGGGAATTGCTCGTGCACCTCACTGCTTCACTATCACTTTCATTTAACAACGTCAGTGTCACGTAAGCACAATCAACCAATCAGTGTGGTGAACATCTCAATAAACTCATAACAGCTGAATTCATGGCAGGCAGACCAAAACTGTTTTGGTTGAAGTGAAAAAAAATCTCAAATGTGCTTCACACAGTAGTCATAGCAACTTGTGTAACTGCATCTCAGTGCCTTTGGTCATTCCCTGTGAAATAGGTGTGGCTGCCAAGCTAACTATGAACATGCGTGCCAGCTTGTCACATGCTAATGCTGAACGACCACGATAGCCCGCCAGCTAATCTTGCTAGTTGCTTGTTAGCAGGCGAGCTAGCTTGGTTGCCAACCATTTTTATTCCAAAGACTTCTACTAATGATTTGTGATGAATAAATGAAAACCATTCAGTATTTGTTATTGCAAAGCAGTTTACAGTCTGCCATATTAGAAAGACATAAAACTAGGTGCGATACAGCTAACATGATAACGTCTGGATCTGGATTTCTTTTCACAAAGATGTCAGACTGTTTGCAGTTAATCAGAATTCAAAATCACAGTTTACCAAAGTCGTACTTTACATGAAAACCCTGTATGGATTTACTTTGCCTATGCGTTTATTGAAATATATATATAAAATAACCCTGTTACTGTTTGGTGTATTGGCCAGCAGATAGATGTTTCCAAATTGTAAGGGAAAAAGATGGAGGTAAATGGAAAGGAGAGATCAGAGTGGGACTGCCACAGTCTGTTTGTCTGAACTTGTCAAAAACATATAACTAGAACAGCGGGAAAATGAGGAATGTCAGCAGCTTTGAGTGTAAGCCTACTACAGATGGCTGCCACTGACTGAGTACAGTATGAGAATGTACATGTGTGCATGGCTGTGTTTGTATGTGTGTGTGTGTGTGTGTGTGTGTGTGTGTGTGCGCGCGTCTCCACACATGTTCAAATAAAGTCGATGTAAGGATCATCTCCCTCCTGCTGCCCATCCCGTGCTGTTGGGTGCTTCTCTCTGAAATAATTGATTCTAATTCGTTTCCACTAGAGTGCACCCATCTGCTGGCTCTGGGCGACAGTAAAGTCCTCTATCAGTTACAATTATCCCACAGTTACTGAGAACTGCGCCGCAAGTGTGTATGTGTGACCTCTCAAACCCAAGTGGTGCACGGGGGCGTGTGCGAATATCTGTGCATGTTTCTGTGTGTGTGTGTGTGATAAAGAGGGAAAGCTAGTGAGAAGGAGACATGCTGTGTAAGCGTGAGAAGAATTCCTCCACCCCATCCTCTGGGACAGTGAATCCATGACATATCATCCCGGGGGAATCAACACCAACTCAGTGAGTCTGTGCGTGTGTGTGTGTTTCAAATTTGGAGCTTTGTGTAATATGTCACATACTGTAAGCCTGTGTGTATTTCACCGTAGCTCCGTCTCACGAACCCCTACACACAGGAGCAAATTCAAACCCCACAACATGAATCATCCTCCTATTCTGGAGAGGTGGTGGAGTGGACTGCACCAACTCACCACTGGGGGACAGCAGTAAATCTAAAACTCTCTGGCTACTGAAGCAGTCCAAACCATCCTACACAACCTTGATTCTGTCTCCTTTGGAAACAACATAGAAAATGTCAAGTTGTCCGAAAAGTCATATTTGACAAAAACAAGCCTGCTTTCAGCCATTCGCACAGTCACACCTCCCTGAAGGCTCCTGTCGCCCTGTGGCCTTGTAGATCTGTGGTGATAGCAGCAGCACACACACGCTGCTGTTTGGTAGTGGTGGGGTTGTGGTTTGGTGTGCGTGTAATCCTGAGTGACAGAATCTTGGTTGTTCAGCAGAAATGGATGCAGTGGCAGAGACATGCGAGGAGACCGTTGGAGAGCAACAAACTAACTCTATTTCCCCACCGTGTGTTTCTCTTAGGGTATCCACTCGTACACCCCTCTTTGATTCTATGACCACTCTGGTGTCTCGCTCTCAATGTCATCCCTTTATCATGAACTTTTGTGTTCTCCTCCCTGCATCATCCTCTTTGACTTTCCACCACGCCTCGTGTCCTCTACGAGCATTTGTGTAACACTTGTGTTTTATTTATGTCTGCATGTGTGCGTACGTTGTGTGAAGCTGGCTGTGATGGCGGCTGTCTGAGACCTGCACTGGTTGCAGCAGCCGAGGAGATAAAGTGGGGCTGTGTTTCCCGGCAGTGTTGCAGATTTATCTCTCTGCTTACGGCTCTGATTTTACTGCCCATCCACTGGCCTCTGCTGGATCCCATCTCGTTCACTCGCTCTCTATCTCCCACTTGCCACAAGGGACCAGCCTCTCTCCGTGCACGTTCTGGCTGCTATAAATCTGCCACGTTGCTCCATAAAGCTGCTTAGGGCATGACTCAACAAATATTAAGGAAGAGGAGAATAAATAAATAAAGCTAAATAAAAGAGAAACTCTCGTCTGGAGGGAGAGACAACTTTCCTGCACACAAAATGGAGCCTGGCTGTAAAATATTTACCTCGGTGTCTCTGTGCTTTAGACACTGCTGGGAGTCCGTGGGGGCTCACTGCACAACATCACACACACACGTTTTCTTTCTCTCTTTCGCTGCCTCACTTACGACTCTCTTTTTGCCATGGCAGTGCCAAGCCCTAGTGTACCATACAACCAGAGGGGAACTTCACTGATTTACACATCAAGACCAGTTTACTTGTCATGGGGAGTACTAATTATCCAGGTTCATAATGGCTTTGTTTGGCTCTGGGGAAGTTTATTAGGTCTAAAAAAAACAGTGATGACACCTGGCAAGCTGCATCACAAACTGGAGGCATGAATTTTGAAAAATGTGCATTCAGCAATGAGACACCACTGAACTTGCATTATTGGAAATGTAGGATCCAGAGTTTTGGGATCCGGACTAAGTAGATGCATCAATTTTTACTGTTTTTAATTTTAAATGTGCCTCTTACAAGTCTCTAAATTACTGTGCAGTATTTAGTGCACTCGCCCTGCACACGCACGCCGACACTCTACATACATAGAGATCACAATGAGAAAGAACTGACAGAGAGACAACATCCCAAACAGCTGCATTGTGCAGCCTGTTCATGCATGGGTGTGACTGTGCTGACATGTGAGGCCATGCTTGTCAGTTTATCAACAGCAGCAATTTTTCACTCTTGATCAGCCAACCATGGAGGCATTTTAAATGAGCTACCTGGATCCCAACAGCATCACACAAAAGACAAAAGGTATCCGCTCAGTGAGTCATTGCGCCTCCTTTGTCTCTCTCTCCCCACGCCCCCCTCTCTGTCACACACTCATCCAATCCCTCCCTGCTTTCCAGACCTCTCAGTCTTGTCCGATCGACTTCACCATGACAGACACATAAGCCATTTGTAGAGCGGCAAGTGCCATGTGGACGGCGGACTGTGCCCAGAAATTGGCCAATATGCTCTCACAGAAAAAAACAAAACAAAACAAATACGACCACACGGATAAATTCCCTCATGCATGCACGCACACATGGTAGGGCCATCGTGACCCCACGTCAAAGAAGACAAACAACGGCGACTGAAAGCAGCCGCCTTTCCATGTGGCAAGCTAGCGTATGGAACCCTGGCACCATATGGGCTGTTCATTGTTGACAAAACAGCCTTGGGGACATCAGCACCCACCATTTGCATATATGAAAAAACACTTTTACAATTGTGTTTTTTTCCCCGGTTTCTCTAGCAAATAAAAGTGCCATCATCAATCTGTGTTCAGCGCCTGGAGGTGTGTTGGAGAGGATTTGTAAAGTCATCCATTTCCTGTCATTTGAAAATGACACAGATAGTACTGACTGCAGCTGGAGGAAATCCCATGATGCTCTTACCTAGCTGCAGCTCCATGTTGCTAATCTTGTTTTCAGAGGGAAACAGGATCTTTGGCGGCTTGTCGGTCAAAGGAGCTGAAAAAGGAGAAAAGATACAATTTAAATACAGCTTGATACAAGACAAACCAACAATGCAGGCAAACTGTCTTTAAAGAGGAACAGTGACAGGTTTCTGGTAGAGCTATTTTTACTTGGTCTCCAATGTCCTCATTGCACTTGGTTCACAATATTTTTCCTTGCATCCCTCTCTGCCTCACACAGATTTGTTAAAAGAAAACAGAGCACAGACAGAAGTTATCTTCTATCTCCTCTTCAAAATGAATAAATGCTCACTCCATTTCTGTCTGTCCCCATTCCTCTTATTCTCCCAACACACTCTTTGTGCCTTTGCAGACACATTGCTCTCTGGGGTCTATAGACCTTGGGTTCCATTCATCTGACCTACTTCTAATCATAAATTAATCACTGCTTTGCCAAGAACATGCCACCATTTAATCTGCATGAGTGTTAGGTATTTGAAGAGCCATCATGGACTTTGTGTGTGTGTGTATGTGTGTGTCTGAGCGAGAGGGAGCAGCTGATGCTCTAATGATGCTAATCATCCATACGGTGGATGTCAGACCTGCTGCTGAAGTCCTTCCTCTGGGGAATGCCAGAACAGGCAGCAGTTTTATTGTTGTTAAAAGCATTTGTGTGTTCTGCAAGAAAGGCTGCGCTCTTCAGGGTTCAGAGGTTAACAGAACAGCAAGAGGGTCTTGTATGTACATGTCTAAACGGTGACATGAGTGAGACAGAAATGGAGGTGACATGCCTAGATGGTAGATCATGGACTACTTCTGTGGCTAAAAAGCAAGACTTTCAGTCTACAGTTTACAGTAAACTATCAGATTAAGTTAGTGGGCAAGCAAGAGAGAGGGAGCGGTGGGTTGGCTGCTGTTACGGTTGACAGATGTGTGCTGATCAGCGCAAAGCTGGTTGAGCGGTAGCAACTGCGAATACGGCGATACATGTATATCCTTATCGATCAGAGAGTTTGCCAGTAAAAAGTGAGCGGTTACCTTTGCCTAGCAACAAAATCTGACTGTGTGTGGCCAATTAATGGTTCAGACACACAGTAAGTTTAAGGGTTTATCCGTGGGTCTTTTAAATACCTGAAAGCAAACAAGGGCATTTGATGTCAATGCTGACTTTATTAAAACGTTTATTACTTTTAGACATGTTGTATTTTTGATATAGCTCATGATATTTTGCTTAATTCTGCTTAAAAATTTGAAACTCCCATTTATCTGGACTGGATCATGTGTTACTTATCTGTTGGTAAGTTTCAGGAAACAATGCCATGCATGTAAATGATGCCGGTGTGGTTGAACGTGCCAGCACTTTTAGAGCTGTCAGTTCCTGTGAGTGCATTCACTCTGGACTAACCACTAACAGTGCAATGTCATTACCACGACACCATAACAAGTTGTGACCATGAGCCAGTGACATGCGAACGCGTGTGCTACTGCAAGTCGGCATGATTTCTTGAAGTTTGCAAATAAAAGGAAAGAATTAAACCCAGAAAGGAACTATTCACTGATGCTCTAACAGAAAGTCCATGTGTTTCCCTGCTGATTTTAACACTTCAGCTTTATTCAGTCACATCCAGTGAGCCAGTCAAACCTACAACGCCATTTTTGTTGCTGTTGCATTACATCATCAGGAAGAATTGGGGCATGTTAAGCTCATTATAACCCACATTTCTCTGCTAGCTAGCATGACATGTTTAATATAATTGCAGTCCTTGGAATTTCTTCTTCTTCTTCTGTATTAAAATGAGTGCAGAACTCAACCTTTTCTAATTCTAACATGGTGCTTATGAGCATTTACTGGAATACAGGCTGGTTTCATATAATATTATGTAGCCCTTCAGGTACATCTCTATGTATAGTGACCTCAGTGTATATATTAATACTGATAAGTCTATATTTTACATTTTTACAGTAGGTTAGATAAGAAGGCTATGACCTTTGACCATGCACACATCAGCAAACTACAAACAGATGTATGGTGCACATACCGCATGCAATCATATGCACTTAGTAGACACTAATTTGGCACTTCCCAAATCAGCTATGAAGAAAGAAATTATTGAATAAAACAAAAGCTAGTCCCAAAAGCAGGCCTTTCAGGCACGTCTAATTATTTTGTGGTGAATTTGCAAAGGCGGCTTATTCAGGCCAGTTTGTAGCCTGGTGCTTTGATTAAGATGTTTTCTTAGAGTGTCCTCACAAGCCCTCTTCTTTAGCCTTATTACAAGAGCACTCTGACAAGCGGTTTGAAAGCCCGGCTCTGTTTTGGTGTCTGTATTTTGGAGGAACAAGCCATGCAATGTTGCTGAGCTCACTCACTCAGCACCGTGATGTGCAGTAAAGTGCGCCGTCCTGTCTCGAGTAAAGTGCGCGGTCTTGTCTTAAGTAAAGTGTGTGGTCTTGTAAAGTGCCTGGTTTAAGACTGCGGGATAACATATTTAACAATTACTCAAGCTCTCAGGAAGGAGTGTTCATGTGAGGAGATGTAGGAGAAGTATTTATTATGCGCTGATAAAGAGTGAGAAGAGTTTTCAGCTCAGATGTAGCACCTGCTGATATGTAAATACTGACAGAGACGCACAGTGACATCTATGAGAGGGGCGGTCACGGGCTTTTAGGCACAACTGTTTGCACTGTTAATAGGTAATCACACAGCACAAATTACACTGGATACTGATACAATTTTAATTACATATCAAACTGCTATACATAATTACACAATGGGTGATCCTATAGCCAATTATGCTCTGGCAAACAAATGAGGACAAGCTGTGTATGGGAGACGAGGGGGGAAGCAGATGTGGTAAGGAGAACACAGATAGGAGGCAGACTTCAGTAGAAGAAGAGTCGAGCTGGTGAAATGAAGAGAGTAAAAGAAGAAAATTTATAAAGCTAAAGTGAAGCAGTCAAGAAACATGCTCCCCCTCATTTTGGCATGCTACACTTGCTTCTGAAAATCTCATTATCTTAATTACCATTCCTTTATGGGAAATACATCAATTATCACGGTTCGGGGGGGGGGACACCATTTAAAATGTGGAGGATTGGGAGCACCTCCTAACAAAGGAAAGAGTCTCTGATTGCCATTACCAGGCAAAGTCTGGAATTAAGCAACCGTAGACATAAACAGGTAATTAAACATGCAAATCTATCTGGTGAGCTGTTAACTTAATGAAAGGTTGTGAGAGCACCATGAGAGCAGAAATGGATGTTTTATGTCTCGTCTTTCCAAAAGACATTCTGTGATTATGTGACATATATTTAAGGTTAGACTCAGGTTTTATTACCACCGCTGTCTGCGTATCTGCTACTTCAAAACACATGCTTAACACAAAAAGATTTGGATCAAATGGATACTAATTCTTGACCTCAAGGATAATTTGCACATAGATTTCAGTCAGATTTGTGTGTAACACAATTTAGCTCTTCTCATGTGATGACTGCAAGTTCTAACTGCCAGTCTGGACTATACAAGGTATTGTCCGGGCAATTGGGAGTTATATGGTGGTTAGTGGCTTGATAAAGGACATGTGGGAGCAGTGTTTGAACCACCAACCCAATTAACAGACAGCCACCGCTACCTCCTGAGCCACAGTGCCCCACAAAATTAAAGTTTGAGTACAAGTTATGAGCATTAAAAGTTGTAGAAGCTGCAGCTTTGCTAGTTGGGGAATTAGTTAAAGTTTGCAAAACTGTCTAAAGCCAGTGCTTCCTCATTGATACTGTGTGGTTATGACGTGCTGGGTGAATCTGCGTCTTCAGGGGACCAGAGTGTCCAGGTTTAGTGCTGGGCTTTCTGAGTGCGGGAAAAAAAAAGACCAGTAGTCCACCAATAGGATATCAGACCAGCTGCCTGGTAAGCTTGTGCAAATTTTATGCCCTAGGATCAATGATTCACCTTTAAAACATTGATGTCTGAAAACCCTCAGGGCAGAGGCATTGTCTATTCTCTGCAGCAAACCAGGCTGAATTAATTTCAGAAGGTGACACTCAGTATCTCAGTAAACTCTTTAACCGCACCACAGTTGGCCTGTATTCTTTTAACTTGATGATGTATGGTACACATATAACATTAAGGAACTTGAAACATGTAGAGAGGAAATGACTGAACATCTGCTTGGGCCCATTTGTATGAAATTCGTAGCATGCTGTGTGTCATGTGTAAAGTTTCAGAGCAGGAGATGCTTCACTGTGAGTAAGCTTCAAGTGCTGTTGAGTAGACACACTGTATGTATGCATGTGTGTTTGCATGTCTGTGTGTGTCTATGCATGCCTCCAGTACATGTGGATACATTAACACAGAATGGGACTCTGTGGATATAAGCTTTGTGATCAGTCATCCACAATCCTATTTCTGCTTGGTGGCGGAAAAGCTCACTGGACTTTCCAGATGGATTATTCTGGGTGACTGACTGTAGGGAAACAGCAAATTAATGAATTAAGGATAGAGCTGAGATACTTGGATCACTGGGCTTTTTCTGTTAGTCATTCAGTTTGTGGGGGAGGGTGTGGGGGATATGCAAGAGAGAGAGAGAGACAGAGAGAGAGATATGCTGTCAGCAAATTAGTGACAGAGGTGAAAATAAGAACAAATCAAATGGATAATTACTGGCACATGCAATTATAAACTTACATAGCACTTATATAGTCAAAGTGTTGGACATTCTCATACACATGCACACACACACACACACATCAAGCACACATCAAGCATGGACGCATGGACACACACACGTGAAGTTGTGAACACACAGGACTGCATTGTCCTCTGGTCTCAGGAAATTGGCTCCCAAAGGTTTTTCAGTATTTTTACCAACAAAGGCAGTCAAGCCCGAGAAGAAAAGCAAAAATAGAAGGACGGAGACTTGAGCAAACACAAAGTCCTTCTGAGTCTCCCAAGACTGCTAAGCCTGACTAGTAAAGTCTCGGTTCTCCTCTACGGCTGGCAGACTCCTATATTGTACTGCAGGAGATCACCATATATTAACAGTGACCTTCCTCTGTACAGTTGTCACCTTTGAGCCAGTTTCATTACATTCCTGATGGTGCAATAACCATCCTGTATGATTCCCTTATAAAGTCACCTCAGAGTATACAGAATTCAATTCCAGACCCGACCATTTCCCACATGAGAGAAGCTGAGCAGGGAGCTGAATGGTGTCATCCAGAGGAAGCTAATAAAAGCAGTTATATTCATCCTAAACCACATCACGCTCCCCTACTGTCCACCACTGTTGTGCTCTCTCTCTAAGAGCCCTGCCTCTGGCAAAGCTGAAATACATCAAAGCAACAGGAGTGTGCATTCTACCCCACAAATATGTCCAGACAGGTTCCCGCATCACAGTCACCGGCGCTGTCAAATGGCTATCATCACGAAAAGGGAGAACAATTGGCCCCCTTTGGCCAGCCGGCCAGTCGAGCTCTTCCGATTAAGCAGCCGATGATGAAACATGGCAGTGATCAAGCTGTTCAAAGTAGGATTCCAGCTGTGGGGGGGCTCAATAACCCATATCTTTGTGAGCGAAGAAGAAAGAGGAAATTAAAAGCCAGTCCCCACATGTCAGTTCCTTGCTCATTTGCAGAACATGTTAGCCAACCAATGGGAACTACATTTAACAATTCATTACCTAATAAGTACAACATGGAGACCAATTAAAGACGAGTCTGACAAAAGAAAGAGGAGGGAAGAGAGAGAGTGACACAGAGACAGGAACAGCGACACAGAGTGAAGGGAACAGACTGAGAAAATGTGTTATTGATTACAGGATGTTTACCATGATTCTGCCCTCTCAGCAAGTGTGTGTGTGTGTGTGTAGATGTGTGTGAATGTGTGCCTGTGTGTTCATGTCCTCATGAGTGTGTGACCACGAATCTTTGCCCCTTTTAAATGCCGTTGCTCAGTCCAGTAACCCTACAGGTGTCTCCTCATGAAGGCTTCCCCTCCTCACAAACTTCACCTTTTACGATAACTCAACATCAATTAGCCAAAGCAGCCTCTCGAGTCAGCCTTCAAGTGGCAGCAAAAACAAATGCTCAGGAAGCATGTGGCTCCACGGAGATGAAGCAATGTATTACTCCCTTCTTAAAAAGAATCCTCATTAAGACCGTCTTAATTTATTTTTTTCCCCACACTCTTAACAAGGATTGTGTTTTGCACAGGTTGACGGAACAACTTGCATTGTATTCACAGTAAGAGGTTCAATTACGCAGTAAGAGAATGTGAAGAGTGTTTGAAATGAATGAGGAGTCTTTTTATGGGTGTATTGTTTTAAAGAATAGTGAGCAGGAAGCAAGGAGGGTGGCAGAAGCGTCAGAAGTGGCCTCATGATTTGACGTGTTTTCCCTTCGGCTCAGAGTTGAGCGGAAACAGCGAAAACACTCGACACTCTTGTATGCATCCATGCACGTCCGCAGACGCACACAAATGAAATTCATCTTCGGATTCATGGAGTGTGTTCACTTCTTGTCTTCACTTTACTGTCGAACTGACAACAATGACTTTCTCTCTAGATTTAATTACAATAAATGAAAGCGATTACACTGATAAGGCGGACATAGTACCGGCAGAACTGATGTTACATGTACATACAAATACACCCCTGTCACACACTACACGCACAACTTGCCCAGTCATCTCTCCTTGCAATCCATGGGGATCTGTGATAAGTATCAGTCCCTGTTTTAATCACATGGTTTCAACCACATGTGCAAAACTGTCATATCATGGTTCATGTAGCATAAAGTTGTTAAGGCCTAGCTGAAGGTGAATATAGGTCAGAAGGTGTGGTGATTAATGAATCTAACGCTCAGCCAGTTACAGCTAACAGTTCATTAGTACAATGATGTTAGAAATTATACTCAAATTGCATCAATCTGACTCTGTTTCCGTTCTACTTTACTTCTCATTGTGAATGGTTACATCATATCTTAAAATGTGATACAGCAGTGTGCTTCATACTTGATTTCAAGAATAAACCATGAAGTGCTGATTTCTGTTTAATTGGAAAGGAGGCTGTGACGCAGAGGATTAATGAGCCCCTTTAATCTGACATCTCCCACATAAACGGCGGAATACTGACTCACACACCGGCCTGATGTGTGCTGAGGTGTATGGATTTATTTTGTAGTAGCTTGATGCCGTTTGCGCGTTATTTAACGAAGGTAAACACAGTGGATGTCGTACATAATGGCGCTCTCCGTCCCGGCACTTCTCAAATTGGAGGCTGCAGATTTGAAGACGTGTGTCCTGCTGCCTTCAGGTGGCTTCGGGGATTTAATGAATTGGAGGAGAAGCTTTTCATACAGCACGAAGCAGCCCTGGACAACAGATACTCACAAATCACGTTCATTTGTACAGATCAATGCAGACTAATTTACCGATGTTCCTGCTTTATCCACAGGGAAAGATATTTTTGATCCGTACCATACCGGCTCATTATGATTGTTTATTGTTTATTTGTTAGTGTTTTTGATGTAACCGAAGTGGCGGCTGAGTGACGTGGCTCTGAGACATCATTATTCGTTGCAAAGTCACTTTTACCACCAAACTTTACCACCAAGTGTCTTTGCGTTTCCTCAGTCCTACATGTTTGCGCTTCTCCTTTCACCTGACCACCTTTTGTTGCAGTTTGAAGTGCCTGAACACCTCGCACAAGGAGCAAAGACCAAGATCCACAAGGCAGAGTGGAAAAATGTTCTATGATCTTTGAACGTCCAATAAAGTCGGGCAACAAGACATCATAAAACCCAGTGAGCCCACCATAATGAGCACAGGAGGGAACTGTGTCGATGCATAAACTTGTGAGAATGCATGTCTGCATGTTTTAATCCCCTGCGAGGGTGGGCATGAGCGTGTGCACTCATGCATGTTCACATGAAAGTACTGAACGAACGCAGGCAACTACAATTGCCAAGAAAAAGGTGTGAGAGAGAAAGCACACGTTTGCAGGTTTGTGATCTTCACAGGGTTATGTGCCTTTGAGGATACATAAAAACAGAGCGTGTCAGGATGCGTGCGTCTGTGATGTAATTCAAAGTTCAAACGAGAATGAAGAAATGGGCGGGCGCAGCACAAGTAGTGCGTGTCTGTCTGTGTTTGTTTTATGAGCGAGCGCCAAACCTTACTGCTTCTGGGACCTTGAATGGATATGAAGTGGAAGGAAACAAAGATGAAGTGGAAGAGCCGGCGAGGAGCAGTGATAAAAGAGGACGGAGAGGGGTGGAGGAGATAAAGGCGGAAGAAGACGCAAATAAAGTGGATGAAAAGGAGGAGAACTTGATGGGGAGAACCTGAGAGTCTGAGAGACTCCAGCCTCAACCATGCAGCTGATGAAGTATCAACACATCAACAGTCTGTGTGGGTGTAGCTTAGCATGGTCTGCTTTGTGCCCGCTCTGAGCTCAACAGCTCACTCTTTTCATCTGTCTCTGACTCTGCTCTGTTCTTAACCTCTCTCACTGTAGCACAGAGTGATATTTTCTTTAATTCTAACTCACTAAGAAGCATGTCCCTTTCTCCCCGACTGTCATCTTTCCATCCCTTTGTCACTGTCCCAGAATTGGCCCCACCGCACTCTTTTTTACCTTTCAGTAAACCTCTTCCTCTTTTCCTTAGCTTCTTTTCCTGTGCACTCAAGCCAGCTTATTGCCCTGGCCTCTCCCTGGCAGCATGTACAGTACGTGTGGGTTTGTTCAGTATATCTTGGATAATATCACTGTGGACTTTAGTGTTCCCCAATAGTCAGTGTACACTACACTGTTCCTCCATTATGGCTTAGCTCAGAGACGGCATGTAGACCTTTAATAATGCAGGTCAGTGCTAAACGTCTGCCGGTGTGCAACATCAGCATACACCTTGGCTACCTGGTGTAGCGACTGTGCACACACTACACTACACACACAGAAGAACACTTGCAAACATTTGTACGAGGTCTCGTACACATATGTTGCTGATCCTTGCAAACATGCACGCGCAGTCAAACAGGCGTGGACAGCGCACACACCTTCCTGTCAGCCCCAGATAACAGAAAGCATGGGGCACTCGACACACGCAGATACTGACCATCAAACCATCCGACAGCTAGTCCTACAGTAGGCAATGAAAGAGGATTAGCTCTCTAATCAGTGCCGATCTCTGTGGGCTGTTCAGAGGCAAGCCCGAGTGGCCTGGTGTCCATTCTGTTACTCGGTCAGAGCAGGAGGACAAGACTGACCCAGTCAACTGCAGGGGAGAGCCAAAGCAGGTGGATGCACACCTGAGGGACAGGATTAACACAGTCCTGGCACATTACAAACCAGCACGCACAGTGTATAATCCCGCTGGAAGGGTGTGTGTGTATGTGTATACCAGCCTCAGGTCTGTCCAGGTGTGTAAACACACTGGTAGTGCCAGTAAGCTTTACCTGAGGTGACGCCTATAGGGCTGAGATTTACATGAAGTAACAGGGGAACAGATAGGCAGACTGCAGGGTCGCCTCACCGCCATCTGCTCCATCAGCTCCCTTTGACCCGTCTCCACAGCAACCTCAGCAGCTCACAGGATCCACTGCACCTTCTCATCTGTGTGCAATAACTCTGTGATAAATGTGCACAGTTACAACATGCAAAGTCTACTTATCTTCACTTTCACTCCAGTGGGCTCTGCTTGACATGTGGATTAGCTTATCTTGTGTATTTCACTGTCACTGGACAGGTTAACAACACTGAGTGACGGAAGTCGTGTGTGTGTGGTTGTGTGTATGTGTCAGCTGGATTTGGATCTTGTGGCTCGTACTAATAGTGTGAAAATGCGACGATGTATCTCAAGGGAACTATCGTGATATAATACATTTCAAATACACAGAATTTTTATAATAAACTGCTGAATTATCATGTTCGCCCTGTAAGATGGTATGTCAGCCGTCAGCCTTGAGTTAAAATGCAGTAACTAGAGGAATGCAAAGAACTCGACTTAACTGCACGGCAGTGACATAACTATCATCTGAATAATATGTTATATTCTGCATTAGGTCAGACAGATTCAGTGCTGGACCTCAATTTCATGGTCTTAGGTTTCTGTTTTTGCACATACAAAAGAGAACTGCACACATTTCAGTCATCCATGCTTCCTTGCAGCAAGTAGGTTACATTACATTACAAAGGAGGTTACATTTGTGTTGTTCCTAAGCCTTTTTTTAATTGTGTTACACCAAATGACTGCTATGTTTAGATTAATTCAGCTTTAATCATCTTCGAGATATTCTGACTACTCTTTTTGTTGTGAGTGACAGTTGTTGGTCTATCTATGTTGTTTGTATCTATTGCTGCACTGATGTTTTATGCTGACATCCTCTGCCGCCAAATCTCTTTTGAACAAGGAACATTAATTGCAACAAGACCTTTATCTAGTCAAATAAAATTTAAAATTAATGAAACTTCATGTCATCCACAACATGAACGAGACTGAAGATCCACATCTAATTAGTAAAGCATTTTGATACATTGCACAGCTGAAAAAAGAAAATATAAGCTGTGTGAAACCTTTGCGTTACATACTATTATTATTAGAAAATCATTACAGGATTGAAACAGTATTCTGCATTTCCAGTGTGTTACAAAAAAAATGTCAATGCAATTTCAAGCAAAAGTGGCACTTTTCATAATTGCTGTGGGTTGTTGTCACGTTGTTTGACATATTGCTGTCAAAATGTGTGGTTTGAATGTTGCAAGGATGCCACAGTGACCTCTTTTAATGGTTTATTCTTCTATAGGTTCCCCACACATGCTAATAACGTGTTCCTGCGGCTAAGCAGACACCAGCGGTGCCTATCTCTCCTCGGGCATCACTCAAATTGGAAATGAAAGTAAATACTTTACATCAAACTGTGCATGTGTTTGTTCAATACTCTAAAGCGCCATCCTTCTGCGGGAATAATCATTTAAAATAGAAGTAAAACCAGCTTTAGACAAGTGAACAAAGGGAATGCATTACTGTTAAACCAGTGAGCGGTGTTTGTCAGCAGAGCCAATTCTCTCAGTAAACCAAATGATTTTTACATTTCTCACAGAGCGGCTTACCTGTCAATTGGCACCCTGTTGGTTCTTTTCGATAAGGCAGACAAGCAAGATGGATCTTGCTCAGGTAAAACATGTGGCGATGCTGGACTAGCTGATGAGGACAAGGCAGCTAACAGGCAACTTCCATTAAGAGGAATGTAGCTGAGGAACAGGAAGAGAGAAACAACTGGCCTCTGAGCTTAAAAGAGTTTGATTTCATCTGAAATGGACTTAAGACGCGGCAGCTGAACAGTCAAGAGTCATCTTAAATTCGCCTGCAACACAGAACGTTTTGTCGATTGAATTGCTGCATTTCTTCCTTACATAACACATTTGTTGTCTTTCTCATCTCAGTCAAATGTTTCATACAGTAACTCCTACGTACAGAGAGATGCTTGCGAAAGTAAAGCTGACTTCAAGCAACTCTCCTTACAGGAAGTATGACAGCATCACTTGCTTCAGTCAGTGCTCCAAAACTACACATTTACAGCGTTTCGAGTGGCAAAACACTCTAGAGCCTGTAGGAGTTATGACGGCAGCTAAGTTAGGTGACAGAGTTACAGGTTTCAAAGTGACAAAGGTGGATAGAAAGGCAGACAAAACATTATTGAGTTTCACACAAGAGACGGCAGTTTGTTCCCAATCTCCAGCAGACGATCAATGCTGGTTTCTTTCATCATGTCCACAATCATTTCCTAACTGTGATAAAGTAAATCACGCTGGGTAGTAATTTTAACCCTGATCAGGATGTTTGGCTAACCCTTGGAAAGCCATTTCTGTGTCTAAATCCATCCAAAACCTCAACATTCTCACACAATGAAACAGATTTATTGACCAGCAGTGATGACACAGACGAACGATCCTGGCAAAAGAATCCGACAACAGTTCTGTGTCGACTGAGGGGGCAGGGACATGATGCAGTTTGTTGTTTAATTTGGAGATCTTCCGCGGAGCTCAGTTTGAGATTATGTAGCTTCCAAATTCTCATGTATTTCCGAGTGAAATAGGTCAGGGAGCTGGATAATGCATGAATGTATGTATCTCAGCTCTGTGCCACTAAAAGCTGAAGACTGATTAACAGGTAAAAGTCAGAATACTGTTTAATATAATAAGGTTTGAAAATGGACGGTTTAGGCTTACATCAAGCACACGTTAAATTTTGCTACAGGATTGTGGAGATTTTTTTAATACTTTTTGCAAAGTAGATTTAGATTTTTAAATACTTGCACCATACCACCAGGGATGTGATTTACAAGGGTTAAAATTGCATTTTTTAAATTTAATCTTGGCTTTAAACAGTATACAGAGTTAAAAAAAAAAATCTATAGAGAAAGCAGAAGAGAGGGTTTTGTCATCGCCAGACTCAAACAAGTACTTTGTTCTATCATGAGTGGCCACACTAATGGTCACACTCCCTCTCACTGATGTAAGAGCCACTATAGAGTGTGTCGACACTGCGCCAAATTCTAATTAGAGATTCAGGGGTCTCAGCTGAGATCACGATGGACACTCAAAACACTTGAAACTCAATACACAAACATACATTAACGTAGGTACTGTACACACATATGAAAAGCCTCCATACCAAAATTACAAATATTTTGCTACGCAGACTCTCTTATTGGAGAGCGGTGATCATTAGCGTGACACAACTGATGGTCTCAACCGTCTCTGAGCTGCGTTTTACCAGCTGACTCAAACGATGCCAGTCACATAACACAGTGCCAGGGTGGGATCTGCAAATCATGTGTTTGTTTGCTTTCCCCTTATTCCAAAAGCCTAACGATGCTCTTCTCTCCCAGCTTTCTAAGACAGATGGAGATCATTAGCTTCTCTCACTTCCCCCCTCCTCTCTCTCTCTCCCTCTCTCTCTTGCTCTCTCCATTCTGGCCGATCTGTCATGTCTAAACCATAGCTGCTCTTTGTCTTGCCTTTTCACTCATCCCCTCCTCTGTTTGGCCCTCGCTCACGGTCTCTGTCCATCTCCCTCTACACAGATTTATATCAAAAGGTTTCAAACTCCAGCAGAATCTTACAACTTTAACAAGTGCTTCATCACTCTTGTCAGAAGTAGTTACAGGAGTCATGACACACACTTCCCCAGACAGGAGGAATTGATGAGAAGCCATTAGACTCTGCTGGTCCTGGAGTGAACGGGACGGCCTCCATCACCACATTCCTCTGCTCCTTGACGTAGAAGCACGGACACCAGCAGCTCTTCAGACGTGTGTCAGACGCACCATTTCTTCACACACGCGCACTGGAACCGCACGTGTGTGAAGAAAGTTCCGTGCTATCAGTTAGGAGTGAAAAAGTGATGGCAAGACCGACCTTCGCAGCTGAGACTGCCACAGCATCTGCCAAAAGGTTTGGACTGTGATTCCCAAGTAAAACATGAATCTGCTAAAGACACGTACAGTCTATTGTTTGCGAATCTCTGTCGTTGATCATATTCTTATATTTTCAGGAGAAACATGTGGCCGAATAAAGATCACACAGAGAGGAGTGACGGGGTTCATTGTTAGTATTGTAACCGTTTCTGCTGTGCTCCTGTTTGCAGTAGTGTCGAAAAGTGTTAACAGAGCTCCCGCTGTCCTGCCTGCGCTGGTGACCATCTGGACCGAATCCATCACTTCCCCCAGCACGTCCTTTGTGTCCCCGACTCCTAATTTCTCATTACTTCACCGTGGTTGTGGGACCAGCTACAGCGGGGGCCATTTAGCCGCAAGCCGAAGAGCTGACTGTCAATGCGATGTTCTTTTAGTTTTGTGTTTCTAAAAACTAAAATGTTTTATCTCATTGCAGTAAAAATGAAACAAAGTGATAAAGAGACGCATCCTTACTTTGCAGATATCAGCACCACACAAGGGTTGAAAAATACATTTGTATGTCCTTTTCTTAAACTAGAATATCTTATTAGAATGCATATTTTAAATATTATCCTCACATATTCATTAGATTGTGTAGTCTTAAGATAAACGGTTATATTGTAGCTGATGACCATCTTTGTGCTGACCTGAGGTTATGACTGCGTGCAGTGGCAGAGGAGGAACAGATGTTGCTGCCAATTTTGGCGTAATGTTTCAGTGGATTGAGGCATGAAATTATTTTTCTTGGACTTTCAGAAATTGTAATGTTGGGTCTACCTCCTGCATGCCACGCTCCACTCACTGAAAATGCTGCTCCAGCACTCTGATTTTTGCACAGATTAGGCTGCAGGTACATGTTTGCAGCTGCAGAAGCGATGCAAAAAGTATTTTTCCACACAGCTGAGAGAGAGGCTGCCATTTTAGCGTGAAGAGCAACTAGAAGCAACAACTCCTTCTGAAAAGATGATCCACTTATATACTGTAATAACAGTGTGTCAAGGTCAGACTTCAGTATTTGGCTACGAAAGTGGTGTATTAGCGTTAATGAGGTTTGGGGAAGGCGTTTTTGTTTCAGTGCATATGGCTTCTTCAGTGAGTGAATGTACACACGCTCAAAAGCCTGGGTTCCCACAGATAATAGTCCCGGGAAGAAGGAGAAAATTTGGCATGAACTGCTGTTTAAATACCAGGATCACGATTTGTGGTATTCAGCTCTACATCCCCATATACCAGTTCCTCTTTGTGCTCTTGTGCACTGATAATTAATAGTTAATGTAAACAGAAGCGCACACATGCAACAGACTAGACACAACAGCCACAGTCTTGCTAGTATTTTACATTGAATCCTAAGCTAATAAAAGTAGTGGAGCTGATTGAGTGCTTTGACCTCCCTGGAGGTGCTCTAGGTTAAACGGGTGCAGGGCTGGGTTCTCTTTCTCTGCTTTTAAAAGCCTGACATGTTCCCTCCAGGATGTCTGACCCTCTCTGACCACAAATCAACCAGCAATTACAACCCTACAGAACCCGGCTCACACACACACTACCACAGAACTGCCTCACCAGTGTTGCTGCGTAGACCAGAAACAAAAAGGCAATATATTTGTGAAAGAGGTTAAGTGTAATATCTAGAGAAGTAGCACAGGGTGGAATGGCACATAGAAAGAAAAAAATGGATGAGGAGAAACATGAGGGCAAATGAGAGTCAAGAGCACGAGATGTGAACAGGGACACAGATCAAGCGTGAGGAGCTGTGAGTGTGGCCGAGTAGTGTCACCTTGTTTTGACTTTTACTGTAACGCTAACATCTTCTTTGGCCCCATCAGTCTGATTCTAAAAAACCCTAAAAATGTGTGCACACAAAAAGTGGGTACATTCGTCATTCTTTCAGCATTTCATCTGGTCCACTTCAGTCTGAGAGACTGTCTCAGAGAAACCTAACAAATGGACCCATTCCCTGCCCATCTCCAGCATCGCATTCCATAGTTAGCCACTCTCTCCACCATAGATACCAATTTGTCCATACTTTTGACCGTTCCCTGCATCCATATTCATTAGGCCTTTTTATCTTTTCAGTTTTGATTACTGAATCTACAAACTGTGTGACGCACTGCCTCAGCCATTTACATTCGGGTCCGTCCCCTGCATTCCCATCACACGGTTTGCATCCTTCGTGACGCTGAGTGGCAGTCACGTTTAGCTGTTTCATTCTGCGGCAGCGTGTTCACTGGTGTCTCATAAATAAGGCAAGTCCCACAGGGCTGGAAACCTCTCCTAAGCCAACGCTTTGTTTCAAGACAAAGCATCTTTTTATTCCACTCAGAATAACTTGTCACAACACAGCTGAACCCAAGGTACCACCCTATCAATTTCCATGGCAACAGATTTGGTGGTATTGACAGTAGTGGGCAAATCTTTGGGGCAGACTCTCAAGATTCAGATTTAACAAAAGAAGCATTTTTTTCTTTTGAGAGGTAATAACCACATATATCTTTGCTAAAGATCTTTTCACAATCAGATTGGACAAGAGGAGCAAGTGCTAGTCACTGACACATGCCTTTATTTATTAAGCTGGCCCACCTATAGATTTCAATTATGGGCCTCTCATATGCTTGCAGTAGATATATAAATATATATGATATCAATCTCTGGTAATGTTTTTCAATCAGTAAAATGCTCTTTAAATATATTGCTAATCTGTAATTATTGATTATTTTATACAATCTGAGAAACATCTTGTGCAGAAGGTCGGTCAAGTGAGGGAACTTAGGGCTTTGGATATGTTTGGCTTGTGACCCACCAGTAAGTTCAGGGAAAAAGTTTGGACACCTCGCCCTCGAGTATCATAATAGTAGCCATCTTAACATCTCTTTGTGCATGTATAATTCACAAAAAGCCCAGTGTAAAATTAATGCCACAGACAACAAGTTCTCCTGCTCAGATAAAAGAGAATTAAACAGCTCATTTTAAGCAGCGACTCCATACAGTTACGTTTCACAAAGAAGCACCATCAGCACTGCGCTATCACATTCTCTCAGAGCCAAGAGACACGAGAGGATGTAACGATATCTGCATTATTTGCATTTCGGATACAACCACCTGTTGGCTTCAAAGCACAGAAGCAGAGGGAAACACCGAGGGCTTTGACAGTTATGACTAATCATGGACCAGCGATACAAAGCGGGCCCCTTCACAGGGAGCCTTTGATGCAGGTGAATCACATCCTAAACATACTTATTAGCAGGAGTGGGGGAGGAGAGTGAGGGAGGAAGGGTGAAACGAGGAGGGGGGAGAAATTTGTTCCGCACGTTAGCTGGCATGCTTGGGTGCACGAGAACAGAAGGTTGGCATAATGAATTTTGGCGTGCAAGCGGCTGTTAATGAAATAAAGAACCCCACCCCACCAGAGGTGTGAATGTGTGTGTGTGTGTGTGTGTGTGTGCTGGAGTGTGTAAGCATGTGTGGAAAAGAGAGAGAGAGCGGTAGAGATAAAAGAAGTTAGAGAAGTGAGGAGAGGAGACGATAGGTGAGGGCAGTTTGAGTTTACGAGAAAAGGCTGCGAGAGTGAAAGAGATAAAAAGTTTGTAACTTTCTATGAGCATGTATTTTGTATATATGTGGGCTCCTGTGTGGCTTTTCAAAGCAAACTTTGTTCCCTTAAGCTTTGAAAGCTTTGGTTGTAGACAGGGCTGCATAATACAGGAATAATCTGGGACAACAAGGCATTTGTAGCCATGTTGATTGGATGTTAATTCTGTCTCTTTGTAATCTTTTGCTCGAGGGAGTCTGGGGAGAAAAGAGACAGCTCCAACAAGATACTGGACTGCAAACAAAACGTATACACTTGAAAGGAAAAAGGGATATTGAAAGTTATTTTGCTCATCAGTGTGGCAGCTTCCTCAAGAAAGAAAGCATGCCCGACAAAGTCTCCTTCTTCTTCATGTTTGGCCTAATGACACAGGAGAATCTTGCATATGGTCTCATCACAGACGGTTCTGCAACTGAACACCGTCAAGTTGAACTCATCAAAACTTTCTCACTTTGTCTTTATCACTTCACTCTCAAGAGAGGAACAAGTAACCCAAACTGCCCGGCTTTGTAGTGACTCAATTCATAAATCAAAGCTTTTTGCTGAAACAACATAAGGCACATCTTATTGGAAGACATCAACCCTGGTCCCTCCCTCCTTTGGGGATTCCTGAACATTGTAGCCAAGTCGACATTCTGCTTTAACTGTCATAACAGGACACACAGACAAATAGGCATGAGGTATAAGATTATATGCGAGTGACATATAGTGTGTTTTCAGTAGGCCAGGTGGTGTTTGAGGCTCTGATGTGATTTCTAAAGCCTCTGAAGACAGTCTGTCCCCACCCTCTCAACACGGGTTGCCTAATTGAGTGTTAATTTGGTGCTAATTATGTAACATGTTATCCCAGTGAGACGCCCCAGATGTCACGAGACAAAGGCGTGTGGAAGAGTGTGCAGAATCGCAAGGCAAAGCATTTAGGGAGATACTATGTGTGGACCGGTCTGCATCTGCTTCCTGAATTCAATGAGTGGCAGTGTGTAAAACACACACACATACACACGGCATTAAGGAGCATTCAATCAAGTTAAGAAAACCAGTGAGAAGTGGGTATTTTCACTAATAAGGCCACCCTCGTATGAACCGCAGCTGATTGTAAAACAAATATTCGTCTCTACAAGCAAGACTCTTTGAATTAATCATTCAACAAACATTTCCCAGTGAAAGTTTAACCCCTACATTAAAAATTTAACTTTTTATTATTATTATTATTTTTTACTGTGAGAGTAATACACACTGAGGCTGGCTTTGCAGGGAGTGAGTGCTTGGACCGGGGACAGTGCTGTGGTACTGGAGCTCTCTTTCCTCTCTCTCTGCTCTGTGCGTTCCTCAACATAAATATAAGATGATTATGAAGAAGACCTCTCTGCTCTTTTATTTATCAAAGTCATGGAGCCTTATACAACGCACACTGTAGAATACTCTGCATGGTCACCAGAGGGGGGCATTAGGATCTAGGAACGCGTGTGCAGTGCTTGCTTATTTCACGACAGTGTGAGTGGATCTTTGTGCGCATACGTGACTGTTGATGTCCGTGCAGTAGGAACAACGTATGACACTTCCAGGGATGCGGCATAAGTCATTTTCCATATTTCTGTGTCAACAAATGGCAAACTCCCAAATCAATATCACTCTGCATTTTCACTTCCCTACCTTGTGTGTGACTCTCAGCCCCAAGCATATTTTTTTGGAAGAAGAAGCATCTACAGCATCACTTTTTAGAAAAAGGATGCTATTATTCGGACAAACAGTAAATAGTGCATTGGTTGGGGACTATTTTCTGCTGCTGATAAATACACATTCGGTGCAAAAATGAGCACATAGAAAACCTGGATGTGGAATTTACTCAAATAATTCCCTGTGTTCATTTAATTTAGTGCAGCACTGTGGCCACTTAATGTGCTCCGGTTTTCCCTGTGGGTTGATTTTCAGCAATACTAAGAGGATCTTGTTTGTGATCCTTGAGGAAGAACATTCGTAATGGTCAGGGGATGGGGGGGGGCAACGTCTAGTTACAAAAACACAGGATTTCAGTTTCAGTGTCAGACATGCCACAGTAGGAAGAGCAAAAGTGAAAATAATAAAATGAACGATGGCTAAATTCAATTTTGACATTTGTCCTTCCTTACTATGGCAAAGCAAAATGCCCACATTGAAAACCTCCTGCTGGTGGCCAGTGTTATCAGTGTTACCAATGGTGATGCAGGCGCAATCTAAAGGGAAACTTTGGTTGTTTTTCAACTTGGACCCTATTTCAGATGTTTTGAGTCTAAAAGACTAATGGGTGCAACGATTTTTGAAATGGCTCAGTTGAGAGCGCTTCAGCCAAGAGCCACAAAAAGCGCAGCAACATAATCCTTATGTGCAATTATGCCTGTCAAAGCATGTCTGCTGAAAGAGCTGAGAGACTCCTATGTGACAACATTGTGGAAAATATCTTTATTTAATATCTTCATTTAAGCAGAAAAACTCATTATACAGCTCTGCTCAAACCCACCTGACTCCAGTCAAGGAATAGTCATTTACCACTGTACAGCACATCTCATTTAAACTAAATAGAAACAAAATAAAGCTGTCTTTCCACTGTTCCAACTTTCACCAAATCTGGTTTGATCAAATAAACCTGTAATTCACTGACATGAAAACCTTCTGGCTCTACACACTGTTACCCCCCTGCTGCTTCTCTAATGGCAGATCTCCCAATTTTTTCACATCTGACTCTAAATTAGGGGTTTATGTTGACCGAACGAGAGTTGGTGTTTGTTGGAGTGGTGTTGGGAAAACGAACCTGGATGTTTTTCAGGAGTTTTATTTTGTTACTCTAGAAGTTGAATGAAGTGTGTTACACAGTGATAAATTATAATTATTTTGACTGGAGTCTGGTGTGTTTGAACGGAGCAATACGATAGCTGTTTCTGATTTAAAAAAAGAATCCGACAGATCTATCTCTGTAGAGATCCTTGCAGCGCTCTCGCTCAATACTGGATCAATTTCAAAAATTGTTGTCCCCAACAATCATTCAGACACAAAAACATAGGAAAATAGGGTCCAGGTTGAAAAATACCAAAGTTCCCATTTAATTCAATTTAAGTAAGTCACGCTACAATAATCACACTTAATAGTTTTTCTCTGATAGGTTTGAGACAGAAAGCACATTGGTTGTTTACTTGTGAATGCAGTAATGGCAGGGGAGATGACTGTAGTTAGTTCAACACTAACTGAACTCAGCAATTCCTCATTCAGTGCTGAGCCTTCTCTGCATTCACTAATAGATTTCCTATTCTTGTCTAATTAAAAAGGGAAGCCTTTTTCCCCTGAAAGGCTCCCAGAGCTATATTGAAGGGTGGAGAGGTCGCTGGGAATCCATCAGATGTGATGCAGTTAATCAGCATAAAGCCTGCTCCAGTGCACTGCTAAACAACAACTGCGGGAATGGGCCCTGCCCTCACACTGCGCCACACTACTGGGACTCAACGCCACACAGAGGCATAGAGGCCAGATTAAATTTCTATAGGGTATTGTCTAGAATTTAAAGAGAATCTACAATACCTGGTAGTTCCTCTATTCTCTCTAAAATGGCTAATTAAAGAGCATTTAAAAATAACTACAGAGACATGGGGGAGAGAGAGCAATATGGCGAGAGAGAGAAAGGTAAGGGGTTTGTGGGAGAGAATATAAAGAAAATGAGAGGACAGAGCCCTCGCCCACAGTAATTACCTGTCTCTACTTCCTATCTTTTTGAGCGACAACAAAAGAAGTTGGGGGGGGGGCAGGAGACAGATGGAGGAGAGGAGAGGAGAGGAAAAATAGGTGAGCACATACAGAAAGAGAAAAACCAGTATGACACTCCTGACACCCACATCATTCTGCAGCAAACTAGCGAGTCAGTACTAAAGGCTGACTCAACCTCCTCCAGCTATGCACATTTTGCCTTTCTCTTTGTTCCACACACCTATGATTAAGGTACAGTAGGTATCAGATCTTGAGCTAGACACAGCAAGCAGCAGAGCTGGTCATAGAGACAACAGATGAGTCACAAGAGGCATTTCCGATTGTTGAGCAACCTAGACAGAAAAGTGAGAGTGTAATGTCAGCAAGGTGAATGTGGCAATCAGAGACGCTCATCAGCAGCCTACCGGCCACCTGTAGCTTGGCTACCTGTCATCTAATCACTGCTGTAGCAAGGAATATTGCTTTACGGGTGGGAATGGCTGACACCCATTAACATAATTTTTTTTGGTCCCCTGCCTGCCTTCCTGAAACCAGCTCCTCTTTGTCTGAGAGAAATGATGAGACTTACACCTGTGTGTCCAACGTGGCAACTGGCTTCAGGGAGGAACAGGTGGAAGAGAAACTCTGCCATTCTTTTGCAGTTATCACAAGTGGCCAGGCATGCGTGGATACAAACATACACACACACATCGACACACGCAGGTGTGCACGCACAGCAGATGTACAAGGACGTGCTCTAAAACACAAAATATGCCCATATACACAGATATATTTATGTGGGCACAAGCATAAGCAGAGGCACAGACAACATATTCTCTCTCTCTCTCACACACACACACATATATATACACCCACAGTAAAAGCAAACTGTAGATGCTGACACCAGCTTCCTGGACAGCCTCTCTAACTGTGCAGGGTTGCCAGAGGAGGAGAGAAAGAGAGAGCAGGAGAAGCAGCAATGCTGCTGTTAAGACATCATTCCCATTGTGTACCAGGGAAAGTGGTGGCACCACAAAATGGTAATGACAGTTAAGGCGTTTAGTCACGGACTCACTGGAAGGAACTAAAAAAAAAAAAAGAAAAACACCTCATTTTGACATAACCGACATTCTCTGAGGCGCTGCTAATGGGTCCAAAATAACTATGATGCAGAAGGACATACACGCCGTTTAACATTCAGTTCATCTAAGGAGAGTGGGAAGGAGGAGGGAAGAACATGCTCATGCATTTACAGGACAACAACGCTTATAAACACTCATAGGGACATGTTAATGTTAGCGGCGAGGGGTCTTCTACATCTATCAGTCATACAGAGATCTGTTTGTGTCTCCACCCCAGAGGCTCTGACTGCACACTACAGTATGTGTATGATTCAGAGTACTGCGTGACACGGAAAGGGCGAAGGTTGCATCAACCTCATGAAGCCCCATAACCTCAGGGAGAGAAAGAGCCAGAGGTGAGGGCACACACAGACACAGAGATGCAGGGAAAAGCAGACAGATGATGTCAGACGTTTGTCATAACTGAACCTGTATAGTTGTCTGGTTTCAATTGGTTTGCACTATAATAGGTTATGACAGGAAATACAATTTGATACAGCTCCTTTCTAAAAACTAAAAAACCCTCACTACTCCACTACATTTGTACATATGTCTCAAAGTGCCTGCATATACGCACACTGAGGCTTGTGTATCATATCGCTTCATTAATTTGGACTCTACAGGGCTCTCTGTACATTGTTCCCATCGTTCCCTGCTTCTGAGATCAAATGTGTGACAATCTTAGTTTTTTCTGTCACCGTCCCCCCATGGTTGTTAATGGTCACCTTCTTATCTTTTAATTGGACGGAGCTTTTCTCGACGGCTCTTTTCTTAAGGACACTGTATAATGAGAGGGTTATTTATGGACCCCTAATTGACCTTCAGCCTTTTCACATCCTGTCATGAGCACCGTACTGCAGATGGCACTGTTCTGATGAGATCACAACTGCGAGCAAACTGTTGTTCTGTTGAGGCAGCAACTGCAGACCCTAAGTTAGGTGGCCACTGTATGTTGGAGGAGAGAGAGGAAGAGAAGACAGGAAAGGCGAATGTCTGTGGGGAGATGTGAGTCGGGATGTAAGGGGCCAATTACCACTGGACTACTGGCAAGGAGACCAGGGGTTGGAGAGAGATCAGAGAAGCAAAGGCCATAACATGATGAGTGTGAGAACGGCTGACACTGTATTGTAACTTCATTAATGTACACGTACGTGAACAGGCGGGCTGCAGAAAAGTACAAGGTGTTACACTGTAAGCAATACGTATGCTCACCCATAAACTCTCCCAGCTACTCGTTTAATTTAAACCACACATAGAGGCCATCAGTGTCACTGCAGCTGCTTCTCTCTTTAAAAACGGGACTGTGGGAGCAGCTCCCACCTTGCCTTAAGCACAAAATTGTACTATACAGGTAACAAAATTGTGCTCACATGTAAGCTTCAAACTTCAAGGGTGCCATTATCGCAGCGTGCGGTTCAAAAATACCCTGTCTTACAGAACATGGACACCGCACAAAATGGAAGCAAAATTACAGCTTAATAGTAGCTGCTTGAACATACGTGGCACTGTAATGTAACTGGCTGCATATAGAGAAGGGGGCGAGAGAGAGAGAGAGAGAGATTTGTCCTCTCCAGAGACAGCGGGTTGAAAGCAAACTGCTGCTCTAACATGGGTGATTTACATCATGAGGAGACAGGACAGGACAACATAGCTTTGTTTTTCCTTTCAGGACTGGGTGTACGGCTGCACCAGTGAGCAATGGGCTTACACCTGCAGTGTTTCCGTAGGCTTATAAGGGCAGCACCCACGGAAATGTTTGTCAAGGCAACTTGCAAAAGGCAAAAAAAAAAAAAAGAGCTTGGTAATGTTTGACACCGCAGATGCCCGCAGACATTTTAAGCAGCCAAAGGCTTTGATTCTTGTGGAGGATAAAGAGATTCTGGTGGGAATCACCGATGTTGTTCCACGTATAAAACAGTGTGCTTGTCCTTGCTTTCAGCAAAATGATTTTGTTTTTGGTGTAATACCAACCCAATAACCTATTTCTGTAAAGTTATACTCTATGGTGTAATACAGACAAGAATGCATTTCGATATGCTTTCATAAAGATAATTGATTTGAGTTCAGTAATGGTGGTGAAAATGAAGGCATATTACTGAGGCAATTATGCTGAAGACTTAAACCATTAATTTCATCTTTTGGGTTCAAGGTTAAATGCAATCTCAAACGCTATGTCATTCAAAAGGAGTTCAAAGTGCCAAGTCCTTTGAACAGTTTTGAAGAATCGAAAGGAGACAGCCTTCCTACGACAAAATCTGTTATGTTAATAGAAAAGGATGAAATAATTTAATCTGGCAGGACAACATTTAAGCAACTGTTTAACATTTTTTTATTGAGCATATTCAAATTTTTTTCAAGAATTAGAAGAAAAGATCGACAACCCATCTCATACCTGTCAAGAGTTAAATATGAGCCTAAAAAGATGGTAAAAGACTGGAAAGAAGGAAAAACATCTGCCTCAATACTCAAGCGGAACTGTACTGTGCAACTTGTTAGTTTAGCAACTATTTGAGATTTTAAGCAGGGTCATTTCTCAGGGGTGATATCTTGGATTTTCTATCTCAACAAGGAATCAATTGATATATACATCTATTTCCAAAAACGTTGGACTATTGCTTTAACATCTTTACATGCTAGCAGCAGAACCTTAAAGTCAGTCTTTACAGACAGGCATGTAAACAGGATATTTGGAAGTACTAAACACTGACTCAGTCATTTAGTTTGTGTTTTCAGATTTGACCGGGATAATAAGCATCATATTTGCTAAATATTCTTAAGCTTAGGGAAGGGTTTTAGTTATGAGCAGGTAGAAATTGAGGGTACCATCAATAAATACATTTTTGTTGTGTTTTTGACTTTATCAGTGACAGCTACATGGGACAGATCTGCTTCCTTGCAGCACCCAACCTGTAGAAGTATTTGATATAATATTTAATTGATGAACTTCAAGCTAGCTACACAGTTTAATGTGCTGATGTTATGAGATGCTATAAGCAATTTCAAGCACTTGCTCACGCTAAATATCTCATAATAACTGTGTAATACAGCTTTTTGTATGTCTTTTCCAGATGTACATTACCAGCCACTGAAACCAATCTATTATTAACCTACACTTCAAAGGGCTTCAAAAGACAGATTCATAATTTTAATTTCACCACTCCTGCTCTAGTACCAGTCCTATAGGCCTAGATAACGATAATAACCAGAGACTGAGGGTGTGTGCGTGGGTGGAGTGGGGTAGGTCAGGCAAGATTAATTGTGGGGGATGTAAATTTCATTCGTCACATGCAGATTGATGTCAATTTTAATTGAATTAAAACAATGTGAACCCTGGCCCGCTCCGAGTCTAGGAGGACAGCTGGTGAATAGTGATGAAGTGAGTTGGAGAACACTTGAGAGAAGGGGGGGGGGGGGGGGAGGGGAGGTTAGGGGTGAGAGGGAGAGACGGAGAAAGAGAGAGACGGAGATTAGTTAATGACGAGTGTGATAGTTGACCTTAAACTAATGAGCCATTCTGCTCCACCCTAAACTGGTAATACCATCGTTTCATGAGTAACTCAGTGGCTCAGTATATTCCTAGGCATTAAAAGTGAGGGGATGCTCACATATCCTAGCAGATGTCCCACATACTGAACGAGTGACAGTAGCTTATACTCAGTCTGTGATTTGTTGACTTTTAACAGGCGGGATGGCCCAAAATAAATGAAATAGCTTGGACTGGGAGAATATTTACAGCAGCATAGATGCTACTGAGTTACCATAGATCATCAAGTTTACAGGCTACATTATAGTAGAGACCTAAGTCTTTACAGTATATAGTTTAAAGAATATTATAGATTTGAGAAGAAACCCACAACAGGAGGTGGAAAAGGTGCAAATACAGATGTGTGATATTTCAGAACCATGATCCGGGGCTTGGATTCAAACTTGCATGAATAACACTGAGTCTAGCACATTCAACTAAACAGAGATTAATAAGGGGGGTGCATTTTGTTCCCTTTGCTAACAAGACTTGCGGCATGCCCCCTCAAATCACCCACTGCTTACACCATGCTTCTCTCAGATACAAACTGGCCCCTTGGAGCTATTATTGATATACGTGTATGTGTGTACACAGGTGCCTACATGTGTGTAGGTGGAGTCAGGAAAAGTCAACTGCTGGAGTAACACTTATCTCAGGTGTGATTTTATCATCTTCTCCCCAAGGACATGTGGCTGAGGCTGAGTGTTCAACGTGACCGCGACAGGCTCGCCACACTGCAGGCGGCACAGGCGCGATGTATTCACGCAACACTCGAGCATATAGACTGAGAGATGGAGAAGGTTTCAGTCGAGAGCAGAACCCCATCTCATTTTCTCACCCTGCACCTCTTATCTTGCCCGACTCGTTCCTCTTCTACCCACTCTCTAGGATAATATCAGGGCTAATCGCTGCCTTGCCATCCATCTATCCACCTTCAGCTGGGTAGATGGGGGAAAGGAAACAGATGGAGGAGGCGTGGACGCCACAGTCATCTTTCCTTGTGTCTCTGCTGACTGCTTGTGCCTCTGTCCTTTCCTGCACTTTCAATATCTCACATGGTGGTGAGATTATGCCCAGCTGGCTAAGTTAAAGTCAAACTATCATCAAAATAAATAAATAAATGAATCACAAAGAGATGCAGACAAATTCCCGCTCACACGTGCTCACACACACACAGACACACACACGGGCAGTAACATTTTATAAGGTTGTGAAGCATTCATGCTTCTGAAGGTGACCCTGTAGCAGAAGAACTGTAAGGAACCTTTTACTGCGATGAGACGATGTCCTGGATCACCTCCCCACACTTCAGCTCCTCATTACACACACAAACACTCTTTGTCAAGCACACACACACACACACACACACACACACACACACACACACACATAAAATATGCATGCTGTTCTATCTCAAATGTTAGATCCAGCCCAGAGAGGCAAGGGCAATCAGGTGACTGAGGACCCTGATGGTGGAATCTTAACTGTAACGGCACCCGCAGAAGGTGTGAAATCCAGCCAAAATACATTCAGATACATACAAACACTACATGCTAACAAACAAGACACCTGAAACAGTCACATATTTCATTTTCACACGTGTGTATTTATTCACAGTACATAAAGCGAGTTTCCCAGGTGCCTCCCCTCTCACCGTGGATATTCTACACGAAGAGGTAATGTAAAGTAGATGATTCCTCTCCTCCTCTCGATTTCCTCCTGCCCTCTGCACTTCCAATTCACTGTGCCAAATGGTACATTTACATTGGTCATAACCTCAATCACCATGCTTGCAGGCTATGCTGAATGTGCAGACAGACATTTCTACAGTGAGGGGATGCAGACAGAGGTATAATGGGAGCAATAGATAGAAACCCACGCCCGAGGCATCCATCAAACCAAACGACTCCATTACAGTAAGTCCGACAGAGGCAAACGGTAATGTGCACTGTGATAAACACTGGGATAATAGTCTGTTTATAGTCCTGGACACACTGTTTCTGCTGGGAAACACCTCGGCAGCGAATACAGATAAGATACAGGAGCAACAACCCCTCTATCTTTTTCATTCTTTCTATCTCTTCTCCTCTCTCTTCTTTGCTGTTATCAGTCACTTTCACTCCCTTGTTCTCTTTATCCTTCTCCGCTCCCTCCATATAATATTTGCCTTCCCGCAGAACGCAAAGGGAGCCGCATACATCAGCTGAACAGGGCTTTTATCTGGTGTTACACTATTGTAGCATTGCCATCACAGTGCTGGAATGAGGCCTAGGAGAACCATAAAAATTGAATAGAAATGAGTCAGATGGAACATTAAAAAAAAAACAGACATCGCACCACGCAAGGCGCTCGCAGGTATGCATATATCATCTTAAGAAGACAAACACAAAAGCACGCATACGTACACTGGCCCAAGCTGTACATGTGTGTATCAATTAATCATAGCCGAGTCGTTTCAGCTGAGGCGTTGCTTCTCGTGTCTCTGATAGAAGAAAAGGGTAAACACAAGAGTAGACTAATCTGACCACGCTCTGTATTCCTCTGAGGACCCGGGAAATAGCGAACCTGCTGCTGCTATGAATCAATTATAAGAGTACACAAAAAGGCACTCTCTTTACAGATGGGAGGTTGGGGTGAAGGTCTGTGGAGGGGAGAGAGAAAACAAAATCTTTCCATCTGTTGATAATGGTGTTTTTACTCTCAGTGCGCACCTCGCACTGCACAGGCTGCGCCTCGCCGTGTCCTCATGCTCAGAATGAGATAAGAACATTTAAATGCACCCTGACATAAACTGGAGAGAACATAAAATGAGGCAAGGGGTCGCTGTTTCTTTTACATTTCTATTAACCTGGGGAGCAGCCGCGCTTGATTAAGGGGCTCCTGGATCAGCCTGATCTGGGTGAGCCTGTGTTTATGCCCATAGTTAACCTCTATTACAGGACTGACCTCAGTTCAGATAGCAGCCTCTGTACTTCTTCTAATGGAGGCCGTGCAGCCGGATCAGGACAGACAGAAGACTCAGATGCACTCATTCATGCACACACGCATGTACAGAAACACACACACACCAACAAACACACACACACTTTGCAGCAAGGCAGGGTCAAAGTAAAGGCCAGTGTCTATTGCGCTATATTTAAGATCAGTTAAACTTAATGACCTCCTTCATCCTCTTGGCCTATCAAATAAACTACAACATTAGCCCTCGGATCTCAGACATAGTTTGGCCTTTTATGCTTGCCGTCCAGGCAATGTCGGTTTTAACAGGATGTGATAAAATGTGGATAATCTCACGCCCACTTGAGGGGATGATGGTGTAGGTTTATTAAAGGAAATGAGCCTATGGTCAGTGAGTGAGCTAATCTAACGCTACCAGCTCTACTACAGCTCTAAAGAGGAGATACCCCATAAGGCAAAATGCTGTGGTCAATGTAGAGCGAGCCATATTTTTACAGCAGAAGCAGTGCAGTCGATGGAACAGAGCAGAGACATGCACCTATTGTGATTCTGTAAAAGAAAGCCTTTACCCTACATAGCTCGTGAAGCTTTTCAGCTGGTTGCATGTTTTCCAATAAATGCAAGACAATGGGTCACTCAGTTTAGACTTGTGTTTAGATATGTGCTTCATGGAAATTACTATTTCATGTTCTGCAGAGAGAGAAACAATTGTGGGATAACCACGTCACACTACCACACTGAAACCGTGTCAAATAAAATTACTTCCTCTGTTCTGATGACTTATTGACGTTTCATTATGGGAAACATGCGTCAAGGTACAGTGTGTAGGCGTTTCTATGCAAGCTTTATATGTGTGCATGCAAGCGTTACATACAAGAACAATGGAAAATGGCAATGGAAAAGATTTTTTTATTTAACCCTAAAGCTTTTTCTCCCCAGCTATATATATTCTTGGGTTCTGCTCCTGTTGTTCAGTCAGGTTTATTGGATATTCATACAGGCAAGATCCAAGGCTCATGTAGAAAAATAAAAAAAAAAGCTTGTCCCTCACATCAATGCTGTTTCTTTCTCCTCCTTTCTTCCTCTCTCTGCAACCTCCGTCCTCCACTCTGTGATGTCATTAATGTGAACTGTGTATATTTATAACCCAGTAAAGTTTTTATGACCACCGTCATTATGGAACATGGAGGTCATGCTGACAGGCTAACAAACACACAAGGATAGGGCCAAAGTACATACAGCACATAGCCAACATGGACTTAACTCTCCAAACAGCCAAACTCTTCAGTGCACATAACTGCACACTTTTAATCCACTATTCAGACACCAGAGCAAAGATGGACCAAACTCAAAACCAAAAACATGACTGAATGAATCAATAAATAAAAAACGTATATTGTGATGTATTCCTCCTGGGACCTGCCGTGCAGATAATATTCTGCCACTTCTAATGAACGTGCTACATACATATAGTGATATGTTGCCTGTGCGTGTGCTTTAATTCAGGTACTTTGAGCACCTGAAGTACTCCACTGTGATGGTAATGTTGCTAAAATGAAATCTAGTGTATCTTTCCCCCTATCCGCTTCATATTTATTAAGCCCCACCGGGGATAAAATGTGGGCCATCAATCACAAGAGCAGCCAATCTGGAAGCCACATCTCCAGGATCAGATTTCAGCCTCACCCAATGGCACACCGTGCTGAGGTTGAGGCATGTATCTTCCTGTTTGCTAGATAGCAAATAGACCGTGTATCTCTCGCCGCTATCACCTTCATATCACACAAGAGCAATGACCAGCTGCACAAATAAACACCAAAGAAGATACTAATCAAATGCTAACATGACTCTTATGTGGATTTACACTGCATGGGCACACACACACACAGACTAAGCGCTTACAGTGTTGATGAATCCACTAATAGAGCTTTATTATGTTATCTAATTAAAACACACACACAAACATCACAGCATCATGGCATCATGGAGGTCGAGCGATGCTCATTTCATTTACCGCAGCATCACTGAGCACAGAGAAAACCAGAATTTTAGGCTTTAAATTTGTATAGTTTTGTTGTTCTGTGCCCTCGTGGGCACAGGTGGCATGTGGGACGAGGGGCAATCTAGACTGGTTTGAGGGAACGAGAAGGAGGGAAAAAACTGGATTTGACCTTTTCATCAATGTTAATCAGAGCAGTTGACCCGGCAGAACACACGAGCTCAGAGCATCAGATCCCCGGGTCTCACCCCAGAGTCCACTTGCACAGAGAAACAACAAATGAATGCGTTTATTTGTCATGTGCCCAGCTTGCAGCTGTGCAGAGAGGGAGCGAGAGATGGATAGAAACAGAGGGAGCAGAGTAAGAGCACTGTAAATCTCCTGACCTTGGTCCTGGCTCTTTAGCTCTCAGTGTGAAGGGGTTTAGCCTATAGCCTTAAATATTTCAACGCTGCTTGGTTGACTGGAAAGTGCTGAGTTAGAAGAAGGGATGGAGGCCAGGCCACAGCATTCAACCTCCCCCAGCAATTAACACAGCAGCAGGGTATCTGCAGTGTTCAGCTGTGTGTGTGTGTATGTGTGTGTATCTGTGTGCGCGCACATGTGTGTTTGTTACCATTCATGACTCTACGGATTCCCCCAACACTAACAGCGGAGTTTGTAAAATAGACACCACCTCACATCCAACACTTTTAAGTTCATGTTTTGTTATTTCTCCCGAGGACTTACCAGTTACTGTGAGTTCAGTCGTCCTTCTCACCACAAAGCCACCGAACTGGACTTCACAGGTGTAATTCCCAATGTCGTCTTCCTTCACCTCCTGGATAGACAGAATATCTCTCTTCTGGATGATACTGGCACGCCACTGCTTTGGACGGCACTCCTGCGCATTCGAGAAGGACAGGCAGGTCAAACTTCAAACTTCTGCCCAAAGCCTACTATTGATAAATCACTAGAGAAGTGAAATACAAAATGACTGGCAGTAGACAGATGGAAAGGCATTGTGCGCTGCTCATGATCAGGAACGAAATATTCCAGGCAAGCCTGACATTATGAAATTTAAGACCTTCTCTCTGCTTCATAATGAATTAGATCCATCAGATTTCAAGAGGTCTGAGCTGGGCACAAAAGCTTTCAAACATCACTGAGCATTACGAAAGTGGATGAAGTGGTAGAGATGCATAGCTTGGCACTCTGACATAAAAACTCCATACAGTAAAATGATAAGGCTCAGCCATTATCCTACTGATCTGATCAAGATTTATTGCACTGAACTAAATATTCTCCATTCAGTACTACAGCAGAGCCACAGTGGACAGAGAATGTTATTTACAGTAGTCTCTGCTGGCAAAATAAGTGCGTTTGTGCCGCGTCTGTGAGCGTGCACGAGGATATGTGCGTGCAGGCTCAATGAGTGACTCCATGACATGATCCTCTCTCCAGCCCCTCGGTGCTCTGGCAGTGACAACGATGGCTCGGCGGATTCTATTCCACCATTGCTCCCGGCAACCTTCGAATTCAATCACTGTGGCTCCGCAGTGGTCCAAATAACTCTGGGTTCCAGCACTCCCAGTCATTACCCAGACCGTAATTGAATTCTGGAAAAACCTAGAGGTCGAGCCCGGCTGAGCTAATCTACTGCTGATCTGCCTGTGATTAGTCTGGCCTGAGCCCTTCTTCGGGATGCACTTTGTTGTCCGCAGGCCGTGCCTGACCTGGGAAAGGCAAGAACCCAGGTGAGAACAGAGAGGGTGCATGCTGAATAAAGATCAGGGACTAGGAGTATTTAGAGGACATCCACTCATTCCGCAGGGCAGAGAGTGACATCGCACAATTTTCTCCTCATACAAGTTTTGTGTTCATTATAAAAGCCATCTCTGTGGATGCCCTCTGCTCAGTCCTCGTTCTCTTTAGATGAATCTCGCAGCGCAAACGCACTTGTGTAATTTACCGTGATCATTTGCATCCACACGTAATCGGCCTAAGTGATCTGGAACCACGTTTCCAACAAGGCTTTTAAATATAAACAGCCAAGAAATTAGATGGAAACAAACCAATGAACCATTGAAGAATATTCCTCGGTTGTATAACCACATAGACAGACTCCCTCCTTATTACTTTCCCCTCACACGTAACAAATACCAGCATTCAAGACACAAAAAAAAATCCATTAATGAACCTGCAGGCAACTATACAGATGATACACAAATCATCAGCCCAGACAGACAAATATAATCACACAAACATGGTCCATCAGTGATCTAGCTCACCTTGTACCAGGTGATGTCTGGCTCTTTGCCAGGCTCGACATAGTCGTCTATGTCAGGACAGAGAATGTCTTTACTCTTGCTGAGCTCGGCCTTTTCAGTTCGTCTCATGTTAGAGTTGTAGCAGAGGTTTGTGTCATTCTCCGCCACAGTCAGGGACATGGAGACCTTCATGCAGTATGTGGAATTTCTGTAAAAGGAGAAGCACAACACAACAAGATTAAGGTTCATCCAGGAGAGTTCAGTAAGAACATAGTGTGTCATACTGTATCATATGTCATACTGCTCCGTTAACAGCAATAATGTTACATTATAGAGAATAAAATGGAAATATCATTTCTAGCTCATTAACAGAAAAAAGTACAATTTTATGTTTGATGCCGTTTAAGCTATGCTTTCTGTCCCTCCTCTGCCTCCCTCCCCCTCTCCTATGTTTGTGGGGTTAGCAATAACGACGTGTTCAGCAGCTTTACCGAGTCAATGACTCACACTCACGACCACTAATGGATTTATGGGGGGGGGTCAGCTGGGCCTGGGAATGCTAATCAGAAAAGAGGCAAACGCTGAGAGGGCCCCACGACATGACAGAAAAGAAAGCTGCTTGGTCATCACAAGGAGTTAGTCCCCACTGCACACCCCCACCCTCGTCTCCCAGCAACCATCAACACACTTCACCTCTGATGCACACTAACAGGCAAAGAAGGCTGTCTGTCTGTCTCTCTCTCTCTCACTGTGTAATTAATGTCGTCATAATCATCATCATCAAATGCACCATCATTTCCTTCCCCATCAGCACTGACACACTGTCATCCCACTGCACCCGCCTCCCCAGACGTGACCGTGACGAGGTGCTCCCCACTAAATTCACGCTACATGACTGAAACTGTGCCGCAGTAACAGCCTTCGCTCTTCCAAAAAATTTGGGAGCCTTACTGCAGGGATATCCTCACATTTGGCCTCAAAAGCATTAGTGAAGGTGGTCAGCGATATCAGGAGGTCAGTCCTGGTTTGTGGTTGCTATTCCAGTTCATCCCAAACATCATCAATGTGCCTGATGTTGTGGCTCTGTGCATGCCAGTAAGGACCTCACTCTCTCTCTCTCTCTCTCTCTCTATATATATATATATATAAACTTTACACTTTACACTTTACATGGTGAGTTAAAAAGGGTAACTAGGTAAAAGCATGAGTTAAGACAATTCATCAAAAGAGTTTTGACCAAAACTCTTCAACAAAACAAGACTGATGAAGTCATGGATGTGTTTGGGGAAAGTATGAGAAGGAGGGGGTAGCTTTTATGAAGGCCCTGTCAGCCAAGGGCCAGCGTTTGGACGTAAATGGTTGGGGCAGGAGGTTGGCGTCAGAGTATAGGAGGCTCTGTGTAGGAGTGTGGACGTGGAGAGGGTGGTTGAAGTGGTGGTTATGCAGGGCTTTGTGAGCGAAGAGAAGGAGTTTCAGTTGAAACTTGTGGGAACCGGCAGAGGTGCTTTGAGACAGGAAGGGTGATGTGGGATTTCTGGATGTTCTGAAGTTAATTACAGACTTTGGACAATGTACAATGAAGAATGCCATTGCAGTGGTTGCATCCGGAGATGGACTTTGAGCAATTCAGAAGGAGAGGGCTGGGTAGAGGTAAATCCTCCAAAGTGTTGCTACAAATTGGAGGCATGCTATAATAGAGTAACATTAGCCGTGGTATTCTGATTCTCCTCCATTTGAAAGCTGCCTGATCCAAACTATAAAAAAATAGCACCACCAAAAGTCCACATTTTTTAACAATGTCTGTCTGTCTGTCTGTGTTTTTATTCTCCACTGACTGGCCCAGCCTGCCTGCAATCTGACTCGGTCAGTCACTCGGTGGGCCGAACGGGAGGCTGTGCGTGCAGCCATATGGGCTTTCATTTCATTTCATTACATTACATTTACGGCTCACCAGATGCTCCCATTCACTGTAAATGACAGGGTTTCATATGATCTACTCAGGTTATGGAAGCAATAAGGGAGTCACCTCTCTCATATAAACACCTCTGACCCTCTGGGACCATAAAACACAGATGCAGACACACACACATACGCACACACATGCTTAAAAGACAAATGTGGCTACATGGAGCCGTGGAGGAGTGGGTAGAGATAGTGATGAGAGGAGCAGAAGGAGAATAGCTACTTGGAATGAGGGAATAAAAGCTACTGTGTACTTCTACAACATACAGTAGAAGATGACTAAAAGGGCATCTGGAAATGCTGTAGGAAGCAAAAGTAAGATGCAAGATATAACAACAGAGGTATGCCCTCTTGGTGCTGAAATCTAACATTATCGACTCAGTGCCGCCTATCTAGAGGGCACAGAGTGGGAAGATGCAATGCTGTAGGCTTACAGAGTACACTTGGGTAATATATTTGTTTATAGAACAAATACGACCATACAAGCGCACACACAAATGTGCAAATGCACACGTGGACACGTACATGTAGGCAAGTTCACACACCTACAAAGTCAAATCCCCCCTGCTTGTTGATGTAATGGGAAGATGATCAGAAATGACCTCTCACAGTCGTGCACCTGAGCCGTTAAAGTCCCCAGGAAGCGGATAGCCAACCTCTCTACATGTTAAATATTCACAGCAGGCACCCTGTGGCATTGTGGGAAGATGTCAGTGGTGTAGCTTGATTGATGGACAGCCGGGGGTCGATGCATCCTGTGGTGTCTTTCACGTCTGTCACATTCTATTGGAGTGCAGCTGCTTTGGATATTAATCTGCGGCTCACGTTAGCTGTAATTCTTCACACATTATTATCCCACATGTTGGATAATGTAATCATAGGAAGGAAATACACGTGGTTTTACCCACTCCAGAACATAGAGTCATTACTGGAATTATTATAAAATAATTGATCAGGTGAAACATGAAGGGACAGTGGCAGTGTGTGCGTGAGAGACGGAGCGAGGCGGAGAGGAAGGAAGATTGATGGATCTGAATCGATGTTACAGACCTTATGTGAGATGACATGAAGGGGAAAGAGAGGCAGAGAAAGAGCAAAGGAGTGAGAGAGACAGAGAGCAAAAGAAAGCACATGGAGATTGCTATGTAAATGAAGTCACCTTCACGTGAAACCTGGCGATTAGACTTAAATTTCCAGACAGAGAAGGACAAAGATAGCTATTCACACACACTCACACACTGGAGCGAATGCACACATTTATGCGGCATGGAAAGACACACACTCCAGTGTTGCTCCATATCTCTTTCTGAGAAAAACATCTGGAGGGCTTCAGTAAAAAGCTGAACTTAACACAGAGGGATTTACCTACATTTATAGATAGTACACAACACGCCCAGAGCTACTAGAAACTATCCTGCCATATATACGGTGCAGTCAGAAGGTATTAGGGCAGTGACACAGTTTTTTGGTTATGTTGGCTTTTGTTCTCCAGCGCACTGGATTTAAAATGAAACACTGGCTATGGCTTTAAAGTACTGACTATCAGCTTTAATTGAGTTTGCTTGCATCAAGATTAGACTGAACTGTGATACAATATAATCCTTGTTGCATAGTGCGCTGTCAACAACACTTCTAAAATAGCTCATTGCCATACATCTTCTAGTTGCATCCAAATCTGACCAATGACTGCGTCACTGTGAGCAAAAATATCTATGCATCACGCAGCCCCGGGACAGAGTTACATTTCTGAGGCAGTGCGCATTCACTCGCGCAATACCTCTGGTCCAAAAACAAAGACAACTATACTTCCTGACTGTGGCATAATCATAAATAACTTTTGTGCAGGTGGGATAACTTCTAAATCAATTTATAGATAACGTGACAGCAGCCGTCATTCAGTTTGCATGTTTGAAGACATTAATAAATGATTATTAAAATGATGTTAAGAACAATATGACAGTACTGCAGTAGGTGTGTTAGACTTTTTTACTGTATTTTTCCTGTATTGGTGGCACAGAGTATTGTATTACATGTAATAATTAATATATTATATTATTATATGATGCATGGGAAATATTCAGTGTAATATAATATAATTTAAGAGTATTGTCTCGACCATATGTAAAGTGCCTTGAGATAAGCTCTGTTATAATTCAGCAAAATATTAAAGATTTGAATTGAATATACATAGCCGATTTGTTTCACTATGTTTCAGCTGACGTTAAATGACTGACATTTTGCCATTTCATAATCACATAATATGCAAACGCATATTCAGAGGAAAGCATCTATGACAATCAAGGACAATAGTGAAGGTGACTGAAGCCATTGAATTGGGTCTCAGGGCTAATTTACACAAACATTTGTGAAATAAGACACATATTGTGAGAGCTGATTCTAAAATGCTAGACACGTCCGGTGCCATGTAATGTGTTTTTAATTGCTTGCTTTAATGATGCCATTCTTACAAATGAGTAACTCATTATGGTTTGGGTTTTCTATACACACTGAACTGCCTGTTTATGAGATATTAAGTCATTCAAATACATCAGTCCTGCAATAAAGTCTACCTTTTCAAAGCTTAATGCGTGTGTGTGTGTATATATATATATATATATATACACACACACATACATATATATATACGTTTTTAGATGAAAATACGTCAGAGAAACACTGATTGGTTGTGTCGGATGGAGTCTGTGATAATATAAGGTGTCATTGAGACGTCTGAGATTTGGTTAAATGAAGGTCTACAGCATGTATTGTATAAAATCCTAATGGGGCGATGAAGAGACTGAGGCACATTGTTCCTCTCTTTGCCTGCAGGGAGTTTTAGGGTAGAGTGTTTGGGTCATATGTGCGGAAATGTGTGACTCAAAAGCTTACTCCCTAACAAAAAGACAATTGATTTCAGCTCAGAGGCAAATCTCTTGCAGTGTTTTGATTAGGGTATCTGAGAAGTTTGAAATCTCCCCAGCTAAACGCGAACAGACTGAGAAACACAGAGCTAGAGGCACCTCTTCACAACTGTAGTGCTGCACAGAATTACAGTATGCCAGTGGTGGAAGGAGTACTCAGATCTTTTACTAAAGTAAATGCTTCAAGACAATAGTGTAAAAATACTCTATTACAAGTAAAAGACATTAAAAATCTTAGTTAAGTAAAGCTAAAAATGCATCAGCAGCAAAACCAAAAGTAAAAGTACTCATTATGCAGAGCTCCCCATTTCAGAACCATTGTAATTAGTGATGAATTAGTGTGTTTATCACTTTAATGTTGCAGCTGGAGATGGTGCAGCTAATTTGAATTTTCATATACAGTTGGGTAGCTTAACGTGGAATACTACATCACAATTTATTGGATGATTTACATTTTGTATTAAAATCTAAAACTGCAAAGCAATCAGTAACTGAAGCTAACAAACAAATGTAGTGCAGTAACAAGTACAATATTTGCCTCTGACATGTAGTGGGGTAGATGCGTAATGTAGCATTAAAAGTCATGTCAAATATGGTAGGTCTACTTGAGCGAACTCTTACACTACTACAGTACGCTCTGAATCTGAATAGGAACAAAGGCTTGTTAGAAAGAAATGTCAATAATCAAAGGCAACATTAATTTATAGTGAGACAATATTGGAAAGTGTTTGTGCCAGATTTGTCCTACAGAGTGCAGTAATGAAATTAAGCATAGGCTGGGGTATCATTGCACACAAACACACTCCCCCGGTCACACTCAATGTATCCTGCAAGCCTCTCTGGGTCTTTAAGAGGCCTTTAACTGGGTTTATTAAAAACTCTCTGAAATGAAGAGCTGCAATGAGGCGTTAATTGAGGGATGTTCTCCACTGTAAAGGTTAATAAGTTACTGCCACATAATTATGCATCTTGTATTAGGAAGAGTCTCTTTGTAACGGCCCACTAAGTGTGTGTGTGTGTGTGTATACAAGTGTGTGTTTGTGTTATTTGCTTGTGTTTGATTCCGTTATCTTCCTTTGTCTTTATATTTTCCATCCCACACTTCACAAGGCTTTTTCTATCACAAACACACACACACACACACACACACACACACACACACACAAAACACAAAGAGACCTTTACCTCAGAGGTTTTCAAATAATGGAAAACTGACAGTTTTAATAAGTCAGATGTCAATTTTAGCGCAAACTTACTCTGTGTCACCTTCAAGGATAGCACAAAACTTTTGGAAAATTTGCTCATTTGCTTTTGATCCAGAAATTAAGTGTTTGTGTGTTGAGTTCAGTGCAGAGTTAGAGGGCAATTAGCTTAGCTTAGCATAAAGACGTGACTACAGCATCTTGCAGCTTGTAACTCCGCCATTCCATTACTGTTGTAATCTGCATTATCTAACTGTAATATCTACTCATCGATCTCTCTTGACAAAAGAAACAAATTCAAGAAAAACAGCAAAGACAATAACTGATTCTTCATGCAGCATCATCCTACCGCAAGACGCAGGAGTAGAGGCCCACGTCCTGGAGGTCAGCAGGTCTGAACCAGATGGCATCCTCCTCCTTGCTCATACGTATGCCATCGAAAGAGATGGGCTCCTCGAAGTCGCTGTGGCCCAGGCCAGAGCTGCGGTACCACATGAGGCTGAGGCCCACACTCTGCGCCTGACTGTAGTTGGCCCTGATGTAACCATAGAACAGAGCACACTTCAGCCGTACCGGCTCACCCTGCAGCACCCGGTACTTTAGGTAGTCCACTGACCAGTCTGTACAGCCGTCCACTACAGAGAAACAGAGAGAGAGAGAGAAATTAACACATTACTAGATTAGGTGCAAAATAAAGCATTCCAAAATGATGTGTGTGACAATACAGAAAGAGCTGCTGTATGTCAGCACACAGAAATCTTATATTTACAGAAAACAATACGGATTATGAATCAAGAACATATGAGAGAAATAAAGATTACCACAATAGAATAATCCTCTTCTCATTTATAAGACAGCATTGACACAAATAACTTTTTTAGTAATACTAAGCAGTGTACAGTAGGCATGTATAATTTTTCTTATAGTGCATACTGCAAGAATATTAATGTGGTGTAATGTCTTTTTGCTGCATATTGTGTGTGAGCTTTAGGAGGACTGCAAAGTTTATTGTGCAGCGCCTGTGGTAGACACTCATCTCCTCTCCCGCTTTCTTGACGCTGCTCACACATTCAGGGCATGTGTGCCACCTTGGCCTCTGCAGAGACAGCTTCGGCGCCATCCTGCACGCAACCACTGTGAAATTTGGGACTGAACTGTAAAATATCTCCATAAATGATGTCAGGCTCCTCCAAGTGCTGAGGGTGCACCACAGCTCCAGTGCTGAAGAGTGCAAGCCTAGTTCATTAACTGGGAATATGCCTCAAGCTCTTGAAGCAAGGTGTGTTCCTTGTCTTACAGCTCTATGGATAGATATTTTTCCAGAGGCTCTTTGCCACCCAGTTATTGTCCTGAGCTAATAGGCTAGCTCAGCTATTATCATATCATCTATGCTCTGCATGCCACTCACTAAAGATACTATACACTGACTCGACAGGTGAGTTTACTTGTGCTCGTGTGCGTGCACGCTATAGTAGGGTACTCATTTTACCTATATCATCACAAGTCAACATATGCAATGCACATGGAAACTAATTTGTGAATGTGTACATGTACAGTGTAGCACCCGAAAGTACGTTTGACAAAAATCAAAGATACTGGCACAGCTCCTCAGGCACATGGGTCTGTTCTAGTTCTAGCAAGCAGCTCTCACTCAATTCCCAAGCTACCTGAGGTTAACCTATGGCTAGCTATCAGTCTCTGACTAATTAGCTACCATTTGTTTATCCAGCAGGTGTGTATTAGGGCATGTGTAACCAGAGAGACTGAGAGGGAGAGAGAAAGAAGTGGTGATGGTGTGATGAGATAAAGTAATAAGAGCCCTGCTGCGTGCCAGTCTGTGAGTGATACAGAGCCTCAGAGGGACAGCTATGCTTGTAATTAATACTCTTAATTACTGGGGAAGTAATGTGTGTCTTTGTGTGCGTTTGCATGAGTGTGCATTCCCTATATGAATGCTTGTCTGCCTAATTATGTCTGTTAATTACCAGTAGGCTTAGCCGCGAATGTGTGTGTGAGCTTATGTACGAATGTGCGAGAACGTGCGTGCATGCGTGTGCGCACGTGCGTGTGCGCGGGACATAATGTGTGAAACCCTGTCTAATTAACAGTCCTAATAATGAGAGCAAGGCCCCTATAGATGCAAACATGCACGCGTACGCTCTCATATGTGTTCACATGCACTCTTCGTAACTTTAAATACGATTATCCAACTGTTAAGCATCTTACTGATGAACACTATTAACGATTTAAGTGTGAAAAGCAAGCTGTGTTTTTTGGCAATTGTGTTTCATGGTTTCATTATTCAAATATTACCCTAAAAACTAGACAAAAATCTTTTTCTTTATTATTTCACGAACAGCAGGATTTCATTATATTTGGTGCATCTGTTTCCTGTGAACACTTTCGCATTAAATACGGAAAAATAATCAGAGAAATACTGAACCACATAGACCATTCCTCTGCTGACATTAGAGAGAATCTCTATTGAAGGCAGCAGGTAAGTCCTCTGCCCTCACTGCATATCAATCTGCTAATCAGCAGGGACAGCGGAGGCTTCATTCAGCCTTTACTTTATTCACCCTCTACACCTCTAATGGATATGACCTCTGCCTCTCTCTCACACTTTGCATTTGCGCCCTCCCCGCCACAACAAAAACTGTTTATTCTAACGAGCTCGTACCCTGATTCACATTGAAAGAAAACATTTTATTCAGTGGCGGCGTGCCTGTCATTTGCTTTCACCATGCAGATCTGCAGACGTGCGTTGTCCGAGAAACAAACTGCCAGAGCAAAAGGGCGTGTGCATGCAAACACACAACAAGGAGACCTTTCATTCCTTATGGACCTCCCCGTGGGAGTTGTCTAATGCAGTGGCCTTTTGTGGTGGAAACCATATTTACGTCTGAAACTCAAAACGGTTTTATCAACTCAATTAGAGGCTGACATTTCCCACATCCCCACGCTGGGCCGGAAAATCAATGCTTCCCGCTGGAGGAATACTGCAGTCCTCACCTCTCACTCTCTCTCTGCTGACAGCACAAACGCATCTACACGCACAAATACAGGCGCTCTCCCGTTTCCTCACTGCACCTCTGGGACATCACACCTTAAGTAGCGATTCTGTTCAGCCACTCTCCGACAAGCCCATACTGTAAAGGATGTTTCCATATGGACACATTCCCACATGGCTGTCAGACTGAGGGAAACTGGCCTTGGCTCCACTGAATCTTACTGCAGCACTGGAAGCTGCAGCACTCCTTTACTCTGCTGCTGATGCCCTTACACTGCTATATCACATGATGTGAATGGGGCATAGGTATGGCTGGTGCAAGAGTATAACGAGCTGGAGGGGGGGCTGGGGAAGCTACAGGATGTGTGTGTGTGTGTGCGCGTGTGCATGTCTCACAGAACCCTTATTACATTCTGCGTTGAGGCAGACCTGTCCATCGTACCAAGGCAATAAATACAGACCCCTGAGCAACTATAAATTTATCCACATTCTTGCATAAACACTCGCGGCCCCACACATGTACGCAAACGCACACTCACAACAACCCGACCCCCAAACACACAAAATCACAGAGTGGGGTACGAGTCATCAACATCAACTCGTGTTTTTCTTTTCTCTGTAATCAAATTCCCATTATCCTTTCACAACAGCATATAACTCGAGTGCGCCTCACTTCCCTGCTTACGAGTCTCTCGCTGGATCGCATGTCGCCCTCAGTAGTCGGCCTCTCTCTTCTCTCATCACTACCTGCTCTCCTAATGAAGTGTAATTATCAGATGTTGGGTGGGCGGCGGGGTTCTCGCAGGCCAGGAAGACATTCAATGATCTATATGTGGATAAGAACTCTTAATAACTTTCTGTCTCTCTCATTCTCTTTCTCTCCTCCTCAGTTTACACCCACTCCGCACACATTTCTCTCCAGCTTGGCGTTGATGTGTCCCCTCCTCCATGGACTATTTGGTGATTTCTATCTGCTCTTTAGAAGAATTATGAATAATTGCCTCTTTGTTTAGTAGAATGCAGAATATACTTTCACATAAAAAGGATTATTACCTTACAGAACAAACATCTTGTGTAACCAATTACCCCGGGGGAAAAGAAATGATCAGATAATCCATGGTGGAAATTCACCTATGTGTTGTTGACCAAGGCTAATTATATACAATAGATCTCCATGGTTTTCTGGCTTCACAAGTGCTAGCACTGCAGCTAAGAGCTATGCTGACCCCTCGAGGTAATTGTGCAGAATCTATAGTAAATGGTTCACTGCGCTAGTAAGCCCTGGGATAAGATAAAAACACCACCCATAATCTTTTGGCAAATTACATATTATTCTCCGGTGCTGCACACACTACTGGTCTAAGTCCTCTTTGCTCAGATAATATGTTGGATATACAGAGCAGTTCATGTGCAACAAAATATTCTTGCATTTGTCTTGGAAATGGGCTCAGGTACCCCACTTTGCTCACTCCATCAGATCAGCACAGTTAACTACAACCTGAGTCCTGCAGAGGCAGAATCCCTGTTTAAAACCAGTGGCTTTTTTTTTTACCTGACGCTTCTTCAAGGCACACATTTGATGGCCTCAAAATAAAGGTCGGCAATCTAACACAGGCTGAGCTCTGTGTTTGCATAAACCTGCTTTATATGAATTAACAATCAGTACTTGTTAACCAAGATGTTGAAATATCCCACGAAATGTTTGCAACGTGCAGTGGAAACACACCAATGACGAGAAGACGAAAACGTCAGGAACAGTTGAATAGATGAAACAAATATAAATGCCATGTTTCCTTCATGTTCTCCATTGCTCAAAGTTTCTTCTAACCACCTCATATTGAGCTGTAAAGGAACAGGAAAAGTAACGAGAACCCCCCCCAATAACATTGCACATGTTAATGAACATTAGATCTTCGTACTCTCATTACCAAAATGCTGCACATAAAGAAGGCAATTGGACGGTTAAGGGAGCGGCAGCGACAAACACCGCCAACCTGTGCATGTCAGTAGATGTATTCAGTGTCATTGTTGTTGCGCTGTACACCTGCATAAGTGGGTGTTAGAAGTCAGCTGATGGCCACAGCTGCGAATGAGGCAATGACTGTGGCCTGTGAAGCATGAATAAAGCAGTTATTGCCAATCAGTACACTGCCTGACCCAATGCAACGCCATTGTGCTGTATATTTTTGTCCTGCGCTTGTTAGTTTGGCACAACAAAAACTTGTTATATAGCTCAGGAAAATAATTGTTCTTAATGCCAACCATGAAACCTTTGAACAGGAAACCATATCAGATCCATTTATGGAAATACTTCCATGGTAATTCAAAATTGATTCAGCTCAGAAGGAACAAAAAAATGAAACTGTGCGAGCACAGTAACAGACTGAGCCCTTTGAAGTTGAAATGTCATTTGCAGAAAGATTCAGGAAACTACGACCAGATAAGGAAAATAAGCCTCTCTCTCATCCATCTTTGCTGTGTGGAATCCGCAACAAACAGGCCCCAGTTAATGTCCCCTGGCTCTGTTTTGGTCCTAGCTAGTCTTCCACTGGTCCAGTGGGGCCAACATCTGGTTTAACAGGAACTGACATGACCTGAATTAGCAGCACTGGAGCTTTTCTGCACGTGAGCTGAAAAACCCCACAAATAATGTATAATTAATTAGTCATCCTACATATACTGAAAGGTTATCTTTGCAGTATTTTAAGAATATAAATTATGAATACATGTATTACACATTACATGTTTCCCTGAAGAATGATTGTGTATTAGGGTTTGTATTTAATAGTCTCTTGTTCTCTTGTAACACTCTAAGTAACTTGATATCTGTCTCTTTAATCTCTCTCTCTGTGTGCTGTGCCACTCCGTATTTCTCTGTTTTGAAACCTTTCTCTCTCACTGACAGTTCACCATGGTTCATTTATATGCAAATGTGGACCAATACTGATAATTTCTCTCGAAAGATGGTAGCGAACTACCTGTGCTGTCTATCCAAAAAAAACGGCTTGACGGGGAACAGAGCACTATTTTTTGGATTTTTACTTTTCTTTCTGTCAAAAAGAAATAACATATGTAGTAACAAAGGTGCGGATTTCACTTGAAATAAAAGTCGGCCAAAATCATGTTTTGTCTATATATATTTGGTATAATGGATAAATCTTTTATTTCCTCCTTTACGGTATCAGTGATTCTGTTTCCCTTCTGTGACGATCATCACACAGGAAGCAACTGGTCAAAACAAAATGTCGCATGCATTTCTTCAACCTCAATATTAAGTATTTCAAAAGTCCTTGAACATAAGCAGCAAATAAATAATTTCTGAGACAAAATGTTGAAGTATTGATTAAACAACTGGCCCTGTACGACGTCCTTGAGGACATGCACAATGTTATAAACATAACCATTGCTTCTTAACATTCAAGTTGAAACTCTACTCGGAAAGTGTGTGGAAAAGTATATACACATATAGAATTATAATTAAGGTTTAGAAGAGCACACTGTGAGAAACAAACAGAGAGATAGAGTGAAACTATGATGGGATGTGATGTGAAGGCTGCATATGCAAAGCAAACAAGCAGCATGTCTGGCAGGCCCGCTGCCATTCAGCTACCCATCGACACAAACAACCTGAACAGCCCAGTGCCAGACTTGGATAATGTCCCCAACGCCACCGTCCCAAATCTGGCTGCTTTTGCTGATTGTCCAAAGAAGTACTGAGTAATTTAACCTGTATTTGGTTCTTTTACAGCCTTGTCATTTTGTTTGTCGAAAGTTGTTTTGTTTCTCCGGCTCGTAGTCGATTCCAGCTCAATTTCCTCTGTTGCTTCTCTGATCATAACTCACAGAAAATACTCTCCTCCCGGGGGAAGGAGAGAAGTGCAGGCAAAGACACTGAGTGAGGTAAAATGCGCAGGTGTGCGCTGGTTCTAAAAACAACAGAAAAGTGACTTATTGCGGTTTGGCTGCTGATTTCACCTGTTTACCAAAACAGTTGGCAGCTGCAGGACCAGCGGTGACACAGCTCATTGAAGCAATTAGGGTATTTTAAGTCCTTGAGTGCCTGATTGGGGCTATTTTCATCAAAATCCTTTTTCTTGTCAGAGTCATAACACAGACATGATACACATATTTTTAGGTTCAGAGCAATTTACACTTCCTGACTCTATGTCAGTTTCTGCTGCCAATAAACCTCCAAAGATCAACTCAGAAATCTTAGAAAAACGTTTTCAGGATATTTATAATAATAATAATTACTGTTACAAATTCAATGATAAAAATGTAAAAGTAATGTTATGTTAATGTTGTCATTGGAGAAGGAGCTTTACAACTGCCCGAAGTTAATAAGGGAAACTTCTTGTGCATGTTTGGAAAGTCTCCTGTCACCTCAACCTTTTTGGAAATGTGTTATTTTCACTCGGGCTGATTTACTACAATTTGATTAGGTTCCAGGCTCTGTTTGTGTCTGTGACAACAATATCTTTCACACTTAATCAGGGAACGATGCTCTTTTGTTCTTTCTGTTAATCTGTCTCGGTCTGACTCTCAGTTAAACATTTAGAAACATTGACTGTCTGTCTGCAGGCTAAGCGCGGCCTGCCCTGAGACTGTACACGTATGGACTAAGATGGCCACTGCTAGCAACCTTGGTAATGAGTAAATGTATGGTAATGAACTTCCTTAATGTCTGCTGCAGTGGCTGTTATGCTCCAGTGACTGTACTGCATTACATTTTCTTTTCCTTTATACTGTTTTTTTTTTTTTTTTTAATTCCAGGTTGCTCCACTGTACTGTTACTTTTCATTATGTTGTGTTTGGGATTTATGTGGAAAATGCAATAATGAAGCACAAAATCACTCAAAGACAACAAACAGCTGACCAATCCCTATACGTTCCTCTTCAAATTGGGGCCATTATACCCATTAACTTCTGCTCGGAAAAACACATCCTGGACATACCTATGTGTGCATGTGTGTGTGTGTGTGTGTGTGTGCATGTCTCCACATTAGCAGGAGGCACTCATCACAGCCTACTATATGTAAATTAAATCAGAGATTTCATTTCTCTGCATCTTGCTTTATTATTTTTTTGCTCCTGACATTATTTGTAGTGCAAGCACTGTAAATTGTGCTATAATGCACAACAGTGTTACATTAAACTACTGAACCTGCACCTGAGGACCACAGACAGGATACAGGAACAATGGGGGAATGAAGGAAATCTAATTTCTGGCAGTAGATGTTACCATTTGCATACATATTGGCAGAGTAATTTCAAAGGCAACATGGAGCTTTGAGAGATAAACCAAAAACAATACCTTATAAAAATGAAGCAAATCCTCAACAATGAGATTTACCCCACAGACTCTAAGCAGGTGTTCAGAAGGAAACTGCAGGCAAATGTGTCTGCAGCTAAATTAACCACAAAAAGTAAAAACAGGGTGCAATCCATAAGTCCACATATAGAGTATAGTATAAAAAGTCATTTATAGGCAAATTGTAACAACTTCCAAGTTTGCCTGAAGGTGACAGCCCCGTGTCTATTGTTTCATATAGAAACCAGGGTGAGTTTGTTGCCCTTGACCAAGTTCAGCACAGCTCACGCAGATCCTTTTAATAACTCTCCAATTGACTTCAAATTAACCAGAACCCGTTATAGAACAGAAATTTCCCCTGTTGTGTGAGAAAGGGTGTCACCACGACATTAGCTTTTTGACTTTACTCTCTCTCCCTCTCTCTCTCTCTCCTCTTTCTTTCCCTGGCTCATCCTTTCTTCCTTTCTCTTGATGATAAAGGGCTCCTTTTAAGGAGAACAGAAAGCTTGTCAGGATTTGGCCAGCTGGGGAAAGTCATTTGAGGCCCAAATTGATGCGCTCGGGACTCTCAATAGTATCTCTCCAATAGTGGGGGCAGGATAGAGGGAGACGTGGTGGCCGGGACATTGTTCCTTGTAAATGGCTCTTTATTTCATAGGCGAAGTTGGGAAATGAGCAACACCGTTCATGGCTGCTGCTGTACTGGGGAGGATGGCCATGCGTAAAATAGAACACTGAGAAACAGGAGCCCCTAATATCTTAACAACTAAAAAGTCTACAGCTCTCCTACATCATGTGCAGTTTTACTGGCAATGGGAACACATGCAAATAAAGCCCCTATAAGTTATAAAGTCAAGGCTGTGTGTGAACACCATCCATCATGCTGACGGGGGGTGGGCAGGCTACATAGACATGAATCCATACACGGCCCGACTGGCTGAGCCAAACCCCCTGGACCATGACTTGGAAGAAAGGCCCGGAGGAAGCCAAGCATTTCAAATCACAAGATCTCCGAATGCAAAGTGTGTGTGCGCATGTGTTCTTCTGTGGGAAATCTCTGTGTTTGCTTATGCAGGTGTCAGTCTGCTGTGTAGTATTAAAATGCCAGTAATTTCTTCTCTGTCTGTCTCTGTCTTTGTGTGTGTGTGTGTGTGTGTGTGTGTGTGTGCACTGCTGCTCTCCATTGTGCAGCTGTGATCCATGAGATTCAGGCTGAGCTGTCACTCTGCTAATCTCCCCCAGTAGAAATACAGCTTGGAAAATGTCATCTGAACATTCCGAATTGTGTTTACACTCGCTGCAGGTTCCATCGCTTCTAATTTGACAAGTCATTATCACCCATGCTCCTCTCCCTCTTCCCTCTCGCGGCCTGAGACACAAAAATAAAGAGGAGGAGGAGGAGGACGGGAGGAGGCAAAACAAGGGCATTAAATTCCACTCACAGACACACAATTGTGCTCTCAATAATCAGGTAATCCAAACACCTAGGCTAGAATAGGGAGGATTATTGTTATTTTCATTAATTTACATAGGCCATTCTGTTTCAGATGCCTCTGTGCTCCACACATCTTTCAAAAAAGTCATTCCCTACGGCCCGCTTACGTTTATAAAATACAAAAACTAGACAGAGAGCGCTCCTGGTGAAGCTGTCGGCCGTCTGGTAAAAAGCAGCAGCTGGTGGCCACATATGTATTGGGGGAAGCACACGGCTCTCCACGCCCTCAGGCCCAGAGTAAAGTTAGCATCGACAGCGACTGCAGTACAGTGGGATTTCAGTACAGGGCAGCAACCTGTGGGCTGCCTCACTCTTCCTCTGAATTTAATGACAAAATACTGCATCGGGCTATGCCCCGCAGGATGAAACGTACGAAGGCTTATTTTCTTTTTTTCATCTGACGCCAGACGCCATCGACAGGCCACGTCTGAGCGTGATAAAATCTGTCCTTTTAAGAGATCCTAACAGACGTGCGCTCTCAGCAAACAGACTGCATTGATAAATCCACACAAAAATCCTGAAAAACTTCCGGAAACTGAGCAGTCTCTTCAAAAGTTTAGTGGGCCATTGGATTTCATATCCCTGGGGTCTGTCAGCGAGCAGTTCTGATGACCTCTATAGCCAGGCATGTAACATACAGCCTGAGTGGGGAAGAAGGGGGGGGGGGGCACAGAGGAAATGGGATCTTAAATAGACCCAACCTGCATGAACGGTTAAGACTACAGGTCTGGTTAACTGTGCTGACCCTTGCAGATCAGCCCTTTAACTCAGATTTGTTCCCCACTGTGACTCTATCCATGGTACTGAACAGTCTCGTGTGTGTGTGTGTGTGTGTGTGTGTGTGTGTGTGTGTGTGTGTGTGTGTGTGTGTGTGTGTGTGTGTAGTGTGAAACATTCAAATGCAGACCTCAGTATACAATATTCATATGTTAAATGGAAGAGCCTCACTTCGCTGTCAAGTTAGTTACAACTAGACCAATATGTCACTTTGGTCATCGATGTTTTTCATTATTTACCATGCTTTATAATACATTAGGATGATTTATTCATCTGAGACATGAAACATCTCAGTGCTTCTGTATGAATATTGTCTTGATTTGTTGCTCAACATGTTTACATCAGTAGTTGCTTCTTTTTGTCTCTGCAATGTGTTCTCTTTTGTAGTGAGCTCATTACATTTTGCTAATTGGTGTCATTTTATTAAAACACAACACATTGGTGTGATGTCTTAGTTTGTAATTGGTGGAAAAATGAAAGAATCCACTCATAACGTTTTTTCCTATTGGGTTTGGTGTTTGTCTGACCTGTCACACAAGTGAGAGAACTCGGTATGAGAGGAAATCTGTTCTTACAAATAATTAAATAAATAAAATAATAGCCATGGCTGAATAAGAAATGTGATGCTAAATCATGGTGATAGAAGGAGAATTGACAATGAGGGAGAGGGTGGGAGAGGGACGGAAGCAGTGACCCATCCATCCATCCAGTCAGTAAGGAGACATCCGCAGTGAGAGTGACACACAGGGCCACAGAAGTTAATGACACCACTGCCCTCGGCTTAGACCCAGGCCCATGATCACAAAACTCTCTCTCTCTCCCTCTCTCTCTCTCACACACACACACACACACACACACACACAGCTCAAGTGAGAAACTTTAGTATGCTAATATATTTTGCTTTACCAAGTTTATCCATCAGCCTGCACTCATCATCTAATGCTGGTTATTGACTGATAACACAAAGTTAAAAACCTGTTATTCATGTCACTGACTCTGCTCCAGTGTCACCAGTCTTCTCCCAGTACACACCCCAAATGATTTCTCATTCCCTCATGCTCTCTCTCACCTTTTATCCCCCTTTTCTGTCCAGCTTCTCCACTCTCTCTCTTTAGTTGCTGTTGTTACGGAGGTGTACGTGGTGTGTCAGCAAGGTCAGAGATCTGCAGAGAGTGACCACTTATGTAACAACATAAACCACTGAGATGGTTCCCTCACAGACAACATCTGACACTTCCACAAGCATGTGCTTTAGGGCGCACACAGTATGATGGTAATATGATAACCTAGTTTTATTACTCACATCCCGCCCCTCAAAGAAAGCCTTGTTTCTGCTTCCTCATCCCCCTCTCTGTCTCATTACAGGAACCACAGGGGGGGGCGATGAAGCTACAGCATGATGCCCCCGCTGATGAGTTTCACTCCCTGGGTTTCTTTCCATGACACCTTCCGGCTTATACCCATCATCGATCCCCATTCGATCCTCTGTTCATCCCCTTGTACTCGACCCTTAGTTAATACCACCCTTCAGTCTCAACCCCTCTCATCCCTGTGTCCCAACCCTCAATCCACCACATCCACATTTAGTCCAACTAACTAACTTGCATGTGTGCGTTGTCCTTGTTTCTGACAGTTTAAGAGAAAAAGCAAGAACAGAAAGTAATAAATAATAAAACGCAGAGGGAGAGCAGTGATCCAGCTGAAAAACAGTAGAATGAATGAATGAATTGGTGTGTATGTGTTCACTGTGTGCCAGTTATATATTTGAGTACTCTGAGCGTACAGCTGTATATGTGCTATCTACAGTATACTGTATGTATTAATTACATCACTTGTATTGAGGGAGACGATAAATGAGCAAGTGCTGAAGATGAAAGAACATTTTCAATTAAGATGAGTATGAAGCCTGGTTCATTAATAATGCAAAAATCATTACCCCCATTACCACAGCGCCCCAGTTTAAAGACACTGTATATGTGCATGTGTGTTTGCTTGCCAGTGTTTGCATGCAAGCGTGTGGTCCTGTGTGTAAGTAAAATGGATTCCTCGAGTGATTTGGTGCCAATAATTCATCCCCTTTTAATGGGCAAAGGAAAAAGCTTTACAGCTTCTCAGAAACCTGCACAGCCTGCGTGTGCATACTGAGAGCGCGTGCTTTCGCGCACCTGCATGCGTGTGCAGGGACAGGAGAGTGCAAGTGAAAGAGAAAAAAAAAAAAGAAACAAAAGGGATGAAAAAGAGAACAGTCAGATAGGCAGACTTGTCCGATGCGATCTTCTAAAATATTTATGTAACTGGAGATTTCTGTCCCTGATTCTGAGTCCAATTAAAGCTCATCTCCAAATGAATGTGCTTGTGCAGGAGCCAGGAGAGGAGGCAGCGGCGGTCTGCAACAGCAGCAAACACACCACTGCAACCCTGCTGTTTTACCGGCTGTATTTCACAACACCATACCGGTGGCACACCTACAGTCAGCACTTACACCACATACAGCGAATGTAATACACAGCCTCATACAGCGAATGTAACACCACCCTCTTCCATGAATGCAACACAGTAACCATACATACATACAACATCATGTGCTTATTTGCTATGCCTGTGCTGACATTATAAATTACTGCCTGCGTTTAATGCAACAGCAAACTCCTGACATTAACCTGCTAGCCAGGAATTAAAGCAATCCCCTTTACGTCTGAAACTGCTGAATTATTCAGCAGCTTGCCAATAAGGAGGGGTACTAGAGAGGACGGGGCCTTTGGGTGGGCACTTCTAAGACAAATGACACAGATTCAAACATGCACTTCTCTCCAGTGGCACACACATTAGTCTCATGAAGGTACCTCATAAACATCCAGGCAACAATGGGAGAAGAGTGATTTATGGAGACTGCAGGGATGAACTCAGCGACAGAAATGAACAGAAATTATACCGACTAACATAACATCGGATTTCTCCCCGCTCCGTCTCTGAGCTTCCTGCTCTCCATCGGCCCGGAGAGCAGGGAGGGCAGAGCCTGTGCGGCAGCTTTAAATAGGAATTAGCAGCATTTCATTGTGATAGTGATTGAGTATGAGTCCCTGGGGTGGGTCTGCTCATTGTTACCAGGCCTTGTAAATCTACGCTAATCCTCCCAGAGCTGGCCGCAAACACACACATGAATATTCGACATACACATGCATGCAAACATTGAACATGCATGCATTCTTATTTCCTTAGATAAATTCCAATAAGAAAAAAAAAAACTCAACTCAACCCACATGCCTGGCGTAACAGTCCAGGACTCGCTGACCTTGAGATTTTTAAATCAATCACAAAATCATATTCAGAGCCCTCTACCTACGTTTGCCTCTTGTGCTCTGTGTGACTATGATTAGAGCGACTATGTTACCCAGAGTTTGGTTCCTTATACTAACTACTATCCATACTGCGCATTTCTTAACATTTGGCCTCCGCCCACTCATCCACCCACACAAACACACAGACACATGGTTGGTGAGACACAGTGAGAGCGCAGAACTAGTTTGCATCTTGCTGACTCCATCTCTTGCGAGCTTCCCACGGTCAGGGTTCACCTGTGTCTGCACTTTACATATTTCCAAATCTAGCATCAGTTTGTGAACTTCACTGAGACCAGCACGTAAGATCACTGCAAGAGTCCAATCAGACAGGCCTGGTAAGTACTTCTGTGTACACAGTACTTGAGAGGTGAGAAGAGGCAGCTTTATGGTGCTAGTTCAGTACACAGCAAAGAGGACGGCAGCTTCAGAGGAGTAAAAGCCACAGTCCATTAATCCCTGTCCTTTAGGGGTTCGGACACAGAGCGAGTACTCTGAGCTGACATACGAAATTCATCATGTGGTCTCAGCTTAAAGTATCCCAACATAAAGTGACCCTGCAGCTTGCCATAACAATAAAAAGGTCAAGCTTTTGTCGATCGAGGGCTGTGTAATTTCGGAAATGAAATATACGAGCTTTGAGACCGTCCCTCTGGAGCACGTCATTAGCTAGCTCAAGCTAAAGACAAATGATGCATGAAATAGACAAAAAATGAACGCACGCACGTGAGATGCAAACAACAACATGAGAAATAAAATACAATGTAATCAGTTGTTGAAGGACTGTTTTCATCCTTTATATAAGAGTAAAAAAATATAGAATGAAGCACAAATGCATTTGCGCAAGTGCAAATAAAAATTCAACTACAGGTTAAAATGTTTTTTAAACTATAATGACATAGTAATATTTTTTGGCCACTTAAGGGCAGCAGAATCAAGGTGTGAACATATAAATGACATAATATCACATTTAAGTGAATATGGTTCACTCGTTAGCAAAGAGCTGCTAATTTACACATCCAACAGTTTCAGAGGACTATTAGCTTTAATTTGGAGTCACTTGGTGAACACGTGTGCAATATTAACTACCTTTCAGATTTGTTTTTTGGTTTTGCTCCAACTCCTGAGGGAAATATTTGGCTCTTTAGCTGCTAATTGCTCCTGTATACTCACCAGCTAGTTTCTGTGAAATCTGTGTATGAAGCTGAATGAACTGGAATAAAAAGTGCAATAAATCTCTTTGAATTATAGTAGAGTACAAGTCTAAAGAAGCCTGAAATGAAAATACTCAAGGAAAGTGAGTTCCTGTACTCTACTTGTCAAAAATGGCAGTTACATTTCATCACTGAATATACAGTGTAATGTAATCAAATACAAGAGCACAACAATAAATACATACAACATCTAATGGCTGGAGTTTGACAATCCAACCTTTCCTTTTGTTTAAATAGTGCACAACAATCACAAAGGATATGACGTCCACCAAATAGACAAAATGCATTGCAATGTGTAGCCTTGTGGAACTTGACCCCAGTCATTTAAAGTGCAATATAATGCATTCAATTCAAATGTATAGGAAAGTTATACAACCAGTAGTCATCTATTAGCATGCCCTACTCTCACATTTATGTTCATGCACTCATCTGTGCCCACAGACACACAGAGCGAGCGCATCAGCCCACACTGAAAAATTGTATCTGCTGCTCTCTCAGGCATACACTTTATACTATATTCATATTTAAGCACACAGTGGGTAAAGGCCCCTCTCTGGTGCGCAGTAGGTGTTGTGGAAATAAATATTTTATACTAGAATCTAATTGCATTTTGTGGCCCTGAGCGCCCTACCAGACAATCTACAATACTGCTCTAATGACAGCGCTCCCCAGTGTATGTTGGAGGGTGCGCATCCACACATGCGCGCGCGCACACACAAACACAGGTTACAATATGGTTTATGGACTCGGCATCTGTGATGCCCTGACACATCTGCAATCTGTACACCAGCGGTCTCTCATATAGGTCTATAGGTCATGAGGCTGTGTGTATTTATATGTATGTATGTATAAATGTGTATGTGTGTGTGTGTGTGTGTGTGTGTGTGTGTGTGTGTGTTTTTATGGATCTGTTTACATATTCCAAAGAAGCAAAGTATACTGAGTCTCTGACAGAGTCTGTGAAGCGCACAGTTGTGTCACAGTGGACTAAGTGCGCCCTTTCTGCTTCTGCTTATTGACCGGAATGGCCTTGTAAATCCCACATGAGAGGGTTTTGAGGTTAAACATATGCACATACAAAAACATAGACATATACAGACATGTTATAATGAACTTAGAACATCAGCAAGGGATCCACGTATCTTGAAAATATCAACCATTTAGCTTCAAGAGGTAGCACGAATAAGCAGACAAGCATGGAGATAACTAAATCCTGTTTGGGCTACGGGCCACAGAGATTAAGTATTGTCCTCCAATGATGGCCTTATTGACAATCGACAGAGCCAGACTCGTATAATCTGAGAGAAAGACCAAATCAATATCCACCACAGGGTCCAGCACCTACCGCTCAGATGAGGGTTTGACCCACTCAAACAGGAGCCTGGAAAAGCTCTATCAGCCCTGGAGGCCAACTACCAGACAAATCCCAAGCTCTCGGTTTTAATAAGGGAATCAAAATAATCGTAACGGCCCAGGCTGGCCTTGGTTTTGTTTTTGTGTCCTCCAATACAGGCTGATGGATAGTGTAGAGAGTGGAGGCTGGACCAGCATATCCCTTCATACACAGAGAGAGAGAGACACGGCAAACAAACAGATGGTCACATAGTCAAACATCATTTTCTAAAGGTCGAGCTGTTAAAACAAAAGAACTCAAAACACTGAAAAAAAACGCAGTCCACAGTGAGTCCATAACTACTCGAGTCTGCTGCATCCCTGCCTGTGTCCAAGCCTACTGCAAGGCTGCAGAGGTCCACAGAAATCCCTCCAGGATTACCCAGGCTGGCTGTGTGTGTGTGTGTGTATCGGTGATGCACAGTCACAGGGTGGGCTCAGTGCAGCGCAGAACTCCGATATGGTTTTCTACTGGCACACAGCCAGCATTTACATATGAATAAATATGAGGAAAAATCAAATAAATAAAAGGAAAGCAGGGAAGAATAATCCTGTTAAAGATCAAACAGCAGGCTCCCTTTCCCCTCCTTCTGCCGTTCTCTGCTGCCTCAATTTCCTTCAATTTATACCTATATTCCTTAGCTCGCCTAAGCTCCCACCTTTCTCTCCTTTTCCTCACTTTTCTCACTCGTCTTCTGTGCGACTACACCTTCACTCTCAATATTCATTTCTGGGTCCTCTTTCTCTCCATCTCTTCTCCCTCTCACCCCATCTTCCATCTCCTTTTCGATTTCATGGCCAGCCATATCTTTAATCTTGCTCTTCCCCCTTTCCCCCCTGTCCAATGCTCCCAAGCCGCCCTCCCTCCCTCTCTCCTCTCTAGTGCAGAACTAAATGGAGATTAATGAAGGGAGGAAGATGTGTCTGTCATCCAGACAGTCTGATGCAGCCACCACAGCCAGTGAAGTGCTGGATCTATTCAAAACACACCAGGGACCGCTATGCACTAATACTGCTCCAGCTGAGAGGAACTACAGATTAGCCCTCCACTTCTATTTAGATTATTTGTAAATACTAACCATACTACTGAGGCATGCATTCCTTTCGGCAGTGATATATAGTGTATATGGGCTTTTCTATCCGGTTCTCTCACACACATTTATCCTATCATTGTAGGATATTCAGAGCACACCCCAGTGTCTCATTTCCTCCCTAAGTTTAAATCCTGACAAGTGACGGCCGCTCGCTGCTCACACGCCAGTCAAACAGCTCTGATAAGCCCCGCAGGAAATTGACTCGTATTTTAGAGCTTCATCTCCTACATCACATCCCTCCACTGCCCATAATGCCCTTGGTTAGAGGTCAAGCAGCTTTCACTAATCTCATATGCAAATTTTGTGCATGGTACAGTGTGAACATGAGGGCGTTATACGGACCATGTCCATAATTCATGAGCCATTACCAGCGACAAGTTACACTTATGTTTGAACACAACTTTCTACTGATACTGGCTTTCTGAGTACAGTCATTGCTGGGTGAAAGTATAAAAGAAGTGTTTAAAGTAAGCCATCTTTTGTGTGGAGGGTGCATGTGTGTGTGCGCGTGCGTGTGTGTGTATGTGTGTGTATTCAGATAATGGATGGAGGAGCCTGCCGCATGCTGCATGAAATATTTAGCATTGATAGCAGTAAAATGCTGTGGACTTGTCTGGTCATCTTCTTAACATATCCCAACCTGTCTCCCATAATATTTCTATGATATTACTATGCATCCTCACTGTGATGAAACCACGTGTGTGTGTGTGTGTGTGTGTCTGTGTTTGCTTGTGCATGTGTGCGTGTGTGCATGAGAGAATAAGGGAGCGCGCTCATCAGAACCAAACCAAACGGCTTGAATTAAAAACAAACAGTGTGATGGTGATGATGATGATGATGATGATGGTGATGATGCATTTACTAACAAGGTAATTACAAGCATCAATTAAAACCCATCCACAAACAGGCCCATGTATGCCACGTTTAACACCACAATCAGCTGCTTATACCCGCACGCTCACTTGCTTATCAAGGCTCACATAGCCTGTGTGGATTAGCAGCTGTTTATGTGTGCAATATATTCATCTATCTATTGTGCTCCTTCTCTCAGCCTGGCTGGATGGCGCTTTCAAGGCGCAGACATCTCCTCTGGAGTTTTTCTGTAGCAGCGTGCACAGCAGCCAGGGGAACGCAGCAGGGGGACCGGGCTCATGTGACTCTACTATTGGTGAGAAAGAGGCAGAAAACTGACAGGCTGGCATACACAACCGGGACTGCAGTTAAGTCGACAGGAAGACTCCTGCGAGGCTACTGCAGATATGCTTGGAGGAACTGGAGCTGAATTACACGAAAGCATCTGCCCAGTTAAAATGGATTCCAATTTCCGCATCTGTTTCCAAATTCATGACAAACCCAGAGCTATGGAGCTTTGTCGAGTGGACTGAAATGACCTGAAATCGAAGATGCTTGGTTTGATAAGATGACCTAAAAATCTACAGAATGAGTCAGTGCTTGGAGGCAGAATTGTTCTATCTGTAATAAGAAACCAACACTGACATTAATGTGCTTTAAAACAGCTGGCCTTAAATCTCCAACCATATCCCTCCACTGCTCCACCTTACTCGATACATCAGTGAATGAATAAATGGTGAATATTTCCGCTTTGAAAACAAGGATCATGACTGTGACTCTGTTTTTTTTTTTTATTTTCACAACCCTCCTCCTGCTCCTTTTTCTTCACAATGTCACAGCGAGAATTGACATCATTAATTGTCATGGAGTGATCCCTTCACGCTACATCCCCCACCTCCTGTTCTTTTTTTCCCTACATGCCTTCATCCCTCATCCTAATCAGCCTGGGGGTAATGCCTGTGTCAGGTCTGCTCATCTGTGACTCTCGCATGGCAACTGCTGGGACCCTGCACCCAGCGCACATTCTGCACACCCGCAAAGCACACACAGCAGAAAGCATGAAAGTCTACATAGAGCCAACCCATACAGTATAACTATATTAGCGTCACATGGGTGGTAATGGTTCCTGGTTATGGTAAGGCTTTACTGTGGGCTCGAGAGTTTTACATAATACAGGAGCTTATTCAGCGCCAAACCTTGCATAACTGACATTTCCTTTCATAATGCTCCAAACTACAGTTGATCACAGTAAGATAATGACCCATCCAACTGTGACAGAAGGTGGGAGTGATGAACTAAGGGTCAGGGCATCACTCTGACGGCACTGAAGAGTTTTAATGATCAGTAAAGGCACATTTAGGTTTCCACTAACAAAGATCTCAGTAGGTCCAGACATTAGTCATATTACCTAATCTAAAAGCTTTACTAAACATCACTGCTGATATGTAGAGCAGCATAACACCACCAGACACATGTACTGTAGCTTTACAGAGGTCTTGTAGGGTAAGTAACGAGTGCACAGATGATCGGACAAGTTTTAAATATGTGAAACTACAAAACCTTGGAAGGTGAAGTTAAAATGAATTGGCCCGTGCTGTGGCTTACTGGATGACACTGCATTACGTCTGGGCAAAAGTGGAGCCAGTTTCAAGTTTTTCGCTGGACCACCCTGCGTTTTTCTTGCGGCCTCTGCATTGGCACCCCTACAGCACTGGCAGGTTTGCTCCATTTAAATGAATGAGGGGGGATGTGTTTTTTTGTGCTGAAGCTAGTCTGAACGTGGCCTTGCTGTAATTGGAGATGCACACAGTCTCACACTGCGATGGATGATTCTGATGAATACGGGTGCATTCCCCAATGAAATTGCTCAGATAAGGTGGCTAGACTGTGGATTACTTCTAAACGAAGCCAGATCATTCAAATCTATCATGTTGCTTGCCCTCTCAGTCTCTCAACAACAAAGTTAATGACTACAGTGTCACGATAACTGATGGGAATGATACACAGAGGCAACTAGAAGTTGGAAAAGTTTAAAAATAAAAATCTGCACACCTCACAAAATCATGCCACTTCTTTCTCAACAAAACAGATGGCAGGTTCATCGACAGACCAGTGAAATTATCGCCTCCTGAAGCCTCTGCGACACCCTTATCACCACCGTCTGTTCTCTAATTGAAGGATTAACCGAGGCCTCGTAGCTTCTCAGCTACAGCTCTCAGTCTTACGCATTGAAATACATTACTGCTGGCCTTCTTCTCAGACAGTAGTACAGACAGAACGTCGCTGCTCAGGGGTGAACTGAGAGCTTGACTTCTTTTCAACACTAAATCAGAGAGAGACAGGGACAGCAAGTTAAACACAGTCAAGGGGATGTTTTGTGATTACCAAAGACGAAAATGTGTCTGGACACAAAATACGTGAAGCTATCTCTCCATTCATCTTCACTTTAGTATTTACCTCTGTCGTTTTCTCTCTCGGTGCAATCACAGTGCTCCCTCGCTATCATTTTATGTATCATAATGTTATATTTTTGCTCTATTTTGTCTTTCGCTCAGCATACACTTCGGTCTCATTCATATGCTAATATTCTTATTTTAATTCCTTTTTGCCCTCCCTTTTTACTTGCAGTGTTCACTTTCTCATCCGCCGTGTTAATATCGGCATTCCTCTAATTCCCCTCCCCCCTTCCTCTTTCTCTCGTCTTCCCATCCTCTTTTGATCTGTGAGCTGAATTATTCCATCTTACCCGGGCTTTTAATTCTCTTGATTGAGCCAATTACCTTCTGGCTGGATCAATGTGGGAAAGGTAATGATTTAAATGGCTGCCGCATAAAGCCACATAACCACTTCAACTAGTGCAAAAGGGAAAGGGAGGGAGAGGGGGATGAGAGGAGGAGGAGGAGGAGTGAGCAGAAGGAGGTGGTTTAGCAGAGGGAGGGAAATGAATATCCTCTCTTTAACACAACCGTGCATGATTCAGCATGTACGTTTAAGTGCTTCATTTTGTGTCGCTGCCTCTACCTGGTGTATGCTACAATGTAAAACCATGCAGGGGGAGGCAGGCTGTGCAAACCCAGTTTCCTCAGGGATTATCTAAAATGTATGGGCTCTGTGGAAACTGGGTCAGTCTGATCTTAAATGGTGCCATCGTAGCAGAAGCCCACTAAGTCAATATCCCTCAGTATCCCACAGTCCCTCACCCGCTTGTCATCCTACCTCTCACATGCACCTCTGGTTCATCTAACATGCGCGACCCCGAGCGCACACACTTGCATACTGTACATGTGCACGCACACAAACGCACGCACACACTTTTCCCCATCATTGCGACTTGTCATCTCCTGTTGAGTGAGCTGTCCCATCCTATTTGGCCTTCCTACTATCTATTATTGATGTAATGGAGCATTGTATCTAAATGCAGCTCTGCCTGTGACAAGCACTTCAGCCCGGAGAGAACCAGGGAAGCAGGCCAATGGCTGCGAGCTCCTACTGGGTTCGCTCTGGGGGCGAGTCACTGGATGAATGATTGGGCAGGTGGTTATCTTGGGCTTGGACTTGGCCTGACACAGATATCTGTGGCAAAGAATTTCCTCTTTATTTGTACAATCTCAAGCCGTTTTCAAGCATGGAATATGTAAAATAGCTGGCATTGTATAATTCCACAAAGGTGTCCATGATGTCCAGCAAATGCTCCATGTGGTTTTATTAGACAGAAAAGGAAGAGGAAGAGGCACAACCTGAGAAAGACAGAGAATCAGAGTAACAGCTGGAAAACAGCAGGACGTTCAAAAGTTGTAACATGAAGAAAGAGGAGAGTTCTCAGTTCTCTCATGGGATGAACTGATTTGAAAACTTATTTTGCAGTTGAAGCCCTAATTGATGATCACTGTGAGCATGAGGGAGTAACAAGATTTATCAGCAATTTTAATCATGTATTAGAGAAATCTGCTGCTTATTTACGAGCCCGATGGTTCTCAAGCTTCAAATGATAAAGATCCCCAGTTGCTGACATGTTGTATGCAAAGCAATTTGCTGGATCTTAATAATATCAACCACACATTTGGCACGAACGGAAGTTGAAAATATAAGGAGGAGGGGAGCCGGTCTGATTATTACTGCGGCTGCTTTTTTTTTCTTGTACTTCTTTTTTCTAAATCAGGAGCTGAAAAATTCATTTTTATAGCCTGATCTGACAGCAGACGAAACTCTCAACTTAAAATTGTCTCATTCACAGTGGTTCATGCATTAAACTGATTTTATTTTCTTTGAGCAAAAGATAATTGCGCGACACATTTATAGCACTCTTCACAGGGAGAGTGAGATGTGTCTAATCTTTACCTTGCACTGCCGTGGCCTTTATGTTAAAAGGGAATTTCACTGATTTTGCAAATCAAAGTCTCTCAACAGGTTTTGAGGAGTATTACACCATATGGGCGCGAAACCATATAAAGCCTTAACTGAATCAAGTAAGGATGCAGTCTGAGGCTACTCTGTCTGCAAAGCACTTCAGCCCAGAACTGTTGGTGGCCACATTACATCGTGGGTAATGTAGGAAAATGTAAAATAACGGTAATATCTCTGGTTCTGCTGCATCGATTTGGATTAATGATACAGAGGAATATTTTCTGGGACTGATCACTGATCTATGGATATAACAGTTTTACATACAGACCTCAGTGCAGCGACTGTTCTGCACTGAAAATTGGCTCATGTCTTGCATTACTGATAAATTGTCCATCTTGAGTCCAGCGATGTCAGAAGAGTGCAATGTCCTTTAAAACCGCTCTTAAATCTCTTTGCATTCTTTTGAGACTGTTTCAGAAATGTTATTTGGTCCTTCTTTGCGAGACCGCTATTGTGTCTTTTACATGAAAAGACTCGGGCTCTTTCCGTGAGAGCAAGATGTTAAATTGCTATCAGATTTAGGTGTCTGAAAGGGGCTTAACATACAAAAAGGGAGCCCCTTGAGCAAAGCAATAACCAGCACAGTGACTGAAGATGTTCAGACACTGACAGAAGTCTGCAGCAGTGGAGGTACTAGTGTTTGAGAGGATCAGTAGTAAAGAACAGAGGACTAATGTCTGGCCCCAAGACACAACAGGGCTACAATAACCAATGAGCTGCCAATGGCCGATCCTTATTTAATTAGCACTGATTTTAATTACTCAAAGCAAATGCAAAGTGATTGACAGCAGTAATTACTTTAGTGCCCCGTCTCTCACATGCGCCATGTCTTTCTTTCTGTTTACATTTCTTGTACAGTGTGTCTTTCTCACTGGTAACTCATGAGGACCTGTGTAAATCATTAGTTAAATGCTTCAGAGTAGCCACTTAGTCAATTCAACAAGGTGACAGCAGCCAGGGACAAACAGTCAGTGTCAAAGAAACCAAACTATTTCACAATGAAAAGACGACAGATACCATATTCAACTACACTGAAGAACAAGGTTGGGTTTCAAGGGTTGGGATTCTTCTTCATGGTTACTATTGGTTACTAACACTTTAGGGATACAAAATGTCAGCAGTTACCAGGAGACAACTATTAATAAACTATTATTTAATGAGTAAATCTCATAATCACATTTTATTGGTTATCTTTAAATTAGTCATTTATTCTTTTATTAAGAAAGAAGCAAGGAATGAATCTGAATAGACTTAATATATTACCACACTTTGATAAGCAATTCCTGTTCCTAATGGAGGACTATAGTCAATTGGGGGATCCGGTGTTAACGAATCATTAGGTAATGATTAGTTCTATCTGTGATTAGATCAAGTAATGAAACAAGTGAATGAGAAGTCCCTCATTACTTCTTCATTACCTGCCCATTAGTATTCTGTATCTCTAGTAATTCTTTATTATCTACTATATTAAGTATTTGTCCACAAGGAATAACTAAGTATTTATTAATGAGTCATTAACTATCAAGTCATTCCTGATTTGTCCCACACTTGTTTCTTAATTAACAAATCATTAACCACTCATCAGCTACTCTATGAGATTAGATTAGGAGTTCCACCTCAACTAATGGTTAGTTGCTCATTTGTTCTCTGCTAACTACTCAAATTTAGTGTCCCTTATTGTAAAGTGTGACCCTAGTTTCTTATCATTTTATCACCGCAAACACACACAATTAAACAGTGCTACTCTCAAAGCGTGAGCTCAATTGCCCCTCATCGCTTCTTTCTTCTTGCGGTATGCCAGGAACTCCTGGAATTCTGTCCCTGTTTTTTGGTTTTTTTTGGATCACACACCAGCTAAAGTGCAGCACCTTCGAAGGCCATTTGAAGCCCAAAGTCCATCCGAGCCACTTAACTGAGGATAAAGAGGCCAACAGCAGATTTGGTTACCACAGCAACTAGAGACCAGTTCTGCCTGGGAGGTCAGTGGTGATCGGTTCCCTTTGGGGGAGATGATGTTGAAGAGGCAGTGGAGGCTCAGGATAGTATAACTGGCTCTCCAAACCCTTCACTCTCTATCTCTGCTGAACAGGACTCCCCTTTATTCAGTCCAGGAACAAAGTAGACCACAGTCCAGCTCAATACGATCTCTCGCCCTTAATTTTTCACCTCGTATTTCAACTTTCTCTTTCTCTCTGTTACAGCTTAGCAGTAGTGTATACATCCAAACTGTGTACACCTCATTCTTGCCTTCTTTCTCTCTTGTTTCAGGAAAATAAGAAGTACCTTTGATTGATATTCAGTATCTGCACAGACAAAACTCACTTGCACATCTTCATCTTCAAGTCTAATATGCATTGATAACATGACCTTTCACTCATCCCTGGACCAAGACCAAGATGTGTGTAGGAGCAGCTTTTAGTACGTATGGAGCAGCCTGCCAGAAGACTTTTTTTTTTTTTTTAAGATTAGCATTTGCATAATTACATAAATCAGACCAAGTTAAAGTAGTTTTTATTTCCCAGGAAAACAAACTGCTCTATGCTGAATCATAAACAGCTCCCATGCTTCTATTTTACTTCAGTGGATTATTTGGTGATTAACAACCTTTTTAATCTTGTTTTAGTCAGTTTATTGTAAACATCATATTGATTTGTGTTTTATAGGTACTGCCCTGTCTTATGGCATTTTAAAAATATTTATGTCTTCACCTGCAACTGCTTTGAATAGTTTTCTCATAAAGCAGCTTCAGCTCCATTTCTTGTATGAATGATGCAATACAATCCAACACTTGACAGAGGAGATTTTCTGCAATCTCTGTTAATTAAATCCACTTGCTAAGCTAGGATGAGTGGATAAAACCAACAACAAATAATTAAACCACAACAAATCTGGCATGGGGAGGTTAAACTTCACTGGGTCCAGACAAGATGCAGAAATATAATAACTTGGAGAAACATTAGTTTTAATGAGGAGAAGCTAAAGGCATCCAAGCTACAAGTTGGGAGAGTCACCACTGATCTCAGGATTAACATCAGCACTCCAAAGGTCTCCACCCACATTCACTCTTCTACTGTCTTTAAATGCAGCACAGAGCAGGTGTATGTATCAAAATATAAATTCATATATGTGTCCAGCTGCATCTATTACTTAACATTAATTACTTAACAACCAGCCACTTCTCCTCACACAACAGCAGCAATCACTGATATAATCACAGCATTCTTGGCTACCAAGACTGTTTCACCAACAGTGGACACACGGTGGACCCGAACAGAGATACGAGAGGCCAAGCTGATGTGTACAACTGTGCAGTTCAAAAGTAAAGCTAAATTACACACAATTGAATAAATAAATAAAATTTAGATAATCAGTAATTGTAACCATAACGTTTGATTGTCCCAGCTTCTCAAATATAAGAGTATGTGTTAAAATTCTTATGAACAGAATATTCCTGGGACCAAACAAGACAATTAATTACAGTTATTCTGGCACAAGGTGATGTTTTTCTTTTTTTTTTTTTTTTTTGGATGTTTCATTCACCAAAATAATAATAAACTAAATAATATGCAGATTAATTGATTATGAAGTAAATCGTTAGATGTAGCCCTTCTTTGGATGCGTGTATCGTTGCACACTTATTAATATTTATGTCCTTGTTAAATCTCCTTCCTTTTTGTGGCTGTCTTTGATAAAACCTACAAGATGGAGCTCTTTGCTGAGAAGGTATTTAAAATTGAAATCTGCAGGAGTTTGTGAGGACACCAATACCTTTTCTTCTTACATGTGCACAAATTCAATTGTTTTCTTTCATTAATTCAGGATTCTTCTCTGTTATGCATAATCCTGTTTCGTCTTCTACCCAATCTCTTATTTTTCTGTCCACTCTGCAACTTCTGGCCGTTCTCTCTTTTAGCACCCCTTTTCTCTACTCAGCATCCAGTAATCCTGCAGTACACATACCCCCCCACCTGCCTTCTTCCCAGGTATGCATTTTACCCCACTTCCCCAGCTTTCCCCTCGCTCCCTGTCAGCTCCTGCCACTCACCCTCAGATGGCATAATCCCTGTCATATTGTCACATTACAGGAGTTCAGATGCTAATGGCTGCACTGCTAATCCAGCTGCCGGCAAGCCTGGACCAGTGCCCATACCCGCTCTGCCCGGCTCCGTAACAGCTGTGCCTTGCTCAGTCATGCCAGTGATGCACCAGGCATCACAGACACAGAGAAGTCAGGCTGGTGGTGGGTGGGAGGACTGGATGCCGAAGTGGACATTCTAGGGGAAGGGAGGAGGCCTTGAGATATGGTTAGGACTGCAGGAAGAGATATGTGCTGGACAGGAGGGAGATGGGCGGGGGAGAAGCTGTACATACTGCATGTACTGAAAGAGCTGAAGATGCTGGCTGGAGGCGGCAGGTCAGGGAAACAAACTTGAAGGTCATTGTGCAAAGGCTGTGATGAGCTACGATAGAAACTGTGGCTGTGCCTGAAATTAACATTTGGAAGTTTGAGAGAAAGAAAACGGAGTGAGTGAGAGCCAGAGAGAACAAGAGGAAGTCGGGATTCACTAGAGGCAAGCAGACACAACCAGTAGCTTATTGAGCTGTGGATGTGAATGAGCCTTGGCAGGCAATTATGGTCATTACTGTCTCTTGCCATCTTTATGAAAAAGAAATTTCCCATTCTATGGGAAAGCAAGGAATGTACTTAAGCTCCGGAGCATTTGGTGTTTGTTGTGAAGTTCTCCCATCCATTAGAGGAGGAAAATCGGTTTGCCTATAATCTAAGTATAACACCACTTATCAAAAATTTAAAGTGAATTAAAACCTCCTCCTTTTCAATAAAACATCTGCCCGAAAGCACCATCCCATTAGCGAAAAGCAGGCGTTCAGCTACTTCAAAATAATTCAGCTAATTTGGTTGAAACCTCTGGGTTCAATTATTGATGAATGAAGCCTACGAGAGCAGGGGAATGGGGGTGGGGGGGGGGGGGTGGCACAGAACTGGACTGAATACGTGATCAGGGATATGAGTGCTCTTTTGGGAGGGACGATGCGCATCTGCGGATAGGAGGTGTCCTTCACCCTTTCCCCTACAACATTACATTCCACTTCCCCACCCATTCTCTCACACAATAATGCTGAGCTTCAGAAGGGGTTGATGAAAGCGTCTCCTCTGACACTAACTAATGTGTATGTACGGGCACGTGTGTGTGTGAGTGTGTTCTGGAGAGTGCTTCAGCCCTATGATGGATGGTAACATCAGGCAAATGTCCTGTTAATAGATGAGTATAGTACATCAAGATCAACTCAACAATCACAGTGAGCTACGATACGGGCTGAATTGCTCTCTTAATTTGATCGGTGTGTTTTGGGACAAAATCAAACCTAAAACAGGGACGTGCAAATCAAATTCCAAGATTGAAACAGACTTATCGGATATCATTAGTCACAAAATCAGGAAACAGAGGTTTGCAATCTCCGATTTTAAAACTGGCCCTGGGAGAAGAGACGCAGACCGGAGCCCTCGCATAAACACACAAACTCTCATCTCAATCTTCCAGTGTGTAAAGAGGGAGACCTTTGACCCCCTTTCTCAAACAGAGCAAAGTTTGGAGAGTGGATGCAGAGCCTGTGTACTCAGCTCTTGTGCATACAGCGGTTCGCCTCGTGTCTGTGTGTTCATGCTGTTTACCTTTCATTAGACTAGGTGATGTGTCTATTACAGTGGAAGCCCTGGAGTTCTACTAGTATTTGCGTTTCATTATAATTCACACCTCCACGCTCACTCACATTTGAAAATTTAACAACAGAATTCAAAAAGACACAGTGTCAGTCCTGATTTAGACAAACAGGGAGATGATGCTTGGGTAGAAATGGGACATTTTACTGTCATATTCTTATTCTTGATGAAGTTGCATCGAGTTAACTGTAAAATATGTGTTCATCAAAAGCCAGTAAGACATAAAATGTTTGTATTTCAAAAGAAGACTAGAAAATAAGAATTATGCATACATAATATGCTTTGCTACATTCACCATTTCAATAACAGTTCTTCATTACATTCACTATATAGCATATGTTGGGAAGAGACAGCAGCTGGCTAAAATGAACACTCTTTGAGGAGGAAATGAGCTGTTTCTGATGTGTTCACTGAGTCTCTTCTTTCCCCCCATTCATTTTCCTCCCACTGGTTCTCCAAGTTCACTCTGGACTGCTGAGAGGGTCGTGGGCTCACGGGGGACAAGTTCACCCATCACACAACACCAACAAGTGTGAGAGTGAGATTCAAAAGGTTTTTAAATAGAAAATTCCTCTGAAAATTTAAATGAAGAGGGAGCGAGGGAAGAAAAAGGGGGAAACTTGAGTCCCTTCCTGTTATTGTTCGGTCTTTATTCCTGGTTTGAAGAGAGGGTCTCGGGGTCAGAGTAGTTGGGAATGTGTGCTGAGAGGGTTGAAAGGGAGAAATGCTGTCCGTGATTGGCTGAGATTCCCAGAGGAAAAATCGGTGAGGCTTGAGGAAGCCTCTGAGGCTAATCTATCATTAGCATTCAAAAGGAACCACGGGGACCGGGACAGAAAGACACACACACACACACACACACACACTCATCTGATTACAGTCTGTCAAGAAATAAAAAAATTTCAATCGAGACCTGCAGTGATTAGTCTATTGATCAATCAACAGAAAATACAGAACTGTACAAGAAAATATGCCACATTTTAAATGAGTCCAGCTTCTTAAATTAAACGAGTTTTTACATGAATAGACTTTCCTTTTAAATTATATTAAATTTAGTTTCTTCAGACTGCCATTCAGACAATATAAATGGGGCAATGGGAAACTGGAGTAGAGATGTTTCACTCATTAATTTTCCAGTGTGTTATAAAGCAGATAATACATTTGGAATTAACAAAAACAATAATTGCTAGGTGCAGCCTCAATCAAAAAACTAAACTCAGAGAACATGTATTGTTAAAGACACTGTGAAAGTACAGTAAAACCACGTGACACTAAACATTGAAAAGAAGATGTGAACAGAAACAAATTATGCAGGGGCAACAAAAAAGGCAAAATCTAAGAGACCTTATTATGTACAAACACACACCCAGGCTGACAAATACACATGAACAGAGTTTGATCCTACTAGTCCATTGTATGGTAAACACAATGAGGTCTGTTCCAGTAATGAGGGAACCCAGAGCTGTATTGATCACATGCAGTGGATCAGAGGACCTCTGTCAGTCCCTCAGAGCCCACTTTATACAGCCGGAGAACCCGACACAATCCCCTCTCATTTACCACTTTACATCTCTCTCTCACCCCTCCTGCCTCCGCATCGCAACTTGTCCTCTTCATCCATTATAGAGGTTCTCCCTCCTTTCGCTCACACTTTTTTCACCCCCCATCTTTTGTTGCCTCATCTCCTTTGCTTTCTCTTTCGCTCTGCTTCCATGTATCAGCCTCTTTATTTATGTAAATCCATTTGCTGTGAGAATGAAGCTTGTCTAATGTCCTGAACACTGCTGGATTTCATGCCATTTCTTCCCGGTAACGGTAGAATAATGAAAATGTAAATAGCGTTAAGCTGGGTAGCTTAAGACAACCCCTTAATGAAGGCAGGGGGAGAGAGAGAGAGAGAGAGAGAGAGAGAGAGAGAGAGAGAGAGGGGAGAGAGAGACAAGGAGGGAGAGCAGAGGCATTTTTAGCTTCAAAAGAGTCCCAACGTCACAGGCAACAACATCACATACAGCAAACCACTGAAGCATGTATATGGGAACGAGCTAGAGAACGGACGTTAAAGGAATTCAAGACGTGTGGTAAGAGCTGCTTTCAAATAAAGCCTGAAAGTCTTTTCAAGTGACATTTCAAGTGGTACGCTCCAAACCCCATTCATGTGTCTTTCTCTCTGTTGTTTGTCACTTCAGGATTTTCCTATAGTTGCCAATCAATCACAAAGAAACAATCCGAGGCTATAATCTGCGGAGAGGTTGATCAGGATTTCGTTGTGCCTCTTTCTGAACTGGCGGTTTGCTGGAGTGAGAAACCTAATACTTTGTATCAATATTCCCACTGCCTCGAAACCTCACGTTGCTTTTTACACATGTGCTCATCCAGGGGAGTGAGGGGGTGGCGGTTATGTAAGAAGGGATCCAGGAGGGCTTCCCTTGAGCTCTGGAGAGAAAGTGAAAAGAAAGAGCAAAGGTGACCTCTCATATGCAGCTGATGAAAAGATTGAGTCAGGGAAGGAAGAGGAGTGGGGAGAGGGGGAGGAAACAGAATAAACCAGAATAATTAGTGATTTCAAACAGTGATTAAAGAGAAAGAGCCTGGCAAAGGAAAACAATGGAGGCGGGGGAAAGAATTAAAATGCAAGATGAATTTTGACTGAAAGATAGGTTTTGCTTTTCCTACACAAATGCTTCCTCAACAAAGGTAAGTGCTTGTTGTCACCTTTACAAATGTCCCGTGTCTCTTCAAAGATTGTCGATCTACGCAGAACACCAAAACAGCATGCGTGTCCTTGCTTTGCTGCTCAACCTTGGGATAACTCCGCATTAGCACATCAGGCTGTTAAGTCAATCCCAGAGCTACTCAGCCAAACAGACCATTGGCTTAACCTTTGATTGTAAAAGCTTGCCAGGCTGGCAAGTTAATCCTGGAGCGTAGTAGGCCAATCAAGTTGTCAGCCCAGGCTCACTGTCAATATCACATTTAGGTCAAACACAAAGGCATGAAGAAGGCATGATCTTCTAAACACATACCTCCACCAAATCAGATACAAACATTGTAAATAGTCAAAGTTTATATCTATAAGTATCTGCAAAGGAGTCCACTGTTTTATTTAAAAAAAGTACAAAATCAATACAGGATCGGGGAGTTTGCTGGATAACTTGTTAGAGCTGCCTTTTTTTATTGATCGCCATCTGAGCTCAGGCACTTGACAACATGAAGCAGTAGAAAGGTTATTGTGCAGTCACCAGAACCACCCACATCTGCAGTGGCACAGAAAAATGAACTCAGAACAGAAACAACTAGACAGGAGTGGAAGAAACGGCGCCAGTGAAGGACAAGGGAGGTGCTGTGGCAACGAGAGGGGTGGGAAGAAAGCGAGAAATGCAGAAAAGATCGAAAGAAATAAAGAGTGATGGAGAGAAACAGAGAGAGGGAGAGACAGAGGCAGACAGGGAGACAGCACTATTTACGGTAGATTAGTTGTTATGGTGATAAGCAGAAAGGAAAGGAAGGGATGAAGTTGTCAGGGTGATGGGGCTGCACTGGGCTACTAATGATATGTAAAAATAACTGCGCTTAGACTCTGCCCTACCTTTGCAAAACAAATAAATAAATAAATAAATAAAAACATGCTAACACACAGACACACACAGACATGCTCAGATGAATACACACAAAGACAAAGCAGTCGGTTGAAGCAGGAGCCTCTCATTAGCATTTGGAGACGTACTCAGATTCCTCCCCCACATTCTCAGCATGGAGATCACTTTTTTGCAAGTTTTTGCTTAATGAGGGATGGTGGATAGATACACACAAACACCAGGGATGTGTGTGTGTGTGTGTGTGTGTGTGCGCGCGTGCGTGTGTGTGTCTGTGTGTGTATGTGCTTGGGTACGTGTGTGTGTTTATTCCTGCATGTACTGTAACACTTGTAGTTCTTCGTTTCTGAAGGTCTAACAACAGCAACTGAGCGCATATCACTTTGACAGAAGGAGACAGCAAAGGACTGTGGGTAATTGTAGTTTAAATGGCCTGAAGGGGTTTTCTAGAATGCTGGTCTTTGTAGTTTTGCTGCCTGCGGTGTAACCTCTGGGTTTTCCAAAGGCATCTGATGTAATCACTGTCAAAGAACGATCAAACACATCTCCACATTCCAAATATCTCTTGGTTATGTCAATAAGTACATATTCTCTACGCTGAGGTGGAACAGAGCTACAGTAAGTACCAGGGCTGGGTAATCATTATTATTATCGATCATCTAATATTTTGAATATTGTGTTGTGATTTTAAATGCCACATCAAATGATGCTATTTTCTGGACTTATCCGACTGTTCTACATATTTTATTGACCATAAAAACATATAAAAAAAACAATAAATAAACCGTGCATCTATGACTCCTGTTACTTACATTTATAAGACAAAGTGGCGAATAGTAGAATTCAGGACTTATAAAAGAGTATTTAAACAATTTTTACTTTTGCTTAAGCAATTGATCTGATTAGTGCATTAATCTTTCTTCCATCACTGGTTATGTCCAATATTAGAAAAAAACAGCACATGAATTACATGTTCATTAAGATCACTGAGCCAACATATAACATACACCTAAGCCACCTGGGAAATTAGATATCACAACACCCTCAAAAGCAGAGAACACACCTTACTGCTACACCATTTAATGTGGGATAAATTGCCTTGATGTCTACACTGTAAAAGCACCGAGTGGCCCTTCTCCTCATTTACTAATATTTAATTACCTGGTAGTCTGTTTCAGTATATATAAAACCACTCACTTAAACATAAACACACTTATGCACCAGTGCATATGCTGAATTTTACAATATATTTACTCGCCACACAAACATGAATGATTCCCCGGCATAATTGCTTCATTATCAGCGAAGACCAGCACACACGTCTCTCCAATCATCTATTCGCTTTTGAATATATGGCCTCCTTCCTCCACTCACCGCAGCCATCATACACAAACACACATACAAATACACACACGGCCTTACGCACACATATACATTTCCCTAAGCATACATTAACCAGAGGGAGTAATATCCCAGGCGATGACGGTCTTTAAATGGAAACTGTTAAGAGGGGATTTAAAGTTGCTGTATAAAAACTACTTAGCATCATGTTTTCTCATGTGTGACCCTCTACCTGGCCCTAGAAGGAAGTCTTACTCTTAGTTGGTAGCAGTAAAAACGTTTAGGCATCCTCCATATTGTTCTGAAGACCACTTGCCTCCACATTTCAACACTGATGGCTTACAACAGAGGCACACAAAAAATAATAAATGCTCTTTACTTTAGTAAACAAAACAATGAAATGCAACCTTATACCGTTTTATGAAAATCAATGCATTATAGCATGATTGCCTGCATATGCTTCCCTATCCTGAGGCTGTGCAGCTGTCGTGAAGCAGGCAGAGAAAACCGGCTTCCTATCTACACAGTGCACCATCCAGAGGCAGTCTGGCTCTCCACAAGAAAGCCATTTAATCTCCAGTAGTCTGCATGTGATCAATCTCCCAGCACAGTGTTACTGCAGCGCAGGCCATTCCTCATCATTTAGAGAGAGAGGTATTGACCAGGCCAGGACAGCCTCCGTAGCGCATTTGTGTGTGTTGTGAGCCAAAGGGAAAGAATGAACAAAACTATCCACTGTATACAAGGCATCCTGTGATTGTTTTTCTGCTGCGCACTTGTACATGTATGCGCATGTGAGCATGTTTATGATGAGAGGATGTGCGTCTATCGCAGGGGCAAAAACAAATCTGCTTATACTGTAGTCGGCTTGTTTGCTTATTGATGTCTTGTGGGCTGATACAGCTGCCCATATTCTATGCTTATCATCAATACGTTCTTACTTAGACATTCCTGCTTAGTGGCTCAGATCAAGAAAACAGGCACCAAGGACGAGCACAGCATTGTTAATGAGCATCAGATGCAATTGGCTTAGCACGGCGATGCAAAAAGAGAGACGAGGCGGATGCTGAGACCACTCTTAGATGAGTAGCATCATTTTAGACCTGCCAAGTGAAAGGTTCAGGGTAATCAATCGTTTAACTTGAGATTAGCTGCAGTCATATATTATTGTGTACAGATGTCAATGAGGACAGTTGATCTGTCAATAAACTATTACACTTCTTTCCTGCACAAGCATCTGGGAAGCCTCGGGGTATGAGACAGGCATGACAAGTAGAGACAAGGTCTCACTACATCTTATTTGTGTAGGTCATTTAACCCATCTGCCTGACAGAAAAAACATATAGACAGGCACATTTTCAGTTTCAAGTGTCAGAGAAATTGCACCAGTATGATTTGTGAAATGATAGGAGAGCGCCTTCACAAATAAATTAAATGACTGACTGACTGGATTTTGTGTTCCTGTCCTCGCACTTATCGTGAGGTTATTCAGGCGTCAGCTCCACGGACTTCATCCCCCACACTGCCTTGGGGCCACGTCAGATTTACAGTTATCCATGACAGGCTCTTATCAGGGATTTGGAGCGGGACTTTGCAGAGTCATCTAGAATATTGGCTGTATCGTTTTATCCCCGCTCAGAGAAACAGCGAGAGGCCAAGGTTGGGATATCACAAGTCACACACGGAGAAATTTTCAGATGAATAGAATCGCACAGTTCATACACACACCCACACAGACACACACACACTCACACATATATATATTTCTGACATCTCCTGCTGGGATCATTGGGTAGCAATACCCTGTCATATCAGAGTATGTAGACAGCAAGCTGACTGCAGTGGCTTTTGGGACACTACGCTACATTAGACCTGCAGTCACAGCTGGTGCCGCTGTCTGCAGCTCTGTAGCTTATCTGTTTTTACAATTACACTTTCTGTCTGGAACCATCAGTCATACAAAAAAGAAAGTAAGTAAAGTGTGTATATTAGAGGTTCATTTGCATAAATTGCTTCAGAACTTTAATTTAAAAAATCAAAATGTGAATAACTTGGTTTTCCTTTTTCAGCTAACCATTAAGATGTTTTAATTCCATTTTCACAAATATTTTAGATTTAAACAATCTTGAAAACCTAATAACATTAATAAGTTCAGGATAGTGTGTCCAACATTAATCCTTAAATTACAGTTAAAGACAACGTGATCAACTTCAGAGTGGAAGCGGGTTCCAATATTGCGTATGCTATGCATTTACTTACATTGTACATTCAATTTGGAGTCACTAATCCCATTAAAGGCAACTGAATCAACTTCAACACTTCACATACTTACTGTAAGATAGTGCTTTTACTGGGTTAAGTATAAGACATAGTGAGGCTCCCATTCTTGCATTTGAGCTGAGTGCAGTGTTGTTTTCCACTGCAGCATGTGCACTCATCCCTGCAGGCTATGTTTAAAAGCCATTATTCCAGCTAACAGACCGGTCAGCGGGCCTTGGATGTGTTTAGTGATGTGAATTGTCTGGCTCTCTCATGACATTTGGAGTGCATAAACGGACAAAGTGTTCATGCAGCGTTTTAGGGGGGGGGTTTTGTCTCTGTATGGGACAGCGGAGGCAGCAGAGACTGTGGTGGTGCAGAGTCGCAGCTGTGAGCAATTCATAATCAACCCAATTGTCTGTTTATGTCCTGGCAGTGAGTCTGGGGCAAAAGACAACAAACACTGAGGAAAGTTCTCATGATGATACACTTTACTCAACATTTGACTAGATGACACTGTCAATTGGCAGGTAGCGCAGGTCCAAATCTAGTGCTTACCCTCTGTATATGGTGAGCCATTGAGAAAACCTTTGGTGATGTTTTTTTTTTTTTGGATGTTAAACAATGTCAAAACTATTCCTGTGTGTTTGGATTTAATTTGTGAGCTACCAAGTTTGCTAGGTGTGACTGCTGGGTTAATGTAGCTTGCTATAGGCTGATAAACTTTAACCTAGCTCTGCCCATACTAACAACAGATAGGGATTTTCTGATCTGACCAGATCTATAAAGGCATATAATGCTCTCTTACTCCCCTTTTAAAACTGCTGGCCATGTGAGACTAAGTCAGTTTAATTGAATGGATCACTGTGAGTTGTTTTGATGTCATTATATGCATGAGAAACTGGAGTCAGAGATAAGTTAGCTGACAGAAGCAAAAAGAACTCTTAAAGGCTATGGACCCTTTGACTGACCCCACAGTCCAATGGGACTTCACAGTTCTGCGTGTTTTTCAGAGGAATTAATAAGGTGTCATATTCTGATGCCTCAGCTTGAAGACCAGTTGAATCGATTAAGCTGTGCTCATTTGCTAATTTAAGAAAGTATCACTGAAAAAAATTCCCTTTGGACTTGGTCTCTAACAATGTCCTTCATTGCAAAACACATGGTCCAATTCAGTGCACTTCCTTTCAGCTGTTTCACCCTCATTCCTCTTCATGAACCCTCTCTGGACTGTTATCTCATTTTGGCCTCTGTCCTTAACACCATCAAGAGTCAACCTGAAACAGAACACATTCAGTTGAACAAGGGATATTGCTTAGGATTGAACCAGATGTGTTTAGTGTAAAGACTGAAGGAAATGTTTTCTGCCCTTGCCCCAAACCTACAGAGGAACAGTAGTTTATTCGGTTGACCGGTTACTATTTCTGCTTCATCCCCAACTTCCCACAGTGTTCATTTTCTCGACTGATCTCTGCTCAAAGTCTGATTCGGTCCAGTGGGCAGAGCAGTGCCAATAGGTCTGTGAGAGGTGTACAGTATGTCTAATTTTTCATTTGCTTTTCTTTCCTTGCTGGAAATCCCTGCTAGAAAATCTAAATGGCAAATTTATCGACAAGTGTCATTGTGGGTTAAAGTGCATCAGCTTGTAGGGCCTTACCGCTGTCCTCGGTCCCAGCTTGTTGAGTAAAATTCATTTTGCCTCACCCGCCAACCATGTGCATGTTTTTTGCAATCTCATACACTTGTGCAAGATGTTAAACTGATTTTCGTTATAAAAAGATAAAACCCTCATTTTGATAACAGCAAATGGAGAATGAAAAAACGACTCACGGCTCTATCTGATTACCTCTGATGTTCTTATGAATCCAAATTGGGAATTCAAATATGTGTATTGAAGTCTTCTATCACAATTTTACCTAGAGGTTGTTTCCATGAGCTTGACAGAGACAGCTTGTTTCCTGATTATGCCGTTGTCATTTCAAAGTTAAAATCCATTGGACCATTGGACAGGCCATTTTATTAATAAATCAGAGATGCCTATGTGAAGTTTGACAGTCCAAAATGATGTCTTTGTATCTTCTATTTTGTCTTAGAGCAAACACAAAACAAGAAAAAAGAAATCATTCAATTGACTCAAAAATGAAATCAAATAAAAAAGAGACTGTCAATGACAGTTTTATTTCAGAAAAGTGACTGACTTAAATTGTCATAGATTCTTTTTATATGTTCATCTAATCCATTTATCCTTCAGTAATTCTTACAAACACCGTTTACTGTCCAGGATGTATTAATCTTGATCACCCACTCTCTCTGTCTTTACAAGGTTTGACACTGCATTGTGTTTGGGTGTGCAGACCACCAGGCTGTGCAGTCTGATAGTTCTCACCCATATTTAACATTCTTCACTGTGGCTTACAGCCTGCTGCAAACTGGTAATTGGGTTTGCGAGCAGACCAAGACCCCAGTTAAGGAGTTCCTGTCTTGTCTGATTAAAGTCTGGGTCTTTATGGGCTGATCTCCAGCAGAGAGGCTGGAACGGGCCTGCACAGGTCTAACTGGGCCAGGTCGAACCAAGATGGAGACAACTAGAGTCTGATGGATGGACCCTGACAGCTTGTCTCTGTCAGAAACCTGCTCAGAGTCCCAGGGAGTGAATCTCACGCAGTGTCAGCATGGCCTTGGTCAGTCCACTGCGCAATCACACCGAGGTGAGAGGACGCGCTGAGCAGAGTGCCTGGAGTAAAAAACCCTCATTTGCAGCAGCAGAGCATACACATTCCAGGTTGTGAGTCAAACACGACCTGTCTTTGAACGGCTCAGAGATGCATCCACAGTGTGCGCACACGTAGCACGAATCACAAACCTACAACAGCAATCTACCCCAACTGACATCCAAGTGGTCATTAAAACCACGCGTAGTGCCAAGTGTGGCACAAAGAATGAGGGAATCAGAGACACATGCGGCCTCCACACCTTTGGGAAACTCATTAGCCCAGGTAATATAGGCCCAAGAAGACTCCATATTGACTAATTATAGGATTTTGGTGCGCTACAAACTCTGGGAATGCCATTTGGACATTGCGAGGGAAAATCAATTGAATACCTGCTTGATCCTGTGTCTCCTGAGGGCTAATCAAGGCCTCACAGCCGACTCCTAAGCCATGACTATTCAAGGTTGTGCAGTCAAATTCCCTACACTTCTTGCAATCCTACAGAAACAATAGCATAGTCCCATCTGACACCATGTTCCCCCCAACAAAACATTCATTACAACAGGAAACCAAACAAATACCTCCTTCTTTGCGTCAAACTTTCTTTTCCCACTCAACAATAACAACTACCTATAAATGACTTTGACCTGGGTGCATGTAAGAAGCCAGAGGTGGTCGTTTGAAGTTAATTTAATAGCAGTCATGAGAGTCCAGCTGCTCCATCTCTTTCATCCGCAGCACATGAAGACAAGTATCCCAAACCTTTGAACCAGAAAACAATCACCCACCGGGGACTTTATCAGGCAATTAATCTCCTTTACAACCACATTTCATCTTTAACACAGACAGAGAACCTTCTTCCTGTTCAATTTGTCAAGCGAGATATACCGGAGAGAAGGATAGAGCGCGGCAGAGAAATGAATTTGACATGTGTAACTGCTGACACTGAAATCATAATACCTGCAGTGACAAAAGGCTTCAATGCCTTATCGTACATTTAGAGGAACAGATGTCAAGAGACAGTTTTTCACTCAAGCAATTTGGATACTAAATCCAACTCTGATTTGAGGCAAACAACTTCATTAAAATTAGCATTTCAAGCTGCCACCTCCTCCTCCTTTTTCCATGTTTTTCTCCCACAAAGAATCAAAAGAAACAATGCATGGAAAGTGTACTGTATGTATGTGTATACAAATGTGCATGTCAATGTGCATGCCACACATATGTGTTTTATCCCTGTGTGTGCGCGACAAAGAAAGACGGAGAGAAAGGGAGGGAGGGAGCGGGGGCAGGAGAGAGACAAGGAAGCTAAGTGACACTGTCCATGTCCCTGATCATAACTTTAATGTGAGCTTGTCGGATCTTCCAAATGCCTCCATTTATAATCTTTCAGGCAGACAGAGAAGCCTTTCAAAGTGCCATTAAATAGGCAAACTGCCCTGTGACACTCCATCACCTTTGACCCCTCAGCTAGGAGGTAATATTGACTTTACTGCTATTGATATTTGACCGGAGGACCCAGAGGACCCACTTGATTGATCTGATGTGCTGTTCTGTCTCTGATCTATATGGAAATTCTCCACGGAGCAAAGCGTACATGCACACAGTGTCAAGGCTTGGGTTACAAGGGGAGAGCTGGACCCAGACGCAGGCAGGGACAAGGATGCAGAAGATCTTTTAACCGTTTATTAAAAGGCTTAGGCTTACGCGTGGTCAAGGCAGGCAGGGTCAAAAACCAAGGTAGTCAGTCCAAAACAAGGCGTGGTAAGTAAAACTCCAAAAAACCAAAAATGCAAAAACTAGAAATCCAAAAAATCTCTATGACTATGGACACGGACTCTAAACTCAACAAACAGGGCAAGAACATGGACTCGAACTTAGCAAACAGCATGAACATGGACGCGAACTTAGCAAACCGCATGAACATGGACTCGAACTTAGTAATGCACAGACACAGAACAAAGGCAATGGCACAACTTAAATAGACAGGTGAGGGCAGGAAAACGAGACACAGGTGAGACCAATCAACTAATCAAGAACAGAAAGCAAGTACACAGAAACACACAAGGGGAACACTTTTCAAAATAAAACAGGAAACAACAAAAGAAGAAGAACTGAACATCAAAACCCTGACACACAGGTACCCATGTGTGCATGTGTGTAGGTGCAGATACAAGAACATACAATCACACACATGAACAAAAGCAACTGCATACGCACGTTCATACACAATCCGACATAAACCATAATGGCACAACTCAGATGACACAAGTACCTAATGAGACACGTGAATGCAGACCTATCAAGGACAGTTATATACCTACAGCTAATAGCTGTACAGAAATCAAGTTAAATTCCATTAGATGTGTCTTTTTATTGTGTCATTGTATTCTGTAACATACAGAGGAAGCTTATACTGACAGTTAAATGACAAAAGTCATCATATACTGTAACTTAGCTGCATAATAATCATACAATGGATTTACAGACTCCAAAACTGCTGAGTCACTTTTATTTAATTGATCTTCTTCAACAGTCTTAAGAGCCTGATCAGGCAACAAACTAATTCCACTGACATGAGCTTAGCCTTGTGTCTAATTTAGCTAGATTAATATTATTTATATTATAAACGATTAATTCTACTGCAATATTGCATAGATACAGAACTGTGCAACACATATTGCCATGAAATCATCTATTAGTAAAAACGCTTAAGGAGGATAACAGCTGTTTTAAATGTTCAGTTCCAGGCACCTGAGATTTGATAATATAGATATACAACATACAAGTATCTAGATCTGCTCTTATCCAGTCATTTATCAGCAGCTGGAGGTGACTCAAACACATCACATAGACTATTATGGTCCGGTTACACAAGCATTTAAATGAATGAAATCACTTATTTCCAATAGAATTTCAATTAAATGAAGATTTGTCATGTTGGGGGAAAAGTCAGCTTTGCTGAAGTGACATGTGAAATTGCCACACTGATCAATAACAAGCTGTCTTCACACTGATAAGGCAGCTAACAATCATAGCTTTGTTAGCTATGTGGTTTAGTCCTGCTTTGTCTAACCTTCTCTGTCTGAGTTTATAAAGAGCACTGGTTTGTGAACATCTTTTGCATAAATTGGGCAAAAGTCACCATCACACAGAACTAGCCCTTTAACCTCTTGAAGCTTCCATATTTACTATAAGTCATAATATTGTAGTTAGTAATAAACCTTATAGTTTGAGTTCTAGGTGTGTTTCCTGTTTAGTAGGTGTATGGGTAAGTGTGTCTGTATTCTGGGTCAATGACCATCTCCTTGCTGGCTCAAGCACATTATTCATTTATAAGCTGCCCTTCTGCTCTTTAGGTCTGTGTCTGTGTGGTGAGTGTGCTTCGTCCAATATGAAATCTTTAGCTAAAGGTCACTCCTTAAATCCTAAGACATGTCCTACTCACGTCTGCAATACAAACACACAAAGGCACACGGACGTACAGTAAACATAGTAAAATCCAGCATGTGCACGCAATGGATTTTAGTACAATGAAACTTATTTTACCTGCCTTATCAAATTGTTAAGAAACCAAATACTAGACTTAAACCTGTATGTGACTATTGAGGGTAAAATGGCAACACAATGAGATCTACTGTAAGATCTACGTTTTCCCTGTAATGGCAGCCTGTCTTCACACTGACTGCCTGGATCCCTATATGTATTCCTGTCATGAAAAGTTTCTACCCTCAATCTTTTTGCTCTCCATTTTCTCTTTTGACCTTTGCATTTGTTCACAATTGATGCTCAATTTGCTGGCATTTAGAGCCAAAATGAGTTTCACAGTAACCCTTGGTGACCCAGTCACTGAGCAATTGGATCATTTGGTAGCTGTCACTCTCTCTAGATTGAGGTAGGGCTAGCTAATTCTAGGAGGTACAGTGTATATCTTTTCATTAATTTACATGCTCTTCACCCAGACAAAAAAAGCTGCCCTTATTTCTAAATTTCTCAACATTGTTCCCATTTTCCTCTGTGAGTCAATCTCAAACATAAGCGTGGAAGGAAAGGGATCATCTCTTGCAATTACCTGCCCATCGTCTTTTTGAACAATATTTTTAAAGCATGGAGCACACACACCACTGAGACACCAGTGAGACACCGGTGTTTTCAGGCAGCACATGGAGCTTACAGAATCCTATGGGAAAAGCAGTTTAGTGTGCCATAAGATACCGTGTCAACAATAAACAATAATTAAAGATTTTTCACCAGCTAAACACAACCCAACAGTGACAATCATTGCAATTTACAGCCTAGACTAAGAGGAGAGAAGTTCATAAAACATCAGCACAAAAATGATTCACTTATGTCAGTGAAATACACCAGAAGCCTCTAAATTACATCAGTGATGGCGCCAGCCATTGATGGTTTGCGGCTACCATAAAGGGCAGACACAACACTGGGACACACTCACACACAAACATATTAGCATACAGGCCCTGCATGCACAGGCTTCAGACTGGAAGAAACAAGAAAGGAGAAGAGATTGTGTTAAATACCTGAGCCTCTCTTAGAGACCACCTTTACACTCTTGGACAGCGTGACGTACAGCAGGATCAGTAGAGGGCTGGGAGGTCTCATCTTCCCCCCGTCCTCACAGCCTGAAGAGGAGGAGACATGGGCAGTGAGAGAGAGAGAGAGAGAGGGAGAGAGAGAGCGCGAGAGAGAGAGAGAAGAACAGTAATCAGTCACTGGCAGTACATGAGATCAAGTAGCTCCTTGTTGCGACAAGAGCATACGAGTGTCAGTGTGAATGGATGTTCTGTAATGGCTTAAACACTGCAGAAAGTATTGTACACACACAGATGCCCACTTGGACACTCACAGCAACATACAGGTTTGCACATTACCCTGGGGGGTCTTTCTTGTAATGATTTTGTCTCACAATTGCAATTGAGACAGGTTATCATAGCAGGGATATATTTCATGAGAACCCATTCCCTAAGATGCTGACGAATCAATAAAGAAATAATTACATGTGTGAGAAACACCACTTTTAATCCGCAGCTTCATTAAAAATAGGCGAGACCTTGAAGGGGATTTCAAATTATCACCTTGTGACTTGCGGAGACGTGCCAAATATCCCACCCATATCTCTTATCGACTCATATATCATATTAATTGATGGAGGTGACTCATTCTTTACTCCTCATCTTCTCTGGGTAAATGACATAATCTAACATTTAGTAATTACCCTCTAATAGGCAGCTCCTGAAATAGAGCTAGTGTTGCTGTATAAATCTGATGTTAAAAGAAAAAAAAAGGACTGCTTCAGAGGTGACAACATGAAACAAATGAAGACATTAGAAAGTTCAGTTTAGAAAAGTTTAAAATGTTTAAAACAACTGCAAGCAGCTGTTGAGCTTAGCTCAAGACTCAAGACCCCATTGTTTTCCGAATACCTACTGTCGTAACATGCACTTATTGAAAAAAAAACTTCCCTCCACTTCAGCACAGCACACCTTGGTCCTACTGGACTTAAAACATTTCTCAGCACTTGTCCGCAATGCTTTTCCAACTAGATCTTTGCTTGTGATGTACCTATTCTATATGTACATTGCGTTGGATAAAAGCGTCAAATGATTGTAGAATTGTAGCTTAACATTCAGACTGGAAACAACAAGACTGGTGAAGATTGATTGGTTTTATCTCTTTTGGGGGTGATCCAAGGCTTAAATAAGGGGTTCAGCCGATAATCCCGCTCATAATTTGAACTGCACCTACCAGCGACCAAAAAACTCATTAATTAACATTAAATATTTTTCGGGTGGGACCAGTGCCTTCCTGGAGTCTCTGTTGCCTGGCAACGGGTCCTGGCAAGGAAATTGTTAGACACATAGCTGTCATTTTTATAATTCAGTTTTGTAAAAAACAAATGAGATATGCTAATTAGTAAGCTTTACTGGTTCTTCAGTGAGATTTTACCTTTGGACAGAGCCAGGTTAGCAGTCTCCAGCTTTTGTGCCACGCTAAGCTAAACAGCTGCAGGCAGTAACTTAGAGACTCAGTCAGCTTTTTGCTGTTGGTTAGTTCATATTTATACAACTGATATATTTGTGGTAGCAATCTATCAGAAAGCAAGAAAGTAAATAATCTTATCACTCAAAAGTTCAGAGCATTACCTAAAGCTGAGAGGGGAGCTATTATTTTGTTTCATTTGAAGCATAGAGACAGGTGGGTAAAAGGTGACAGATCACATTTAAATCCCAAGCTCTTCTACTTTGGGTAGTTACATGTAAGACAAAACAGACGACTAAACAGAATGTGGGAAATGGAGGAGAAGAGTAGATTCACCAATAGCTAGATCCTTGTTTCTGTCAGTCTAAGTATGAGAAGGGAGAACCACAACACACAGCAAATTAGCCCAATGAACCAGAAAGGAGAAGAAGAGGACCCTGGCCTTTGGAGACGGAAACCAACGACGCAGAAATCCAGAGCCAGGAGGGACCCTGGAGTCTGTGGCAAATCACGTGCACTCCAGATTAGCATAGCTAATGAAAGGAGCCTCTCTCAGTGTGTGTTTACACGATACTTGCAAGGTCTGCTGTGAAAAGAAGCCTTTCTCTCCTCCTCGATCACATTCTACGAGGAAACAACGTTCAGTCGATAAACACCGCTCTGCCAATAACATTTTGGCAAATTCCACCGCTAAAGGATTGGCTCCTCTTTGTTCGGCTAAAAGGCCTTTAAAAACACTTGCCGATAAGCTGTTCCATTCTAATTGTGTGTTTTCAGCTGCAGCTGTGACCCCACAGTTGGTTTATGGTTATGTGCACACACAAATCACCAACCAGAAACACTCTCAAAGGTCCAGATATATCAGAGGTCAGTTCAGATTTTCAGAGTCCTCAACCTTAAAGACATGTCTCTCTTTAAACATAAACTCATCCACGGGACCATCGCTGCAGTTCAGTCCCAAAAATGTAACAAGACAAGTGTAATGGAGGGACTTGCAGCAGCCAAACCCACAATGGCAAAAGTGAAAAATTGAAAAGTCATGAGGCATAAGGGAATTTCACTGAGACCATAATCTCTCTCTCTCTCCCTCTCTCTCTCACACACACACACACACACACACAGAAGAGAGTGGAGAAGACAACTAGATAGCACTGTTGCTGCTGATGTAGTGGACAACCAGCGTTATAAAACCCATTAACCCTAGTACAGTCCTCATACTGTTACAATCTACTGTATTAGAATTAGCTTGCATGCCGCTTCTCTTTCTCTTGCCTCAAGTTGATCAGCTATGTCACATTTGTTAACAATAACATGTCAATTAACCAGAACTAAAGCAACATTCTGTGGGGAAAGCCAGGTTGTTCTTTGTGGTTTGGTCTGTTTTGAAGAGGTTTTGTTCAATGTGCGTCACCATCCTGCTCTTCTGTGACATTCTTGGTCTGCTCTTGCATGAGACCCTTGATGCATATTTCCCTACTGTTTATTTCCTGTCCACACTAGAAGCTGTCCGGAAAAAGCAAATGCCACCCCAAAAAGATTGTTTCAAGCCAGTCGACACAAGTTGATTTACTTAACATAGGCAAATGATTGGCAGGTTAAGGTTCTGTAGCTGCCCCCCGTCACAGCCTGATTCAACAGAACAATGCCGGCGACACTCCTCTTTGTCCCAGTCATGTCACGCCTTCACAAGCTCAGTAGGCTTTGGGTGACATGCCAGCCATGACATCACCAGCCCACCATCCACACACACAGAAGGGGCATTGTGGGCCTCGCATGACCCCCCTGCAAACACCCAGCACACCTCATCTTCCCTCACTTCTCCTCCTTCTGCACCCCCTCACTACTCCCTCCATTTCTCACCCTTAAATAAGTTGAAACTGCTTCACAACGGCACCCAGAAAGAGTTGAAATCAGAGTGGCTCACTGGTCACACCAGTTTCTTGCTGTACTCTCCAGCACAGACTGCTTGTTGAACGACAGATCGGGGGAAAGTATTAACACACATTAAACATCAGCTGGTTGACGCAGAAAAGCAGCCTTTTCAACTCAGGTCAGTTTCTGGAACAGATGTAACTATGAAGAATCTGCAGCACGTAAGAGGAGCGTGAAATGAAACCTGCATCACTCATTCACTTCTTTAACATTTTGTTGTGCTCGGGGAGAAAACACTGTGTTTAAATAATACACTTGTCATGTTTTATGTTCATTCCCCCACAAGGCCCGATATGCTCACAGACAATACAAAGGTTTAACAGTTTTTGAATACAAGTTTTATTGTTTTGAGCTGCCATTGGACACCGAAACCCCCCAAAAACCTGCAAAACTGAAAACATGCCTGATTGATGAATGAAAAACATTTTGATGTAGTGTACAGAGGAAAGAAGATGTAGTACAGATATCTTCTTATTGTCATGCAACATTCTGGCGCTGCTCATACGGTTAACTATGGCCAAGCTTTTATCTCTGAGGCGTCAGGAGCAGGTGTGTTTGAGGAGGCACACACAGAGGCATGGCGTGATGTCCGCGCTTCATCGATGCATGAAGCATGCACACGGTAGCACACATGCCGCTTGCCTGCTGCTTTTTTACCAGAAAATGAGGGGCATGGCCCTGCACAGCCTGCTGACTCGCCCTGACAAAGGAGCAGAGGAATTTACAGTCTGCTACCATTGTTGTGGGACTGTATCTCCCAGGATAGCTGTATCTCCTCCCATCTTCCCTTAATGTTTCCCAAATTCAATTATCACCTCTCTATTTGTTGCTAGCACACTCCCTCTGCTGCGTGCATGTGTTGTGTGACTGTGCGCTGTGGCTCTGTTACCCTCATGTTCAATTTTTCTTATTTCCCAAACTGAACAGGACACACAGATTCGCACATTGCAAGCAAAAACCTTAAACCACAAGCAGCTCTGTTACTGCTGCTATAGGATGCAGTTGTGCCATTTTAAGACGGAGAGGGAAACCTCCGCCATCTTGGCACAGCAAGCTGTGGATGATTGATCATGTGATTTAGGGATTTAATCCAATTTGAAGGCAGATTGCTCTGTGGTCTTAGGTAGAGTACGTCTTCATAGCATTCACTAGATGTGGCTGTATGCCCCGACAGAACCAGAAATGCAGACAGTGAAAATGTGCATCTGAAAAGAATTCATCTGAAACATTTCACTGTTTCCTTGGAGCCATGATGCTCTTTGATTTAATCTGCTTTAAATACACTATGCCATCTAGTGTTTTTACTGTAATACATGATTTGGTTTAGATTTAATTAGGTACTGCATTTTCTTAAAATGTTTAAAAAGAATCTGACTTACTCGTTTATTGTTGCAGAGATGATAACATATTGTTTTGATTCTATTTAAAAGGACAAGTGTATGTTAATTAATAGAGGAATCTGTAGAGAAAACACAGGGGCTGGCCATGTCTGGTGAGTTATAGCAAGGTCACGGAGCCAGGTGAACTACTCTATGTACACAGCTGAAAATACAAGGAATTAACCTTTCTCTCACACGCGCATTACAGGACCAGTAGTGGTTTTTTATCAATATTACATGAGTAATAACTGCTGAATATTAAATGAGAATTCAGGTGGAAAAATACTCTACGGCAGCATTCAGATCACAGTCGTGGTGTCATGAGATGAGAATATGTATATATGTATATATATACACACACACACACACACACACGGTATATATATATATATATATATATATATATATATATATATACACACGGTATATGCATACCATCCTCCATTCTGTGAAATACTACATTATTTATATGCGTGAGCAACCACTGACTGTACAGAGTAACCTTTGAAGATACGCTCGGAGAGACACATAAACTGACTGGTGATATGGGACCGGTTCAACAATGGAGTTGAACACGGCAATTAATGGGGAAAGTCAGAATTACACTGACGTGTGTGTGTGTGTGTGTATGCAGCTCTCTCACATTCATTGTTATTCTCTCTCTATCTGTAGTTTTTGCGACACCAAGATCAAATGCGACACCAACATGCAGGACGGCCACAGACAAAAACAAAAAAGGGTACTATAGACACGGAAACCTCTCTCTCTCTCTCTCTCTCTCTCTCTCACACACACACACACACACACACACAAAAGTGAGTCATAGGTGTTTCTGTGTGTCACTGTGTCAAAGAGATTCATGCTGGGATTGCTAGTAAATGGCACCACACACTGCAACTATGCTTACTGTATGTCTACCTGTTCCTGCGCCTGTGCCATGTGAGTGTGTGTGTGTGCGTGTGTGTGTCTGTGTGTGTCTGTGTGTGTTTGCGCTGCTGCTTGCCAGATGTGTCACAGTGTGAGTCAGGTCCCATGAGCATTATTCTGCAGCAGTAATGCGAATCACTGCCTGAGAATAAAAAAAAATAAGCTTGGCGGTAGGCTGAGTGAGCATTCGTTAAAACACATTTGACCGCTTTTGACCATGGGCAGCCCTCGTTAATCTCCAGAGGCTGGCCATAGGTGGTTAGAGTTAACGAGCAAGGTGCGGTGAGCTATGCCCTGCCTCAGTCCCAACATGCACCTCTTCACTGAGTGAGATTAATTACCGCGTGATTCGGAGCCAATCCGCACCCCTGCTGTTCTCCTAGACACACAGATACTGTACATGCACTTAAAAGGCACATTCGGGCACATAAAATGCAACACTGTGTACATAATTAATTAATAGAGCTTCAAGGCAAACTAAAGCCATTTTCACATGATTGGTCAAGAGCAGAGCGGTGGCTTGTTGCGAGTGAGGTCTGAGTTCAGACACATTCCACCAGCAGCGAAGCATTTTCCTCCAGTGGTTGTTGATTGCTCTCAGCTATATCCCCTGTGCCCAGGCCCATTGTCAGCTGTCCAAGGATGACTGGCTGCAGAGACACTCTCATGCTTCCAGTCAATACTGCCTTTGATGGAGAGCAGGGGCCAACACTCTCCTCGCCCATTTAGTGTACACAACCCACCGGGGGCTGTCGGACCACCACTGACACACACACACACACAGACTAAAACCACAGTCAAACATGAGCACACACACTTAGACACAGGCTGATAAACATGCTCAGGTATGTACATATGTTTTATGCATAGCAGGTTGTACCTGATGTTATGCTGCCTTATAATAAAACTTAAAACTTTAAATTCATGTTTTATATCATTCTTAACATTTGCCTTTGTAAGGATGCTTTGACATTATCTTGTTTTATTTCCCATATTCAGATGATGTTAAGCATTTTTGTCTCAGTAATATTTTAAATTTAGTTTAATTATGCCTTTGTGTTATATGTTCAGATGTGATTGAATAGTATTTCATGTGATTTGAATTGGTGGAGACTAGGAATATATCATTATCTTGTCTTAGTCTTTCCTTAAGTGCTAGAATACAGGTATTGTTTAGTGTGCATGTGTGTGATTTCTAAAGAAATGGTTTAAAACAGAGCCTTTATCCAATTAAATTACAATTACAGTTCAGTAAACTATAAAACCTTAATACCATTTTATTGTAAAGGACACTTACAGTAAAGCTTTCTTACTGCAAGACATGGTTAAAGCAAACTTACTGTAAAAGGAAAGCTGCAACACTGTTGACAGTCAGTTACAGTAGAACGACAATAAAAAGTCTAACAATGTAGCGTGTAATAAAAATGAGGGTATAAAGCTGGAAAATGAAGACATAAAGCCAGTAATGGGCCAGTATGAGATGCAGCTCTAATTTGGATAAGATGCGCCTGCTCTGCATGTAATGTACCAGTCTTCAAACCCCACACCTTAATGATTTCCCTGTGAGTAAACTAGTTTAAAACACAAGAATGTTGGATTAATGGCGTGGAGCACAGGTCAAAAGCAAACATGACCTGTGGACTGAGTGGCCTCTAAGCTTGAAATATGTTAGCATATGGAGATTGTTCCTCTCCTCCTCCCCCTCCTTGTTGTACTCCTTATCCTTCGCAGTAGTATATATACACAACATGCAATCACATATTAACTGTGATGGATTCATTTCTCTGTCCTTTTCTTTTTTTAGTCTTTTAGAAGCCTAAAACACACTCCCACAACACAAATGTGGGGTGAATCATGTAGCCAGGCAACAGAGCTGGGCATTGTTGTAGATTTGCTAAAATGTATCCTCTTATCAATTTAAGTGAATAAAAATACCTCTAAATGGTTATTGATTGATTTATATAGATTCTTATTTCATTAGACGTAGAACAAAATGCCCTTCATTTGCCAAATTGCAGTCTGATATTGACAGCTGCTATTAGAGGGCATCCAAGTGTTCAGTGCAATGCCAGCACAATTTTCTAAATGTGATACTGTTGTTTTCTGCAGGGAGTCTCTCAGTGTGTATAGGCCAAACATGTTGGGCATGTTGACTCTTAGAAACAAAGCCATTTTTGAATCAACTGATTGCTATTTTGTAAAATCAACTATGCAAAATCTTAAAGAGGAAACTTCTCAATCAATCTGTGTCCAAAATGTTATTTCTCTTGGTTTCTCTTGGTTGGTATGTTTACTCTTGGTGCATGTATCCCTCCCTCACCTAAGCGCTCACATCGCTTTCCTTTGCACGCAACCACGCACTTGCTAGCTGCACGATGAGGTCATGTAACAGAGATTAAATACAAGTTATTGTTTCTTCATGAATGCATATTTAGAAGCAAGCTGTAAGCCCGAGGGAAAACGTGTGGTTCTGGAAACCTTGTAACGCAATCCAGAAGTGGATATTTCATCTTCATCAAGTTTGGTCACAGCATAATGTGTCCCTGTCTAGGATAAACTATTGCCAAAACTGCAGAAGCTTTCCAGTCCTCTTTTTCTTTCTAGGATTGAAAGAAAGAAAAAGAGGACTGTGATTGGCTTTGCACGCTTGAGCTGCGTGACAGACACATAGCTGCTATCGAGGAGCACAATCCCCTGATGAGGAATCAACAGCCGCTGTTTAGAGCAGAAAGACAATGCCATATGTTGCAGACTGCAACAAAAAAATTATGGCATTGATGAAAAAGTGAAAGGTAGCATGCTGTATGGAAAAAAGCCCATACATTCGCTATATTCCTCTCCTATCTAGCCTGGGGCTGTGAAATGTGCTGGATGGGCCTATATTAGTGGTGTGTGGAGAGGCACTGAGGTCCATCCTCTCAAACCGACAGCGGTTTCTTGAAACAAAGCTCCCTGAAGACGGGAAATGCTGGCCTGAGCGGTTTTCAGCTGGAATGTGCATTTACGCTTTGGTATCCATGACAGAGTCTATCCTATTGTCTAAAGGAGCCATCGTGGTGGCAATGGAGCCTAAATGAGGCCAATAATGGTTCTCTGCTCGGGTCCCCAGAGTCTTGCCTGTTTAAAAATCGATTCTCTGCTTGACTAGGGACAGGCTGGGAATAGAGAGAACTGGAAGACATGGAGAGGAAATTGGCGGGAAGAGGAAGGAGGGTTTAAGAAAGGTTAGAAAAGATAAGAAAGATACCACTAGAGGAAAAACCCAGCCACGTGTTTTAATTATCAAGTTACTTGTGTATCAGTGCATCACGAGAATGTTAACGTAACTAACATTAAAAAGTAAATTAAAGCTTGATTTGCCCTTTTCCTGCATACGGTGACAGTTTTCTAGCTCTGTAGATGTACTTCCAGTACTTTTATCACGTTTTTCAAAAATAAATATTCAAATCAAGGGCTCTTGATTATGTAAATCCTCAGGAAAACAACGTCCTTGAACTGTACAAGTCTGAGTTAATGTAGGTTCTGTATACATAAACTTTATGCACCAACACATAAACACAAACATAAAAGAGTGTACTGTATTCTATAGTCATAGCTGCAGGAAGGTTTTTACAAAATTATTTGCACTGGCAGATGCTCCCGGTCTAATTTTTACAGAACAGTTGCCAATCAGACGAGCCCCCTGTCTATACTGTATCGCTGTTTTTTGGTCCAGCTGTTGTTGTCTATCTCTATTTTATGCCTCCTTGCCTGTACATAAAAGCTTTATTCATGATATCTTTGTTTAGCTGTGCGTTATTGTTTTTGGCACTCCGTGTTGAAAAGTTACAACTGGAGTCAAATATGTGACAGTATACCCAGCCCGTGAACCTCTTCTGCTGTAAATATGATAATATACTCCTACTTTAAGGAAGATGCCCATTTTATGTCAAAGCTGTGAAAAATTAACTTTCGACCTCGGTTTTAATTCTTCAGATTGCGGCATCTTGCTCTGCGTTGTATGTTTCCTGTCTGGCCTGGGTTATGACAACTAATGGAAAGTAACCGTAAAGAATGTAAAATATCTGTTGAAGGTGTGACTTTGGAGGAAAAAAGACTGAAATCAGCGAATCAGGAGGCAGAATTCAGATGACGCCTGCTGTTTCATGTCGGCTCTCACAATATCCTCGAGTGCGTGCGTTAATATGAAACAGTGACTGGAACTTTATGAACTAAAACTTTATGATCATTCTGATGAAACTTGGCAACAATTGACTCCTAGTGATGGATTGTTTCTACCAACTCAATAAAACTTTTCACTGATTTGGAGAAAATGAGCCCGGGAGTGTCATAAAACTAATTACAAAAATATCTTAAGTCGTGCACTGAACACTTTGAAGATGTAGCACATAAAAAATGTGCAGAAACTCAAATCATCTGGAAATTATCTGTTTAGATACCATATCAACGTCAACTCCTGGACTAGAAAATAACAATAACTCTCTCTGTTCATGCAAGAAAAAAAAACACACAAACACTGCAAACAAACAGCAGAGCAACTTACCAAAGAGAGGCTAAACCTGTCACAGATCTGCAGTGAGGTGGAAAACTCTTTGCTCCTGCTTTGCTGTCTACAAAAAAACCCATGCTGCTGTCAGTCTTGGCAGAGAAAGATATATGGGCTTCATCAGCAACTGGACCAATGAGAGCAAATTGTGGGTGTTGCAGAACAATAGCTACAGCCAACCGAAAGCCCCCCACACACACAAACACACACAAAGAGAGCAATGGAAGGTGTATGAAAGCCCTATTAAACTGATGAGGTCTTATTGAACGGATGGTATCACACACTCGCTGGGGATGAGGGGGTGGATGGGGGGATGGATGGAGGGAGGATGAGGAATCAGAGAATGTTTTATTCAACATCTGCTCACTTCCTTATCTATTGCTCTCATTTACACCCCCCCCCCCAACTGCTCCACCCCACCTCCCTTCAGCTCTGCTGTGTGTGTGAACCACAGTCCTTAAGCACATCTCAGTGACCTTCAGCTGTCTCCTGTGTCTCCAGCATGCTCACCTGTTTGTCTCAAACCAACTCTCATCTGCACCCCTCTGGGTGACACAATGCGAAACTCAAATTTGGAGTTACCATGCAGGACACAGCGCAGCATACAGTTCAACAACAATAGACAATACACACCTATAGAGTTCTTCTTTGCACAAATGATGTGCAGGCACAAATGTGCAGCTGAAGCCAAAGATGAAGGTATTTATGTGGAGACATTGAAAGTCCAATGGCAACATCTTCTATGTATAATGATACATAATATAATCAAATATCCATCTGTACAATAATACCTGCAGTTATATATAAGAACAAAACAAGTTATATCATTATTCTTCAAGCAACACTTCCATAACGTCAAAGATATTGGATGGATAATGTCTTTGTTCTCTCTGACTTATGATGTCTGTTTCTTTTGAGTTGAAACAGTATTTAGACTTACTGATGTGAGTGAAATGACATTTTCCGTTTCTAATGTAGCACATTCAATATGTTTCTTTATTGGTACACACAAACAATGCAATCAGAACAATACAAAATGTATTTAAATCCCTAGATACACTCACACTCTGTATTATTGATTGTTCTCCAACCACTGCTGTATCCGCTCTACAATGCAGCTGCGGTGGGTCTCAGAGAGGGGAAAGGGCCCTGCGGGGAGCAGTCCAGTTATCTCAGATGGAACCTTATTACAGGACTTATGTGAACAGAAAAATAACTGAGACAGTGTGTGTGTGTGTCTGTATCCCTACTGTGAGTTTATCCAAGGTTTTTTCAAAGGAATATGGAGAGGGCTTTGTCTATTGCCACCCTGGCCACAGCTCTGCACAGGCCATGTGTTCAGCATCTTTTGTGGCGTATTATAATTAGGTACATGATACTGCCATATTACTGTCATACGATAGCAAAGCACTGCAAAGAGAGCCAGGAATGAGCAGGCATACTGGGAGAGCCTGGGTGAAAGTCCAGAAAGTCCTCTTCCTCCAATTTTCCTGACACCCTTGCAAGGCCTGGGAAGGCTGATTTGCACTGGTGTGTGGATGGAGGGAGAAAAGGAGGAGGTGGAGGAGGGGTGGAGGGAGGAGGAGAGGCAGCAGGAGAGAGAGAGAGAGAGAGAGAGGGAGTGGGGGAGGCATGGCAGGGGCTGCAAGCCTAGGAGAAGTGCCAGATCACTGTTGGAGCCAAGAACAGGACTGACTGGGCCTGTGTGTCAGATCAGTGTGCACAGGCACACAGACACACACACACACACGCGCGCGCGCGCTCACACAAAAGCATATGCAGGACGAACAGACACATAGATGTCACTGACCTTCGACAAACCGGCTGCAATGTCACAGCTCTAACAAAGTGAGCCAGTAACGCTGAGTGATTATCTTTTGACAATCCACCATTATACACACTTAAAAAGCAGTTTGCCATGTTTTCGCTTGTTTATCACAAAGTTTTTCATGTCCAAGAAAATCTGATTTTATCCCATCCTCTCGCAAGGAGGACGTCTGCTGTCCCCAACTTCTTGCCATGTGGGCGCGTCGGTGTGAACTCCATTGGACGAGCGTTTAAAGACTTTGAACAGTTGGCCGCGACTGCATTACTGACCGATAGCGCTAATGGCAAGCATCCTGTACACAACGTGAGCCCACATCAGAGACGGCTGTTCCACACAGTGCAATGTTTATGGCAGTCCCAACACCCTGGGGACTCATTGCGCCATAACACAGACCACTGCAGCTGACAAAATAACAGGGCAGAGCGTTCTTTTAGGAAACAGTAGAAGCACCTCACGCTGCCTCTTACTGCCTCTCCCTCTCTCTCCCTCTCCCTTGCCAATTCTCGCATGACCTCGTCTGTGTTTTTGTCTTTTCCTTCTTTATAGCTCGGAGCTGGGGCCATCTGAGTGGATTTCAGAGACAAGTTGACAAGCCAAGCAACAGAAAATTGAGATAAAGTCCCTCCTCTCTATCTTCCTCTCTCTCTGTTCCTCCTTTCTGTGGTCCAGTCCACCGAGAGATCATGGCTTACAATTCCACTGTTGTGAGCAAATCTGATCTCGAAAATTCTGACAACTGTCTTACAAGTAACTGCCAGCTCTAAGATTTTCAACATCTGTGTCTCCGAGGAATGCTACGACGGTGATTCACTTTCCGAACCAATTCTGCCAAAAAAAAGAAACGATTAAATTACACCTTTAAATGCAATTTCATCCTGTAAGACAAGGCAATTTGCCAAGACTAATCTTGTGTGTGTATGTGTGTCACAGAGAAAAGACCGAGCAGAGCCAGGCTGTGTTTTCTCTTTTCATTTCTGTCTACTGTATGCGCACACGTGTTGGAGTCGTTCATATCTCATCTCTTACTCGTTCGCCCATGGGACATTGGCAAGATTTTCCCAGAACCAATGCAACGTGACAGTTGAGAGAATGATTCCATTGCGGCTGGTATGGCCTTCCCCTCCCTGTGTTATGACAAAGCTGATGGCAGCATGCGAACAGAGAGCGAGTAACCTAATAAGAAACAAGTTGCAAGTTAAATCTGTTCAAGCTTGCTCCCATACCAGACATGATCATGTGAGAAATAATCAACATTGTCCAGTCTGTTGTTTTTCTCCCGACAGGGGGAAAATAGAAGTCATGTTCACTTACTCCAGCTGCTAAGGAGGCCTGAAACCTGCAACACGTACCCCCAAACTAAATGACAAAACAGTTTGTTTGTCATTGCCTTTTGAAAAACAAACCATGGAAGCTTTGTCTGATCTGATCTTTTGCGATCTCCCTCCTCTATAACGAACGTTGGGTCAGATTTAGGCAACTAGAACTACCTGGTTGAGGTTATGTTCGTTGTTGGTTTAGGTTAAAGAGATGGTTGAAAATGTTTAAATGTCCTCCTGAAGAGATTTTGGCAGCACTGTAACAATTACTTTAATTACAGTTTAAATAAGAAACCCGGGGGCAAAAACATCCTGAGGAATAACCAAGCCCCTTACAGCTCTGGTGGAGTCATTGCCCATAGTAAGAAGTGGACTGATGCGGGATTCAGTAGGATATTTTGCCAAAAATGAAACGTGATATTCATCATAATGTTTTCATTAGCATAAAATAAGAAAAGTTGATGATTGCTTACAAAACAATGACTAAAACCGCTCCTGGTTGCCTGAACCCCCTCAACCAGGTTTGCACTCCATCCTGGTATCTACGGTCAGCCAATGAAAGACGCCTACTGCCAACATCACAACGGGGCCCAAAATCCTAAGACAGGCTCTTTTCCTCTATCGTCTCTCAGTGGTGGAATGAGTTACCTAACTCCATTCGATCCGCAGAGTCCCTCACAACATTCAAGAAACTGTTTATGACCTTCTGAACACCTCCTCTCGTAACAGGCACTATATTACTTTTCAATTAAAACAGACAAAAAACTATGCACTTGACATCGGCACTACCTGTCCATACCTTGGTCCTGCAGGACTCAAAACATTTCTTATCACGTGTCCAAATTGCTTTTCCTACTTTCTACTTCCTCTTTGCTTGTGTTGTACTTACTCTATGTGTATGTTGCTTTGGTAAAAGCATCTGCCAAATGAGATTGTAGAATTGTAGAATTAATGTATAAAAGAAGCATTGTCCTTTATATCTACAGGGGAGTGACCTGCCTCCACAGAGTTTATTATGTTGACCACACTGGACAAACCTGACACTGGCCATTTGCACTTTTTATGTTTTTTGTCAGCCACTGTTGGGTCTCCTACACTTGGCAGGCCTAGGTGACTGACTGAGTGGAGGGGTAGTCAGTTGATTGCAATCTGCAACCTCACAGCTAGATGCCACTAAATTTTGCACACCGGGCCTTTACACAACAAGATTTGTTGTTGGTTCAGGTACTCCAGAACAACACTCATCATCATTTTCTGATCTGACACCACAAAATACAGGATGGCATTCCCATTTTACTGATAAAACTGATATGACACCACTTTGGTTAACGGCTGGTGAGATTTAGTCACAAAAAGGAGAGCTTGGTGAAGGAGAGCTTCAGTAGGGTGAGGTGATCTTTGTGGTTACATATACAGTGATACAGAGCAAGGGACGATCATGGACATGGTTAAAAAAATAAAGAAAAGCTGAGAGTTGATCAGAAACAGGAATTAACCCCTGGTCTTCTGTGTTAAAGTCCAATCTATCCTCCCAGACTTCCTTCATCTGCAAACTCTGTGGCTCTATTGTAAAATCATACTACTTCCTCCTTTGCCCCAGAAGGAAAAGAATCACCAGTCCTATGGCCACTGGAGGTTTGCGTCACCTGAATGTCATTTCATGTCATTTGCTGAACATCTGTTGATCTTGTATTGCTTTAGATACGATCATTTGTTTGTAAAAATGACATTAACACAGATGTAAAAAGCCTACACGCATGTCAGTTGTTTAAGTTCTGCAACCTAACTTTAAGAGAAGACTCCCCTCAAACACATGAGCTCCTGCAAATGTCTTTGCATTATCATTCTTCACCGCGTCCCTCTTTTTATTTGGAATAGAGCGATTCACATCCAGTGGAGCAAGTAAGATCTCAGTATGTTCAGCTGTGAAGCAGAAGAACACAAGCTCAAGTACCTTCTTTCATTATCTCTGTTCCTCTTCTTTGCGCAAAGAACATTTTGTGAGAGGCTCTACATAAATATCTGCACATAAGAGGACAGTTTCACCTGGTGAGTAAAGTAAAAACAGAAATAAATCAGCGCACACACTTTAGTACAAATACTGTAACTGTTGACAGCTCAGTCTTTCTTCTGACTGAATTAAAAGGCCGACATCTTAAAAGTGACTTTGTTCACTACATGGACAGCTGTCAGAGAACAGCTGATGAGAGGTAGGAACTTTGAGAGACAGAAGCTGGGGAATAAAAGAAAGATAAAATAAAGGTAACATTGAGATCTCTGCTACGTGCCGAAAGAGCCTCAGTGTGCAGAGAGGTTACGAGTGAGGGGATATCAGTGGGGGTCTGCTGCATGAATGTCTTTGCCTGTTAAGTCACATGTGTACACATCATCTCGTCCTCTCATTTCACCCTTACAGGTATTTTCTGCAGCTACCCTTTGTGGTAGAAAGCAGCAGATATAGCTGAAATCTCAGGTTAGCTAACAAACTATCATTATTTATTTCATTTGTTTATTTATAGAAGACCGTGCACAACATTAATCAACACTGACATTTGGCAACAGCATTATAAATATGCTGGGTTTAGCTCAACAGCTAATTTGCAGCCAATGCAAATACAACTGACAAATTGCTAAAAAGCTTCATACATAATGGAGTTGCAGTAAAAAAATAAGGTGCACTTTGTCTTCACAATCTTAAACAACTTAGTTAGACAAATATAAAAAGTATAAAACAGTTTTTAAAAAGGATAAAATAATAATATTTAATCATATCATCATCAATTACTAGCTAGTCTGAAAATGCAGTTACATAAATGAAATGTTTTTCTTGTTCCTGAGATTGATCTAAAATCCTCTGTGTTTAAGTGTCTCACTCATGTTGAACTAGCTCTGGCAGATTACCTCCAGTGCTCCAGACCAGTGGTTCCCAACCACCAGGCTGTGCAATGCCACTGGGACACAAAACACTTCCTTCCACACTGCGGAGGAAATATTAGGATCACACCTTTGCTGTAGCAAAGGCAGTTGTTGTCTGCTGCAGCTTTACAGATTTTGAACTAAAGCAGGTTGTCAGCATTTGAGGTCATTATTACCACATGACCTAATTGGCACTTGATGTATGTGTGCTCTGGAGCTGATAGTGTTTTAAGCTGGCTAACATATGCAAATGCATATTTTACAAAGGATGTAAGGAATATAAAAAGCTAAACATGCGTTTCAACCCTCAGCTGGCTGGCGTGCTGGATCATTGCGGCAAAAAGGTCAGGAACGTCTGCCCTGCACTAGTTTTAATTTGTAGCTCATGATTTACAGGGACAACCTTAAAAAACTAATCCCTGAGACAGATTTGAGACAGTTTACACCGACAGCTGTGTGACAAGAACTAAAAATCTCATGTTGTTTTGCTCAAATCATCTACATTATATTAGCGCTCTTAGCCTCTGTATGATCACAGGGCTTGGCGATCATTGAGACCTAAGAGGACGAATGCCTCTGGAGTTCAAGCTTAAGGGTCTTCAAACCATCATATAACTGCCGCCGTCCCAGTTTGTGAGATGGAAACCTGATTTACAGCACATGTTTGGTTATTTTGAAGCGTGTTTAATCAAGCAGTATCCACTCTGCGCTGTTTATTGTTTCTTTATTGTCAATCAATGTGACAAGGAGGAGATGGTCTTTTAAAACATGACCCTCCTCCAAATATCAATTCCAATAGTTCAATGATGAAAACAATGTGCATGTGAGCGTGCGTGTGCATGCAAGCCGGTGGGCGAAATTAATGAATTAGCTCTCAACCGCAGCCTATCCTCAACCTTTTCTGCAACAGGGAAACAAATCACTGACCTGTCCTTTCTGCACAGATCTGGGGGACTTCATCAGATGACAGACAGGCTAAAAGCCTCTATTCCCTGACACTGCTCTGTATTCTACGTCTACGTGTTATTATAATGTGATCGTACGCGTCTGTGAATAATTGAACATTTTGAACCCTTGAGCCAATATGCCTCAAATGAATCCTCAGCTCCCACATCAAAATGATTATTTCTAAACAAACCGTGTTTAATCGACTGCGTGCCTCCGCGGCACTCTCCATCTGGAGGATGCTGTGTGACAGCTTCCCTTAAATTACAAATATCAATCTGCCACAGTGGGAGCTCAGCTGCCAGTGGCCTCATGGGGGTCCTCGTAAAAGCAACCAGCCTTCAAAACAAAGCCATCAAAACGCGGCGCTCCCTGGATGCTTTGTTCTGAGATGTTCACGTTTGTCACCTGATCACAGTTCTGCTGAAATGACCAGATAAATGAACAGCGAGTGGGTCATTGTACACAGCCACAACAATAGAAAACAACAACTACACTGTGATGCATTGGGTAAAGAAGCTGAACTGAAGTTGGCCCAGTATGTGGTTCTGGGTCAGCTCCGTGTGGCTCCACCCCTCTCTCTCTCTCCACGGCAGGGACCGACAGACGCCAGCACCAAGGGCTCCCAATCTGCTGTGTTATCAGCGGTACGCTCCCAAAGCGTGTTCCCCCTCCTCATCACCGGCTGTCTGCCCGCGGCAACACCACCACTTACACTCCATCCACCCGCTTATTGATACACTTCACCGCAGGATCGCCTTCGAGTGCTCCTTGGGAAAGCAATGGGTCTGCGGGGTGGCCTAATTCAATCAACAGTAGGGGCAAACACACACATCATTCATCACCAACACAGGACCAGGCCAGGAGGAGTCTCTACCAGCGCTTCCTTCTTACTACATGACTATTAACTTCCAAACAACTTGCTGTGGTCCAACTGTTAACATGTAAAAGATATTTTACACACGTTGGATCGTGCACTTACAGAAACACTGAGCTGAAGTAATCACACAAAAACAATGTGTTCAATTATTAGGTGCACAGTGGACATCGCGGCTCCCCCAGGGTTCATTTGATGTCCAGTTTAGCTGTCTATCGGCTCCTCAGCTGTGTTTATAGCAGGCATGGTGTGCTTTAAGACAGGCACAAATGGGTGTTTAACCCCCTGGAATTCAAGCATAAACTTCAGCAGGAGAAATGCCTTTGGTAGGCGCGATCGTCAGCATTTCAGATTTGGAGTCTCCATGGTTCTTTACTCAAAGGCAAATTTAGGAATTGCATCAGCGGGTATGATATGGGGCTGTTTTAATGTGCCAGGAATCTCATGGCTGGGAAAGAAGGAGAGAATCCCTAAATTCAACATTAACACTGACCAAACACCCGCATTGCCTTCAAACCATTTATGTTCTGTGTCTTATTTTAGTATATTTTAGCACATTTTGTACATTTTCCACACAACAACAACAACAAAAAGCCTGCATTCTCTGATTGCATTTGCATCTATTACAAGCAAGTAAGCCTGAGAAGACACAGTTCCTTTCAGATTAAAATTATATAATTAAGACGCACAGGCAGAGATGAGTGGTCCTCAAGTTATTACAGTCCTATTTGTCACATCGCTGAAGTATGTTTTCTGTACAGCTGATGTGTTTCATTTCCACAAAACTGACTCTCACATGGCCAAGCCAAGCAGCACTTCATGATGATCACCTAATGGATTTTATCACCAGCCGGTCGGTACACATGACGATGCCATTTAAAGCGAACCCTGGCCAAAACTGAAAATAACTAAATGAATAAACACAAGGCACAGGATGCATGACACACATCTGTATGAAGCAGTACCAGATAGATACCACAACAGAGTCAGCCTGTATTCTCAGAGTCCCCTCCAAATCTATCTTAACAGGTCATCAAGATGCCTTTTCTCCCTTTAATCCCATATGTTTGCTTGCGACATGCTCGGACAGGCATGGATGCATGTGGCTCAGTCGCTGCTCAAATATTTAAACCTAAAACTGAAGCCGAGGAGAGTCAGTGAGCATTTCAACTTGGAGAATTCAGCCCAGAGCTGAACAAAGGAGCTGTCTGTTTCAGCACCACGGACAGTTCCTGTCATCTTCCCTATGACGAGGCGCTGCTGGCAGCAGCTACAGCCTGCCAGTTTTATCTGCTGCACTTTGTAACATCAGACAGAAGTGACTTTACGAATTCATTAACGCGAGGCCTCGTGCTCATAAAAATTACACCGAAAATCCGAAGTGACACGCAGACATATTCTTTCAGGACTCTCTATTGTTTAACGGCATGAATTGGTTGGTGATGTGGCTCACCTCCAACCGGCCTCTGGCACGTCTTCTCTGCCAGCGCGAACAGATACAGGTCACCTGACAAAGTATAAAAAAAAACAAAACCAAACATATATATGCGCTGATTAGCGGTGTATAGGCCCCGACTGGGTGTCCCCTCAAAATGCAGTCTGGCGAGCAACCAGACAGAAAACACTGGCTGGACTTAATTGTATTTAAGAGCAACCTAAACAGGCTCTCGCGCAAGTGTGTGTGCGTGTGTGTGAGAGAGAGAAAGAGAGGGGGGGGGAAGAGACCCTACCTTGAGAAAAGCCAGCGCTCAGTTACAGCACATGTCCGAGACCAACAGACCACCAACAATCTCTCCTCAAAACGACTTGTAGCAGTCTCCAGCCAGCACAACATAAAACAACAGTAAATAATGTAGACAGTTCCTGAGGGTCGCCACTGAGGCTCAAAGTGGTCCGGCATTTATGATCCGGGCGCACTTCCAGAAATAGGATCATCATCAATCATCACTCAGATTCCTGCGTCATGCGTCGGTATTCGCGCGGTTCCTCCCCGAGGGATCGCGCTGTTTGTCCCCACGGGAAACTCGTACAGTAGGTCGAAATGGCAAAGAAACACAGGACTGTCAGAGTGCACGCTGGTGAAGCACGGAGCTGTCGTTCTGATACAGTTAAATGAGCGGAATAACACGGATGAGCTTTGTCGGGGCAATAAGAAAAACGCAGCGTGTGCGCGTGTTTGGGCATCTCGTGGATTCCGTGTCTCGATTTTAGACCTTGCAACTGCAATAAACCACTGTGAGCGCGTGTGTGAGGGGGGTGGGGGTAAGGGGGGTAGAAATGCGTGCGCGCACGTGAGACAAACAGACACACACACATACAAGAAAGAAAGGAAGGAAGAAGGAGAGAGAGAGAGAGAGAGAGAGAGAGAGCATGATAAGTTGTTTTTGTGGCGCAACCATTAAAAAACTATTTTTTTTTGTGAAATCACCTCGGCACAGCCAGCAGCCTGTATCCTCCGTATAAAGACAGGATTGTTCATATAATAAGGCTTACTGGTAGACTACCGTCAGGGAAAAGCTGCCGCTTCGTTTACACCTTTATCTAAATCCTCTCCTTAGTGAGCTCCAGTGAGCCCGGCGGGCCGGTGTGTGAGACTGCACTGCAGAGGGCTTCTCCGGCATCTCCATGGTTGAGCTCATGAGCAAACATATCGTGAGCCAAATATACAAAATAGGGGCACTCAGTCTAAAAAGGAGAGAGAGATTCCCCCTCACACTGCGGCACATACCATTAGTTTAATTATTTATCTGCTGCTCTTCTGAATGCTGTAGACTGTAATAATCTAGATCTGATTTCACCTCATCGCCTCAGCAGTGGCAGGTGCTGAACTTCTCCTCCTTAAAGCGTTTGGCTGCCTCAGAGCCTTTTTTTAAACTGATGAATATGGCATCTCCACCACCGCGGCTCTTTTTTTTCTCCAGAATAACTGCTGCAACTGTCCGACAGAAACCCAGAGGCGATCAACTCACTGCCGCAATAATCGAAGAACCAGTTAAATTGAGGTCTGCGAACTTTATCTTGTGCTCAGAAAAACCGTGTTATGTCGGCGAGCCAAGAGGAAAACTGGCCTACCTTCAACTCGATTCCAAAATGGTACGACGCCGTTTGTCAGTCAGTGGGGAAGGCTTTGGACATCACAACTCCAGGTCAATAGAGAAAACACGTTTCCATAAAATGGGTGCAAGCCAGTGATAGTCTGTGTTTCAGCGAGGTCACCCATTCAGCCAATCGTCCAGTTTAAATCCAAACAGAATAATGGAGATCTGTCCTTTGGGGAAGAAGTGCGCCAAGCGCTCTCCTACGCAGATGTGACTTTGCGCGCTTGAAATAAAACGGATGATGGGTAGAAATGAAAAAAAAAAAAAAATACTACAACCAATAAAAAAAATTGTATATCAAAACGAGTGGGGGCGAAGCTGCCAAATGATCACCCCCCTCCCAAAATCTGACAGCTGACTTTTACGCAAATCGTGCTCAATTACTAATCCTCTCCGGGGTGCTTCACCATCCCAAACGCACTGGTTGGTGCGATCCCCACTCAGCAGCGCCGCGGTGGAGATGGGAAAAAGAAATGTATGGATATAATGGCCAGATCCGATGGGGGGTTTCCTCCACAGCTCCGCTCTGTAGTTGCAATGCACACGACGGGAAGGATCTCTCCCCGGTCCTAGTGCACCACACACCGTCCCCTGCCGGCTCTAACACACGCCGCGGCTGCACCTGCACCTGCACTCTGTCATTCTCATCGATTAAACAGTGAAATGGATGAGGGGAAAAGAAATTCCAGCAGACACCTATAACTCAACGCAAAGCTTCAACGCTGAACAGAGCAGGGTGTGCAGAAAGGCTCCTCACTTGTTGGAAGAGGGGAGAAGGGAGAGAAGGGGAGAGAGAGAGCAGGAAGAAGGGAGGTAGAGGTGAAAAGGGAGAGAGATAGTAACAGAAAAAGGCAGAGGGAATAAGCTCAAAACTGAACCCCAACGCAGATCGTCCCTCATGCCGCTGCAGCCTCAGACTGTGTGAGAGCTTGAAATAAGGTCGAAATTCAAAATCTCATCAGTGTTACATATCCGTGGAAATCAGATGATTCAGGGAAAGACAGGACGGGGTCCTGTTGCGTGGCATCAACCTTTTGAGCTGAATGTGTGTGTAGTTGTGGCATAAAGCAAAAACACAGAGGCGGCTGACATCGTGAGCAACGAGGTAATCAAGAGAGCTGAATTTCCGAATAATCACAGTGAGCAAGCGATCAAAGGTCCCCGGCAGAAGCTGTTTGTGGTGTTTATCAAAGTGTCCTGTATCCTTTAAACACGATGATATCTGGCCACTTTTCACCTGAATTATCTTGCCTTGTGCTCAATGCGCGTCAGATGCAGAGATTTAAGATGACACAGGAGGAAAAACTACTTTGAAGTCACATTTGGAGCAATTTTGCTGTAGCAGTGGTTGTATTATGATCCTGGAAGAAGTCCATCACAGAGGGGAAAATCTCAGCCCAAGCTGATGAGGGCGATCACTAATCAATGTAAAACACCACACACTTTGAATATAATCAGCGTGACAGGCATTTAAAACTGAATCTAAAAACTGAGGAGTTTTATATTTGAGCTGGTTCTGTCATGTGTCGCTTCAGCATAAACCTGCAATGACGCCCGTTCATCGCCCATTCATTGTCCACCATCTCCACCGAATCCCTCCTCGCTCTTCACAGCAGAAATAACAGCCCTGGTGTGGAAGTCATACATTGTGTCCAGTGACATCACATAATTCCCAGTATAGCTCCGCCACTTTTAACCTCAGCAAAGGTCAAAAATGCCAGATTATAATAGAACAACTGTGTGGGTGTGCAGGTATAAGGACAATTGTGAATGATTCAGTGCTGGTATTCATCTCCACTTGTGGTTTAGTGTGAGCCATCAGTGGTCATGGGCAGATACATCCTACTAATGTGTGTCTCTCTCTCTCTCTCTCTCTCTCTCTCTCTCTCTCTCACACACACACACACACACACACATACACAAGCATGGGTGAATACAAATAGTGGAGTTATTTGATATTCACTTGAGTAACACATTGCACCCCCTGTCTTTCACTCTCACTTATCTTCTATTTGAGGCTGTTTCAACAACTTGCTCTACAATAACAATTCACAGGTACTGCACAAACATCTAGACCCAACCCGGCATGAACTAAGCCAAGTTTACAGTTTATTGGTACTGTTTTTAATTTATGAGGGTAATGAGTTAATTTAAAAACCTCTTTTTTTTGTTGGCACTAGAAATAAACCACTCCAAAATTGATCTCATTAATAAGACTCAAAGGCCATGTTACCGGAGCCATATTTGTGGATTTTGCAAACAATTCAAACAGTAAATTATTAATATCACTTTGCTAAATCACCCATCTAAATTTTCACTCCTGGAATCATTCTTTTTTCCTGTGTATATAACTGAGACGGCGTCTTCTACGTGTTGATGAGCGAGTTCTTTTTCCCCTTTTCCAACCCCTTTTCTCAACATGACTTGCTACAACAGAATCACCCATCCATCATAGAAAATGTTCACAACAACAACAACAACAATTCTCTTTCCATGCCTGTTGTTTCTTTGCTACAAAGCAATGGGAAAGTAATAAAAACTATCCACCGCGTGTTCTGTGGGTTAGCTGGAGAGATGTTTCTGACTGTGGAAAGAAAAAAAATCTTTTTCTGGTAGACTTTTTTTTTTTCCAACACTGCTGTGAAACCACAGACCGTCTTCCATTCACCTGTGCCAGTTTTCAAACAGCTGTTTGCAGATGTCATTTCATTTTCTACATAAACAGAAATTGTCTGGGCCATAACCAGTGGTGTAGAATGTACTGAGCTTGTTTTGTTAAGTTAAGGTTGTACTGTCTCACTTCAATCTCTGTAAAGGTCCCGTATTGGAAATGTTAGTTTCGTAAACCTGTGTGGTTGATACTACAAATTATCTGTCCAAGAAAATCTTGAACATACATCAGCGTGTGAAGTACTAAATAAAATGACAGAAACAATCTTTGGGAAAAGTGTAGTTGACCCGCTCTTTGAATTTTAGCTATTAGCTATGCATTAATATGAAGGGGCGGAGTTTATGACCTACACTGCAGCCAGCCACCAGGTGGCGATCTAAATGTTTGGGCTTCACTTTTGGGGGGTGGTCATGACATCCTTCATTATATATGTCAATGGTTTTAGCTGGACCGCGTAGAAACAGTTATACAAAGGGTTGTATTAGTTTAACCTACAGGGATGCACCACAGTGTGTATGCTCATTATATGGTTCATATGTTAAGTCGGATTTGTGCTGTTCTTAATCTGTCCTCAAGTGCACTACTTGAGTAAATGTACTTAATTACTTTCACTGTGCATTACCTCCCACTTCAGATATTTACATAAAACTGTTCTTGTTGTAGGAGCAGCTGCTAAAAGTCACAACTCATTCATGTAAAACAGCCACTCCACCCACACAATGCTTTCTAGCCTTTTGACTTTAAAACATTTTTTTTTTGCTTTTCTTTACTCTCTGATGGCATTATTTTAAAATAACTTGTTTTGTGTTGTTTTATTATGCCATGTTGATAGTCTGCAATGAAGGAAATCCACTCAAAACCAGTTTTACCGAGTTGAACCAGTAAACTGTGATATATTCCTAAAATAAAATGAAAATGGAAGCTGACAGAGAGCATCTCTTTTTTGGTTGTCAATCACTTAAGAACACATCACTCCTTTTCAAACGGTAGTCATCTCAATTATAGGGATTATCAGTGGGTTTACACGTTATTCATCATAAGTAAATTACTCTCAGACAACAGCAGTGGTTGCAGTGATTTTAGAAAAAAGTAACAGCCGAACGACGTACAGCGCGAGTGCACCCCAGATGCACCTGTGTGTTTGTGTGTCAGCATGAGGACAAACACCTTTCTTTATCACAACCCATCAGGATCTATGGTGTCTCTTAACTATACAGGAAAGAATAGGGCTGTCTTGTATAACCACACTTGCTCAGGGCTCAGGAAACTCGTCACAGACGTATCTGCCTCCGCAGTTTTTCCTTTCAGAGTATGAGTAGGTACCTGACCGTTATCCGTCATGCAGAAAATATAGAGCTTGACTGATATGACATAAATCCTCCTCTTCATTCTCCTTAAAAAAAAAAATCACCCACTCACTCTCTCACTCACTCTCTCATGCGCTCACTCACTCACGCGCTCACTCCTGCTAAATATTCAGTAGATAAATGGTGCATGAGTGATGCCATAGAAACAGCTGAGAGATCACAGGACCCCATCACATCTTACTCCCACACTTCTTTTTTTTCCCCCGCTGCTGCATTGTCCAGTCTTCTTCTGCTGAATGACTCTCCACAGCAGCTTCTTTGACAGCGCAGTAACAGCTCCATGTAAAAGCTCTCAATAATTTCAAAAAGGGACCAACTTTTGCTTTAAAGAGCAATATCTTGAATTAGCATCATGTCCCACTTTCCCCACACAGGCAGAAATAGACTTTGCATTAGAATGCAATCAGATAAAGAAACAATTAATTCCTTGGTACAAATTGAAAATAAGAAAAAAAATAATAATGTGAATTCTCACTGGGAAACAGGCTGCACTAGAATAGACGTAACCATAACGTGTGAAACACAGACAACTTGATCCCAACATAAGAGTCCTCAATCCTATCTTTTTTCAACTTTGTTTGAAGTTTTGACCTAATTGGATAAAGACTTTTTTCAATATATTAAAATCCACCATTACACTACTGCTAATGAAAAATGGATTTCTGTATGTATGTACAATACTGAGGCAGTGCAGCTGAACTAGGAACTGTTTATCGTCGTTCAGACAGTAAACCTGTATTACATGCTTTTTTGTAAAGACACCATGGGCACCAACTTATAATGCTGTCATGGTAAACGTGCTGACGTAACTCATTATGACAAAAATCACTCTCCTTTCAGCACTTTTTAAAAAGTCCACTGACTCTGACCATCTCTTTAGCTGCTAGATGCTCCACTTTGTTTTAAAGCTGGTGGCTAATTTAGTGTTTTTGCCAGATGTCCAGTTTACAGGTAGTGTATCATGGACATTAATAGTTTTTAGCTGAAAAAAACGCTTCCTGCAGTGTTTGGAAACTGTGATTAGACCAAAACATGAGCTGAAAGGAGCTAAAATGGTGATTAGAGATGAAGTGGGGTGATATTTGTCTGTGGGATTGTCCCATTGCCATTGATTGTACAAGCTTTAAATTTTCTCCTGTGGGAAGTCAGTGAGGGGTCATGTCCCTTTGAATTCTACAGGGTATTTGGGGCACATGCACTGACAAAGGCGGGATCCAAGGGTCTTTCTGGACTGGCTGCATGGATCTAAGTACAAAGTAAATGGGCATTTCTTCAGTTTTGTCCTAATTGTTAGGACATAGGTAATCATTTTACATCTCAGCCTAACAACATGATTCTCTCTCTCCCATCAATCTGTTTCCATTCTGTCTGTCAGTTGTATGTCTCCACTATAATTTCTTTGACTGTGATACACACAGAGACTCACACATGCATGGACATGCACACACACCAACAAGCAGATGTTTCACAGAGTGCGCTGACTGATACATGCCCATTGCCTAATTGCAGGTTTATGAAATCTGCAGGTTGCGGGTGCCAAGCGGTTTCCAAACGGATGCCAAGCGGTTGCCGTGACAGCAGGTCGTGACCTTCCTGTAATTGTAGAGATGATGCCATTTCCCCTGCTCATCTGGTATGCACATCTGTGCCAGCAAAAAAAAAAAAAAGACAAACAAAAAAAACATTGACAGCCAGAGCACACAATTGAAAAAACATGCATCAGAATGAGAATCAGTTTATTGTTCTCAGCCCCTGAGAGGTTTGCTCTCTAAAATGTCAATTTATTTTTCAAAATCCTTACCTTTATGGATAATTTGCTCTATCAATAATTGATACTGATGCTACCAACATGTACATCTGTGACCTTGAAAACATAAAACACCAACCCATAAAGGAAATCTGAATCTAGCTCAGGGATATTTGGAGGCATTTTCTTGGTCTTGATGATTTCATTGTTTTGGCCTTTTCATCCCCTTGATGTTGTGATCACCTCCCTTGGCAACTGGCATACAGCTTTCCTGATCAAAGTGGCATCTTTCCATATCACAGTACCATGACCTTAGTGCTGGACTGGGCAGTACATGTGTTTGATGTTGTAGTGTGAAACTGATCTGCTGGTCCACTGGCGAGAGAAATCAAATGTGGAGTCGGATTTTACAACACAAAACAGGAGAGGAGGGGGATTAAGAGGATGCTGGCGAGTAGGACACACAGGGCTGATAGGTTCAGATCATCATGTCTGTCAAGACTTTTACAAGAATGCACCACCTGCTGCTGGATGTTCACAAAACACACCCAACTTATAACAGCCATTCATGCACTGTGGAGACCAACATGTTTGATATTTCTTAATATTTAGCCAGAAAATAATAAATGAATGTTTCCTTCAGCTTTGGACGTCCAAAATACTTACAACATACTGTCTTTTTATTCTACATTGGGCTGAGATTTTGTGAGAAGCTAACACTATGACTAACACTCATAGCCATGTACAGCTTAGCTTCTTTCCGCATGCTGAGTACTGCTAAATTTTTCAGCAGGGAACTAGATTTTCTCCCGCTGCAGCTCACCAACAAACCATCTCCAACTAAAAAACAGTGAATCTTTTCAAAACAGCGAGGGAGAGACAAGAGCTCAATGAGCAGCACTCTGAAAACTCTGCTATGAAGATGCATTTGTGTGCGCCTGTGGTGGGAATGCTGAGACACTTAAAGGGAGCATAATTGTGCGCATATCAGGGGTAGGAGAAAGGCAAATGGCATAAATGAAAAAATCAACAGAGCGACTTCAGATAAAAAGAAATGGCTTTACAAAGGTTTCCAATAAGCTGACAGGCTGCGTGGTGACAGATGAAACTAAAAACCATATAATCTAACCTGGAAGATCAACATCTCAAAGCACTTAAAATTTCATTAAGTATACAATGAGAAAAATGAGAAAAGTACATCAAATATAGAGCACTAAGATACATTAAAGTAGATAATGCTAATGTGTGAGGAGCACCATTTGTGTTGTTGTAGCCAAATACCTCAAAAGAACCTGCGCTGCACAGTGATGACAAACTAAAACACGACAGTCGCTTTTACCATATTTTCTTCCAAACACACTTCAGAACAGTGCAGTAAAGCTCTTCATAAAGGCTCTAACCCTCAGGGACAAAGTCACAGCACATAACTCAGCAAATCCCGGAGAGAACAGCTAGCCTGATCTCCTGCAGTCCTCCCTACTGATCAGTTTTGGGGTTTGTTTTCTGCTGAAAGTTGAGGTCAGCGGTAACGGGCAGATGCAGTATTAGAAGTGGTTACATGACAGCATGTACGTAAGTAACATCACTGTACTGACTCAAACATCTTCAATTAGCAGCCGCTGTTTCCTTCTTGGCCGCACTGTGGCCAGGAATAGCATGCACTGTTTCAAACAGAAAAACATTACTGTGAGAGCAGTGGGACTGAAAAGTGAAAAATGGTTAAGTTGTGGGCCTGACAGCTAGACAATGAGCAGAAACTTGGTATGAAGCTCCATGAAGCTGAGCCTAACATGTTATATATATGTTTGGTTCAGATTTTGGTGTCAGATTTTGAAGAGTTTCACAGTATTTGGTAATCATTTGTATCATAATCATTTGCCGATTAACATTTTAACCAAATCCAAACATTGTCAGTTTAAATGAATTTGAGGTATAGCATGAGCACGTTTCATCAACACTGAGACACTTGTCAGCATCATTGGCCAGTCTCATTAGTCTCCCATCTAACCTGAATTATACATCAAACAGCCAATCAAGAGCCTGCATCCTGAGCCGTCGTGGGAGCATTCCCAATGATTCCCAGTTGAGGCTTTTCCTTTTAATCAGATGACTGGAGCAGGATCAGCATTTTCCAGCCAAAGGAATATGGGGAAACATAGAGAAAGGGAGGAATGGGAGAGAGAGAGAGAGAGGTGGGCTTTAGGGATCCCACAGCTTCACATGTTCTTTATCCACATGCTTTTCATGTATCACACGTGCATGGTGAGGTTTATATAAGAAAATTCAAATAAACTATATACTGGTATCTATTGTGGTGCTTTTGATGCATTTTAAATGTAAGTACAAATGAAACAGTGATGGCTCAGTTTTGGCCAACAGATATTTTCAAGGAAAGGTGCCAATATTTTCATATGGTCAGCCAGCTATTTACACACTCCTGGTTGGAAGTGGTATGACACACCCAGCAACAAATGTTGCATAATATAAAGTGCAAGATGAATTTTAGGTATGAAATGCCATCAACTTTGATTAATTTTATTTTTACGTCTTGAGTCAACTCTTGCCTGTTTAGGTTTAGCTGGGGCTGACATCTGGAACCAGTGCTGACGCTTGACTGGTCCGACATAGGGCCAGAATAAAGCCTTTCAGGGTCAGACAGTTGGCTGATATTTGGTTATATCATTGGCCATATGTGGCCCATGTTCTGGCTACCAGATCTGGATCATGAGCCATAATTAACTGCTGTATCTGGCCAGAGTGGAAGTGGACTGAGGGCCCGTCACTGTGCCAGACCAATTTATCTATGTGGGCGTCTGCCTGAGTTGTGCTACTCGTTTGCAGCAGTTCTAGCGTAAACTCGATATAAAAGGCTGTCAAGTTAAATACACTCTGAATAAACTGAAGTTATTGTAGTTTTAATATTGGATGGGTTTACAGCCATGTTGCAGATAGTTTCTGAAAGGGAGGAATTCCTAATATCTCTGCCTTGCAATGGAAGCTAAGAGGCTGACTTGACTTGACTGAATATTATATATTTGACTGAACAAGCATATTTACGACTAACAGCGCTAGCTAGGGATGCAAAATGTTTCAGAAGACACATTTAGCGAGCAGCGTGATCTACTGAGAGTGAACTTGGTGATCAGAACACTATGGCAAGAAAGTCTGACCATGAAATGAACGTCTTCTCAGCTATACTCCTCACAGCTCAAACAAAATATATGACTTACTTAAAACACTCTGTGCTCTGCCTATATTTGCCTGCAGAGACACACTTGACATCTGTAGAAAGCTCATAAAGGTCTCATAAAGTAATTTCTTTGAATATAAGACACTTCTACGCATTATTACTTCTGGAGTTAAAGTTTATGTGTTATCTCCACTTCGGTAGATTATTATGTCACCTCTTAGTGGATGGACTGAACACCAACTAAAGGAATGACTTCTCAGGCAGAAAGGTGTCAAATGGTCAAATATTAGGAATATTTGTTAAAAGTTAAATATGGAAAAAGAGAACGACAGTGTGCTCTTTGACTTCTTGCTTTTACAGTGGGGTTTTAAAAAGGTTAAGCAGGAATATACAGCACACGGGTGACAGATTTAAAAAAGGGAGGGTAAGTGAAGGAGCAAAGAAGCAGTAAAAGGGTATTTTGACTACAGATTTAAGCCTCTGTAAGAGTTTGTAACCCGCCAGTATGTATATATTAGCTTGTGTTTGATCATCCTCTATTTGAGACAACACAGTTATCACAGTACTTGCAGTCACGTATTGTGCAGTGCTACTTTTGAGACTTGGATCACAAGTTACATCATGCGAAACATTGTAAGAAAAGTAAAGCACATGAAGTCATTTGTTATCTTATGCCTTTTAGTTCTCTCCCTCTCTCTTCTAACACAAGGTTACTTAATAGTCTTTTAATCACGTAACTCTCCTCGGAACATCAACTTTGTCTGAAAACAATTGTCCCCTCCCTGTCCCTCCCCATCGCCTCTAGTGTTCATTAACATAGAAATTGACGAGCCACAATTGATGCTCTAAAGCAAAGTTCAGACAGCAAGGTCAGCCAAGAATCAGTAATTAAGCCAGTCCTTAAAGTGTGGCGGATCTGCTTATTAGTAGTGCAGGCCAGGACTCATCCACATAGAACTGAAAATGGAAATAAAATCCATCTCATTCCCGGAGACGCCCGCAGGACGTCAGCACTCAGCGTGTAAAACAATTACAGACTATTACGTAGGGCATAGAGGGTTGAAAGTGGACTCTGTCTCCTTGCCTCTAACCGCCTCACGCCATGGCTTCTGAGACACACAAAACCTGTTATACCTTATATTTATATAATCAGTATCTGTCCAATTTTTCTATAATATGACAATGCCATCATGTATAGGAGAAGTGTGTTCTAATGTGTGTTCTAGTAGTGTGGATTCGTGGTCATATGATATGGACGATGATCAAAAAAACAGGAAACCCACAACCTTTTACCCGAGTCACAGCAAGGCCTTGCTTCTAAAATGCTACCCAGATATGCCCAATTACCTGTCATTTCAAGCCTAATTTGGTCCAAATAGAGGGGGGAAAAGAGACTAAAGCTACATCCTCTACTAACTTTGCACTTCTACTGGGACTCTCTTCCTTCTGCTCTCTTACATTAAACAGCCATAACAGCAAGTGTTTCGATGGTTTGAAGGACAAAAGGGGTGCTTTTAAGTACAGCAGAAATGATTTATTCATTGTTTTAAGCTCCATTGTATCAGAGGCCCTACCGCAGGTGGTAGAGGCGGGCTGGATCTGCACTTAAATTGTCTGACAGAGGCGTAGGCAGGAGTGCTACAGTTGCTCTTTTCGTCTCTGTGTAGCAGTCTCTCTCCCTGCCTCTGTCATGGCAGTGTTTTTCAATGCTGCAGTGTGAACACTTGTTGATGCGAGGACATGGGCATGTAACCGGAGATTTTCATACCACACATCTTCATTAATTTAGCTTTTAGGCCCAAGGGTTTTCTGTTGCCTGGCTCTCCAGTCGAAATACATTGCTCTTATTACTGATTTAATCCACTCTGACCCTTTGCATACTGCAAGAGGGATAAACATGAAGACTGTGAATTATTTAGCTGGAATATGGAAATCGTACAGAGAGCAAACACATATTTTCCTCATAAAACTTCAGACTTCCATCATCTCTGCTTTTGCCAAGTTGAATGCTTGAAAAAAATCCTGTTTTTCTGACAGACCATAAAGTAATTTAACTTACATCTTGCACAAGGCCATAAAAAAGCTAAATAATAAAATGACTAGTTGTGCTTGAGAGGTTCTCAGACTCTACAGACGAGCAGATAAGCTTTGTAGTCTCACCCTTGGTTTTGGACAAACCTGTCACATGTATGAAGTTTGGGTGGGACAGGTTTCTGTGCCAACAGAAATGCACTAGAAACTCAACAGACAAACCAGAAGAACCCACCCATTACATACTGTAACATGTACACACTCCGTTTATGACATGCTGTCCATTTGCAATTCCAGGTCCCTTTAACCTCTTTTCCAGGAGACCTCGGGTCTGATTAGACCCTCTTAGGTATATTAAATACAGTCATGGTATGCTTAACATTTGTGTTGCATTTAATGTAATAAATACGACTCTATGCTGTTTTGCTCCAACAACCCCCACCCATGATATAGAGCCCTACTCCACCACAAACCACCTACAATTTGGCTAAAGAACATTGTCAATGTAAAAATTGAGTGTCTTTTTCACAAATGTGATTACAAAAGATATCGTAAAAGGATGTAATCTAATTTAGTGTCTTTTGCATTGTGCATTCAATAAAGACAAAAATGGATGAAACAGATATTTGTGTATATATTTGTGTGTTGTATCAAGATTGACAGATAACAGATCAATGAGACTAAAGGATTATTAGATGCCATGATGCTGTACAGGTTCAAATTACAATAAGGAAGAATTTTACTGCTCTGCAAAGTTGTCACAGTTGCAATTTTGTTATCTTTTCTCATGATGACTACAAGGTATGTGGAAGAAATATAATATTCAAGTATCTACCTTTACAAAGTAATCTAAAACATTGGGAGCTTCTGTGTATTATAGTTGCTGATGCAAATGCAAATGCTAAGTTCAGCTTCGTTGTAGGGGTATCCTATGTATTTTCTCTGCAGCTTCTGTGTTGCTATCCCTTCACCTGTCTCAGTGAAGAGGTCATATTCAAACAAAAGAGAGTCCGTCTACACTTGACCAAATTTATTACTAGAGACGTAACATTAAGACTCAAAAAAGAGGAGTTTAACAGCCTGTGGAGACGTCTATATGGAGTTTTTCTCTGTGTTATTAGGAGAACATCTGAAGACAGCTGTTGGAACATCTGCTGACACTGTGTCACTCATGCATCAAGTCGTTCTGGTTCATTCTGGGATAAAGACACATTGTAAGTGCACCAGAGCAGCCAGCTACACTTTCAACAATTACAGTGGCAAACAGTCAATGACACTTCTCTCGGTCACTGCTCAGCAGCTACATCATTGTGAGTCACTGCGTGTGTTGAAGTCATCGCTTTGCTTTTTCAGGGAGGCAAAAGGTTGCAGATGTGGTTGAGACAACAGACGTTAAGGTTTTTGTGGCCCAACTTGTGTGAGACTATTCCAATAAAGAGTCAGTTGAGCAAGACAAAACACAATCAAGGTCGTCCGAGCGGTACAGATTGACACCCACAGTGAGAAAACGCTCCACCGCAGCGCTACTTTATTGTACGTCATTTGTTTTTAAGCCCACTAAATTACAGTACTTATCTAAGATACCTTTTTCCACATCAGGAACATAAAAGCAGCCTCGAATCTAATCGGTTAGTGCGGAAATAGGCTTCTTTTCTGCCTCTCTTCTAGAATAAGCAGGTAAAAACAAGAAAGACAGACATGGTGGAGATTTGAGAAGAAAGCTCCAGTCAGCCGGCAGGAACAACACGCGCACGGAGGACAAACGCAAACACAAAACCCGGTGTAGTAGTAGAAGGCAGCGAGTTTTTGAAGGTCATAAGACAGACTGAGAGTGAGGAGGACAGAAGGAGAGCACTATTAGCCTCAAGTGACAAAAGGAGGAGTGTTAAATGCTTGCCACTTCATCATTTTGCTGTGAATGATTTTGCATGAATTTGTGTGATGACTCACGATACGCTGTGATTGATTTGCTCTGCAGCTAAATGCTTGTAATTAGTTACTGAAAGCGGAAAAGAAATCCTGAGAAAAAAAAAAACCAACATAAAAAGCAACCATGTGAATGACTTTCTCATAAAAGTTTGAGCAGTTGTTTGCGTCAGTCCGTCTTCCTTTCTTAAGTAGTTTTTGCTTATCTTCCACATGAAGAGAGCTCTTCTATTCACAGTAATAACAAATGTGCCCTCAATAGACTAGCATATTAGATAAGTACTCAATATTAATGCATGTCTGGCCAGTCATGTTGTTATTGTTGTGTTCATTATGGTGGGATGGAAAGCTGGAGTGGGTGTGTCATTAGTAGTAAGCTGATCTGGAGTGAGGGAGCAGGAGTCTCCCCTGGCTCTTTCATGTCTGACAGCCGGGAGATCAGTATGAAGGATGTTCTTCATTTGTTAAGTGCTGATACTAATCCCATCTATCGACGTTATGAAGTGACACTCTGTCTTCATATGGCCTGGACAGCGTCTGCAAGATCAACGCTGACGGAAATTAAAACCAGAACCTGCTGCTGCCCTCATTCAGCCATCAGTTATTCGTGTCTGTGTGCCGTCTGCTGTGACCACGCAGTGTTTTGTTTTTGAAACATGCGGATATATTTTCACATAGCACAAGGCTTTGGAGGGAGTCTATAATCTTTTGAAAAGAAAGGAAGATGCACATGAAAGTGCAAATTCAAAAACAATATGATGCACCATTACTCAGTTCAAAATAGTAATAGGCCGTGCAGTTAAAGCCTTTTTCGGTCCATGACCAGTAATTTCTAGTGGATAATAGCAGCAACCTTTAGACGGGTATCATTAACTGCAATAGGAGAAAGGGGTCTAATAGATACTGTTAACTATGAAAGCTGGTAACATTTGGATGTGTGTGATAACTGCAGAAAAACAGAAGACAGGAAATGTCATATGAACGAAACTGAAAAACAAAACAACACACAGCTGCATTTCTGCGTTTCACGGAAAATCCAGCTATGCATTTATGGCCACACCACAGTGGTTCATACTCATCTGAGGAACTTCTTGAAGATACAGGTGGGGTTTAGCTGTGATGGGGTGACATAGCAGCTCCCAAAGAGGCCAGTGTCTTCACTGAAAGATGAACAAAAAACATCACTGAAGGCTTTTCACAGTGGAAAAGATGTTTTCACTCTACTACCAACTGGCTTTGGCAAATGTTTGATAAATCAACTGGCTTTGCTAGAGCACTCAGCTATGTCATTGATCTGATTGGTTGAAGTTAGCCTCTGATAGAGGGTGATAGACAGATGGTTCATCCAATCATCTGCATAATGTTTTTTAAGTATTTATCTATGCCTGCCCTTTTCCAAACGGTCTCAACTGGAGCCTTCCCAGATGGCTCTGTGTAACAAACCATCTGGCTTGTCAGGTTAACAGTGGCCACTGTTAAGCAAAAGACTTTTTTTTTTTATTTGGGTTTTTTCATTTTGTAAACTGATAGGACAATAATACATAATGTTCTGTCCCTTTGAAGCAGTCAACACAAAATTACATAACAGTATATTGTTGTGGATTGTATACTGGCTCTATATAAATGTGGCTTTTTAACTGCTCTGATGAAATATATCAGTTTTGACGGTATCAGCTTTGGCTCTAGCAACTGAATATGTTACAGACCGAACAATTATCATAAGATTAATTGATAATAAAAACAAGTTAAACCAATGTCACACAATGACAAGTAGAGCTGGATGCAGGAACTAAATGATGCTGACATAACGTTAGACAAAACAACAGAGCATCCATTACTTCAAAATGTGTGCGTTATAGTTCCGGAGGGACCATAATATTTAAGCAACAGAGGGTGTTGGGACGTTAATGTGCCGAGCAATGGAGGTGGGTTCATAAATAGTGTTATACTCTGACACAGTGAGCTGGCTGAGGTGGTTTGCAAGGCTGCTGAACTTGGAAGCTCCTTAGTGAATGAAAGTTCAGAAAGTGGTGAGGCCGTCCTCCACTCCGCGGCCCACACAGCCAGGCCTTCACACTATTTTATGTAACCATAGATGGAGAAGAAGCGCGGCAACAAGAGAGGCTGAGTGATAGAGAGGTGGGAAAAGAGAGAGGTAGGAAGAGAAAAAGATGGAGTCACAGAGAAGCGAGACAAAAGTATATATATAGAAACAATGAATAAGATGCACACTCACTTTTCTTACCTCCAAATAGCCAATACCCAATGAGAGCTTATTGTTTGTCATAAAAAAGTGATTTAGTGGACAAGGCTGGTTTGATTCTATATTTTCCTTATTCTCTCTCGCTCTCTCTCTTACTCACTTTCAGTTTGTGGTTTTCAGCACATCCAATCCTTAAAATGCATAGTTTTATTTCATCTAAAGGCTGGGTATATTGCTAAAACAGCTGGGCAGTGTAGTTTTTAAAAAATGTACTCAAAGAGGAGTAAATAGTCCATCTGTTGGGGACTATTTTCAGCTGCAGACCAATAAACTCACTATTGCAGTAGGATGGGATGTGTGGGACTGACTCAAATAAACTACAGTGCCTATGTTCATCATAATGAGGAAACATGTCACCCAGTGCAACATGATGGCTCATTAATGTTTTTAATTTAAGGCCTATAGCAGAAAAGATAAAGCTATATCAGACTTTGCCTGTCCAGACAGTACTTATAAGTAGAATGAAGTAATTTAAGGGATTTGTAACAATAAGGATATGAAGATTACCACACACCTCATTCATAAAAGAACATAATTGATAAATTAGATGATAAATGAATGATAAAATGGTTTAATGGTTTCAAAATCTCTATATTTTCTGTAGATGTGAATGTGAGCTTGTATGTTTGTTAGCTTCAATATGTCAGACCTGCTTCTGACTGGAGAGCTGCCCAGCTTGTACCCCACCTTTCACCCAGTGTCAGCTGAATGGATGTTTCAACATCTAAACCTCTCCCTGTCACACAAATGTTCAACAAATTAACCCGAGCAAGACAACATCTGACCTGCAAAACACTAGTTACATGGCTCTATGGACTAACATACACATCCTCAGAATTAGACAATATTAGTACTTTGATATCTATCAATTTCGAATAAATTCATGACTATGGTCAATAATCCAAAATGATTCTTTGGCTACCTAGGAATACATTCCTAATGCTGATTTAATCCCCCGTCTTTCAGCATCCATACTGGAGTTTGGTTTCACTCCACAGCATCTGAAAGGGCACATGTGTTACTATGTAGGAAGGTCATTATGTATGAAGAGGACAAGTTAACTACATGTTTTTCAGTTAACTTCAATAACTGCAAAACCCATTTGGTGAATAAGCAGTGAGTTTGATTAAAACAATAATTGAACCAAGATATTTCCATGTTCCCTGCCATCTCTCAGTTTGAATTCAACAAACATTCTTAACATCTAAAGGCACATTGTGTTCAAAATGAGTGATCCTTGTTTAAAATATTTCAAGTCACCTAGACACAAAGACAAACACGACTATAGTCAGTATAAATGTCCCAGACCCGTGCTCATGCCAACATACTACATTCACACTAAAAACTCTAAATCAAATGTCGTCCTCCTTCAGATAAACTGATACTGAGACAAACAAAAGCTGGTTAAAGCTTAATAGCCAATATGTCAGCTATTGCAGCAATGGCAAGTATCAAAAACAATATTAATTAAATGGTGCCTCTTCATTAAAAAGACAAAAACACAACATTGTGACTGATTGAAGCTTTGCACGTTATAAACTTTCACAGTGGTTAATCAGTGAAAATCATTTCACATGAAAAAAAAGTCAGACAAAAATTTCATTTAGTTATATCCTCGCTCGGTCCTTTAAAGTCGCACTGTTGTTGTCAATATAATTGAAATGAAAGTAAAAAGATATTAGACAGGTTATACTTTCATTTATTTTGCTATTTTGCTTGCTTTTCCTTTCCTGTCCTTCTCCATCTGTGCTGGAGAGTGATTGTTGCTCAGTGTTATTTGAGAGGTAACATTTGTCATTGAGCTGTAGCTCACAGGGAGGCCCTGGAAAACGTAATGTGCTTCGCTTTTAAAACAAATTGTTGACCTTTTTCCATTAAATCTTATTCAATGAAGCACTCATTGCTTTGTTAGCCTGTATGATGTGCTCACATCATCACAACATGCCTCCCTGGATTTTTGCAGGAGCAGTTGTGCAACGCTATAAAACAAAGTTGTGGAATAGCAAGGAGACCTGTTCTATATCAATTTGACTTCAATACTATCATTCAGTTGGGTATATTGTAGTGTTTCTAAATGTTGCTAATATTCACAGGTGTACCTGTCGTTTGAGTCACAGGATGTCAAGCACATCCTTGTTTGTTTGTGATGGGAGGGCTTTTAAATGGCTCTAAACAACCAGAACTTTACAGCTAGAAAAAAAACCTCAACTATTGCAGTAATTATTTTATTCTATTTTTTGAATACATTTTATTTTTTGTCCCTGAATAACTGGAATTAATCTTAAATAAAGAGGTGGGCTGTAAAATATTCATCCTGCTCCACTTTAGCTGAACTCATTGTTACAGATGCCACTTTAGCCAGTGTTAAATTAGATGATGTGGTTCTGTAACAGACCTTTTATATAAAAATCACCTTCAGCACAAGTGGGCTCATCAAATCGTTTCAGAAAGGGCCAGCTGCAAACATTCAGCGTCTCTTTGTGAACGCCAGTCATGTTTTATAGTAAGATGAACCCGCAGGCTCATTTACAAAACTATATGTTGAATCCAAAACCAAAGTAAGTGTGCACCAAAAAAATGGTATTCCCCCCAAAAAAGGAAAATATATTCAGAAAACTGTGCATTTGTGTATAAATGCAATTTTCCCTTTATTAATCATAATCCACTTGAAAATGTGCTTCAAATGCTGCCAAATCCCCTGAAAGAATTGATATTCATATTGTTCCTGCGGAGAACAGAGGCAGTGTGACTAACAAAACAAAGTTTGAGAGGCTCATGGCTGCAGCAGCTGTTTGACAAACCAAAGCTCACAGCTTTGTATTCTTTTAAGGATCTAAAAAGATAACAAACGCTGCATGCAACTACGAAATGCGGCATACAGGTGTTTGTCTCATTTTCACAATCGATACATGCGTGCAGGTGGTGAAGAGGTGTCGTGTGGCTGGAGAGGATAGAGAGTGTGTGGCAGCACCGCAGTGTCTCCAGTTATTTCTGTGTGCCTAAAGCCCCTGGCAGCTCAGTCATGTGGTCACTGAAGCAATTTGGCACAAAAAACTGCATGAAAACAAAACTGTAGTTGGTGAAATATCAGAAATTTTGTTTGAAATCCATCCGCTCCCTGTCCTTTGATTCTATAAAGACATTTGACACAGTTCTCTGTGTTTCTACACCAGGAAATGATTATTTCACCTGTTAATTTGGAAGAAATGAAGAGAGTTTAGGATTTATCCAGGATAGGGTTAATATTTGGGAAACTTCAGCCAGACTTCCTACAATCCTGCCACCTGATGTTTCCTGGCATCATCTCTGGCATTTCAGCTGAGCTGTGGGGCGCTCCACAACTGACAGCCTCTCCTCTCCTCTAAAGCTGGGGCTCTGGGATTGGCAGTATATGTGTATAAAGTATCGGATAAAGTATTGGAGTTGTTATATTTGATTTTGTGTCTATTTGCACCCTCTCTGTTATATAAACTCGGGATCAATAAAGTATCTATCTATTATATCCATCATATCATCAGTCTTTTGTTTTGGGAGAGTCACTAAGAGAGTGCAACAGTGGGAGAGTGACCACACACTCAGTAGGCACATCAGACAGAGCACAGGTACCAAACAAAGTCAAACCATCCTACATAATAAAAGTGCAATACACGGGTGCTTGCAGGCTGACTGCACATACAGGATTCAATCTCACTGCACCTCCGCCAACTATCTGCATGAGCGGTGAGTTGACAGTTCTCCACGACTCAACCTTCTAATGCACTGTAAGCTTTGTAAAGTGGTTATGAAGAGCAGGAGTCATGGTTTCCAGTGCATGGAACAGAAACATTGTCTCCATGGAGCCCTAAAAATAGGTCATGCTCTGCTCTCTGATCTACTCCGCACTGTTACATAAAATATACTCTGCTTTGTACCAAATCCCTGTTTCTTCCCCTCACTTGCAAAACACACATACAGTACACAAACAGAACCTTCACGCAGCGGTGACAACATAGCTATTATGCTGCATTTATTGTTAAGAAGGGAGGAATTGGAGGCAGGACTTGACCGAAAAAGGCACTTTGATGCTTTTGATATTAACACTTGGCTGACGATGAGTGTCATTCTGCAGACTTCAAAAAACAGCAGGTTTGTTTCAGTGAGTTACAGTCGGTTATTGAAATGCACCATCTGTTTGTGCAACGTTACGCAATAAATTTTTCATTTGAGGTAATGGGATAATATCAAACGTGGCTGGGCAGCGATGGTGAGTCATGCTGAATTCTACCAGGATCATGATATGAAGACTTTCTAAGGGCTTTCTAGGGACCACAGCAAAGCGGGTGCTGTCATCAATACACCGCTGCACTTTAAAATTCTCTACCTCTCACTCTGACACGTCTTTTCGCAGCCATACGGTTTTCTCGTCTTTTCGGCCTATTTTCCTTCACTCAAATAAAGCTTACGCACTAATCGCTGCCATAATTGGTGATAATGCCATTGTTTGTTTCCAGATGAAAGCAGCTGAGATGTGAGGCCGGCTTAATGCCACAGAGAAAAGATCATCTGAACCCTTCAACCTTTTCTATTGATCCCAGAGCAACGTGACGCCCATTGACTATCAACACTCTGATAAACAAACACAGATTGAACTGAAATACAACGTATAAAACTCTGTCAACACACTATTGGTTCAACGTGTGTGTGTATATGAGGTTCAATTAAACATTTATCAAATACTAATTTAAATGAGACACTGCCCTGTCTTGATGAGGAGATTAGATTAAGGCCTGTTAAGAATCCAAAGGCAACATCCAAACAGAATGAGTGATTGCATTTTTTATTACTTCCAGTGTAAATCTTGCACCCTGGGGGGAAGTAACTAGTAAACATAATAGAACACAAACTAAAGTGATGGAGCCAGATGTCTGACATTTGAAAGGCTGAAAAATTATGACTGTGCAAAACAGATTTAGAATCTATAATGTGTTAATGCATGGATTTTATCAGTTAAAATGTGGCGGATTTGGAAAATAATGAAGCCGGAAAGAAATACAACGCATATTGTCAGTGACAGTTACCTAATCAGTTTTCCTCTATTGGCTATGCTTCAGTAGGGCATGTAATATGCAACATTTTCTGTTTGGCAAAATGTCTAAAACCATCACTACTTGTCTCAAATCATTCTCAGAAACTTGATTTGTTGATGAGACTCGAGGTAGATATTTTATTCCACAGAGGGACAATGAAGACAATGCTGGAAATATGTATGACACAGTGTTTCTAATGCTATCCATGGGCTGCTAGCTGCAATTTCCATTTGCATGCAGTGATTCATAAATATTGCACGACACAGTAAAATAAATGTGTTTTTGATGCAAATAAACAATTTTCCGGGCTTGACCGTGTTTTCACGGTCAGCCCACCCGTTGAATTGCAGGTTACAAATGTTGCTCTCTATCGGTGTTGCCTCTGAAACATAACTCGTACTGTCTGTATGTAATGTCAATAACCTCAACCATTAAAGCTACAAAGTTGCATTTACAGGACCTGCTGCTAATTTGTTTTGACAGTTTTACAAAACAGTTGTGAATAAATTGCAGAAATGTGTTTTGCTGCAAGTGTTTTGACTGGAAATAGTTTATAATTTGAGAATATGTGACTTAAGCACTGTATGACCATAGTTTGCTTACATTAAATATTGTTTGCACAGGTCTGTGTGTGTATGAGTATGCAATATAGAGCAAAGTTGAATATATTTTTCCATTCACCTTAGAATAAAAGCAGTATTATAAGCCTATAACCTCACATATATGCATTAAGTGGTTTATATGAAGCACACATAAATTCCTCTAGTGGTATACAGCTGGATCAGGTGCTTCTCAGCTCTAGGACAGCAAACTTGCAAGGGCACAAAGGATGCAGGCACACAGTTTGACATTAATGTGTCCTAATCTGAGTCAAAATAAAATACAACAAAAGGCAAACAAGCACTTTATTCGTGTGTAAGGTTTAACTGCATTAAATATACGTACAGTGGGGGAAATAATTATTTGATCCCCTACTGATTTTATAAGTTTACCCCCTTACAAAGACATGAACAGTCCATAAATTTTATGGTAGGTTTATTTTAACAGAGAGAGACAGAATATCAACAAAAAAATCCAGAAAAAAACATAAAATAAAGGCAATAAATTAATTTGTATTTCTTGAGTGAAATAAGTATTTGATCCCCTACCACCCAGCAAGAATTCTGACCCCCACAGACCAGTTATGTGCCCATGAAGTACCCAAATTAGTCCTGTCCCTTTAGGAAAGTACTCCTACTCTCAACTCATTATGTGCATAAAAGACACCTGTCACAGAATCGGTCTCTTCCATTCAAACCTCTCCACCAAAGAGCTGTCAAAGGACGTCAGAGACAAGATTGTAGACCTGCACAAGGTTGGAATGGGCTACAAGACCATTAGCAAGAAGCAGGGTGAGAAAGAGACCACTGTTGGAGGGATAATTAAAAAATGGAAGAAATACAAGATAAAAGTCAATCACCCTCACTCTGGAGCTCCATCCATCTTACCTCGTGGAGTAAGGATGATTCTGAGAAAGGTGAGGGATCAGCTCAGAATTACACGGGGGGAGCTAGTTAATGATCTCAAGGGAGCTGGGACCACAGTCACCAAGAAAACCATTGGTAACACACTTCGCCACAATGGATTGAGATCCTGCAGTGCCCGCAAGGTCCCCCCTGCTCAAGAAGGCACATGTACAGGCCATTCTAAAGTTTGCCAGTGAACACCTGAATGATTCAGAGAAGGCTTGGGATAATGTGATGTGGTCAGATGAGACCAAAATTGAGCTCTTTGGCATCAACTTGACTCGCCGTGTTTGGAGGCAAAGAAATGCTGAATATCACCCCAAGAACACCATCCCCACTGTCAAACATGGAGGTAGAAACATTCTGGTTTGGGGCTGTTTCTTTGCTAACGGTACAGGAAGACTTCGCCTCATTGAGGGGCCAATGAACGGGGTCATGTACCGTAGAATCTTGGATGAGAACCTCCTGGCCTCAACCAGAACACTGAAGATGGGTCGTGGATGGGTCTCCCAGAACGACAATGACCCAAAACATATATCCAAGGCAGCAAAGGAGTGGCTCAAGAAGATGCACATTAAGGTCCTTGAGTGGCCCAGTCATTCTCCAGACCTTAATCCCATAGAAAATCTGTGGAGGGAGCTGAAACTTCGAGTTGCTAAGTGACTGCCTCGAAACCTTCAGGATTGGAGAGTATCTGTAAAGAGGAGTGGACCAAAATCCCCCCAGAGATGTGTGCAAACCTGGTGACCAACTACAAGAAATGTCTGACCTCTGTGCTTGCCGACAAGGGTTTCTCCACCAAGTACTTGCTTGAGGATCAAATACTTATTTCACTAAATCAAATACAAATTAATTTATTGCCTTTATTTTATGTTTTTTTATGGATTTTTTTGTTGATATTCTGTCTCTCTCTGTTAAAATAAACCTACCATAAAATTTATGGACTGTTCATATCTTTGTAAGGGGGTAAACTTACAAAATCAGTAGGGGATCAAATAATTATTTCCCCCACTGTATCTGAAAATTCTCTCTTGAGACATGGGCAGCTCACTACTCTGCAGAGAACTCTATTGCCCTCATACTATTCTCATATAATACTAATCATATCATTGACACAGTTCCGCCTTTAGGTCTAAACGAAGGACATCATTCCTCATGTTTCCCTGTGGATAACATCTGATGGATGCAGCACTTACACTATTTCATCTTTGCATCTTCAAGACATCTGTGTGCTTTTGTGTCTACTGGGATTACAGACCATAAGGTGTAGCACTTACACACTGGCCATGGCAAGTCCCTGCCTTGGATCCATTATCTGATCCATTTTTCCTCTGACAAAGACACAGTAGTGTCAAAGCATTGCTTTGTTTGCACTACTAAAAGGTTGGAAATCAATCAATGCTCCAGTCCTGTTGCCCCTTGGTAATATAAATGCTCATTCTTACATTAGATATGAGGAGAATCTCTACTTTCTTACATGTTGTCCTGTTAACCCAGAAGCTGCAGCATATCATAGCCAATTGAATGATACCCATCCCAAACCCCTCCATTCTCACCCCAGGCAACCTCTCCCTCACCACTTCTCTCCCTCACTCCTCGCCACAGGTTCGATTAACAGCGTCCGCTTTGTTCTGTCCCCCCTGGGGCTATTCCTTTTGCAGGGTACCTGTGTGTATGTGCATGTGTGGCTAAGAGCGTGAGTGGCGTGCGATGCAAGAGTTGAGAGTCTTTGAAGAGTGGGAGAGGAAAGGAGGGGTGCCAGAAACGGATAAACACAAGAATACCAAGGGACAAAATAAACCGGCACAGTTGAAGTTATTTTACACTGAATAGGGAGCTTGCTGAAAAATTCAGAGGGAATAAGAGCACTGCATAGAGACAAGGGTGTAAGGATCAAAAGGATATGAGGAGGGGACATTCGTACACTCATAGCAACCACTCACCTCTTATGCGTCATCTCTATGTGATTTGAGCGTTTCTTACTTCCTCAACAAAATCGCTTAGCACTTATCCGTGTTTAGCGCTCCTCTTAAGATCTTAAGAATCAGTACTGAATGTTCGGAGTGAAACAGCTGACATGTAATCTCATATCTCATACCAGCGTGTGTGTGTGGCTGATGTAATAACTTGTAAGACTAAGTGTTGTTTACTGGTAATGGTATTCACACACTATCTGCATAGGGTGTTTCATAGGAAGGCTCGTGGAGTGCCGTGTGCTTACAATCGCGGACATTTTCTCATCCTGAGATGCCGACAACAAATGGCGAGTGATCAATACAGCTGCATGCACGCGTGCCTAAATATAAATCTTTGGCACGTGTGTGTAATGTAGTACAGCTGAGTCAGTCATTAGACTAAATTGTGCTGTGTTTGACCACCCGCGGTGACATTACTGTTTGTTCTAAAGAAGCACTGAAGGCCTTCTCCTCACTGACACAGCAGGCGAAAATACAGAAATCAAGAAAAATGTGGAGAATCACAAAGACTTGAGTGTTATCTTCAAAGCAGCTTCAAGTGGAGTTAATAATATGGGCATCAGTGTCATCTTTGTCATTGCCGGTTTCTGTAATTTCTGATTGCCTCCCATTCTCTTTTTCCTGCTCTTACGCAGAAGCAGGGAAGACAGATAGAGAAAAGAGAAATAAACGGTTAAGCACGGATCACCAATTTCAGCCCTCAATTGTGCATTGTTTAGTCCGGCTTCACAGGGAAGATGTCAAATGAAAACATGAAGATCAAGGGTGAGAGGGGGAGGCATTTTCCCACCCGAACTCACACAAACGGTGCCAAAAACTGTTTGAAAAGATGTCAGTGAAAGAGACGTGGTTTCAGTGCTGTGGTCAAGTTAGTAACTGAAAAAGCGAAGTACAGACTGATTTGTAATGATAATATTTGGTTAGTTCAGCTTTTTCTTCCTGTATTGTGATTAATTGACTGTACAGAGATTGTCTGATGCCATTTCCCATCTATTTTTGTCTCATTTAAATAGCATGATCATTTTGCTCATTTGACGTATTTCTGATTAATCAGTTCATTTAGAAAAATATTTGTATTTTATGTGCTTTGTCTTCACTGTACAATCAAATATGAATTAATTTGATGCTTTAAAACATCAAGACCTTGAGTTACTTATCTATGATCCAGTCATTACAACAATTATGACTCTGATGTAAAATATAACACACATACTATAATGAATGCATATTTTCTGCCCACTCCTTTCTTTCATTCTTGTATTTCTCATTACACTGATGCTCAGACACTACAATATAAGAAGAGTAATGAGCAAATGTGTGCTCAGGTACATATGCAGTGCTGTGGGCTCACGTCTGTATTCATCTCAAATCATTTCTCAGTTATTGTTTTCATCTCTTCCTGTCATACAATTCTGTAGAGAGGAAAGTCCTTCTCAGATGCTGTTTGACAGAGAGATAATGAGCCCCTGGTAATAGAAACATGTTTTGTGGTACACACACACACACACACACACACACACACACACACACACACACACAAAGAACTTCCATCTCTAGCGTCCACCACGATGTTTTGTGACCTGTGTGATTACCAGGGACACGTGATTGATAACCTGTGCTCATCGTAACCTCCTCATGCTACTCAATATGTCCTATATTAGAATAAATGGGTGTCAGGGCACATATCAAGAGCATTCCTCAGGCCAGATCTCATTAGCGTGCTCCCCCACTCATAACACACTGATACACATGGATCGCCCCCACACACAAAGGCCTGAGTCAAAACATGCACAAAGACTGTATACGCTGTACCTGACATCAGACATCCACAGACACACTTACAGCATCATTACTCAAGACAAATCAAGTTACTATGTTGTGTGGCCTCTGAGACTACTGTGTTGAATCCAAAGTAAAGCAGGTTTAACAATGCTGCTATTGCGTTTACATGCAGACTGACCCCAGCAACAAAACCTCAATACAACAGACAGTACTATAACCTGTATGCTATATGTCAACATTAATATTTTTCATGCCTTTAGCGTTCTGTCGACTGCAGCAATACAAATTATGTAATGACTATAAAAAAATTCCTATGAGATTAAGACAGGCATAACCTCTGAGAGGAACATATAATATAATCTGTTCCCTGCAGAAATGGCGTGCACTCTTTAGGATAAAAGCACAAAGGTAGCTCAATCTCAGCTTTGGACACACAAGTATCAAACGCTGTAGTCCAAGTTCAGTAAGAACACACAGCTCTAATTTCTACAAAATTTCCAAACAATAACTTATTAAAATTATTTTTTTTCCCGATATAAAGATTTCATGGTGCCTGTCTCAAATAACGGAAGAATAGGGTGCTTCCCCACCTACAAACAACTCTTAGCTAACAAAACATTATTAGGCTACCTGCTGTACCTCAAATGATTCATGTATGTGGCAGATTTGAGTGTCAAAATGAGTCCCTGAGCATAAAATTACAACCTTTTTAAAAATCGTCTGTTCTTCACATTAAGCTGTAGTTAATAATAACATATTTAATCAAACACTTTTATTTATGTTTTGTTTTGTTTCTTGTTAAGCAAGTTTGTATTCTTGTAATCAGACTACTAATCAATATCAATCAATATCAGCATATCAGTAACTTTTTTACTGTGGACTAATGTTCAATCATGAGTGTATTATAAGAACTGGATACTGGACTCAAAGATGGCTCCCATAGGAGTTCACTGGACATACACATAGTGTTTCTCTGGCTGGCACTGCCTGCCTGTTCCAGTTCAGCCCGTAGAGTTTTGCCTTTGTTAACTATTTGAGGCGTCTTAAGTAAAGTTTCTTTCCCATTAGCAGTCTCTGCTTTTTGGGCTTTGGCGTTTGGGATTTTGTCATTGCTGTTACTGGGGCAAATATGGTAGCATTGAGTGGCAGAACCAAATTCAGTTGTCAAAATAATCTGTGTATTTCAACTGCCATAAAATATTTCATATATTGCAGATACTGCACACGGCTTCTTCGGCTAAGCACTGTTGAGCTTCCAGTATTAATGCTATTCATATTAAAACAGTGTATACCATACACCACATATACTTTATGACAAAATGATATACTACGTGCTCTTACATTTAGCTTTACTGTCTGCCATAGGGAATTCAATATTCTCAGCAGATTAAGCATAGGTCATTTAAAACAAGAAGAACTTGGTATTTTTGTCTTTGTGTTTAAAAAATCATTACTGGCCATTTTGTTAGCCCTTGGCACAGCACAATGAGCTCTCTCAGTCACCTCTAGAAGCAGAGAGATCCACTCTGTGGCCCATCCTCTTTGGTTGGAACGTGGCCTTTATATAACTTAATGCACAGCCTACATTTGGATCGGCTGATTCATTCAACTCATTTACATTTTCCCAGTGACCTTCCCTGCTCTCTCCAGTCCCACGCATTCCTAAATACAGAGTTCTGTGTCCACACATACGTAGGACAATAGCAGAGGAGAGAAGGGGCGGCGCTGCAGTCTCTTTCAAATGCAGGCACACAGACACAGGCGGATGCGTACAGGAAAATGTGATGCTATACACAAAGACGGCCATTTTCTGCTCATTTGTCAAAGCTGTACTAATCACTTTCATGGTGCTTATAGTGTCTCATCTTATAGTGCACTTCATAGGACATACCAGCGTCTGTTTGAGTGTGCATCATTTCTATGCACAGCCAGATGTGTTGAATGTTCCATATGTATGTTATCACTGCTGGGCCAGCCTTGTCATAGGCTGACATTGTGTGTGGATAGAAGGGGTAATCCCTGATTGTGTAGGTGCGGATAAGTTCCGAAAAGTGTTTCCCTTCAGCTTTGAGTGCGGCTTGAATTGAGACTGGTAAGCCATTTCTGGTGACGTGCTTTTCTTCTCTCTCTTTTTCTTTTTTTTTTTGCCTTTTGGTTCCCATGTTCTGTCTTAACCCCGACTCCCCTTCTTGCCTTGGCTTCTCCCTCTCATGCGTGTATGATCTTTTGACATACAAACTCGTCTCTCTATTCTTCCCTTTGTGTCCTTGCTCTCTGAACATACAACCTTCCCTCTCTGTGCTCTCTCACTTCGCACTCCACTTTTTTTTTTTCCAAAGCTACTCAGCTGAATCCTTTCCATTAGAGACTGTGAGAGGGAGATTAGTGTTGTATCAGTGTGAATGTGTGTGTGCTTGTGTGTGTGTCTTTGGGGTTGGAGGGCCGGGAGAAAGGATTTCCAAGGCTTTCTTAGTAACAGTAAGACGACAACCAGGAATACCATCATTGTCTAGAGGGGTTTGAGGGGGAAGTGGAGAAGTCGGGAGATGCTTTATTTGTATCTAATGTGGCTGCACCCATTTCGAGTAGCTCTCTCACATGGCATAATGTTTATCATATGTATGATCATGTTCTTTCACCATCAAACTCGGCTATAGTGCATCTGCTAATATCAGTTAAACTACACAGTCGTGAATTGGAAACCAGACACAAAGGGCACATGCACACAGTTACGAGAGTCACAAACCCAAGCATGTAAATTCACAGGGAACTGAGGCTTTTTGCATACACACACACACGCACACACACACACACGCACACGTTAATGCATCTGCAGGGGCCATCAGCCATGAGACAAGCGTGTTGCTTAGAGACCAAGAGGTCACCCCAACAACAGAGATCACACAAACCAGGTGTGACATCTGTTCCAGCGTGGTGGCCACAGCTAGCACTGGAGCCTTGCCTGCTTGGAGCATGCAAATGTAGAACACCCAATGACTGCTCAGAAAAAGGCACTTGAGAGTAAAGACGTCTGAAGGCACCGTGGAGCCTTTTTCTTCTCATGTTTTACTGGTAGTATCAAAGAAATCACAAATCACTAGAAAAATACAATAGCTCTACCCGGACCTGTGAATGAAACTTGGGTTTATTGTGCGTTTTGTCACATTCTCATCTGGAGATTTGAGTAAAATATATTCAGGCAAAACTAAATGGTGATGCATTATTCTGTGGATTAAAAAAAAAAGTTACATTTCCTTTAAAATGTTTCACAATTTATAGAGCCCCTCTAACAGATCATTGCATTCAATGATTACTGCACTCTTCATTCACAAGTATTCTGACATTTTGTTCAAATTAATTCTTTCTTACTCTTCTGACTCTCGTATAACTTATGATGTTTTTATCAGTACAACAATTAATTAAGGACCTCTCACTGAACATGATATGAGGATGCTGCAACATTCCTATAGCTTTTCAGTTTTATGGAGTGGAGACACCTGAGAGTGAGTGGCATTATGATACAAATGTTTTTCCTCTTCTGTGAAAGAACAGGCAGGTATCACATCAACGTGTACAATATCTGTTTTTATTGCATTCTCTTTTCAAAAGGCCAATATTTTCACCTCAGCCAATCATAAAAAACTTTTGGTTACCAGGGTAACTCCATGTCTCTGAAAACTGAATGAGATTTCTCACTGTGGAAAGCGTCACTCATTGGAGCTCCAATAACACCACAGAAAAATTATCTTCAGTTCCACGAACAAGCATTTGTAGATACCCAGGGCTCCCCACATGGTGCACTCAAGCATATTTCTTCTGCAGACCCTACACATGCACGGAGAGCAGTCTTGTGAGATACCTCACTTGGTTAATTTGGTAACAAAAAGTTCTCTTTAAAAACTCGCTTACTATCTCAACATGGGAGTTGTGTCTCACTCCTGAATTGCTCCCAAGCCCTTAACACCTCAGCACAGAAGAGTTATCAGCGCAAGCCCTCTCCATGGGCACAGTTAACATGAACCCAAATTCAGAACCAACTACATTAGTAAAGGTGATTGTGTCCAAGCAATAAAACAGAATAAATATGTGTGGGGATGCCCTGCTAACATTGGCATAGATGACATTCACAGAAACACCCCCTAATGGGCCAATGCAATGGCCATAGTGGTGGAATGTGATGGCAGGCTCTCAAGGGGGTGCAGTCCTGGACTCCTGTAAGCCTGAATCATAGCCTCCACCACTGAGAGTGATGCTAGGAAGTGGGAGCCTTCCCTCTGCGAGAAGGGGACCAAAATATACAAAAAGCTGATGAATCTTCCTAAATCCAATAGTCCTGTCCAAATAGATGCATAAGGCTCTTACTGGACAGAGCCTGGGAGTACCTCCAAAACAGTTGGCAAGTCCCATGAAGGAACTAAAGGTTTACACACAGCATCAAATTGTGTCAATCACCCCCAGTGGGAGAACAGACCCATTGAAATTTATCCTCTCACATGCCAAACCCAAACAGCCAGCCTCTCAGGGTGTGGGTTAAAAATCTGTCCCTGTGACACCAAGACTCTGCGTAATGGCAGCAGCCAAGGCTGGCTGAGAGGGAGACGCACTAGTTCCACCATCTTCAGTTTTCTGGGCCAATATGAGGAAGAATCACAATCAAGGCAGATTCAGAATCAAGAGGCTCAGTGGGGACAATACACACAGAAGCATGGCCAGCCACGGATGAGCCAGTGCAACTCTTCCTGGTGGTGTGTCTCTGTTTATTTAGGTGAGTCTCAGTACATTTACGAACAGTGATCGAGATCCAGTGAATCCTTCACAGTTCAAATGAGATGAATGCCAGCAGTGGAAAGTTTGTATCCTTAACAACCTCCTAGAAATGACAGAAAGGGCAAGGTCATTCGCATGACCGGACTCAATTAACCAGGAGTAGAAGGCCAAATTCATTTCCTGTCCACACTCACAGCTATTAGAGTGATTTGAGTAATCCCTCAGCCTTAGACAGAACCAGCTAGGCTCTCCATAGCCTTTACAGCTACCCATGCAGTTTCACAACTGAAACTGTGATTTTGCTCAAACTGAACCCTGTGGCAGTGGTCGAAACATCCAGTGGTGACCAGTGTTTAGGCACCATGCTTTGACTTTGGATCAAAGTGACCTGGGTACTTGATTTTACGCTATTATCCATATAGTTGTCTTGAAAACAGTGCTTTTTGACATGGAACGGTGTTATTCAACGTTTTACCAGTTGTACCCATAGTCATTTATGAATGGTAAGAAAACACCGCAGTCATTTAGGTTTTAGTTTCCTGTATGAGGAAACCTGCCATTGGGAGCTTACTTGTCCACGATGGCTGCAGGTATATTTGGTGTCACAATGCTACCAACTACAAAATGAAGCCTCCCCACAACAGGTGATCCACTTGTTGGACCCATGCCAGTCAGCCTTGCTGCCCGATGTCCTGTCTCTAAATCCCCTCTGTCAACTCTGCTAAAACTATATCAGTGCTGTGCACTGTTGTACCCTGTGTGTAAGTGCCTGCCCCCTCCCTCTCTGCAGCTGCTACCCTGCACAACAGTTCATTCAGTTATTCTCTTTTAACCCTGTACTTGCCTTCTTTCTATTTTTGTTTCCCAGCCACTCCACCTTCAATCAATGACCATGAATGATATTAAAATAACAAAAAAACCACCTCTCAATCCTTTCTCTACTTGGCCTGGGTGATGTGTCTGTTGCAGCCATCCACAATATTCTCTTAGAAAGGTTAGATAGATGTGCAGCCTCTCTGGCAGTGTCCTCAAGTGGTTCACTACATAACCTACCTGTCTCAGAGGTAGAGAACTTTGTGTTACCATCAACAAGGACTTCTCTAATGGCTGTAGAAAAACTGTAGAAAAACTGAAGCTCAACCCTAAGCCCAGTTCTTTTCAGTATGTAGACGCTGACCCTTGACGGTGTCATCAGCAGATACATCAATTTTCAGAGTTATACTGAGAAACTTAAAATTAAAATAGCTTGCAGTCCAATTTGTGTTTCAATGTTCATATCAGAAATGTGTCAAAATTGACCTTCTACCACCTTAAAAAATATTGACGGAGTGTGTCAGCTTTGCTCCTGACCAATACTAAGAGCCGAGAGTACACTTTTACTGGTGGCTACTTGTATGTTGACTTAGACTAGAAGATGAGCAAACTTTACACCTGTTTTAAAATGTTCATCTTAATTGACGTAATAATTGAACGTTTTTTGGTCTACAAATCATTAAGTGGCCTTGCTCTTTCTGAAACTACATTTCAGAGGTTTTTAAATATGTTCCCACTGGATTCCTTATGTTAGGTGTCTCCTGGTTGTTCCAAAGGATGTCTCTAATCGTTATGGCCGCAGGCTGTAGAATAGATTTGCATTGGATTGTCTAAGAGTTGTTTTTTTCCATTGATGCTCTGGGCATGGATCTCAGCACTGACGGCCAGGCTCATTTTGCTATCCACTGTTCCCAAGTCAACCACCTCTTCCATCCCGCTGGTGAGAAGGATGAGTAGTTCGACATGACAATGAAAGTTGCAGTGAGGGCAAAATAGTTTTTGCCCCAGTGTATCCCTGGCTCTGGGGCCATAAAGGTCCTACTGTGCCTTCTGGCTGCCAAAGCTGCAAAGGCCAAACTGTTAGGCTGTAGTGGGCAAAGTGCTTGTGGAGAAGAAAGAGATCTTAACCTTCTGCCTCCTTCTTCCTTACGTCACTAGCCTGCTGCATGGAGGTAACAACCCCCTTTAGCCCATGATGGGTAAAAAAGGGAATTCAGTATTCATCATTATCCTTGTCTATCTGCCTGGAGAGAGATAGCCACAGCGATATCTCATTGTATAATTTCTGGTACATGAATGCAGTCTAGTGTGACAGCTGACATTTAGTATTTAGCATGATAACATGTTTAAGATGTAGAATTTCCCTAATTAGAGAATAAGCTTAACATTTTAATATCAAGTATGTGTTGGATAATATGTATAGCAGAGGCTCTACTTTTTGAGGCTGATGTTTTATTTTTATAACTTTGGATGTATTCTGTCATAAAATGAAGTGCTGTAAGATTTTTTTAAGCTTTTGCTCTTGGGAGATAAAAAGCAAAAAAAAAAAAAAAATCACCAAAAGAAATAAATAAGAAAAAAGTCATCTTCTGGTATGAAACACTACAAAAGTGTTGGACAAACAGCCTGACATTGCCATCCCTGGAGCCCCACTGCTAGCATGGTTAAAGCCAGGGAATATATACTGTCTTTTGCCGATGAGAGCGTTTCCTATGGGAATGCTCAAGGAAGCGGATCCTCGATCACCAAAGTTAGGCAAATATCAGTTACAGCTTATATCTGCATTTAGCATCTGTTTGAGCTGGTGAATTGCCATGCTCACTGAAGCATTTGAGAGACATCCATCTGCAGTGCCACTCAAGAGCAGTGGAGTGCGACTGCAGTGACAAACGTGCTGTCATCCAATTTCCCACACGCAAACAAACGCAAGCCACACACACACGCACACACAGATGTGCCCTCTCCTAAATGTGTGCTTGGGTACTCTCCACTCCCACTCTTACTTCTGTTCGATCATTCCCCCAGTCGTCATTTTCTGATGTAATTTTTGACAGTAATGCAGCGAAGCAGACAGAATATTCAGATAGACATTTTTTAAAAAGTCACGTCAAGTGTTGAACACTGTGAGTCGTGTCAACAAGCCCACACAATAGTGTTCCAGTAGTAGAGCACAGTTTGTGTACAGAAAAAGTAGAATTAGAATGATAAATCTATTATATGTATTTGTGTGTGTGTGTGTGTGTGTGTGTGTGTGTGTGTGTTCTCTAATGCAAGGGATGCATTTTCAAATCATTTTCTAATTTGTACTGCAAATATTCACTTCAAACTGATGCAACACTGATAGTGGGACGGCGATGGCAAAGATTTGTGGCAATATCTGCAGAAACCTGGTTATTGTGATTCATTGATTCAGTAATTTCTACGGCTTTAGTGAGTAGTTCCTCTCGCCTCTCAGCTTTCCACTTAAAGCAGCTCGGTATAGATTTAAGCTGCTCTTCTTCTCTACCCATCCACCTATTTATTTCCAAGACACTCCACTTGTATTATATATATTTGCCCTCTCTGTCTGTCCAACATTAAATGTGCTTTGAAAAGTTGAGCCCCCTCTTTGTAACCCTACATATTGGGGTGAGTGTTCTGACCTCCCTCCCTTCCTCCCTCGCCTTTCTCTTTCACAGTTTCTTTCACTCTTGTTACCTCTCCCTCCTCTTGCATGTTTCTGTCCAGCGTTCGCTATGACATCAGACCAGGGCCACCAGGTGACCCCACAGATGGCACTTTGACACTCAGATGTGAAATCAGGTGTTGTGCTGTACAGATCTGCATATTTAGTGTCACATTATACGCTATATTAACACACAATGTTAGTAATTCAAGGTAATGTCTAAGTCAACAGAGGCAGGGTGAGGGAGGGGAGAGGAAAAAGAAGGAACAACTTTGTGAATAAATTGCTTCATTCCTCCTGCTCACTTTTCAAGGGTAAGGCTGGCTTTGGTGTCAGGAAAACAGGAAGTCTCGCTGCTTCTTGAGGGATTGTTTATAGATTTCTAATCTAGGCCAGCAAGTTGTAATTCTCTCTGTCTTACTCCTGCTGTGCATTTTCTCATTAACTGCATCGATGCTATGCTCAGCAAGCCACAGCAGGAATACAAGAGACTAGGAGACAATTCATTTTTTTTTAAAGATTGAGTAGCCTAGACATTGAGGTCAAATATGCTGACACATGAATTAACAGCAGGGAGTCTGTGTGTCGCACACTGAAAATCAAATAGACCTCAAATAATGATCAAGCAGAGAGAGACACAAGGCAGAGATGGAGGACAGGTTATGATTTGTATGACTGGCTATTTGTCTTAACTTGATATAGTTCAGGCGCATCCAATCATCTTCTCTCTAAGTCTCAGCAACAAACAACCGCAGTTATGATTACATACATCAAAGCTGGATAGAGCTGTATTTTTATTTTCTATTAAAAGCTTCCATATCTTCCACCTTAGTTTATTGAGACTGCCGTCTTAAATCTGCAAATGTGGTTCCCATGACACATCACTACTAAGCAACCTCATTACCCAGAGCTAGATGATATCAGAACCAAGTCTCAGTTCTTTTAATCCCTCTTGTTTATGAACTCTTATGAACAGAAACTCCTGTTGACTCAGTCCTGTTTGATGTAAGATATTTAACATATTCCTACAGTACACTTTGGAACAGCCATTCTTGACCAAAGAATTAAAAATAGCAAAAACACAAGGTCATTAAGGTCTCCACTTTACACCACACAGTTTGTGATCAAGATGCAAAGCAGACTCCACTAACAACCTAGTGTCCATGTCAGATCGAAACAGTGCAATATACAATACACATTGTAAAGTGGCACATATACATGATTTGCCATTCAGACACACAGCCCTGCTGCATCACAACTTATGAATTTCAACAACCAGATGGTAGGGAGTGACATCATCCTTCATTTGGAGTTGTGTTTCTGGCCACCTAATGAGTAGACATTCAACACTGACTGTCCTTTTAGCTATGTTTTGGTTTCTATTTGCGAGCTGTTTGGACTTATTATTTACTTATTAAACAGTATTTTATCTTTTCTTGCTTTAAAAAGCTGCCTGAAGAGGTTTATAAAGACTAGTAAGACTAAAATATAATAATGACTTTGTGAGCTGGAAAAAATGTTGCCAAAGTTGAACTAAAACATTGATCAAATACAGAATCGAAAATGTGAATTATTGTATATATATTATCAACATGATTATCATCTGTTTTTATAAGTTTAATAGGATCCCACAACATACTGTAAACCTCTGAAAATAAAGCCTACCACTATCCATTGGAGCCAAATAACTTCATGATTTAGAGACTGAAAAGAATATGTTTCTGCTTCGGTAAGACAGAAACCGCAAAGTGAGCCAAAGATTGATGAGATGAAAACTCTTCTGGCCATTCTCTATTGTCTTCTTCTGGCAGGGTGTATATTCCTGTCTCCCTGTGGGCTTGTAGGAGGTTTCAGAAGATTTAGATGAGAAGGCAAGCTGTTGGAAACACCTCACTATCACACTCCCACTGGGTGCTCCATCAACAGCAACATTAATCTATATGCACTTCATCATCACATTACCTGAGGTGGTTCTTTCAATAGGAGATACACTATGGTAAGACGTAGGAAGAATGAAAATGCTGTGATACTGGATCTAAAATTGATAGCTGTCAGCCATTTTAAGCACAAGAGCCTCGAGCCTGTCTCTAGTAGTGTAGCTTTCACTCTTAACTTTAAGCAAGCATGACTGTTATCCCATCTACAGACATTTATTTGGTGGTTTTGACAACCAACGGGCGACACAAAGCTGCATGTACTTTATATTCTATGGACAGCACCCTTCAATGAAATCCAGTCAGTCTCCTTGAAATCCAAGTGAAGTTTACAATTGCTTTGCAGCTTGTTTAAGAAAAAGATCCAGCAAACAATCATTCATTCCCTCGTAACAATTCCTGCTCCATAGGTCTTATTATACCAGTCACCAGCCACGCTGAAGGTTAGGCATTGGTTTGATTGGAACCTGTCCCTGCCATACTGAACTCTACAATCCTGTCACACTCTGATTCATGGGTTTGTGCCTGCTGTCGCTTAAGTTTTATGGCCAGTATTGGCAGGGTACTTTTTCACACATTCAGAGCCATTTTAGGGCCTCCTCTCTTTCTGTCTCTCCCTCCTTTTTGCCTGGTCCATTTCTGCCAGCATGAATCAGCATCCCACTCTCTTTACCGATACACGCGTTGATGCACGACAGGGTGAGGACAAGGGAGATGAAGAGGTAACCTGCTGTCTACACCTTGCTCATGACCATCAACAATCGCTACTCTGCCTCCGTAGTTTCAGTGTTTGACCTTTACTTGCCTGTAAAGCATGTGCATGGCTGTGGAAAGCAGGGATGCTAAAACAGTTGTGCTGCTGTGTGTGTCTTTGCTTGGACACTCAGTCCAAAAGCTCAGTCGGCTCTGACCTGCTGTTTGGTTTAACCTGAGGTGTAAATCTGAGCAGCACTTTAATGGGTTGCTCACCCCTGATGCTCCTGAGACACATCACCTCAGCAGGATGGTGCTGGTAGTTGTGCTGTCGGCACGCAGCATCCAACAACTCCAGTTATAATCACATTTTAATCACTCAGCTGCACCAAACCTGCCTGATGGAAGTACATCCCAACCCCTTTAGCCCTGTGCTTTACATCTGCAAGAGCATTGCCCCAGTGAGTCATGCAGAATTACACGTACACTATAAAGCTTTAATACTAGGGCTGTAGGGATGCTAACATACTTGGCACTTAGCAGTCATTTTACAAACATTAAACTAGGACCAGGCTTGGTCTGCTAATAATGAGAACAATGAAAGGACACTTTACAGCAACACCTGCTTGTAGTTTCAGAAAACTGTTGTAATTTATCATTAGGGTTAGTGTTGCACTGTACGCACTGTGTCACATCTCTTTTAATTTGCTGCCTATGTAAACCACTTTGTACTTTTTTTGACTTTATAGTTTTTTTTAAATTATTATCATCACTAGTGATAATATCACTAGGTGATCACTACGTTTTAATGTTTCCATTATTACAACCAGAGCTCGACCGATGGGTGTTTTGGGACATGTTGTATGTTACGGATTTTACAATGAGTGACCAATATGTCCAATGACTGCTCCTATAACAAATGAACTGAACCCACTTCATAGTGGTCACCTTGTGCAGCAATACACTGCTCCGAGTGCTCCAACTGTGCTTGGATCGCTCCAAGGAGGTCCTCTTATTTTACTTTGTAAAGCACCATCTGCGAAGTGCACTTGATGTCCTCTAAACCATCCCCACTGTGTCGAGGCAGCGGAATTTCAACTTGAATTTTATTTTGAAGAAGACAAAGAAGTTGCTTTCACCAAATCCATGCAATATTACTGGCTAATGAGATGGGCTTTCCTATCTGGTAGAGCGTGCACTGCATATCATGGTTAAGTCTTCTCAGGTTCAAATCTGGGCCCTGTGCTGCATGCCAGTCCACCTCTCTCTCCCCCTCCAATCTGCCTGTGTGTCTGTCTCTCTACTGTCACTATCAAAGAGTAAAGCACAAATGACAGAAAAATATCTAATTTTAATATATTTAAAATTAATAAAGATGACAGTGATAATGAATTAATGGACTGAGCAAGAGGGAGAATGAAAAATAAAAATTCAATGGCTTTTGTCATTGCAAATAGGGCTTTTGCTTTAGAAAAGAACCAGAAGAACAGGGCATATTGCTATTATAGGTCAGACTGCAGTCTTCTATTTTCATAGAAGAATTTTCATATTTGAATAAATAGCTTACACCTTTAGTCACTTCTTTCAAGAAGCCTTCACATTCAGTAATGGCTGAAAAAATTGTGTTTATGACTAGCAGGTATATCTACGAATGAACAATAGAGAATGTTTTTGTAATACACAACATAAAGATGCAGAGATAAAAACCCAGGCTGTATATAACGGTGAGCCAGTTGTTGCTCTATCCATCAAGCCTGAATATTGTGCAGCAGCCTCCACTCCTACCTTTGTTTAAAAAGGCAGAAATCATGACTCACAGAGGCCAAGAGAGAAGTTTGAAATGCTAAATCTACCCAGCATCATAGTGATGTAAAACCTAATGCACCGTGTGTGCACGGATCATTCTGTGACCAGACAGAAAGTCAATTTTTACCGTCACTAATCAGAAAAAGGCATGAAGGCAGGGGGATGGGGAAGTGGAGAGGCCCTGTTTGTGCCTGCACATTCTCCTGGAGAGGAGGCTGACCACTGGGCTGCCACCGCAGATCAATGACCTCACAGTCTCGAGCCAGCAGCCCTTCCAGTGCCATAACTTGTCTTGAGATCACATACTGATTCCATAACTCTGATCCTGTGTCATACAAGGCTTAATTTCCACTATATAACAGAGTGGTTGAAAGTGTGCATGAGCACGTGCATGTGCATTCACACTGACAAATGCTTTGTAACCAGATGGCAGCAAGTTTAATCTTAAAATCACCTGAGAGTAAAACAGCAAGGTCTCCTTCAACCAACAGCAAGTCATCAGTAAGTGCTTTGCTTTTGTGTGAGGCATCGGATCCCAGTAACTTCCGTCTAGCTGCTGAGCGAAAGCACAGCAAGGCACCAGATGTCCAAAACACCTGACCTAAATCCCTTATCCTCAAAGATTCTTCTGTCCTGCCAGTATGAAAATCTCAATCCACTGCACAGTAGTCGATTTTCAAATCATTTTGCAGGATGCTTCTCTTTTTGCCACAGGCAAATATTTGAAGTGACATATCTCTTTCACATCTTGTTCAGTGAAGGAGAAATTAAAAAAAACATTAATAAATAAATAAGGTTCACTTTAAAAAATGCAGCATACGAGGGGAGCAACGACATATGTCGCCTCTGATTGATTGTAGCTTTGACTGAAGGGATAAACTCATCCTTGGGAACCAATTAGAAATGAACTGTGAAGTATATTAAACAGTTTTTGTACAAGCAGTAGGGACGAGTGCTTGCAGAAATTTTCAAACTTTGTTTAAAATTTTTGTGAATTGGCAGCAGAACATCTTTAACTTCTTTTCATATGTGGGTGGGTTATCATTTCGAGATTAACTTGGTCTGTCTGTTCAAGAATTTGATTCTTGAACGCGGGGGAGACTTTTGAGATCACAAGGTCAGTAGATAACCACAGTGATTTGGAGCCGTGGAGGACTGTTGGCTTCGACCTACAGCCCCCTCACCTGCGTTCTTACAGCAAGAGCCAAAGGACGACCGCAACCTCTTTCTGTAGGAAGAGTAAAGTTGTTTGTGAAATAACACTGAAACATGTGCACATGCACATGAATTCTTTGTGTATATTAATTTATCCAATTAAAGGTGATTTGTGGTGAGCTTCCAACTATATAAAAATGAACTTGACTTTGTTGGCTGCATTGTAGGGGCCAGAATTGACAGTATCAGTGGCTGTTGATGAATCTATGAATTAGCTTCTTGTAATGGAGAAATTGTTGCTACAGGCTATGACTGGAGCAGATAAATGTAAGAAGAAAGGATACAAACTGTCTTCACTTATGGATTTACTAAAATCTATGGCCTGCATGCCCTAAAGTGCAGCATCTGTGATGGCCAGCTAAAGAAATGACCCGGAGGTGGCTGAATGCATATGGCTGATATATGGTGGAGCGGCCTCTTGTCTTATCAAACAAATAGCCAGGAGGGAAAAATGTCGTTTGAAAGCTGAACAGATATCATTCTGACTTATAGCAGCACGGCCATCAGGATGAATGCTTGAGGGAGAAGGGGAGGTGACTTTATTTTCATCAAATGTGACTGCCATACAGAACAAGCCAGATCTGAAGGGGGGGGCTTCGAGAGGGGTTAACAGATAAAGAATGACATCTATGTGGACAGACGGACGGAAGATTAAATACACACTGCACTGAAAAATAACTCAGATACATAGGTGACCGACATACGTACCTATCTGTTGCAGGCACATTAAGAAATGGATCTGCAGCGTAGCACTCTGAGTTTGTATAATTAATATTCCACAGGGACCCTTAGTCTAGTAATTAGGAGCTGAAACTCCACAGGACTCCATTAATGAAAAGTCAGTCCCAACGCTGATGAAAGATTGATCATCCCTTATTTTGTCAGGCATGCTATCCAGCTATTTTCCTTGGTTTGCCCTTTAAAATGTCCCCTGCTCAAAAAAAGTGTCTGTTGGGAGCACCTGTTTGTCCTTGATAGATTCCTTCACAGGCCAGAAAAGAGTGTCTGGACCTTGAACAGTACGAAGGAGGGGAGGTGGAGGGAGCAGTGAAAAATGCGCCCTGTCATCAGACACTCAATCCTGCCTCGTTTGTGTTGACATATTAAAGCAGGGAGCGCGGGGAGGCCATAAATACAGTGGCCATGTCCTGACCCAACACTGCCAACCCTTGACCTCTACTGAGTCCAGGGAGGAAGGGCACACAATAGCTAACAGAGAAAGAAACTGCTGTAATGAACAGGAAGTGAAACAAAATATGATTCTCATTAAAATTATAACCAATCCTAAAGGCTGTTAATCAGCAACGAGCTGACGGGGTGTAGGTCATAATGTATGTTGATATATTAAGAGAGTTGAACCCAGTGGTAAGCCCTGCTGCCAGTGTGTCGTGCTGAACAATGGTACTGCAGCTATCTGCCAAGAGGCCGCCAAAGATTTTGCCTTTACTATGGGCCACCATTATTAAAGAGTACACCCCAACTAATATGCGAGTTTTGAAACCAAAAGCCAGATGGGTTGCTACACTGAACCATCTGGGAAGGCTCCCATCGAAAAGGGCAGGCACCTTAAAAAAAAACTTTTGACAGGTGATTGGATGAACCATCTGTCTATCACCGTCTGTCACGGGCAAACTGCAACCAATCATATCAACCACCGTTGTAGTTTTCAAAAGAAGAGTCGCCTCTTGTTGTCGTTGCAAACGCACAGCTTGAAGCCTGGCAAGATGGATTTTTGGTTGATATAATCTTGTGTGATCTTATTATCTTGCCAATCCAGCTGCTTCACAAGGTTAACCAGTACCAGATTTATCTGGGAAAAACACAGATTACTGATATTGCAGAAGATAGTGTAAATTTAGACCATGTGGGCGTTTATTTAGACATTTTCTATGTTGACTTTGCATCAATATAACCAGACAAAGATACCTGGAATGCTGCTTTCTGATAGAAATAACTTTATCAAAATATTTTCAATTAAACTTAACTTATATATCTTCAACTATATAATGTTATACAGTCTTGAGAGACAAAATTGAGTGACATTCATAGTTTACCGCAACCATTTTCTCTGTTATAAATACATTGACATATTGGCACATAACAGGGACACATATGTCGATACTGATATGATACTAATTTGACCTTGAGGTAAATATACAATATTTGTCAGGCTAAAAGAGACGCCTGTAAAACAGAAGACAGTACAGCTCAAACTGCAAACAAGGTCACTTAATATACGGTACATTGTATACATTTACCCAAAAGATTAACTCGTAAAGTGATTTTAATTCTGTGTTTTGTCCTTCGCATTCTTGCCTCCTCTCCTGACTTTCCATTGAGAAGTGCATAAAGGTTCCATTTTTACTATATTACTGTATTATTTTGTTTTACAGCTGACAGTTTAATATGTTTAAGACTTTATCAGAGTATGGAAAATCAATTTCTAGGTGCGTGACATCAACTCAGAGTGAAGTCTATGAGTTGGGCCATCAATCAGTAAAATGGACTTTAGAAAGTCAAGAACATCTCATAATGGCTAATCCATGGACATTATCATAATTTTAAAACAGGTCACCTCCCCCGAGAGAAAGACACTGACTTAAATTTCTTTATTTGGACGGGATACTTGTCCTTACTCTTTTACAGCTTTGTTTATGGCATGTTACCTGACACACTGGATTCTAATGAGAAAAGGCAACAAGTAGTAGTATGAACACTAATCCGGATTACACCAGTAAGTTTCTTCTTGCAGGTGGTGTGAAATTGTGCGATCCCCACAATTCCCTGACCACAAGATTAAGGGCCCTGATGCCCCAAGCCAACGTGGAAGAACCATCTGGGAGACAGACTGCCCAGACATCTTAGGTTAAATGTTTTGCGACGACAAACGCTACAGCTGATAGGCAGCTGACTGCTGACTTGAAAATACATTCTATTTGTACAAAGAAAAAGTGGAACCTTTAATCTGTATTTTAATATGTGTAAATATGATGATTGTCCATGGCCAAGTAGAGCCACCGATGCTGACTACAACACGAATGGAAAGACACTGACCAAACACATCGCAGCTAAGAGATTTATGTTGGTTTACAGGATTTCAAAAGTAAAAATCTCCAGAAAATTAGCCAGACATCAAAACAAATCCAATACATACCTGTGTAATTCTTCATCTTGCAATATCTCTTTATGACTTTTTGCTTCTAAATTTAAAAAAAAATCCTTTACAAAGTGATGCATCATCCATCCAACGCAAACGGTCTGCCACCTCCACCAAACATGAATTAAAACTAAGCAGCAGCTGTTACAAGGCGTGCAATTAAATCTACACAGCTCGGCAGACACTTTCTGAACAGCAAAACCCTGAAAAGACCGTTGCACTTCTCATTAATTCTGCCAAAAACGAGCAGGAACAGACTTATCGTCCACCAAGTATTTTTACCTCACTAGTTTCTGGGCAAAGAAATACAAACTGTTAGATCCATGGCTGTGAAAAGGTGTGATTTAACAGCCATAGGACAAGGAGCTGTGAAAACCTCTGAGTCATTGGTGTTTGTAGATCCTTTTTCACAACTTGGAACAAGTACCGTCACTAACATTGGTGACCGGCCAGTGTGTATTTTAGAAATTAACTGGGTTAGACAAATTCATCACTTGTTTGCTGATTCCTTCTTTGCAGGTGGGGGCGTCACTGCATAAGTCCAATGCAATCTCCAAGGCCAAGCATCCTAATTGATATACATTTCTGACAAAGACACCTTGGGCCGCACTAAAGAGGGTCTGCTTCCCTGCGAAAAACAACAAAAAGAATTGAATTGGATACTGAAAATATGTCAGCTATGCTGGAAGGCGTGTTTCCCTCTTTGGATATTGAACATTTTCCACCCATCACTTTTGCAATTCGCTCAAGTTACTTTTGACATCAGCTCCCCCACTTCTCTCCCCATTAACTCTCTACAATACACTGTTTATTTTCTTCCCCATGTCTCAGTGCACATCATTTTCTTTCTCATTGCTCACACATTCTCTGCCCTGTGCTTTCGCTTTCTCTGCCTCCCTTTTTCTCTGTGGAATCAATCGCTCTCTTTCAGCCATATGGGTAAGTGTGTACTTGAGACCAAATAATGACAGATGTTTTGTGTCTTTAAAGTGTGAGGTATCTGTCCGCAACACTCTGGCAGGCATGGGAGGTGGAGATGGTCTGGTGGAGATGAAGGAATTCACCACAGTCACTGATCATCCCACAGCAGTGAGCAGAGCTTTTTCAGAGCTGGTCAGCTACGAAGAGGGGTGAAGGATATGGACAGCTGGAGGAGGAAGAAAAGGGGCAGAAAAGAGAATACAATGCAGGAAAAACCTCTGCAGTTGATGCCCACAAATCAGTTTGAAGTGAGAGGTCTGTCTGCGTCTGGTGTACAAGTTTTCTCTAAGAGTTTTAAACTGCAAAAACCCATCACCAATGAAATCTACTTTATCATTTTATTGTCAGAGGATTCTGAGATCAGCAAGGCAAAAATTAACACTGAAAATACAGGACACAACCTCAACACCACAGACTATGTTTGACATTCTCAGACTGTCTGGATATAGTACTATAGCATAAGCACATTGTGTTGCTATTCTTGGTTCCAGGTAGGCTTTGTTTTCAAGGGAGAGCACCACTTCTTTTACAGGGTTTTATATAAGGATAGTACAATTTCCGCTCTTAGTAGTTCCTGGCGTGTTCCCCCGCTACAAAACATCCACAAGCACTTCGCACCTGCGGGTGTTACGGGCGCTGTGACACCCGCACTTTCACACAAACGTGATTCAACCCTTTTTTCAACAGTTTAAGTATAGTATATGCATACATTTGGTAATAGGGCCGCTGTCACTCAGTGGCAGTGATGACAGATTAGGGAATAAGAACAAATCAGATCAGTGTGGTTCAGTAGCTCAGTGACATTCTCAATACAGAGCTCTATATGAAGATATGAGAGTAAACAGGTATTCTACTAATGGAAAAGCTGAAATGTTCTTACAAATCTATTCTGGATTGAATCAGGGTTGAGGAGAGCAAAGTGAAAAGTGCGTTTTCTCACATACACAGAAGTGTCTGAAATCATTGCCTAATAATACAGTATGTTCAGTGCTTGTGGCTAGTCGGGCTTTGTGCTGCAATGTACACTCTGAACTCAATATTATTTGCATATGGTGGCAAAGAAAATATTTAAATATATGGCTTATTCCTTTTCGCCTGGCGTGTTGTGGAGAGTGAATTGAATCCCACCCCTAGAACTCCAGTGCTTTTGAAATTGCCACCCATCCCCGATGCCAGTGTGCTGATGGCTTAAGTGTACCAGTTCAGTGTTAAGTCAATGTTTAAATAGTAGGTGTTCAGGAGTAGCTAAAAAACTCCTGGTTGTGCTAACCATTAGCACGGATATTGGAGTTACAATTCTCTGGTGGTCGGAAACACAGCTCCACATTAATGCCAATCTCTACTGAAGGTGTAAATATATTGTTTACAACAGGTTAACCAGAGCAACGTAACTGTGATCATTTCAGGGCTTTCTGTCTTTTTTTCCCAAAGCAGCCAAAGGTGTCACATTATCAGACTGCTACCTTTCAAATTATTTACAGTTTCTATCAACTGCTTTGGCACAAGTCTTAAATTATAATGACTATTTCAACACAAACCTATAAACCACTGGGCACTTGCTCAAAGCAGATTTGAATTTCTCCTTTTATTCCAAAAATTGCACGTTTTAGCACATCCATGCAAATGAGTACGCACAAACGTCTACAATTTGCCGAATTGCCAGTTGAATATATCTTTATGATCAAATTATGTTGCATCTCAGTTGAATAGCTGTATATGAACTATTTCATTGTACAAGTCATCACATGCAAAACAGTCCTTTGAGTTGTTCAGATTTACCAGACATATACTCGATGAGCATTTTTACAGTGATATGGATTTTCTGTAACATCCACTAAATGTGTAAAATGCCTGTCAGGCTGAACTTGAATTTAAACATTTTAAAAATAGAGAGAGAGCTTAAGCATGACTCAAACACTACAATTTCTGAATATAAAAGGACCTGGCCAGGTAAATAATCAAGAGGGACAGGATCAGGAGTAAGGATCAGTGGTGGTGTAGTGGTGGGGAGACAGCAGGATACAGGAATAAACATAACATGTAATAACAGAGAGATGTCACAGATGAAATACAGGTCACAACTGTGAACCTTACAAAGGAAGAGGACGGTCGGTTAGTGCAGCTTAATGTAAACTACGCTACTGCAGGTTCAGTCATATAAATATTCTACAAGGACAACAGGTATATACTCAATACTGGAAATATTCATGTCAGTATTCTGGTTAAAGCAATACAGTAACATTAAAATCTAACAATACAGTAGGAAGATAAATAAAAATCTAAAGCTAATGCATGTCTGAAGCTCATGCTCTGAATTTTGCTGGTGAGAACTTTTACACCTGAACAAGAAAAAGGAATCTGCAGCATGGTTCAGGCAAATAATCATACTATTCTGAGCGAGATCCTTCAAAAATATAAACCCTGTGAGAATTTCTGCACCAGATAGTGTACCACTTGATAGAAGCTAACAGAGTGAACCAGTATGTACAGGTAAAGCAGGTTTGGTAAGGCATATTGTAAGCTTCCACCTTGCACATTTCATCAGGGATTGTTTTTTTTTGCTGTCCGACAAAAGATGCTGATGGTGTTTCCTTCACCACTATTCTTTGCTCTATGGAGGAGGAAGATTATTGGTCTCAAGACCAGATGTCTCTGCTCACCGAAATGGATGCTGCTTGTGATGAAATCACAGCAGAACATTGCAGGGGATGGTTGTAGCATGCAAAAACAATGTTTTCACTGCTGCATTGTAAGGGAAAATATCAGATGAGATGTGGGGATCCGTGCAAACCTTTCCTTGATAACCTGGGTGTGACATATGAAGCACAGAGTGAATGAGCTGCAGAGAACCAACAACACTTGGGACAGCTCACAGGTCTCTTCAACCCAGAACACTCAGTCGATTAGGAACAAACAAAGCCAAAGAGCTCTTCACTGAGAAGATGAAGGCAGCTCAAGAGTGTAAAAGTAGCTAAAATGAAATGTGCTACCTTCAGTGAGAACTGGCAAGCTCCAGAACTCCATGGAAATGGCAAGAGAGCAAAGACACTTGGAGTAGAAGCTAAGCTGCAGGGCCTGTCTGGACAAAGGAGCGAGAGGAAGCTGCAGTCACTGATTCAAGTGAGGTCAGCTGAGTTTAAGTGAAGGGAAACTTAAAGGGGGTCGCTGCAGTGGGACCAGAAGTGACCCAGCAACAACTGGGCATGGTAGCAAAAATCTGCACTGAAGTGTAAGTGAGGTTAGTTCTTTATAATAACTACTTGAGTTTTAGTAAATAAGTATTTACTGGAAAAAAGACTTACGTGTCAATCATCTAAAGCAGTGTAAAGCAGTGTTTGATTTGATGTGAATATGAGTGGAAGTAAAGGTGTTTATTTATGATTAAATAACTCCTCATCTCCTGATTAGATAACCTGCCACATGTATACCAGGACAATATTCTCAATCTGTATCTTTTGAGTAGACATTGTTTCTTTGTGTTGGTGTTAATATGTTTTTTTTTTGGCTACAGTGTTTAAGCAGTACTGATGTCTGGAAATGCAACACGAGCTTGCAAGCAGGGGACTCTCGCTTGTTCAAGCACGGCTAAACACGATGAAGAAGTGTCAGAAGTGCACAGTTTGTTCGCCTTCAGTGGGTCAAGGGTAATCGAGCTCAGCTGCACTCAGATACAAGTTTCAGATGCATGTTGGTGTTTGGCGTCAAAGAGTCGGTTTCCTTTTGTGGCCATACATAATGCAAACGTAAAAATGAAAGGAGACCAGTACTTTCACACAGCAGTCGTGTTACTGTGCACTACAGCAGTAGGTGTAATTGTTCCAACATGAATTTTTAGATTACGCCAGTGGATCTCTGGCATGTCCCCCTGAAGAAGCTGTAAAAAGTCTATGCACACAATTTTTATTAATCATTAACAATGACGCAGGAAGCAACTAATAAAAAAGGGATCCAAGTTAAATTTTAGTGAAATAAAAGGTGAGCACGATAGCACCAGTAAACTCATATTTATTTACTTTCCCTACATAAACAAATTCATTCAACTTTGTCTCACTCCATAATTTTCCCCTGGTCATTTCCTGCCGCCCCTGCAGTGGCTCTATGCCCGCCCGCTGGTTTGAGAACCACTGGATTATGCTAAGGAGAGTCTGTGTTATAACTCTGCTGGCTACAAATAGCTCCCAACAGCATTTGTGATACAGATTGGAAATGATAAATGCCCATGTACACCTACCCACACTTTCTGTTGCTAAGAAACGTTACTTGTGAGCTACCTGGTAATCTTCACAATCACCAAGCAACTACTCAGTAAGGATCTACGGATGTGAAGTTTCCCAGATCTCAACAAATTTGTGGACAGCGAGGTAATTTCTAATTTCTAAACATGTTTAAACCTTAATAAGGCTATAATATGCTGATTAGAGTTGTATCATACTGTACATGACTGGTCCGCTATGATAGCTGTAGACAAATTAATACAAGGCAAGGGTTTTTAAAAAAAAACAAACAATTGTAGATACAGATGGTAGCAGATCTGAAATAACTGTGTCGGGTTACATGAGATCATTTGTTTTGATTTGTTGTGATACATAACAGCCACCACCCAGAATCCACAGAGCTGTAGATCCCCTTCTACCTCAAACAATAAAGCCTGTCATCTGGGTGCAACACAACATACAATCCCCACCTGACAGCGTTTGAGTCATTCTCATTTTGACATTTTGACTTCACCTTGTTATCTGCTGAGCATTGCCAAAGCCTGACGTGTGTCCCAGACGTTTCAGCTCTCGATCACACTGAGTCAGTTAGGCTGTGCAACAAATGCAAGGCGAGGTAGATGCTGCCGATAGAGCATTTCACCTTGCAGGATGAATGAAGAGGGCGGATGTGCAGATACTGTACATAATATTACTCATTCCTCTTGCCCTCCAAAACCCATGTTCATCATCTCACCCAGGTAAGCCTGGGTGATTTGTGACAGATGCTGTTAGCACTTGCACTAATGGCTTTGCTTCAGCTGTCGAAGCCTGATTGAAGTTTGTACCAGAGCGGGCCGACATAACACTGGGCGGGCACACAGGTGTCACACTCCCGACCAGCTGTTCACCGTTGTCAGGACAATGTTTGCCCTTTTCTGGTGCGTCATCATCTCTCCAAACACCTGCTGGCCTGTCATAGCCACAGATATGGCTCTAAATGCAACTTTGATCTCATTAAGATACAGTAAGGATAATTCGAACTGACGTTTTGCCTTACAAATGTGCAAAGACACAAAACAAACAAGTACATTTGGACAAAAAAGAGCTAAATCATTGTCTTTACTTACAAAACTAACTTGGTAAATGCAAACAAAAACAAGTTTGATTGAGGATTAAAGTGTTGACATGTTTAGGATCTTTTGCTTTTTCAAATACATTCATTGATACTCCTGCTTTTGTGGATTCTGTATGAGAAAGGGGTCTGTGTGTAAACGCATGTGTGTGAGAGAAATGTGTGTGTAGGTGGAAATGTGTTTAAAGAAGAACATCTCTCAGTTTGATGAGTGTTTGCAGGCCATGTGATATCTGCAGTGTATCCAAGCACTGACAAACAGCATTAAACAATGACAGGTACATGTGCACTGTTCCACTGCAGAACATTTATTATCTCCGTGAGCCAACACACTGAAAACACACTGCAACAAAAAGAGGAGCCCGTAAGCTCGGTGTAGACTTCCACTTAAAAACTGTTTAACTGTTAAAGGACACCTCCAGAAGCAAACAAGGTCAAATATTATTATGAATTTTTATTCCATGATGCAGAAGCAAACCTAGAAGCCACTATTTTGCAAGTTCTTACCATAAATCCATGGTTGTGGTCGCTAGCAGAGTGTTACTCTGGGTCAGAGGAGCTGGCAAAATCTCTGTTCACAGCATTGTTGGGGTCCACTTTATTCATTTTGTCTGTTCTCCACCTTCTGACCAAACAAAACAGATTAAAGGTTGTGTGGGTGGAGGCCAACCTTCCTCTACAGCGCCATATCACTCTGCAGTTTTGTGTCCACTACGCCACGCTCACTCTGAGCTATCCAATTAAATCTGAAGGATTGGATTTAAGTCTCCATCAAAATCCCACTCATAAAGACATGACTTTATGGAAGATAAAGACTCTAACTTCCATTTCACTGTGTATTTAAATATCTTCTGAAACTTCAAAGGCTAATAAATTTCAGTTTCTACTTTTCTGAATCAACACTGCGCAACACAAAATGCAGTCGGTCGGAGAAAATAACACAATGTTTCCGCTGCCACAGTATTTGCATGCTTTGGTTGTGCTCATTTCTGGCTTCAATTTCTATTCCACTCCCTCCCAGCGGGAGATAACTGCATCGACCTTGGATATTACGGCCCTGTGACAAAATAGGGATGCCGCCCTCAACAGTATCATTACTGTAAACTGATTGGTTCAATATGTGTGGTCATGCAAGGAAAAAGACAGACAGGAGCCTCGCTGCCTTCTGACCTGCTGTCATTTGCTGTGGCAGTAAAGCTGTAATGAAATCTGTTGCTATATTATTAGCACTACAGTTAATTCAATGCTTCTTATTGAAAACTGCACAGTCGCACACCACTGCAAGGCTGTATATTGTGAGGCAGCTTCAGTGTTGATTTAGTTACCAAGAGACTGCTAAATCCTTATTTTAAAGATATCGATCCTTAAGTGGCGTACACTGCAAAGAAGGAATGTCAGAGATGTACAGAAACAAGAAACTGCTCAGATGGAAATGTTCAGGTGCAAGGCTCTTAATGAAGCCTCAGGCCTTATACATGTAATGCCATTAAAGTAAGAAGACAAAGGATCTGCATTCATATGGATTGGCACTGTGTAAACGTAACTGTTTCTCTCCAAAATATTTTATTTGCAGTTTATCTGTGGCAAACTCATGGTGGCAGCAGGCTAAACAAGGTTTTCCAGCATCTCCTGATCAGATGGCCATACCACCTCAACTGGCTCCATTCAACGTGAAGAAGCAGCAGCTACACTCTAAGCCGTCTAAGCTCTCTAACAATGAGCCAAGACACCCTGTGGTGGAAACTCATCTTGGCCCGCGTGTATCCACAATCTCATTCTTTCGGTCACTACCCAAAGCTCATGTCCATAGGTGAGGGTTTGAACGTAGACTGAATCGAAAAGCTTTACTTTCCGGCTCAGCTCCTTCCTCACCATGACAGCCCGGTACAATGCCCGCATTACTGATGCCACGCCAATCCGCCTGTCGATCTCACGCTCCATTTTACGCTCACCCGTGAACAAGACCCTGAGATACTTGAACTCCTTTGCTTGGGGCAGCGACTCACTCCCAGCACCCTTTACAGCAGAGAACCCGATCCTCAGACTTGGAGGCGCTGACTCTCATCCTGACCGCTTTACACTTGACTGAAAACCACCCCAACCACGGCTTTATTGTGTTCTTCCAGTAGAAATCATTAAATAGTTTCCTCTGTAGAAGCTACAGAATCATCAGTAGTAATAAGTCATTTTAGATTAAATTAATTTGGGAGGAGGTGAGTAACCAAATGTGTCCTTCAAACCTCATTGCCAAATGTAAAAACAATAGCTCAGTGGTATTTAGGACAGAGTGACGTATTGTTATCCTGCCTAATGCACATACACAGCATTTGACTGTTGAGGAGCCAGTCTACTGAAAAAGCTTTACAGGCTTTTTGAATAAGATGTCTTTTCACACAGATGCTACATGCACCTTTGCTCTCATGTGAGAATTCAAAAATGATAGTATTCCTTGACAACAGAATGCGGCACCATCTAATCAGAACTGACACACTGCCTACAGAGCCTCTCCTCCCACTTTGATACCGCACCAGACATGTGAAGGTGGAGAAAACAGAAACTCTGTGCCAAAAAAAGAATCATGACAGTGGATGGCAGCTGTCAACCCAAACTGTATCATTTCATTTGATCACTGCCACATGTACTTTTAGGCTCTAAAAGCAGTATCTGAATGCATGTAATGTTTTCCTGAGAGGCTTTGGATCATTAATTAAAAAAGAAAGCATCCTTTTTGCAAGCTCATATTCAAAACCACTTTATCATTGGAAGGAAATAACAAGATGAATCTTACATCAAATAAAAGTCATTTTGAAACACATTTTAACCCATAGACTTTATAATAGAGTCCTGATGATACAGTAGACATGGTGATGTTCTGATTAGTTTGAAGTTTCAAAATCATGAATGCGCCAATAGCTCACAGGCCTCTCTTCTAGTCATCAGCATAGTGAGGAACACAGAGATAAAGACAAGGGCCTCTAGTTTCACGGTGGTAAACTGGCAGACAGGAAAGATAATCTTGCAGCGATGTTCCAGCCTGAAATTAATCTCCTACTTTACACACATGCTCTTTTTTTAATTGTTAGTATTTTAATACAGTTTTACATGAACTTTTCATGGGTGTATGTTTTGGCTTTCCATGTGAGCCACTTACTAGAGACTATCTTCAAAAGTCTATCTCCTCTCACAGCAACTTAACAGCGTACACAGAGCTGCTGTCATATCATACTAATAATATATGAGAGATATGAAACATTTGAATCATGTCACAATATATAAATACAATAATTACCACAAAGTTTCAGTAGCATTCATGTATAAGTGTAAGTGTGGCATTAGAAGTTGCATTAAAATCTCTAAATACAACATATGGTTTTATAAGGATATTATAAGACTATTGGGCTTAAATGATATATTAAATAAATTAATCCTTTTATGAAATGATTTAGGTTGGTGTTTCCCACCTGCATGCTGCTTGTGTTTTTCATGCACTCCTTCGGAAAAATATTTCTGATTCGTAACCCTTTTCACATTTAGACTTGTTACTATTTGTCTGCACATTAAAATGAAATTAATTTAATATACTCTTTTAGAAACAAAATCTTAATTTGACAGTGACAGTGTAGACTCATTATTTTTAACGGCATCTGACAGTGTCCTTACAGGAGTCTGATGGATCTCTGTGGTGAACCATCTGCTCTTAAATAAAGCGCTGTTAAAGAGCTTCGTCATATCAGCTGCTGATTCTGTTTGGCTCGCACGGGAACAACTGTCATCCCACACCGCCATGAGTACAAGAGAGACCATGGGTTAACATCAGTAGTTCACTGTTTGCTCTCCGTGTGGCTGAAAAAGCTTGCCATGGAAGCGGGGCTCTGTCAGCGAAGACATAAGAGGCTGAAGCTGACGCAGTGTGTCGAGGTGTGAGGGAGAAGACAGGGTCACACCACTACACAGATGCTGGCAGATAAAGAGAGAGAGTGAGAATGCACGAGAACCCCCCGGGGGAGCTGAGAACACACAGGCTTGAATATCAATATACAGACGGAGGTCCTCAGAGCTTTGACAGAGATGATAGAGCCAGTCTCACATTGGCTGGAGCACACAGCAGCCATCCAATAAAAAAACCTCAGGCATGCACCAGAAGACCTTAGCTCCAGATAGGGCTGGCAGCGTTACCCTTCTTTTGACATGAATCTGTAAGCTCATTCACCTGTTCTTTACTCAAGACACCCAGAACTACACATGATACAGTGTATTCATATACTGCCTTCAGTATTGTCATATAACAGCCGGTCTGAATGTGGCAGTGACTCTTGCTCTAAGACAAACTATCATCTGCCTTCACTTTACAAATCATCGTGGAGATAAAGGCTGTTCTATGGTAATCTGTCTTCCCCTGCACCTTTCAGGAAGCATCACATAGACAAAGCTCTCATGGCATTTTTCAAATGACATAAACATGTCCATTCATTCATGAGCTAAATGCCCCATGACATACTTATCTGTACTTTATTATTTACATGCTGTTGAGGAGGCACTGAGACTGCTAGATAGCATAAGGAAACAATAGACTCGTGTGCTTTTGTGGTTTTTTTGTGGTGTTGACAAAGTAATAACTTGGTGCTTTGCAGTACTCACAACTATTTTCACTGAAAGGTTCAATGTGAACTTGAATGAGTTAACGTAGCTCAGAGGTAAATATGTGGCTCTGAATGACTTTCCCTAGTGTCTTGTTATTGCATAGTAGCCTGATTTTAATGGATCTTTGTCATTTTGGTGGGTAAACAACAGAAAGTCCACGAAGTCATAACCTAGACACATTTGCAAACTGCTTTGAGCACTCCTGCCTGAAATCTGCATCTTTCAAAAATAAATCATTTTGTGCCCAAAGTGATAACAAATGATTCCCCTTTGACACATTCAGCTCAAACGGAGGTACATGCTATCTTGGCATTTGACCTATCATTTAGTCTCTCAGGTATTGAGGAAAAACATCATGTGAGCTCCCGTGCTGAGAAGGGCTACCCATGGTTTAATGCAGCAAAACAAAATGACTTAGCGCAGTTGTCTGAAAGCTGTGTAGAGCAGCAAACAGTGGTGTTGATTCTCAGTGGGATCATTACAGTTAGTGGTTCTTTCCTGTAACCAGGAGCCCTTTAATTCCAGTATTGATGGAATGGTTTTATTAATATTAATTATCTCTAGATTAAATCTGTTAAAATGGAAGAAAACTGTGACCAAAACTGACTACATTGGTAATTTTGAGGACTGTAATACAATAATTGTGCTGAACACGTTGAAAGTAAAATTGTCAGTCACCAGTTTTAAAGATGGGGCTTTAGTAGAAAAAACAAATAACGGCTTCATGGTGTATGACCAAAAACAAAGTGCCAGTGTGACTGAGTAATAGCATCCTCTCATGTTTCTGAAGATAATTTACCCAATTAATTGTGGAGGAATCCTGCATGTAAAATTCTGACTTTCAAGCATCCTAAAATGTTTAAAGTCACTTCACATCTCCTCTGAGAATGTTGTTCATTAAAATAACAGCTCAAAACGCAAACAGCCCATTTATCAGACCACGGTGGATGGCAGTATGGACAAATTGAGGTGTAATTATAGCGTTGGGTTGCAAGAGACTTTTCATCGCCACAGAAAGCTCTTCTCGCAAATTATTCAGGGAGGAGAGGTGGAGAGAGATGTTTCACTTGCTGATGCCAGGAAAACAAGCGCTGAGCTTTTCAGCATCAAAGGTCTGAAGAGTGGGAGCCATTTGTAAACAGGATCCCTAGAGAGGGTCATATTTGGAAAGAGAGAGAGCGAGAATCGCAGGACAGACTGACAAACGTGCAACCATCAGACCAGCTCTTTGCATTTCCACACTGGAGACTTCTTCCTTAGAGATACTCTGAACTTCTAAAGAGCAACCGCACATTAAACACCTTCATGGCGAAACCAACTTCAGTTGAACCACGCGGAGAGTAGACAACTAGAAGACATAATAAGAGTTCTTGATTCATAATAAAGAAAAGGTTGTGTCCATTGCCTTCTCTGTCCACAGGACTTAAATATGTTCAATTATTTTGAAAAACCAATAAAATAATAAAAGCTCTTTCTGTCTTATCTGCGACAAAAATGCTACGCAGATCAGACCTTTTCCACACAGTGCTGTTCAAAGCTGTACTAACTTTTTGCTGACAATGGATCATACTACAGTTTGTATTGAGAAAGGGCACTCTGCAGATGCTCTCCAGAGCATTTTAACATCTTTACAACCTACAGCTTTACTATTTTTAGTTCACTTTCAACACTCTTATCAACCTTATATTCAGCCACAACAGCCAGCTGTTAATAAACCTACTGTACACCATCTTCCAGCACCAAATGGCACAGTTAGCAACTTGTTTGTGAACATGGTGGAGCAGCTAAGCAGACAGATATTGCTATCAAGGCTTGGCAAGTTTGTTTCTTTAGCAACATTCAGACAGAAGACAATTTAAAGTGCTTCACAGGGGCATAGAAATAAATAAAAAAGAAAAATTGATTTAAATCATTTCAATTTGCATCAAAACGTGGTGGAGACCAAAATCAGAGGTAAAAGCCAGTGGTGTGATCTGATGGCCAGAAACATGTCCACAAATTGCTGCTAATGTTCCTCTATGTCTAGTTTGGTTACATGTTCACTAACACATCTTTATAACTTGCTGCTATGATAAATCATGTTTACAGACTCAAAGATGTCAAAAACTAAATACTAAAATACTAATACTAAATTACTAAAGACTATCAGTATCACATAACGTTATCCCATGCCACAAAGGTAACAGATACTATGTTCATGGAGTTTGTCAAATAAATTATATATGAATTAGATGGCATATTTACATATATATGTTAAATATATATATATTACATATACATAACTTTCATACATTTTTTATAATTAGTAATTTAACCAATAGTGTGGTGATGAGGAAAGGTGTGGTGCAGGAGAAAAACCTTGTTGTGTAACAGGAAAACACCTCCTCTACATTTAATGTATCCTCATTGTAAATGAGTTGTTCTGAAGTATAAAAAAGTAGGGTACAGTAGAAACACTGGCTGACATATTTTCTGAGATCTCCATATTTAGGCTGCCGCTATTCTCCAAAGGGAAGAGGGATGGTAGGTGAGGGAAACCATCTCAGGGAAAGGACTGCAAACCAGGAGCTGGTTAGGTGCAAGTCTTTATGCGTGCCAGTGCGTGTTGCACTCACATGAATGAGTTCGCCTTTGTGCAATTCCTGTGTTAAATTTGGTGAGAGAATCGCGAGAACAAGAGCTTATGAAGTTACAAGAAAAGAGATGAATACAAATAGAAACATGGGGTGGTGGTGCGGGGACAGAGAGAGAGAAACAGAGAGAGAGAGCCTTTGTATCACTGAGGATTGCAGAAGATACAGACCTGAATATTAACTCACAGAGACCCTATAGAGTTTTAATTATTGATTACCGATGAGCAGTCACTGCCAAAGCCAACATGTGCTCCATGAAGAATCAGCTGAAAGGATATTATAAAGAAAGGGATCTGAAGTACAGTACCAAGGAATTCAAAGAGCAAAACCATTCCTGAAAAGTTTTATACGGCACCAAATCTAAAGCAACTCAAAGCGTTGGAATCTTAAAGCAAAACCCCTTGTAATCCACAAAGGGAAGCTGTGAGAGAGAAGCTGGTAGGTAGTACAGTATAACCACTCAGGTTGGTTTTTGCTGTGATGAGCATTTTCCTCGGGGATGGATTACAGCTTGCTGCTACGGTAGAGTGGAGGGTGAACTGATGTAGTGGTTGGATTTTAAAGTACTACTAGTTTTGGACTAAAATAGAAAAACACAGGGAGTTTTCTGATGCTGGTTCCTGCGCTGTTTCGAGACATTGGTGACCGTTTCCATCTCTCGACCCCGCCTCTCATTAGCCTACTGGTTCTGTCACACTGCATCTTGGTGGACGATTACTAACGCTTAATTTCATTTGTCTAATTGGAAGCTAATTCTCACACGCTACAGATGGAGGCTGAAAGGCATTGCGGTGGCCCCAAGGTAACTCAGTGGTAACCTCGCCGTTTTATTCCGTGCTCAAGTTCAACTTAGCCCCAGTGACTTCATTTCACACTTCATCTCCCTTCCAGTCACATCCACTCGCGTACACAAACACATCACACAAATGCTCATGTTCGCTTTCCCTCCCTCTCTCTCTCTCACACACACACACACTCATATCAACATGAACTCAAGCACAAACGCTGGTCCAGTTACAATTTAAGACATTTCCAGAGATTGTTTGAATCAAAAACAATCATCCTACACAAATTAGGCGGCCACGCATGGGGGAGTAAAGCTTGATGCATACATTATTACATTAAACAGCTTTCAGTGTGTTTTCCTTGCTGATTCCTCTCAGACAAGGATTGCGTTTGATCTTTTTTCCCAGCTGAAATGAAATACTAATGGTGGGACAAGTGATATTTCATTCGCCTCAGTTCATGGTGTACAAGTGAAATTCATGACACAATGTCAAACTTTGATTAATTTGGCATGGCATTCTGTTTAAAATGAGTGAAATCTACAAACTGGGAAACCCATAATGCTCTCTGTCCCATCCCATCTGTTAGAGAGCTCAGAGTAGCAGGCACTTGGACTCTGTCTCGGTGTCCTCATGATGCTGAGTGGCCTCACAACACAGTGCTCATGTTCAGCCTGACCTCAGCGTGGCCAAATCAGACTAGATGGCACTTTACAGCACGGAGCCACTCAGAACCCGTCCTGGCATATAAAAAACACCGGGTGGGACTAGTGGAAATCAAGTGTGTGGCTATAAGCTGGGAACACAGTTACTATGTTCTGCATTAATATGTGCTAATGTCTCCACAATGACATGCCTGTTGTCATTTAACAGTCTCATCCCAGTCCATCTTGATTAATTTTAGCACTTAGAAAATAAAAAAAGAGGAATAATTTTGTTGTGTCTAAAATGATGCATCTAGAATATTTCCATTTGCAGGGAATGGCACAGAATATTCCACAGTGTAAACATCCTATAGCTGTTTTTTATGAGTGGGTGCTCATTCTGTTTGTATCATTTATGCCCATGAGGACGCAAGAACAAGGTCGGCACCTGTTACACAAGATATACAGCTAGTGTAGGTAACACACTAACAAACAATGTGCTGACAAAGGCAGTAAATAAGATAATTTGTGAAAGAGCATTCATGTGAAGTGCAAAGTTTAAAATCCTTTATAAAAAATAGCTTTGCAGATGTAAAGAATTGCATTCAGCATATCTATTCACTTAGTATACATACACACACACACTTTGAATAAAAAAATACCTGTATTAAACATAATTTGTGTTTACAAAAATACCCTATGAAGCTCCTATTAAGTCATAGTTTGGCATCATGGAAATGCCCCTGCTTGGTTTCTTTCCCAGTGAGATCAGAGGGTCGATAAACCTCTCGCATTAGCAGCATGTAGCCCAGCTTAGCGTTAGGACTTTAAATGAAGAGAAACACCTAGCCTGCCTCTGTCAAAAGTTGAAATATATGCCTTGATACACTTGCAGTGCTCACTAATTAACATGATCTGGTTCTGTTGGGGGGGGGTTACATGTGATAACTATATCTTGAACAGTAAGGTTGCCAGGCAACTGGCATGCTGGCCGTTGAATGAACTGTTGATCAGCAATACTTACACCACGAACCTTCCACTAAAACCACAAATTGTTGTTTTTACATTAGTGTGTCTTACCGTTTTGAACTTGTGGTCAGAGCTCTTCTAGCTGTTTTCCACTACTTTCTTCGGGCTTTATGCAAAGTTTAGCTAATTGCCTCCAGGCTCTGGGTCTGTGCTAAGTGCTCAGATAAGAGAACAGTATTGATCTTCTCATCCAACACCCAGGAAAATAAGCAAATAAACATATTTATACAGAAAAACTATTCTTGTGAGAGAGAATTAAGTATACTTTAAATATGTTTCCAGTGTTTTAACAAATGGTTACTGCGCTCTGAGAATTGATAACTTATCAATGAAAGCTCACTCGACATTAGCCAGGTGATGTGATTGCGCGTTATAGGTACAGAGTTTAGTGCAAAGACTCATACTGTTGGCCTCAAAGTGTGTTTGTGGTTTGAGGGTGGTGCCGTGAGCTTTCGAGGGAGTCATATGGTGCCTGCGGTGTGTGTCCTTCAGGCAGGTTTGCTTGTGTGTGTGTGTGTGTGTGTGTGTGTGTGTGTGACAGTGAGAGAGAGGCCATCTGTGGCCTGGTCAACCGCCCAGAGTTTTTCTGCCAATGGCTCCCTTAGAGGAAGATTGTTAGGGGGCATGTTGAGACTCACTGTTGATCCCCACTCAACAAACACACAAGCAGGCACACAGATCATATAAAGATATAAGATATAAAGATTTAAGTGCACCATTCATGTGTACTTAATTAGCATGCATGCTCTTCTGTCTGCAAATCGTCAACACAAACTTGTAAAGGTGTAGTAGTTTTAAGAAGCTTGTATTTACTTCCCATTGTTCTATTTTGCTTTTTCCTCCTCTTCTTCCCTGCCTCTGTAAGATGCCGCCAAATCCTAGAGCAAGACGAAAGTGTCAGAGTTTCATCCAACTGTTCAGATCAAAGAGATGAATATGAGCTTTTAAAGGGGCTCAGTCCCTTCAATCCCATTTCAGTGATACAGTTTTCCTGACAGCTTTGAGGCTGAGGAAGTGTTTTGCTGAGGAACAGGCCCTGAAATCACTCTAATGCTGTGTCGGCTCATAAATAGCGAAGAGCTATAAAAGTATCTTTTTACTGTTGAGGGGAGAACATTTACAGTTTTTCATTATGGATGTTAGGCAGAGCACAGATATCATAGTGTTATGATGTGGCTGAGGTTTAGCTTCTGAAAATGAGAGCAGTCCCTGCCTTGTGTTGAGTCTGCTACAGTATGGTAATGGCCATCTGCTGGTAGTGCAGCAGTGCAGTAAACTACCTCTGATGGTCCGACAAGATGAGACACACACACACACTAATCTACACAAACCCAAAGCTTCACGCACACACCCTCACACACAAATGTAAACTTTCAAACACACACATGCACACACACAGTCTATAGGGAGGACCTCTCTCTAGTCACAGCAGTACATGCATGTGTACTGTGCATTTCAATGGCTTGCTTGTAACGCTCTGGGGTGAGTCAGATACGGGACAGAGGAGGATTGAGCTTCAGCATGAGGATGAGGAGGCTTGTGAATTTGCATTGTTGATGCTGTAAAATGTTTGGAAGGCTCAAGCCCTGTCTACTATGAGTCAGCCCTTCACAGGAAACCCAGTATCTTTGAAATTAAGTTTATAATTTGATCACATTTTCTTGAATTAAACATAATGTTGTCCCACTTACAGTTTAAGCCACACTATATGGACAGAAATGTTGGACTGTGTCAAGTTGTTGTCTATTAAGATGCACGTGTGTGTGACAGCGATGGACAGATAGTATTATGCTCACAGCTTTCAGACAAACTTTGTTGACAATTGCTAATAGCCAGATGATTTCTCTGTACAGTAGGAGTCGGTATGCAAACAGCATTTCTAAAATGATACAGTGTATTTACACTTAACTCATTCAGTTTCAGTGACTTGTCATTCTGCATTTGCACAGACCTTGAGGGGAAATTTAAAGTTATTTTTTGTGACTAACAACAAATCATGTTGCACTTCAGTGCCTGAATGCTTTATTTATCTTCTGTGATAGTCTTGAAGAGCTCTGGTTTGTGAGCATTATTAGTCAAGACTGCAGCTGTTATAACAGTGACAGGCAAATCAAACTGACTACGAGTAAATAGGGGGAAAATTTAACACAAAAGTAAAAGAATTTGAATTCGAGTGAAAATGGCAGTGGAAATTTTGAGATCATTAGCAGCTAGTTATGCTAAAAGTCCATATCAGCAATTCAAATATGTGCATGGTAATATAAAACATTTAATTGTGACATAAATGCAATTATTGAGGACTCACTCTAAACATCATAACCTAGAATACAATATTATTGGTATAGTATTGGTACATATGTATAATTTTGCACTTAAGTCATTTTATCTCGCACACCACCTGCAACTGAGTCATTCACCGGGCCTCTTTCACAGCATTTTGACCTGTCACATGAGGAAATAAACAGGTGTTACTAATAACATTAACAATGCCTCCGTTCTATTTCAGTGTCCCAGTAAGACATGACAGCGAGACCGTGAGCCAGCACGAACAACAACCAGGACCCAGAAACAGCTGCATTCATTATTAAGATGATTATTTACTGTGCTTTTCTCATGTCAAAATGCCTTCCTGTGAAAAAGGCCCACCACTCATTACTCCCAGAAATCAGAATGAATCATAAATGAATAACAAAGACAAATGAACTCATGTCTAAACGGGTCAAACAAAAAATGAATGACGTTTAATTGTTCTTTCTTAAGTAAATGAACAGTAACTGCGTGGCATCACTTAATAATCAAATCCTCTCAGCAGTTTGAGCTGGTTTATCAGCAAAATACATTCTGCTAGTGACTATGTGGTATTTTCATTGAGGTAGTTAGTGATTATCAGAGTATCAGTGAATATGAAGGTGAATCTGGAAGATGTGAGGCTATAACAGCATAATATATGAATATACTAAGTGGGCAAAGACTATGTTTGCACATAAGGATTGCAGCTGCTTGGCTTCGGTACTGTATAACAAAATGACTATCTATCCTTTTTAGAACAAACTTAGATCTACATTGGAAGTATAAATGTTATTGACTTCTCAATGTTTTTGTTTGATTTCTTTTTTTTCAAATGCTGTAAACATATTTTTACATGATATGAAAGCAGATTTGCATTTACAGCTCAAACATTGCATCAGCAGCGTGTAAGGTACGCCGCAGTGCAGTCGGTTTCATCAAATGCCGCGTGCAGTATGTGCACTCGTGTGTAGTCGTATATGTGAGCAAAAGGGAGAAGGGGAGCGATAGCAGGATGGATAAACTCCTGCCACTTCATGTCACTTGATCCAAAACACTCGGGGTCAATTGGCAGCGTCTCACATCTCTCTCTGTAGCCCTCGGGTGGGAGGGAGGGAGGGAAGGGGTGCTCGCTTTGTTCTGATTCACTTCTTCAGCTTTTGTACCATGAACTTTGTATAGACAGATTCCTATTATTACCCCTTTGATATGGCGAGGCACTTGGCAGAATGCTGCGAAGCTTTTGCCTCACAGTGTGATGTGACATGACTGTACATGCAGGCGCAGACACATACACACGCAACATGTAGCTAAAATATACACCTTTCAGTAGGTGTGACAGCTAAAGAAATACCAGCCTGGTCTGGGGTGAAATAAGTTTCATAGTTATGCCCTTTTAACCCTTTTAGGTCACATCTCCAATAATACTGTGCAGCTATTTAACAGCATAGGCTAAAAAAGATGGAAATGTGTCACATGTACAGAAGCTACACACTCTCAAAATGCATTTTCATCTGGACTTTGAGGACAGGGTTAAAATGACTATTGACAAAAAACTGTGTAAAATAAGTTGTGACTGTTGCCCACATTAGCAGTTATACTATGTTTACTGATATGTTTACTGCAAATTAGTTTACTGAGTAGTTTGTCTTTAATGTTAAATTAGACCAGAATAAGAGTGTATTCAGCTGCAGGCGGTCAAATTCAACTGTTGAATTTTTTTACATTTTGTGTTATGTTACGTTATTTATGTCATGTTGTTATGTATAAACCTGCAATTTGTCACTTTTTTAGCCACATGAGGTGTGAACCCTCATGCAATGGTTATAACAATGCTTATTTGCACATCCAGCAGCAAAGTAACATTATGATGTATTTGGAATGTGTTTGTCTTAGCTCTGTTTTTGGTCACTGCCAACTCCTGAGGGAAACATCTGACTCTTTTGCTGCTAAACGCTCGACCGTGTACACCAGCTAGTCACTAAGTGTGTCCATCAGCTGTTTGGTGCTGAGCAGGTGGTGCATGTTTGATTTAGAGCTGTTAAATGTGGCTGGAAATGTCACTGTGAGAGCAGTGAGAGTAAAGCCAAACAGTAAAGTTTAGGGGAGGACAGCTAAACCATGAGCTGAACCTTTATCGTTTTGCTATGTATAGTACAAAGGTGCTCATGTTTATTTATAATTATTTCTATGTTTGCTTTTGGTTTTCCATGTCATTACAGACTGAGCAAAGTGTGTGTTGCTAATCCTAAATGCTAGACACAGCTCTTTTACACATGCACATACAAACACAGGCCAAGGAGTGAAAGTTATATTTTTGGGTTAATATTATTCAGCACATTTGGAGCATTTTCAAACTCCCCTTCATGCAGTTCTCGGAGGATGAGTGGCACTTTTCATATTAAATGCCACCAGATGACTGCTTCCACGGGCGAAAAACCTCTCAGTGAACTTAAGTTGTTACACTCTGTTCCCCATATAATACTGTTTATACCATTCACAAAGAGTCGGCAACAACAACAACACGCTCAGTCAACTCCTTATGGCTCAATTGCTTCTGAGCGCATTCGAACTGAAGAGTGAGACATTCAGGAAATGTGGTGGAAAAGTTAAAAAAAAAAAAAGCAAAGGCAAAGTCCACCAGGGCAGCAGAAGAAATGGAGGCAAGTGCGAGTCTAATTTCCCATGGTGCACTACTTCCCTGTGTTGACTTGCTTGTAGTGTAATTGGCTGATGAAGCCTGACTCCAGCCTTAGTGCAATAGCTTCCTAAGCACCTCCTCCCCAAGCTCTGTTGACACCTCTCACACACACACACACACACACACACACACACACACACACACACTACATCCTATATTATATCTCCGCTGCATTCCCCTGTCTGTCTATCCAGACTCCTGTCCTAAATCTCTCCCTCTACCTGTACAAGAGGATAATGCCTTCATTTCCTTCCTCTCAGTCCCATTATTATCACTGAGCTCCTCTTCTCCACTCAGCCTCCCCCTCTTGAGCACAACTTCCCCTTTTAAACACACCGATTTTCCTCATGCTCCTCTCTCTTATCCTCTTCAGGTTCAGCGGAAGTGTACCATGACTGTCCCAATGGCAAATTTACCCATTAAGTGGTGAGAACATAAGCACCCAAATCACCCATTTGCACTTAGATTAACACCTTAGCAATGGGAAACTAATTCTGAGCATAACAAAGGCAGGACTGTTGCAGATATGTATGAATCCTGACTTGGCCACGGGTGAAGAATTTTCAGAAAACTATGACATTTATTAGCATGAACTCAACAGACCTGAATTAGTCTGTAAGTTACTTTTCTGCTGTATTTAATGACAGTTTCCCAATTTTCAGTTAATTTAAACAAAAATTATGTCAAAGGGTCAAATACATCCATCAGAGCTGATTGATAATTCACCTTCAAAGAGTTTAAATATGACACTTGAGCAAGCAGTCAAGCACAGACATATAATGATTTTAGTGCCTGTGTTCAAATCACTTTTCTTCATTCAAAAGTCCCCTTTCACTGCAGGCGTTTGACTTGTCAAAGCAGGAAAAGTGCAGGTAGAATGAATAACACTAATGACGGCCGCATACCATTAAGGTGAGTCAGTTCCTGTGCTGTGCATGCTCACTCACTGTCGTGCCTTAATGGGACACTTAGTGGAATGGAACCATCATTAATGGTATTCACAAAGGCTCTGAAAAGAGTCTGGCCTCCTTAAACACAGAGCATATTCCTTTATTTTATCTTCTCCTGATAATAGGCCCTGAGAGAATTGAACAGATGGTCACTAACCTCAAAAAAAAGCAAACATGAACTGAGCTGATATTTGGAAAAACAGAGACAAGGCATCTGAATCGGACATCAAACAGTATTCAGGAATAAAAAATCAAAAGGTGCCTGGGTGGGTAGGTGTCCTTTCAGCCTGCACAAGTCGTCTCACAGTAAATATCCCCGATTTCTCGCAGCTCTGACAAGTGCAATTATGCATACATAATCACTGGTGTTACGCAACTAAATGGGTTACTGGTACATGAATAATTTGTAGTTGATACTCAGCCATCATCCTCTGAGTTTTCATTTTTGCCTTTGTTTTAGTCTCATTTTGCAAGTTTCTGCAGAATCTTGTTTTTCACATTGTCATTGTCATGGCATTAGCTCACTGGGTAGAAGCACTGCTGCTGTGTCAGAAGTTGCAGACTGACTGTGGCCAGTACAAACTACTTGAATACTCCCACAGACATGCTTTGAGGATTTTTGGGTCACACTCTGTCAGCTTCTTAAGACAAGATGCTAAATATGCACGTGTCTCTGTCCAAACTGAGGTCTGTGTATGTGTGTTTGGATAATTAGATAACATTGTTACCATAGCTTAGCATTAAGACTGTAAAAAAGACCAGAGGTAATGAATGTCAACAAAGCTCCCGAATGAAATCTAAATACAAGATGTTGAGCTTGCATGTTTCCCTGCATCTTCTCCTGATAATAGGCAAATGAGCAATTTGGGACCAGTTTGCATTTCTGACTATTTTCTAATATTAAAAACATTATCGGGTGCCAAAATTAGTATCTGTTGTGGTGCCACAAGGATATCAATCCCTTAATCTCACAAAGATGGTACGAGTGTATCCAAAAGGCTGAACTATTCCTTTAAAGCAGACCTAAGACCTACTCTTCATTCTATGTTTCGGCTAATGTACATGCACTATACACATGTACAGTGTTATGCAGGTGGACACCAAACGTTGCATACATTTGCGTGTGTGTGTGTCTGTCTTTCTGTTCAGCCACTAATGAGATGTCCAACTGTGGCAGCCATCTTAAAAAGGTGCCTTCTGTATGGTGTAGATGTGAGGGAGATAATTTTAGCAACTAAAAAGACACGTGTCAGCAAGACAGTTGAGGAAACTGCAGGCAGGCACACGCGCGCGCACACACACACACAAACGCATCAACTAGATTTTGATTGTGTGATGTGGGGAAGCAGGAGCTGCCCCTCTCCCTTTGCAGTATGTAATTAGCAGTGCCATCTGTATGTATGAGGCTCAGAGGTGAGGACAGCGCAGGAGGAGCAAGGCTGTCCATCCTCATTTACACTCAAATCATTACTTCAGCGTATTCATCGCCTCTTTTTTCATTATTCCTCTGCTCTTCTTCCTGGAAAATGCTCCCTCAGATTAAGCCATCAACTCCAAACTGCTCTATTTCCTCTGCAGTGGCATGCCACCTCTCTGTCCTCTTTGTGTGGTATTCACCCTCTCAAATGTCAAATTCACAGCTGCCGTTGCTTCACTGTGCCGCCTTCCTTCTCTAGTCTCAGCCTCTCAGCCCCATCCGTCACATTTTCACGTGTCCGCTGATTTCACATCTTTCTCTGAGTCCTGTTGTCTGTCATTCTGTCTCTCTCTATCTGTCTTTAGGTGTCTCTGTTACTCTCTCTATCATCCCTCCCTCACTCTCTGTGGAGCTCCAGGCAAAAGTGTTGGACTCTCAGAGGAAAAGTGCAGGTTTAAATGACGGGCTTGTTAACGGGGTCACTGATAATTCCGCTAATTAGCTGCCATATCACCTTGAGCTGCAGCCTCAGCCGCTAGATGAGAGACAGTGGATGACTGAGAGACAGCAGAGAGAGAAGAAACAAACCCTCAGACTCTCACAGGACCTTAAAACAAGCGGCTCCATCTGTAGCCTTGAGAACCCAGGACGAACAAGTAAAATCTACTAAAACTGAAGAAAAATTAATAAAACATTCAAGACTTTAAGTCCCATTATGTCATTTACCATAATTTTAAGTTCAGGAAAAAGTTAATTGTGTCTGTAATGAGAAAACTGCATGCAATGTTTCCCTTTAAAGTTTTCCTTGAGAACATAATGAATCAATTTAATCACCTGTTAAAAAAGCCCCAAAATAGAAAATTGTAATTTGCTTTAAAAAGTCAAATTAGTGTTACTTTCACAAACGCTCCACCCATATCTCGGTTTGTGTAATGGAGTTCAGGCTGCACTGAATACTAAAACCCAATCCTGCACCACGGCTGTTAATAATATTGATAAAGTTATTTGTGTGAACGCTGACAATTAGCATGGGTCGCTAAAAGAAATTGACGGAGCTTGTCGCTTTTTGCCGTAGGGTAAAATCATCACGTAATTAACCTGTTAAAAATCAATACACAGCAGACTGTAAGCAGAGGGAGAGGCCATGTACCTTATTAGCAGCAGATTTCAAAGTGGATCCTTTTATTGTTGCCATTGGCTGCTTGGGGAGGCAGCAGACCTCCTATTGGTCCAGACAACTTGTTAATGAGCCTCAGATGTCCACTTCACTCACTGGGATTATCGTGGTGTTTAATATTGATATCAGCTGTACTAATTACAGCCTATTAATTATGGAATAAATAATTGAAAGCAAAAACTATACTCCAGTTAGTGTAATTAAAGAAGACTAATTAATGCATTAATTGATTTTATGTTAATTTAATTTTCCATGAAATGAAAAGAATCTTGGGAGAGTGACGCAGAGTGGAGGCCCTTGGACAAGGTCGATATGACTTGGCACGATCAGAAACACTCCATGAAACAGCAGCGCGGTGCAACTTTGCACCAGCAAAGCAGGAAAAAGTTAGAGAGAGCAGTTTGATTAAAGGCTGATGAAGAAGTACATGTCAACCAAGGCTGTTCTAAAGACACACTCATGTGGATACTCAACAAGCACACTATTTTTATAGTTTTGCCTTGTACTTTTTCCTAATTGGGGAGCATGCTAAAACCAGATGCACAAACGAGTGGAATGGAGGCACATATCTGAGGGCTAGATGAGCCTTTGTTCTAAAAAGAGAGAGAGAGAGAAGATGAAAAACCGTCTTCGCCTGGGATCTGGGTCAGAGCTCTGTGTTGCAGCGCCGAGTGTTCCTCCGTGGCTCTGTGCTGCACACTGTACCGACTGTATCTGTCTCTGGATAGGCCCTGAGACCAATCTACCTGGCAAAACATCACATAGATCAAGTATCCACATGCTCACAGTCCACTATAATAGGCAAACAGCAATCAGAATGAAAATACTCACTCACACGCACACATGCACAGCACTGCTTATGATATGCTGCGATATGGAGCCAATGAGGCGGGAAGCCATATCAGGTTAGGAGACAGTAAGCAGGCCAGCTGAGGCAGACTGTTCCTGCCATGAAAATCTGCCTCCCACCCGTCTTCCCTCGCTGTTTGCCTGATCTGTTTCCCCAAAAATACCACAAGAGGGATTCTCAGTGTCAGCAGCAACCCTGATTTCTTTTCTCCTCAAGTTTCACCTCCCAACCAGACTCAGACTCTCCTGGTGTCAGCATGAATGAGCTCTATTAGATTAGCAGCACGGTGTGCTAGCCAAACCACATTATGGTTTCGCATGATTGCGATGCGTGTCTTCGTACGACTTTGCGTTCGCAGGTCACTGCACCCATTCTCGCGGGCGCGGGACTAAAACGCGTACAAGCTTAATTCACTAACATATGCTGGCACATAAACACACGAGGCACATACACAAAAAGCAGCCGCTGCGGTATAATAGAGGCAACAGAGGCATTTGATTGACATTAGCACGGCGACTGTAGATCTAATTTTCTCGGCTTGCTGGAGAGGAACAGCAATGGAGAATGCAGCAAATCAGCCTGTCAGTCAAAGTGGCAACCTGGCCCTTCTCGGGGCGCCGTCGGCGAGCGTTCTCCACAGCAACGCTAAAGCGGGAGAAACAGCCCTACAACAGGTACATCAGTCGTGTTGCTGAAGCAGAAAGGATTAATCCCAGAGTTGTTATCGCTAATATATTGTTATAACTGAGCCACTCGTTTGCAGCGATTATAATGACCGCAGGCGGACAGCAGCATTTGCGAACAGAAACAAACAAGAACGCATTTATTCTTTCCATATCCACACATTCGGTGTCATTTTGTGCTTTGTTTAAAGATAAATAAATAAAGGACATCAACAGCCCTCCAGATATATTTGAAGATATAAAATTATTCTGCTTTGAAAAACATCTTCTGTTTGTTTCCAGGCAAAAAACAAACTTGTTAAGTTCTCTTCAAATGACATCTACTTCCTCGTCGTTAATCAAGAATCTATGAAAACACCAGTATGCCGCAATTCTAACTCCTCAGATGTTCTCTCCTCTCAGCAAATTTAGTCCTATGACGTTATGATAGTTTCTGTAAACAGCAACACCGTGCTTTTCTTTGTTTTTCCTCATGACACGAGGTTATCATCAGGCTTAAAGTCTGAATGGATTGTAGGTTAAGATTTCCAGTTGATTCTTAATCTTTAACAGAAGCCTGCAGGGGGTTAAACAAGGTGTATCAGATCGATTTAGCTGCTTATAGGGGAGGACTTAGCAAAGAGGGGGGTGACACTGTGGGGCCCGCGGCAGGCAGAATAAGATCTCAGCGTTAGGTATCTGCTATATCTCCGCTGCGCTGGCGGGAAGGAGGTAGGTGTCATATATGTCGTTATCAGAACGACTGCTCCCCGTATCTCCGATATCTTTGTTTTATCATCGGTATAAAAAATGTCCTGAGGGCGAGAATGGCCGTCTAACTGCCTTCTTCTTTTCCTCTCATTCTTTCCTCTCGGTTGTCACACTGAAGAGACCAAAAAGAAAAAAGAAAAAAAGCTCACTCCACACCGGCAGCCCACACAGATTCTAATCTTTTCTCATTTCTCCGGCCATGTTTAAAGAGCCTTTGTCACAGATGACCACGGGTGAAGGACAGCAGCTTTTCTGCTCTATCTCGCCTTGTTCCTTTTCTTCTTCTCCTCTTTTATTAACCGATGAAAGGTGAGGATGGACTTTGCAGTGGTGTAGGTTAAAGGAGGAGAAAAAGACACCGACTTGGTTTTAAAAAATCTAATTTAAAATGTAATTTTGTGTTGTCAGGTTCAGGAGGATCCAAAATGACTCAAGACTTATTCACAGCAAAAAGGGATACAGGGGCATCTCTTGTGGACTATGCTGGGTGCTGAGTTGCGGCTCTCAGAACAGGCGGCGCACGGGTGGAGGTGAACAGGACTGATTGAAGGCAAATGACTCTCTGGCGGGATTGGTTTAATGCAAATTCCTCAGCTAAACAAGCCTCTCTCTCTCTCCTTTGTTTCTCTGCATCTCCCACCCTATTTCACTGTAATGTGTGCCTGAAACTAGCACTTCCCTCTGTGTGTACAGACATCACTTTGACTTCTGCTTTCATTAACCTCTCAGTGTGCTCCATCAGAGAGAAGGGGGAATGTGCTACAATAATATCCCAGTGACGACACGTGGGTCAGGACCCCTCTGATCCTGAGAGGGGAGAATATCTCATTAAGAGAGGAAGCCTCTGGGACGCTAAAGCAATTTGGCTTGCCCTCTGTTCTCAGGAACCAATTAAAACATTAGCCTAAACTATCGCAGTGCTCACAGATGTTGATACGCAGCCATGACAGTTGTGTGCGCAATGCTGAAAAGTCAAAGCTGCAGCAGTGACTCCCAAGGCTAAAACGGTAATCAGAGAAGGTGACAAATAGGCTGCATAATGTAAATTAAGACAGCAGAGAGAAACGAGAGAAAATGAGGAATATGCCAAACTTATAATACATATCTCACATTTAAATGGCTCGTGTGTCCATGCATTGTGTGTAGCCTTGTACTGGAATCCCTAAAGTGGAATATGCATTTATTTTTATGTCATTTTTATGAGCATAAACCCAGTGAATAAACCTCAAAGTTGCTCCCCGACTGCTTTTCCCCCGTTCCGTTTTCCATCCCACAATTTGATTCCAGCCTATTTAACAGTGCTTCCAGGCCAGCTGCAAAAGTCTCAACAGTTTCATTCTGTGCTAATGAAGCGCAGCCTGTCCATATCCAAATCTTAGTCTATGAAATGTCTGGATAACGTGTGGAGACGGGCACTCAATCTTCCTCCTCAATCTCTAACTCAATTCGGCAATTACATGCAAATAATCAGAAGATTCAAATCATTCTGACACATTACTCGGGAGAAAGAAGAAAGTTCAAATCAGGATCATCCGCAGATTAACATTCTGCAAATGACCAAAAAAAAAGGAAATAAAACAGAACAACTGAATCGATAAAAGCAGATTCAGTCCGTAACCTTCATTCCTGTTTGATTTGTTCAGTATTTCTGAATATTTACTTTGTCCTCTTTCATTTTCCACATGCATGACACTAAATTCTAGCATTAAATGCGCTTCACGGCCGAAGAATTATAGAAGAAAAAGTGAACAAAAGGTCTTTTGACATCATGTCTCCAATCATGTCAAAGACAAGTCAGACGAGCATCATTTCAAAATCTCCCTAAAAATCTGATTACTCATGAATAGTCCCCTGGGGGTGAATGTGCTTTGCTGCTGTGCCTTTCACAGGCCATAATCAGAGGTGAATCTGTGTTTCCCTTGAAAATTATGAGGGAATGCAGAGCCCTCCATTCAACTCGACTGCCAAGTCGCAAGAACGTTCTTTTCTTTATGTCAAAACAATATTTACAACCATTCGGAGACATCACTGACAGAGTGCGGCAAAGAGAAAACATTTAAGCATCACCTCTGACCGCAGTTTCCCTCCTAGTTGATATGATTGACGGGAGATGAGTGCAGATATGCTGAGTCCACAGGGCATCTCCCCAAACGATGTCACCGCGAGGTCATGTGATGACAGTCCAGAGTAGTGGGTCATCACCCCCTGACCCCTGAGCTGAATAAACAGAGGAGATTCAGAATGAATTCCTGCGACTCGCTGGAGTGAATGACAGACAGAGGCTGGAGTTACTGGGTTATCCCAACACTCGTGACTGGCCATGAGAGCTACAAAATAAGTGCACTCCACTGTTACTGAACATCAAACACTTCATCAAACACATAAATGCAGCCAAAAGGCTACAGAGTTGAGCTACTTCTGAGTTTTTTATCAGCACAGTCCATTATGTGCAAATAGATGATGCCCCATTATCCATGCAGTTAAAGGCTGATCATCACTCTGGAGGTCAGTGGTCCAATCACCCTCGACCTCATGGGAGAGTGTTAGTTGGATGCAGGCCAGCGCTTGGAGACGGGCTGGCATTTCACCCATAGCGCCTAACATCACTGCCAAAAGCATGCCTTTGTCCAAGGCCCTTAACAGCTACAGATCAGTGCTCCAGACATAGTGGTTTTTGGCTGACCCAGCGTACTGTGACCCTGCAGTGGAAGATAGTGTGCGTGGGGGTGTGAAGAAAACTTTTTCTCACTGAAAAAGTATCAACATTTTTCCATCAAAATTCACTTTATACACAAAAGTCAGTTGTGCGGAGGCGCATTTTATTACAGAAGAAATGAACAGGATGAGTTCTCTTGTACTGTAAAATCGACTTCAGCTTGTTTCCAGATATTTTTCTTTTAGAAGAGACACGTCACTTTAAACCATTTATATCAATAGATATGCTGCAAAGGCTGGTCTGTTGCCATGCGAGCACCTCTATAAGTGTATGCAGTCAGGCAGAGCAGAGTTTTGAGCTAAATGCTAACGTGATCAAAGTGACTATGCTTTCAAGCTGATGTTTAGGAGGGTTAATGTTTACCAGGTGCACCATTCAACTGTTATCGTGCAACCAGTTGCTAATTAGCACTACATAAACACGCACAACTGAGACTGGTTTAAAAAAAAATTAAGTCCGTTTTTCACTTTACAGCAGAGAGTTGCGCAATGAAATGTAAAATGGGAATGTTGTTAGTCATTCAGGTATTTTAAAGTATTCATCAACTAAAGTATTGGACAAATTGAAAAGTTAAGGGACCGTCGAGGTTATTAATATCATTCCAGAGGGGGACACAAATACCAAATGTCAAGGCAATTCATTCAACATTTGTTTAGACACTTTTAGACATTTAAAATCACAAATGTCAGCTTACAGTATATTGATGCTAGAGGAAAAGCTGTCACGATTGTGCCACACAGGGAACAGGAAAACACAAGGTCTAGGACCTAATAGAAGACACTGGGTGCAGAGGAGAGATGGCTTAATTGTTTAAATGAAAAACACACACAAAAGCAAAGTGGTTGAGACAAGTTGGAGTCCAAAACCAGGGAAGCAGTCAACAAGGGGCCAAAAAAAACCATAAGGTAGCGGGCAGAATAAGAGTCTATGAAGCAGGCAAACGTCCAAGGAAATCAGAAATCCAAAAAACACAAAAGAATGCGAAAAAATGGCAGGAAGAGGACAGGAAGACACAAAATTAAAAGGAAGGAAGTAACCAAACAGAAACTCACACCATGATAAAAGTCACTGGGAATATCTGAACCAAATATCATAGAAATCCATCCAAGCCTTATGCTGCTGACCAGCAGAGGGCTGTGGGAGTGAGTCGTCAACACTGCCAAACCTTAAGCCAGCTATTATAACTAAACATAAATACATAAGTACATTTAAAATGATATGGTTGTGCTCGTTAGTAACGTGGATTCCCTGTTCAATGATTTCTTGCATAGTGAATGGCTCTCCATAATATTAAAAACAACAACAATTGGTTTTAATCAGTAAATCTGTTGTGTAACTGATACAGGCACACGTGACAACGCGCACATGCAGACAGAAAAAAACCTACACAAACATACATATTCACAAACCCTGACACACATACACACGCACACACAATACGATCCCTCTTGGCAATCTATGACCCAAATCCTCTATGAACCCCTCCCTCTTGGCTCCTCCAATTCTGTTTTCTCCCAGCCTGTCTTTCTGGCAAAGGGATTGGGACCTCGAACATCATACACTCCTGATTTTTTTTTCCCCAATCAGTTTCAATTTTGCATGAACACGATGCAAGTGCACACGATGCAACGAACAATAAACATTTTCGATATCTCCTCGAGGAGTTATCTCTGTTGTTTAACCGAGTGTATAAATGTCCACATGTAGAGAGGATCTGCGTTTGTCTCTGGATGAGAGGGATGTGTGGCAAAGAAAGTGGTATGAGGAACTGATTGATCTTAATAGTATTACATAAAGATCATTCTTTTACCTGACCTCAAGTCAGTCATTGAAGTGATTCCTCGTTCTGATACATCTCTACTTTTTGCACCACATCACTGGTCTCGCCTTGGAGTCAACGGCTGCCCCCCCGTGTGAAAGAAGAACAGGTGTCCAGGAGGGAGAGAGGCTGCTGCGGCTACAGAGGGTTAAATGCTGGCTCTGACCCCCACTGATCACCCTGCTGAGTCTATAATGCCACCCATAGACCGAGGGCACTGGGAGCCACACATGGCTCTGCATTGAGAATATAAACTAGTCGAGACTCCTGTGCGTTGCAGGGAAAACCGAGGGAAAGGATTTCAAAGAGAGTCTTCTGAGAGTTGCCATATGCTCAATAAGCCCTTTAACGCCTGCTCTCTTTACCATAAGCTGTCACTAGGATGATAGTCCCAGAATGAACAGACACCTCGATCCTTCAGAACCCTCCACTTTTTGACTGCTATGAGTGCCTGCACAGGGTATGTTTTCAGTGCATTTGAAAGCAACATCTATTGCTTTTTTTCCCCTTTAAAATGAAACTGCTTGTTTGCTCGGGTGTAAGAAATAATTGGATCTGTAAACTTGAGAAAAAGTGCCAACATGAGCAATGTGAAAATACAATATAGAAGTAAAAGTCATACATTTAAAATGTTCCTTAAGTAAGACTGTAGAAGTATTGTCAGCATGCTTAAAGTAGGCTGTGACTGACTAGATAATTAATACAGGATCAGTATTTCCCACAAAATGTGTGTATGCGTATGTGTGAGTGTGTGTGTGTGTGTGTAGGGAGGGTGGGGGAATATTTGTCGATTGTAAATATTTGAAAGAATACATTATCCTGCTTTTTGTAGCCTATATACTATTACTGCACACACACACACACACACACACACACACACACACAGACTGGCACGCCCTCCTTGCCTCTTTCTGTTTCTTCCTCCCTGTGTGTGTCCGCTCTGTCTCTCTTTGTTTCATTAAGTCATTTGGGTTTTTTGCAACTGCTATTCCGTTTTCACAAGAGCAGCCAAGCCGTGTGTAACGGAGCAAACAGAGCAAACAAGTCAGCTACGGGAGGGAGGGGTAGAGGGTAAAGTGAAGGGCGCTTGTCCAACAGTTAATCGATCATGGATGGGTCGCTGTTAATATGGCAGGATGGCCAGCTCAAGTGTGGGAAATACTGCAGTGGATACAGTTGGTTTTAACTTACATTTATATAGTTAGTGTGTCTTTTAGAGGGGTGATGAGATGAGTAATAAGGATCCAGAGGAAGAAGAACATCAAAGTTCTTCCTCATGAATTTCTATTAATTTTTGGGACTCATCTCTCACTCTTGGTTTTCCTTTGAAAAGATTCAATAACTAAACTTTCTGAGAAATTTAGAGGTTGAACTCAAAAACATCTGGAATATGAGGAGCCCCAGCTTCCAACTGTTGGCAAGGGGTTACAAGCCAAAAAGGATGAGGATCTGGTTTAATCTTTAAAAAAACTCATCAAATATTAGCTGTCAAACCTTTATCTGTGAAACTTGGCACCATTGTTGTCTCAGTCCTTATGAATTCTCCTTCTCATCTTGCCTTTACTATTTCAATTGAAGTCAAAGAAAATGTTTAGGAATCTTTTTTGATATATATATAAAAAAAACTCATGGCATATTTGTTGTAGATCCAGTAACTTAGTGTCACAATCTGCTTCTCACATCTCCTTTCCCTTGTCTCCAGCCCCTGCTCACTTCTCCCAGTCCATGTACCTCCCTTCAACTCCCCAGACCTGCCTTCCTCCATCTGCCCACCAGGGCTACGTTTCATTAGTGGTTCAACATACCCTCATTGACTTCCCCTCAGTACTCGTCCTTGAGGGAATCCCCATCGCCATCATTATTGTTGTTCCATTTGCCTGAAAAACTGAAGTGAACTTGGTGAGTTCGACCCCCGGGGGGCTGGAGGAGCGAGTCATCGACAATCAACGGTCACTCCAGAGGTCTGTATCACCCACAATACAGTGCCGTCTCTCATCATTCCATCAATGAGCTGCTGATTCACAGTACTTGATGCAATTACTTAATTAGAACGTTCCCTATTATTTGCATTTAATCTATCCATGTTACATCATTTCACATTATAGAAACAGTTAATAGGCCAATCAATTGTGACGGTTTGTGTTATTATGGTATTTAAGGGTCAGAAGAAGAGATGGAGCTTCACAATTGGAAGGCGTCGGTATTGATTGTGAAATAGCTGCAAAGCACAATAAAGCACTGCACACTTAACTGGCCAATGATTCATTGTGTCTACTGATGACAAAGGCAAGTGCATTTCATTTAAACAACCCCCTCCCATCCACTTCTGCTCTGCTCACCAAGTGGCCTCCGTGTGAGAAATGCTGCCACGTAACAACAGATGGGAAGCGAAGCTCCAAATGGCGCGATTGCATGACATCATTACGTCACTGCCCTGCCCATTCTCACACCTGTTCCTGTGTCTAATCAGCGATTTAGCTGAGCTTCCCCATGTGCAACGCAATTCTTCATTAGCCAGGAAAACCACTTAAGTGTCAGCCACAGATTCACGGTAAACTGGCTGAATTCTCTAAATGCCAAGTAAAGGTTCCTTATTGCGTCCTTTCTAAACTCCTTTAGCAGAGGATACACCTGACCATCCTTTACTGAAGGAAAAGAGATAAATTCAACAATTCCTTGTGGTAGCAACATTTGAAAGAATGCACCATTGACCCATGACAATAACATCTGTCATCACACATCATTATGTGGCATGGTGTAAGTGCAGTTTGATGTTCTTCTTCTGGCACTTTAGTCCTTATGAATTCTCCTTCTCATCTTCCTTTGACAACTTCAGTTGAGGTCAAGCAAAAAATGTAATTCTACTGTTCGACTGCAACCAATGTAAATCATTTTACTTCCTTTTTCCCTGTCGGATCATTAAATCAAGTTGCCGTGTGCTTTACGTCTTGTTCTCTAGCTTCTGTCTACTGTTGTCTGTGAGACTTAGTTCCTGCCTGGTTTATTGGACTTTTGATTCTCGCCTGTTCCTTGTTGGATTTGTTTGCCCGTTTGCGCTGCCTTCTCTGATTTTGACCCTTGCCTGTCTCACCATCCCATAAGCCTTTGTACCTCCATTGTGTGCAATAAATCATTGAGCTGCTTCAGCTCTGCCTCAGTCGTCTGCATTCGGGTCCAATCCCTTGTGTTCCTGTTACCCTGTTTGCACCAGCCGTGACACAATCACCGTCAAATAAATGTAGTGAAGTGGAACAATAAGATCACATAAAATAGAAATACTCAACTAAAGTACAGAATGCTTGCACTCCATCACTGGTACGTACGTGCACTATACTGTACTATATGTGCCCGTTCCTAACTTCGGTGACTGAACAAGACAATGGTCACACATTTCAGCGCCTACAGAAATGTCTGCAAAAAAGGTCACACAAACATCACAGCCAGACCAAAAAACAAAGCTCTAATCAACTGCTCAGCCTTTCTGGAAATTACACCATTACATGGGCAACTCTCTGATGAAGTAAGGAGACAAGCTGTGGGGAGATAATACACTCTTGCACACTATTGCGGGGTTACTAATATCCACTGTGGACTGGCAGTGATGAATGAGATTCCTGGGCTATGTGGAGGAGTATTGAGCGTGAGGTAAGAGACTAAAGGATGCAGAGAATAGAAGAAGGCAGTTGGGTGATTAACCAAAGGTTGCATGAATGGGCCCTCTGATAGTTATTTCAAACGTGTATTGTTACACCGGTGCTCTACAGTGTTTGAATGTGGGGTCTTATTATTCTCATGGCAGATATCCAGACACTCCAGGAGAGGGAGCGTATACTTTATGCAGACATTGTTTCAGCAGGCAATCTTTTTCATGCTTTGCTTTACTATTAAGTTTTCTTTGTGGTTTCAACAAAGCTGTTGTTTTATATATCCGCTCAGTGGCAATCAATATTTTATCACTCATCTGATTTAAACTTATGAAAATGTGCTGGACCTTGTGCAGACTACTGAGTTCAAACACCTTCATTTTGTGGTTAGATCAAGCCAACAAGGTAATACCCTCCAATATAAATCGATCATTTACACGACAAACCGGGGGTAAAGTAACTAAAGTACATTGACTCAAATGTGTATTAAAGTACAATTTTAAAATACTTTTTAAAATACATTTAATGAGTTTTGTGTACATTTGCACGTTTACTCAACCTCATTTTCCTGACAGCTGCAGTTGCATTTCGGATTAGGACCGCTAAACAAAAACCCTGTGTCTACTTGGGCTCCCCTGTCTTATTTCAGATGTCTCCCTGAGTGCTTGCCTCCATTTGTCTTTGCGGTTTCTGCATGAAATGTAAACACACTGGTACTTTTAAGAAAATACATTTTTAAGCTCTGCTGAGGCAGAAGTTACTATATCGGTAAAAGCAAAATAGGACACACAGTGCAAAAGACAAAAACATCAGATTTATGTAGAGATTGAAATGTTCCTCAAAGTGATTTCTGAAATATACATAAATGTCATATGAACACAACAATTCCTGGTGATGACTTGTTCTTTTTCAATAATTTAATAGACTCAAACTGTAGAATTACAAACTGTTTCTCAATGTACTCAAATCCTTGTTTTAGCATACCAGAACTGGATCATGAAGCGAATTCATTCTCTGTCTTTGTCTGTTCTGTCTTTGTCAATATTCTTGAAAGTTGTTTACAGTTTGTGTTACATTTTGAAGAAAATCTGACCCATCTGAGTTGTTAGCAGTCGCAATAAAAGATACATTTCTGCTCTAAACCTCTTTTTTAAATGATTGCGCTTAAAGATCAGACACAAATTTGTGTTGCAATAGTTTCTTCTTTTGTGCGCCATTGATTATATCAGTCTTAATTAAGTAATATGAGATAATATGTCGTTCACAGGGGACATTATCCTGCAGAACAAGAACTGTTTGTTTGTGCTTGAAGTTGAAGTGCATTTTGCTGACAGACTGGTTAAACGGGGTACTTGAATGTAGGACTTGTAATGGAATATGTTAACATTGTTGTTTTGGGACTTTTACTTCAGTTAAGGATCTCGTCGAGTACCACTGCTTTCAGCTCAGTTTAAACAGTTTCAGGAAGTCTTCAGTGATGAAGGCAGACAAGGCAGAGCAGAAGGGAAGAGGAGCAGGGAAGTGAGCAGACACCTGACTCGCTGCAAGTTCTTACTTCACATTAAACCTTCAGATTACATACATCACCTGCTATTCTCTACAAAAATCACTCATGATCACACACGCAGGGCTTCAACTACAACTACAAGTTCTTTGGATTACTGATCTTTTTTCTATGAATCATTTAGTCAATAAAACCCAACCCAGTAAAATACTACCTACACTGACTCTGCTTTTTATCATTTCACGTATGTAAATAACTTTATTCTTGATTTAATCGGTATACATTTGTCATTTCTAACTGAATTGTGGGGGTGTGTGATGTCTGGTAGTGTGAGTGTGCAACTTTCTCTTGTGTGCATTTTGTGCTTCATACCATTTGTTACTGTGCTAATACACGGTTTAATTGTGACACTATATTAAATTGTACATGGACTGCAGATGAAAACTAGCCATATGCTAACTCTGGCAAAGTACATCAAACGTTAACATTTATGTTTAACACTCTACATCTTACATTTCATATGAATAAGTAAATAAATACATAAATCATTTTGTCAATGAGCCGCTGTCCAAAATTCTAATACATCATTAACAATAATAAAAATAAAGCTCCAAACAAAGATGATTTCACATTTTTGTTTGGTAAACTTATTATTAAACAATAATACACTTCACTGTTAAAGTTCAATACAATACAGATTTGGTTTTCATTGGAGCTTTAGGAGACATAAATCAAAGTACCTTCCAAAGTACCTAACCTCCAAAAAGTGTGTAATCCACAGTACGTTAAGATGGTAAATTAAAGAAATTTGTCTTTCAAGGCACAAATGTGCATTACAAAGAAGACAGAACATACTGGGTGAAGTGCTGCATTTTTCAGCCTGCGTCTGGCACACTTCTGACTGTTTAAAGTAAAGCTCTTCTCAATTTGACCTCATGGCTATTCTGAGGATGTTAGAGCACCTTCTCAGATCTATAAATGGGTGTCTCATAATGAGTATGATGACACCAAGCAGAAATACTTCTCTGTTTCATCAGGGAACTCACACAATCTGATGTATTCTATTCTTCTGTGGCACATCCACTATAGGAATGTCCTTTGTTCAAAAGGACTGTTAAATCACTTTTGGAAAAAACTCAGAAATTGACGTGGGAAAGTCAGCCTTAGAGCAGTCTATGACAAAGAAACAGATTTCTCAAGCTATGTTGGTCTGATATGTTGCATCTGTCAGATTAAGAGGATGTTACATCATGTTTGGCGGCGTGACTGACAAGACAGGTGGTGTGTTCACCTGAATGCCACCCAGCTGTGGAGATAATGTTATAATGATAAGTTGAACCTGACCTCCATCCTCACTAAAAGGGAGAAGGGCCAAAACCCCTGTGGAAGAAAAGAACCTGTTTGCTTGCTGTGATTACATGTGCTGCGGTGATGAGTTGACATTTCTGCTGCAGGTACGACTTTTGATGCACAACAACAGTGGTGTGTAGGTGTTCAGTCCATACAACTGTGTAAAAATGCACAAGTGCACGTAAACATCCTGCACTGAAAATCAACTAAAAGTACAAAAAAATGTATCAAAATAAAGTTTTAAAGTAAAAATATTCATTATTGACGTATTAACATGTAAGCACATTAATGATGTAGCACAGGTTGGTACTAATGTCACAACTTTACAGTGTTCGGTGGTTTTATCTATGACAGTGCATTGCGTTTCGCGAACCTATATGTTGAGTTTTTGCCATTCGTTAAACAGCTAGGAAGTCAAGAGTGAACCCGAAGACATTAATTTTCGAAACCTTAAGAGACCGAGAAGCTGAAACGAGGGAATGTTTGACAAAAACGTATTGTATGCCTCCTCTGTGATTGAAAATTAATAACATTTACAAAAAATATGTTTTAAAATCATCTACAAAAGGCACGTCGAAACAGAAAATTTGAGGTTCATTGCAAAGCCCCTAAGGATCCTGTGCTAATTATGAAGTGAAGGAGCAACAGTTATTGATAGCTTTATCTTTGGTGAAAGAGCATCAGAGTGAATTTTATTGTCATTACAGCAGTTTGTGCATGGAAGATGGTTACAATGATTAATATTGCTTCTGCATGAGTCTGAGTGATGGAGCTTGGGAAACAGAGAGACAAGGACAGGACATGAATGCTCCACTGCACGTCGGCCCTGGTTAACCCTACAGCCACACAGGTTATGACAGAGAGTGAATGTAAATGGGCTAATGGGCCCCTCTAGTGCATTGTTGTCCAGGTTTTTCTATTCTTCTGTCAGATACTGTATGTTGCACCAGGGCTAAGTCTTGTATGGTCATTTTACAGAGTTTTGACAGTTAATGTACACAGTCCAAACAGTGGAATAAACTGGCAGTGATGACAAGAAGTTGAGATAAAGGCTGACAAACAAAGTTTTTTTAGGATCATCAATGACACTGCAGGATCTGCTTTTGCTGCCTCTTCTGTAGACACAGCATCATCTTATCTCTGCCACCCACTGATACAGCAACGCTTCAATAAATCACTACACTAATAATGAAAATGCAGCCACATGCAGTGAGGGAAAACAACTAAATGCATTGACTGAACTACTGTACTTAAGCACAGTTTTGATGTATTTGTCCAGAGTTGCTCTGCAGATTTGGATTATTTAAACAAAATATTATCAACAAATACATTATGATGATTCACTGTGCATTCAGCCTGCAGTATATAAAGTAGTTACAGTGGGTTTCACCTTTAGTATCTGCAACATTCAATCAATCTTTACACATTGCTACATCAGGTATAAGTATTATATGCATTTCTCTGAAATGAGTCAAAATCCATTTCAAGTACTTTGTACTGTTGGGACTTAAAGTGCATGTTATTCTAATACCTGTGCATGAAAACTGGCCACAGGCAGAAAATAGTGATGTCATACCAGGGAAGGACAATATTTTTGAAAACTGTGTTCATGAAAACAAATAGTGCGTTTGACTATCTAGGAAATATTTTTACTTCAGTCTTCTAAAGTTTTGTTTTTCCCAAACCGAAGCTATTTTTCCCCTCTGAAACTTAATCACTAGCTTACTGTGAGCTATAAACCAATGCATTTATCTGTACAACACATGAATGTCCAGTACCCCTCCTCACTGAGGTTAATTCACTCCCACTGCACACGTCATCCACCAGAAATCTGATGTTGTTAAATCACCAAAATGATTAACTGTAATAAATAATTAATCAGTTACTAACTATAACTTCTGCTAACAGGGCATTGCTACACCATTCTACTATATGTTAACAAAGTGTAAAACGGTGTATGCTTTTGTTTCAAAGTGTTATGTGATGCATTTATGACCTTTAAATCTGTTGATGTTTAATGTTAATGCAGTCATCTTTTTAGCAAACAAGTTGCTTATTTTGCAGCAGTAATCGTGCCACATAATCATGTTTCTGCCTGTTTGGTGAATATAAGTCCAATAATCGCTCTATTTTTTGCTCTGTTTTGGTCTCTACCAACTTCTGAGGGAATTTTCTTGGTTCTCTAGCTGATACATGCATCACTACTGTCACGAACACTACTTTCTGCCTTTGCTACAGGCAGTGTATATTTGGTTTACAGAGCCTTTGTAGAGGCGAAACAAGTTAATTTACAGGACGTAAAGCTCTGTAAAGCTGTGAGGAGCTGCAGATTTGGAATGTAAAACTACAAATTATAAGACGGTTAATATAAAAAAAAAAAACTATTATAGACTCTTTGAATTCCTGACAAAGAAATAGATTATCCAGGAAGATTAACATCAACAACACAGAAATAGAAACTACAAGAGAGGACACAAGATCAAATATCCTTCAGGTAGATAATAATGTGTATAAAGTTCTGGCCCTGCACATGTATGCCTCCATCATCCAGTCTCTCTTTCTCTACATCCTTTCTTCTCAACACATCCTCCTCTTCATTCAACATTCCTCCCTCAGTGTGTCTCTCCATCTCTCGCGCCGCAGTCGTTTGTTTCTGGCTGTCTTTGATCATGTGCTGAGGAGGACAGTAATCTACTGGAAGCCAAGTGTTTATATCTAGGACAGCTGAGAATTAGGTCACACGTGATTTCTACTGCCCTAGGCCCACATGGGCACTACCTCAAAGTTTCCTCATGATTGTCTCCTTCCACTGTGCCCAAGTTTGTCAACAATGACTCAGCAGAATGGATGCAAATGTCCAGCCAAGTGTCAAGGTGAGACCACGATAAAAGACAGATGTCCTGCATAATTCCCTGTACTTTCACGCTATTTAAATCAATAGCTTGGCAGCATGCCAACTCCGAAGGAGATTACAGTGATTTACAGAGTAACTACCCTCAAATTATGCTAAAACCCTCTCTTCAAGCATATACAAAAACTGCGACAGCGGAGCGAGAAAACTGCAACTACAGGAGGCGACGTAATCTGTGACACTGGAGGGGTCACAGCGGACACTGGTTACCACATCTAGCTACCCATGAGAAGCTACTGTTAGACCAACAGAAGCACATTCATGGCCTTTTTAGAGAGTCACTGTGCAGGTACCTGTGCTGTTGCTCGGCTAGTGCCTCTATAATGAAAGGGCCTCAGGAGCGTCTGTGGCGCAGCGACAGTACACAGCTGCCACGCTGTTTATCACCGTTGACATTACTGTTTGTCAGTCCTAAATATCTTGTTAAGCTCTGAATATAGCACAGTTATCAGCGGGCCTGTGTGGTGTGTTTACTGCCACTGCAGAGGAGTAATTCTCATGTACAATGTAGCCTCTCAGTCAGCACTTGTGAAGGCCTGCTAACACTAACAGCAGCTACATATGAGAGGAACAAACTGGGGCTACCATCAGCCTCCACTGTTGTGTTATTTGTATTTGGCTCTGCTGCACACCACAGCTGGAGGTCAACATACAAAATAAACTTTAAAGTCTTGCCTATTAAGTGGCAGATTGGCAGAGTTGAGAGAATATGGCTGAGCCAAACTTTAAAATCCAAGCAGGCACTTGGACACCTGGTTTATATTATATAACATTGTTTCACAGATGGCTTGCAATGAAAAAAGGATAGATGTGTATGACTTTGGTTATCCCCTGAACTTTCCAGATGTAGCGCCACCACAAGGTTGACTTTTATGCTTTTGGGTGAAATACCTCAACTATAACATGGATTGCCATAGATTTTGGTTCAGGCATACATGTTTCCTCAGAATAAATTATAATAACATTTGCAGTCACTTAAATATTGTCAAAATTCCACTGAGCCACACTTCAGACTAAATACCCGGAAAAATTAAAAGAGCAAAATGAAAACAATAAAATTAAGACAGTCGATATTGTGACTGGAAAAGCACTGTTCAACCTAATTATGGCCTCACAGAGCTGCTGGCATGCTGTAGACTTAGTTTTCTTAAAATATAAACTGAACAGTAGCAAAAGAGCAACCGTATAAAATTACCCTACATGGTCGAAAAAGACATTTTTGTCCACTGTACCAAAATGCATCAAAACTCTCTGCACGCTGACGTCCTACATCAATCTCTGCTCAGGAGGCCTTGGGAGGAGATGTCAGCGTCTTGTTTATTCCATCAAAAAGATATATAATGATAATAACTTTAAATTTAAACACTCAACTTTAGAAAAAAAAGAAATTTGCTAAGTTGAATTAGCAAGTGCATGCCTTTTTTCACATATGTACATGAGCAAGGGTTGTGAAAAACAAAACAGAGCTACGGCTGTAATTGCACACACTGCACACAGCTTTCAAGCGGGCTGTTTTGATGCCGTATAGTTTCCTCACTTGAGTGGCTGACAATTTGCCTTTTCAAAGTATCCTGAAAATATTCCAAAATATTAAAAAAAAACAACTTATTGCTGAGTCTCATCAAAGACCACTCTGAAGCAAAGAAGTCTTGCCATTACCCTCTCTCCATGTTTTGTCACATTTTTATAATAAAACAGCGCTTTGAAATTCGCCTGCAGACACAAAGCAGCAGGATGCCTGGCTGCCTTCGCTGAAAAGGTAATACCACTGCTGGTCAGTAATGTGCAGAGACATAGGGAGGCTAGGAAGGAATGAAATTTGGGACTTTTGTAAACCAAAAGGTTTAATGTCATAATAAAATGTTTCCGTCTGTACAGTTGCACATAATGCTGCTCCATCAGACAGACACCAGCAGCATGCTGGCCAGGCAGACGGCACAGTGATGTCAGAGAGGACAGAGGCACGTGTGCTCCCGCAGATGTGCCGGTAATTATGGGGGAATGAATAGTGATGTTTTAAGAGGAGATCAGGGGCAATTACAGTGATTTAAAGCAATGGAGCCAGGCCCTGAACACACACCTTCTAATTACCAGGCAAGATCTCAGATCTCACAGCGAGCACGGCAGATTTGGCATGTTTGCATAATCAAACAAAGGCTTCTGTATGATGTTTATCTTTCAATATTTAAAGGTCTTGATTCTGCTCGTGCTTGATAGTGCCTCTGCTCTGTGATGTGTTTGCTTCCGCTGCCGTTGTTGTCGCTGTTAATGACTTTGAAGGAGCTCGGTGATATATTTAGCCGCTAATCAGACAAAATTAATCTAAAGTCGTTTGGAAGTTTTGTTGCGTTCCAGTAGCTTGTGGGAATGCGTTAGATAGGAGCGCGTGTGAGGGGGTATCCACAAGAGGCCAAAACAGGGATATAATTTCATTTGATTGCCACACTCATCAAGTCCAAATGAAGATTAATGAACACATGATGGAGGATTGAAAATAATAATATTCCCGTTGTCTTTAGGCCTCTAATTTGTTTGAGAACATGCTGTCACGCTACAGAGGGCTTATTGGCATTTGCTAATGGACTGCTCATTGTAATGGAGATGAGGAGGGGGGCATCTGTATACATTAGTCAGGCCACGAGCTATAAAGAGTAAGAATAGAAAGTGGTGTGGCGATGTATGGCTATAGAGGTGCTATTTGAGGCGACTGTGATGAAGAGGAAGTTAAACCTGAGAGTGTGCGAGCAGGAACCGGTTAGTGTACGAGGAACGGGGGTGGCCAATTCCCTAAATAACTTGTTCATTGATCGCAGCAAGTAGATGCAGTATTGATAGTGTTGTTCGCCCAAAGGACCCAGATCCACTAATAATTAATTGCGATAGCATAAGGAGGCAGGGCATCTACACTGCATTGCAGCTCTACACATTGGAAATACAGTATATAATATGTCCATGTTTCTACTTGGTATTGGTGCTCCTCCAACACAGCTTTATTTCAAGACCTTTTCCAAACCCACTAATCTTCTTAAGATTAAGTAAATTGTTTTAATTCACAAGTTTAAAAGTGTAATTTCTATGAAAAAGTGTTCCATGTTTTCTTATAACAAGAAACACTATTTGAATGGTTGAAAAAACCCTTTCATGTCTAAACGTGTGAAAACCCTTTATGTTAGGCTTCATAGAGTCTCAACTCTATTTATAATATAAAGATTCAGCTTCTATAGACCCGAGCCTGCAGACGTGTTCCACAGCAGAGTGTACAGCTTGCTTGTTCTCCACCCACACAGAGTGATAGGTGATCCATACTGTAGACGCAGAGCACACTGGAATAGAATATTCACTTCAGTGTGACTGATATTCACAAACTTCCCTTTCTGTGTGCGTGTGTGTGTGTGTAGACACAACACACACAAATATTGAAAAGACTAATCAGTCAATGCCACTGGAGTAAGTAACCTCACGATGTTCTTATCTACGATACGTGTATTCATTACATGGAAATCTCCGCCAGTTACTCAACAGAGTAAGGCTCTATTTGAGACTGAAGCCCTCCTCAGGGTCAGTTACAGAGATAAAGTTCTGTATGACAGCCAACAATCATTCTCTCCATCGTCTCATCTGTTAAGAACAAGTGACATTCAGTGTTTGTAAGCAGCACTGCTCAATGCCACCGTGCTCGTGCATATGAGTTATTAATAACAGCGTGCGGCCCCTGCTCGTGCTGGCTGACACTGCAATGTCTTATTCCGAGCAGCGTTGTCCAAATTGAAAGTGCAGAGTTGCCTGAGGTTTATGAGTTCTGTCGCAGTCAGGGCCGGGATATCACGTCCAACACGCAGCTCAGATGAAATGTGTGATTCGAAAGGAAGGAGACGACGTCCCTATTATTTCCTGAGTCATCAAGTATCCACTCTAATACCTTCTGTCGGTCCTTCATCTCCCCTTACACTCCCACTGTGTGTTTAAAAATTCAAGCCCAACTCAAACGCTATTTTATTAACTTTCCCACATTTAATAAGTCAGGAAATGTAGAGAGAGAGCGTAGTGTGTATAGCCATGCTGAGCCGAGTGCCATACAGTAGAGTCTAGCAGTTATTTCAATCCGAATGCAGCCAAAAGGTGGTGCAGGTGGACTTACACATAAACACGTTCACATTTATGCACAAACAGCAAGAAGTCTGCTGCTACCTTGCTCATTGCTCTGGGATAATGTGTGGGTGGACCCTTTGGGCAATTTCTGATCCCTCACGCCACCTGAGACAGTAAGAGAAGGTGAGAGAAAGAGAAACAAGACTCAGACAGTGAGAAAGGTGGTGTGTGTGTGTGTGTGTGTGTGTGTGTGTGTAAGAGAGAAGAAGGTTACGTAAGGGAAGTGTAAAAAAAAATGTCAGCTGCTAACATCTCAGATGACCTTTTGAAACTGGCTCTGTTATAAAGTAGATTCGTCGCCTATAGAACAACATTAATTAAACCTTGTACAAGTCTATTTTTGAGTGCAGGATTGTGCAGGAGATAGAGAGGAGGATCTTTGAGGAGACAGAGATCATGTCAGTGCAACAGGCATCGTGTGAAGCCAGGACACAGAGAGAGAACACGGTGAGACTTTAAACCATTAAAATGTTTAGGACACATCAAACCTGCCTGACATTTTTTTTGGTTATAGTTAACGACTCCTCAATAAAGCTCGAATATACTGAGCAAGACGATACATGCTAACTATTTACTTATACAAACTGCAATGGCTTGGAGGAGACGATCAGACTAACACTGACCAGGGTATAGATTTGAGTTGGCATGTGGAATGAATTCAGCCGGAAGAAACAGATGGAAATGGTAATGAGATTGTGAAAATAAAGAAAAGTAAAACTATTTTTCTAGAGATTAAATTCTTCCTTAATGCAGAGCTTAGTCGGGCATGTATAGAGGAAATCTGAAGGTGACTACCTATCCTCTGTGTGACTGAAGCACTGGTGGACTTGGGGAGGACTTGCACTTCTGCCCACATTTGAAAAAAAAAAAAAATACTGTTGCCCTCTACGGTGGCCCGGTGTGCAAGAAAAGTGATAAAGTGCCCTCTAGAGTGTTCCTCCAGTGGAGAAAATGCAGTGCAGTGTCACACAGGCTGCCCTACATGCTGGCTTGGAACTATTTCGCCACAGACGCTTCAGGACTCTCTGTGCACTGCGGCCATTTTTTTTTTTTTTTTTTCCAAACCTGCCTCTCACACAGCCTGAGTCCACTGCTGGACTGAAGTCACGCTGAGCTCCTCGTGAGACCAATATTACAGGAAAATCATTATGTGAGTGTCTCTGTACAAGACAGCAGTCATGTTTACATCAATGAGGCCATAAATTACTCTTCTAGTGACCTGGTTACAGTGAGAATACAAACACTATACTCATTACTCGATAGCAAAGTGATTATATCAATTTATAACTTACTTAACAACAGAAGTGATTGACTGTGCTTGATATGTTACTTTCTATAACTCAGTTCTGTCAAAGCTTTCTTCCAAGAACTCCAAAGCCTCCGCGCCCACACGTCACATCTACCCTCTGTATATTTAACATCTAAAGCAACGAAAAAACAAGACATTGTGGTTAAACAAGCAGCCCGCCTACAGTTTGGAGATATTTGCTGACCGACTGCAGCTAGCTGGGACGATGGCGCACAGTGTTCCTGAGACCATGTCTTTACATTGAAGCCACAGGGTTCACACACCTTCCAACTCCTAGCAAAAGTTGGAGTAGCCTGCTGGAACTAGCTCTTAGACTTCACTGAGAAAATAGAAAACGTTGTCTCTGTTAGCTGAGACGTATTTTGATTATATAATTTCTGCTTTTAGAGCTTTAATGGACACATGCTTTCACTCTTTATTACTATATACCTCCCAACACTTGGTCCTTGTGACACTTATCTGATTCTTCTAATTCTTTCACATTGGTTCTATTGTCTTTGTCACATATTGCTCCACTGGCTTTGCCTGTATGTACTATGTGGAGGACCCCATGTTCATATCTTGGCATCTCTAACACAAGCCACCTTGTTTTGACAGGCAAATCACGGCATGCACTGATTTATCATTAAAGAGGCTCTTCATCTATCAGGAACAAAACTGAGTCAGACGTGAAAATGTGTGATGGGCCACCGTCAGTGAACCAACACACATTCCTAACCATGAGCTACTGCTTCACACCTTCACATCTAATGTTTCTGGAGATGCTCGCGCCTCAGGACTGGTGATGTGTGATCAACCTGAGGCCAGAACAACAGCGTACATCAAACCTACAAGCTTTGTCAGTAACAAGATATTGATTTGGATCTTTGCCCAATAGGATAATGATATGTGTCTGCTTGGTTTGGCCAAATGACAAGAGTGATTTTTCTCTTTTTTTCTCAAACTCCCCTCTTGCACTCTCTCTTTAGTCCCATCCATGCCAGACATCCCGTCTGTCATCTCTCATCCATTTCAGAGTGTCTCTTCCGGTGTGAAGGGAGACCCGAGAGAGTGGCAGGGGCATCTGAGACATGGCATGAAGATAAGGGTTATAGTGCTCAGCAGACAGTGTCTGTCTCCAAACCCCTCGGCCAGATGGCCACTGTCTGCCAGAGAGATGGCCAGTCCCCCAGATTCACACGTGCGAAGTCACACACACATGGACACACTTTAAATAAATATGCTACTATAATATAATGCCACTGTATTAAATATGCTCATCAAAAAAGATCTTGCGGCAATAAAGTAGTCAAGTACACGTGCCATATTGCTTAAATATTTGCTGATTGGAGCTCCCATGGAAGCCAAAGGTAATGAAAGCTCTAAAAAGGCATAAAAACATTTGAGCCATATGTGTTTTCCGTGGCACATATGTGGGTTTTGTTGTCCGTCCCATCGTTGGCAAACGATGACTGCAACATGGCAGCCGTGGAGCTCAAGGCCGGGAAAATGCGAAACTGAGACTGTGTTGCATGATATCTGCCCAAGACCCCCTTTTTTTTCTAGGGGGAGATGTAACCTTCTGTAAGCCCCCCAGATCCACACACAGATGGACTCATGTTTCCCCCACCTCCCTCCCTCCTACTATCTCTCTCTCTCACTCTATTCTCCCAGGCGGAGCCATTCATCCTGCCCCAGGGAACATATGTGCTGCTTCTAGGAGGAAGTGCAAAATCTCATATAAGGGCCAGCTTTGAGATCTAGCATATTTAATGTTCTTTTGGGACGTCTGTTTTGATGGACAGGCTTGAAATCAATCCATAAATTCCCAGGTAACACAGGCGCACTGCGATCCCTCCTGTGGCGCCACAGTTAGAGTAAATATGAGCAGAGCTGTGCACCCAAAACTGAAGAATCAGTACAACACAGAACAGTTAAGGTACAGTTTGTCTGCAGATGAGGCGGCATTGTTCAGCCCTGGTGAACATCATGCAAGTTGTTGGCTCTTTCAGATTGCTGTTGAAAGCCAATTACCTCATCCAATATTCCTTTCACTTTTACAACGACTGAGGATGACTAAATGCAGTTTTCATCCAGGTAGTGGGGCCATTAAATGTCCCCACCTCTGCCTCTCTGTAATCAGCTCTTCATTTAATTTTTCTAAAGAAGAATAAAGAACTGAAAGCGTAAGATTACTGTCAGATACATTCAAAGGTAATAATGAAGTTAACCTTGGACTGACTTAAGGGGTATTACAGTGAGGTTGTCATTGTGCCTCCTTCTTTTCTATTGGAAAATGTCCTAATGTGGCTAAAAAAGATGGTCTGGTGTCATAGACGCAGCTTTCATGAGCATCAATAAACTATGCTGGGCTTTTTTTTGTCTTGTCTTGCAGCAGCAGTAGTATATTTGGTCCACGGTAAACTGAGTATATGCTGATCATAGTACCATACGAATTCTATGGCCAATTATTTATGGTCAGTGAACATACTGGCAGAATTCCAAGGAAAGCGGTGGACAACGGGATGCCAGTCAATAAAGCAGGGCCTCTTATAACAGTTTGGTAAGGAAGTGTTAAAACCCAGCAAGCTTTTACACAACATTTTAGATTGAATTATTTTTGAGCTGGTACATTCAGAAGTTTTGAAATTTAAGTTCAAATTTTGGAATTTCAGGCCCAGCTAGTTATTCGTGACATAATCTGCCATTATGGCGCTTGTTCCTGTGGTTCATGGCAAAACAAATTTCAAATTTGTTGAAAAGTGAAAATGTAAAACGTGTTCAGTAGTAGCTTTGCAGTAGCAGGGAGCTCTGAGTAAATGGTAAATGGACTGTGCTTATATAGTACCTTTCTAGTCTTCTGACCACTCAAAGCTCTTTTCACTACACTCATTCATTCATTCATTCACAAGCACACATTCATTCTCATTCACACATCAGTGTTACTGCCAATGAGAACAGTTTTGTGTCCAGTGTCTTGCCCAAGGACACTTGACATGCAGTGCCGAGGAGCCAGGGATCGAACAGACAATCTTCTGATGAGTGGACAGCCACTGAAGCTCTGAGCCCCAGCATCATTGTCTGCAAGAAGCCTGCAACTGTAACTGTCTTTTATGTGTCGAAGCATGAAAGTGGCATTTAAGGAGTAGCACTGAGGTTTATAAAAAGCATCTACTTGGCCAAGTCCTACAGGGATAAAAGTGAATTTTTGTTGCCTTTATAGCAACAGCTATTCATTTAGTAATCGCAGTGGAATTCATGTTTCTATAGGGCTTATGCAACAGCAGTTGTACTGATCTTCACAAATATGACACTGAAAAGCATTTTCAAACTCTGAAAAGAACGGCAAGCCACAGAAACATCAACTGTTGACAGTATTATTTAAAAATCACTTCTTTGACAGATTCTTTGACATTAATGCATACATAACAAAGTGGGAATGGTTTTCTCTACAAAGGTAACAGGCAGTACCATAATACTGTCCATGCTGCCGATAAATATTGTAGTATTTATGTAAATAAAATATATTCTTATGAATATAGATGGTTAATATTGGAAGCACCATTTGGTTGATTTGGCCTGCCAGATGTTTCTAGCAAATAATATTAAAAGTAGGTGTAAAAATATATCATAAGCTGATATGGCAGGCAGAGTGGCACTTTGAGCAGACAGTTAATTAAGAGAACTCAGTAATTTATTCTCTATTTCATTTTAACAATACAACACAAAAGGAGTTTGCTTTTGGTCCCCGGTTGACCTGTTTTCGGCCGTCCAAGGGAAAGCTGTTGAGCACCACTACACAGAATGCAGAAACACGACATAATGCTAATGCAAAGCTCGTAAATTAAGGATTCACTGTAACGGATAGGATATTAAAGAAACATGTATATCTCTCTGTTTATAATATAGTAACACAATGTAGTGCAGTGAAAATAAGTCTTAAAGTCTGGAAATCAACTTGGATTTAAAATCAAATGAAACTAAAGCTGTAAATATTCACTAAAGCATCTTTCAAATGAATGCGACACAAACAGCGATGGACCTTAGACCACTGCTGCCATGACAAAACAATACCAGTAACCGAAAGGAAATTCATCCGCTTCGCGGACTTACAGTGTTACCCACGCATCACAGATGCCCGAAAGAAACCTTGATATCGTGTTTATGAAGCAGGCGCACGATTGGTAGATTAATAGCAAGGGAAAGAATGAGTCTGAACCAGGGGAGGGCCTGGGGTTAGCACAGATCATACAAGTCATCATGGTTCATGACTGAGTGTGATACTAAGAGGGAGCATGGAAAATTACCACACAGCAAATTAACTCAGCAGAGTGTGATTAAAAATAATTTTTGTGAAACTAATTTGCACTTACTGTAGCATAAAATTAAGGTTGCGCTGGAACAGTTGGTTCAATTTTCAGAGGACCATCAGGACTTTTGAAAATTTAATGAGGATCCAAATTGCCTCTTTCTCTCCCGTTCACATCGTGTATTTGTGACAACCCAATGCCGCTCTGTCTGTTAAAGACCAAAGAGCCATACACTAGAAACACATTAATACACACACATGCACAGGTGGATCTGGTTGGCAGAATTTAGGAAATACCTTTGCTTTATAGTTGTTAGCTTCAATGAGCCTCATTTTGTCCACATTAGGTTTTAATTCCAATTTTGACTTCAGTGGACTGAAATATGAGGGGATCCAGAGGAGTGCATCTGATTGAAGCAGCAGGGGAAAAGGATTAAAAATGCTACCGTGTCAGTCTGCTCATCAATCTCAAGATGTCAAGACAATAGCTCTATGTTGGGGGGCCGCAGGTCAGTGAAAGGTTAAACTGATGACCTTTCAACTCTTGACTCCAGTTACAGCCACAGAGTGCAAGGATAAATTATATCCTAACAGCAGTTTAGAAATCAAATCACAGCATCACCCAGCTCACTCTGGCATTTAAGGGGGAGAGGAGTAACAATCCAAAATAATAATCTTCATGAATATGCATGCAAGTGGCCATGAAATATTGACCCCTGGCAAGACAATTGACACTTATCACAGTTCAGGTTTTTTGGGGGGTGAAATACTGTAGCTGATGTTCACTTTTGGTGATCCACCAGTGAGCCTGGCACTCTGTGTGTATGTGTGGTACCTTTCCCTCATGTGGCTGACACACAGATTGGCCTACTTGTGGAGAAGAGAGCGGATCTTTATGAGCTCCTCATGATAAGGCAGGGAGACATTAGGGTGACGGGTGTTCTAACCCGTCCTCCTCATTGTCATTGTGTGGAAGAGAAATGTTAGAAGATGACAGCGGAGAGAGCAAGCAGAATTTAATCATCCTTTACCTCTGCATGGCCTCCATCCAGTGGAGCGGCTCTTTTCTTGTCCTCTGCAGACATCCGTGGTCTGTCTGAAATGACAGAATAAGAGGCCATGACTGACTTTGATTTGTTGGAGGTGACATGGGTGCCTGCCTGCTAGCCTGCATACTGTCTGAGTCCATACATACTGAAGCGTTGCGAATTCACCTGTGATTGTGCCCCCTGGTGGTGGCTCAATAAAGCACAATTCAGAACACTGAATCGCCATCCACAACTCAGTTTTGGGCGACAATTCAAAAAGGTCTTATGTCTGCAGCCGACTGGTGCAACTTGTGTTCTTACTGGTTGAAAAGACATTTAACCAGTGAGTGCCTATTAGATGATAAGAATAGGTACATCATCTTGCTACATAGCATAGCAACTTCTATGTTTGTGTCAGCTGCTGCTAGGAACACAGGTGAGGACTCAACACCAGGGCAGAGCTTGAAACTGTAAGATTTATTTTAAAACACAAAAAGGCTTACAGGGGGAAGAGGCAGGCTAGTCCAAAACTGACAGGAACAGGTATCCAGAACAACAGAAAGGCAGGATGCAGAAGAAAATGTTGAGACACCAAGGCACAGTGCACACAGGGTAAAACCTTCTGGCAGGGAGCAAAGGAATTGGTATGTACAAGGTGTTGAGAGAGGCTGATTACTGAATGAGATGCAGGTGAGGAGATGGGTGGGGGAACTCCGTTGATGATAAATGAGGTGAGCAACAGTTGAGAAAGATAGTGGGCAAGAAAAACACAAACCCATAAATTAGAACAACAAAGAACTCATACAGACAAGGGAACTACAAATCAAAACCATGACATTATTTATGGAAAATAGAAACTAAATAGCAACAAACTGTGCTGAGATTGACACACTTGTACAAGCTGTTTTACGTCCGCACTAACATTAATTTAAAAGGCATATTTCTTTTGTCAATGTGTAAACAGGAAGTCTAAACTGTTTTTTTGGCTCCATTGGGGAGCACAAACACAATACTAACACGTTATCAGCGTGAATATAGAGAGTGTATTGATGTAAATCTGCCTCTATTTAGACATCAAGCTTACATTAGTTCAGTGTGAGAGTAAACCAAAACAGTCAAGATATGGGAGATACAGCCAAAACTATGATAAATCCAGTCAAGCTAAGGGGTTGTGATGTGATAATGTGTTGGTTTGTCCTAAGAAACAATATAACATCAAAAAAATGTTGATTATAGCTGCTTTAATTGCTGCCACACCACACCATACATCCTGTGTCAACTGATTTCAGTAACTTTGTGTATTTTTTCAAAGCTTTCCAGAATTTGTAACCGACACTGTAGCGATTTCAGGTAAAAGACTAAAGGTTCAAACCTAGAGCAGCAAAATTCCAGGACTGATCTGAGTTCAGGTCTCCTGACAACTCCTCTCGTCCTCATACCTGAAAATCGCAGTAAGATCAGAAAGAGCTGATCCCAGATCTGTGGTTGTGGTAACCTTGTACCTACAGCGAGTGAGCCACAGGAGGGCATGTTTCTGCCTCAGGCTGGACACCTGTAGTTGAAAGGACTGTCTTAAAGCAATGGATATGAAAGGCCTGAGCTACAATGAGAAAGTGTAAAAGAAACCGTGTCAGAGGAAGCACACTGCAAGGAGGAAAGGTGGATTTTAATGCATTATTTGTGCAGGTTGGAGAGTTCAACTGATGCCAGAAACTTGGCTCGTTAATGCCATACCATATTTTTGGAAAAATTCCAGCTCAAACTTGAAAAATATATATTTAAAGATATCAAATAGTTGCACATGCTCTTTTCTTTCTACCTATTCAACTATGTTTATTGCGAATGCTATTTCTGCATTTTATGTCACTGATGCTCTAAAGTTGGAAACTCACAAATGTGAGTTGTATCTTTGTTTTTGACCCTTTTTTGCCCTTCTTGATCTGATATACTTTGGTTGAACTTGTATAATAAACATAACAGAAAACACTGTGATACTTGAAATGGTGGTCTGGTTCAGTTAGCATATCGAATGGAACAGAGGTTTAATGAACACTGAGCAAATTCCTTGATATACTTTTCTCTCAGGCCATAGATGCATAAATTGTGTAAAAGAGCATTCATTTTGATGATATCACAGAGTTATCAACAAAAGTACAATTTAGATACCTTTTGCCACAATACAATATTGAATACATCTACCAGCAGCACAGTGTTGGCCAATTAAATATGTGCCATATTCCAGGGAGGTTACTTTGGAACCTGAACGATATACTTCTATTGTTAACCTTGTAACTGTCAAGACAGTATAGCATAAAATGATTTCCAGCAATCATTAAATCCTAATAAGCCTTAAAACTCGAAAACTTAAAACTGACTCACACTGGACTGGACATCTTCTCATTTTACAAGTAGCAGTATGACCACAGGAATGCAGACCCTCATTCATCTTTCAATAGAACTTGTTAGCTATCCACCACTTAAAAGTTAATTCCTGGTTTGTTTCTTCTCGGAGGTTTGTGTGAAAGTGTTACTGAAAAGATGATCCCCAAGGTTCAATCCTTGGATTTTTAATTTCTATATCCATCAATAATCAATGATGAATTTTTGCTTTCATTAAAAAAATAGTTAAGACAGATCAGGCCTTTCTGCGTAAGGTCCGTATTTTATCATGAATTGACACTGTTAATTAATTCTGTTTAAAAGAAACTTTCAGTGGTTTCAGGAGAATGATCAAAAGACACATTCAAAGACAAAGATGAATGCAAATGATCTAGTGGTGCACACAATGATTTTGTGTTTTTGGTATTGTAATTGTGTGTGTGTGTGTGTGTGTGTGTGTGTGTGTGTGTGTGTGTGTGTTAAGGTTAGGGTTAGGATAATAACCATTTTCTGTGACAAGAGATATATATATAGAGATATATGTACAAAAAACAAGTGTTATTTGTTATCTTAATGAATCTTTAAAGGGAACATACTCTTTTTATTGTAGAAAGCAGCAAACTACAAACTGTAAAGTAAAAGTAGAAAGTGTCGCCAAATAAGGAAAGTAGCACAAATTCTAACTGACCCAGTCACACATCAAGAGCAGCAAATTACCATGCAAGGCATCGGTCCAACCATCGGTAACTACTCAGGTTCAATGTCCTGCTCAAACTTCGATATGTGGATGGGATCACACCACTAACACTGTGGCCCACCTACACTTGCTGAGCCATAAAAACAGTGCTGTGTTGTTCTTCTTGTGGTTTTTTTTGTTCATCAGTTTGGTTTTGAAAGCCACCACCTTTTTTCACTGCATCCAGGGTCAGTCTGGCCACATAAAGTCCTGTGAGAGAACCCAAGAGCTTTGCTCATGCCACACTGTGGTCAGTCCCCAGGCCTCAGAGCTACAGGCCTGGCTGATCTCAGCTTGCACTCATTCTCTCCTCTGTGACTAAGTCTCTTCCACCCAAAGTTAATTTTTAATGACACACTTTGTTATGTGGGTCCATAGGGGGCCCTTAGTGGCTGTGCTTTAATAAAGAGAGTCTCACTGCTTGCTCCCTTCTGAGAAGGCTTCATTAAAACCGGTGACAGAAAAAAAAAAAGGTCTTTGAAGTCCCAGATTTGAGCCTATCTAAACTTTATATTTCTCTCTGCATCTGTCTGTCTGGTGTTTTATGAGTTTATTTTCATTTTTACGTCAATGGTTGCAATAAACAAACAAAATATATTGAAGGACAGATGATGTGACCCCCTAGGGGCCACTTCATAACAGTAGTGGAGAGAGTGTGTGTGTTGTGAGGGTCCATGGGGGGTTAGGCTAGAGGCACACATACACCATCAATCTTCATTAATAATCTTTCATTGTCATCTTATGATATCTCATCTTATCAAAACCAGAATCTATATCTTTCATTCACAAAATCAGTAGAAGCATGACATTGCTTGTGAGTCTGAACTCCTGTAGCGATGGTTTGATTACCAAGCCACAGACTTTACAAAGTCTTTGTATATTTCAGTAAAATTTCATCCATACAAGACCTCTAATGGATAATCTTAGATGGCAGCGATATAGTACGGAAAATACTTTAACACTCTTCAAATTAATATTTTTACACATTAATCAAATGATCTCCTAATATGAGAAAGGGGTTTGGATCCTACAGTGCCATCACTATAACAAACAGTCAAATCTGCAGTTCCTAGCAGCGTCAAGCCACATTCAGCTCATTGTTTCTGTTTTCTGGTCCATGTCATCTGGTCTAAGACCAGTCTTGGTTTGGCCTGGCTAATCATACAGTTGCATAAAACAGAGTGATGATGTTGTTATGCTACACAGGAAAAAAAACCCATAGCATTAGCATATGACTATTAATAGCATGAGAGCAGTTTTCAATGGTGTGAAGTTGAAAAGACGTCTGTTCTTGCTGGATTGGACTTTGTTGAAAAGTTTGACATTTTTAAAATCAAGTTTTATTCCACTGGCATTTCAATTATGATATTTTCAACATGTAACAGATTCTACAAAATGTCCTAAATATATTTCTTGGCCAAAGCGGTTAAATTGTCTCTAGAGAATCTGACGACGTTACGAAATAGTTGATACTCTTAATAGGACATTATGTGAAAAGTGAATGATTTCAGACAAGTGAACCCTCCAGGACCTGCAGGAAGTTCACTGTGTGCTGCTATGGAAACAAGTGGCCTTCACTCTCAGAGAGGATTGGTCAGAGAGGGTGAGGCATCCTTGCTGTTTTAAATGAGTGAATGGGCAAAGTGCCAGGTGGAAGACAAACAAGCCTCAGCACCACAGCCATTGCCAACCAGTCTGACTCTGTTTATCTCCTCCCACCAAACCTTGTCTGACATCCTTTTCCTGCGAGTCAGTGTAATCTACTATTAAACCGCCACTACTGAATGTAGCTGGGTCATGTAAACTGCAGATAAAATAAGGTTCATCTCCAGCTCAGTAGCACACAATATTAGATACAGGTTGCAGTACCTGTTTTAATGATGTAGAGAGAACTTTGAAGCTGAGTGGAGCTGCTAGTAATTGTTTCTCTATTGCTGTGAAGGTTTGTACTTCTGTTCCCTGCCAAAATGAACACCTGGCTGGTGGCTTGTTGCTATAATAACCAAGGGAAAAAAAGACTGCAGCTGTGCTGGAGTCGTATTTAGCCCGTAAATTAATAAATATCTTCTAAAGGCTACAACTGCCTTTAATTGCTGAAATTGATTAGACAGTTTATTGGATGTGTCTCCTTCCTCTTCTCCCATCTGTGAAAGGACGCAATTTTCTTTTTCCCACACTTCTCCGTCGAGAAAATAATTACAGAACTGAGTGATGAGCTGAAGCGTTGTTAGGATCTAGAAACATTGGGGGCTTAGCCCGGCCCAGAAATCTTTTGATTTCCACCCAATAATTGCACCATGTTGAAGTTATTTCAAAGTAGAATGGATATGAAATGAGAGACACTGTGATCTATCAAAAGGTTTTGGTGACATGAAATCAAAAATAAATTAAATGAGTGAAATCTTAGTTTGCGCTCGACTTTGGTATTATTTTCATTTTCCACTGCAGGAGGGAAACGAAGAAAAGATAAGACGCTTGACTTTGATGAAGTGGTCATATGCTAGATCGTATGTTGCCATTGCTTTGTTCATTTTTTAAAAAGTGACCGACCATGGTCTCGTAGCTTCTGCTTGTATGACGAAGGCTCCTTTTGAACTGTGACAGACTGTGTTAACTGTCTGTGTCTTATCTGTCCATCTGATACGCTCTTCATCTTCACCTCTCCAGCAGCTCTTTTGGTGTCTCATCTGCCCGTCTCACTCCTCATCTCATCTGCTCTCTCCTGTCCTGCTCATAAAAAGGATCCAGCCAGCATATGCCAACCAAAATCTGACCAAAACTTTCTTTTTTTGATATGATGATCAGAAAGCAAAAGTGCACTAACTATGATTAGCCCATGGCTCACATTGTCACAGCGAGTGCAGGCTAGACCAGTGGTTCAAAATGTGCGCTGTTGCCCTGTAGCGTGCCTTAGAATTAGACTTGTTCATGATGACTGACTGCTAAAAACATATTAAAAGGAGTGGCTTGTTTTCATCAGTGGCATGCCTTGTGACAAAAAACTTCACCAAGCTTGTAGATAAGGCAGCGGCACTCCTTACTCATCTGCTGCTACTGCAACATAAAACAGCAACTCTTCCACCACCTCCTTCATCCTTTTACCTTTTTAAAAAACTACTTATATGCATAGGCTTTAAGTGTTGGTAAACCGGCTAGCTAACTACCTTTAGCAGGGCTATTCATAAAACATGTAGGCCAAATGACGCCACTGGTGATGAAGAAATTAAAATGTGATTTTTTTCAGGATTGGACAACTGAATGGTCTAAGTGAACCACAGGACATGGGACTGGTTAATGCTGGTAAGAAGGTAGCAATAATAGCGTGTTGGAGTACATGATTCTTCATTATAACCTAGCCTTTGGGAGAGTCTTTATAAGCTCATGTAAATCTCCTGCATGGCCAACAAGGGAATTGCAGTATAATTAAGGAAACAACAGAGGTTATTTTAGGTGGCGATTACAGAGCCATGCCATATTTCTACTATGGTTTGAGGACAGTGGATATTGTTTGAATGAATATTAGAAGAAAAAAAATATTAGCCTAAATTGACTTTTGTTAGCATCCCAACATCCAACAATGAATTTAACATAAAAGATTTATTTAAATTACATGTGTGTGTTTTGTTAATACACGCTTGTGCCTGCAAGAAGTAAAAAAAAAAAAAAAAAAAAAAATCAAAATCATGCTTTTGGTAAAGAGATCACAGACACACAGACACAGACAGAATTTTAGTGGTGAGATCTCTGAAGCTGCTGTACACTGCTTCAGAGGGAAAAGATCAAATATGGAATTTCAAGCCAACACAGGGAATATTTTCTTTACACTGTACAGCAGGAATTCCACAGAAGGATGTTTTCTTGACGATGGTTACATCTTTCTGCCTGCTGGACACAAACACCCAAGAATATTTTCGACTTCACTTCTGATCCTCACTTTAAGACAAAAAAAAAATTAATATTTAAAGAAAAAGGTAGTTTCACCGTGATTTTCCAGGTAGTAGCTCTTCAAATTTGAAATCCAATTAGTTAGCAATTTTCTATCGAGCTTTGAAAATAGCAAAAACATGAACACATTTACGTCAATTATGCTAAATAATTTTAACTATGCAGCAGAAGATTTTTCATTTTTAATTCTTTATCTTTTAGAAGGTCACCCTCCTGGTACTGCTCATTGATTAAAATAAGTGTGTGGTTGAACGCAGATAAGATCAGTAGTCGGTAAAGATTTAACAGGGGGATATTTGAATGGTGTTTGTGCTGCGCTGCAGAGGCAGTGTTCCGTGCGCTCTCCGTTTGTTTCATGTGATTTTGCACTCCCTCCTCACAGGAGGGGAAGAGCTGATTGCAGTGTTCTCCCTGTCTTTTTCAATAAACCCGGCACTGTCGACTCCTCTTTGACTCAAACTCATGTGTGGAGTGACTGTCAACCCGCCAAGGCCCATTCACTCCAGCACACACCGCATCAAAACTCCCCGCGCTCTGTCTGCATCACAGCTCCTCCCCAGCTCACAGTCACATTCTGCAGCTTTGAACTTGGATTCAGCTCACCTCCAGTCTCTACCCTACGGTCCCTTTCCACTTCCCCATCCCCGCTCCCCTCCCAATCTTATACCCCTCCCCCTCCTTCCCTCCAGCTCCACTCAGGGCTACATGATAACACACTTTGGAGGGAACCGCTTTCCCCCAGAGCAGCCCAAACTGTGAGCATATTCACTCCATCATAACAGCACTGTAGCAAAACTGCTGTCACGCCGAGTTTGCCATGCTAATGTGGCTCCAGGCGCCACTACCCTTCTCTTAAAGCGCTGTGATGGAGGTGCGTGGAGTGTTTTGTGGGTGCTGAAGGGATGGGGGGTTGTTTGGGGAGGGTAAATAGCACAATACATGGCTTCTGGGGCAAGACGGTGAATATATTGGGGGATCGGGTGGAGAGAGCATACAAAGATAGTTCACATCAAGGGAGCAGTTCCTCTTATAGCTGAGAGGGGTGTAATTCCCAGTAAGGTAAACACAGCTCGATGAATGGCGAAATATGAAAGCACTCAAGCTAGCTCCTCCTATTCTCCCCCATCTGCCCTATCAGAGGGGTGAGAGAGAAGGCTTCAAAGGGTTCGATTGACACCTGGCAGTGCTTTGAACTATGTCCTTGGACTGTCATATGGAAAGACAGATACTCCCTTTAATCACCCACTTACAAACATCATGTATGAAGACAGATGTACTCAGATAGCATCAACATCTCAACACTGCTTCACTGTTATCCCAGCATGCATGTAGACACGTGCGCTTGCACAAACACACGCGCGCACACACGCACACGGTATTCTCTGCTGCAGCTACAGTGAGGGACTGCTGGGAGTAACAAGCATCTTACCTTCCTCCAAATGAGCAATAACTTCCTACTGGCAACATGTTGCAGTCGTCGGCAAAATCATTGCAACACCAAGGAGGGCAATCAGCCAATTACCATTACCACATTTTTCCAGGTTACAGGCTCCCATTTATTCAAAGGCACATTTGGGACGCATGAAAGAGATTCCTCCTGTGTCTGTTTGCTTCACCTTTGATGTTTCATAAAACTCTGCAATGGCTCTGTTTGTGTCAAACAGATGGTAGCTGCGTTGTTTCTCATTTATGGAGTTGAGAGAAGGTAATAAAAAATCTGCCTACCAGCACCTATCAAGTCTACTAATAAACATGTAACATCTTGTTTGTTGACTATTCCTATTTCTTGTAATAACTTTCTGGAATCTCTGCTGGTTGCCTGGCAACTTCATGATGATGACAAGACTCCGGGAAGTTAATGAAGAAACGATCTTGTAGATAATCACCTGTAAGACTACAACATGTTGTGGTTACACAGTTTTTGTTTTCTCACCTTGTTTCACATTCTTCCAGAAGTCCTTTCACAAACACTTTACAATTTTGAAATAATTGACCTTCTCTCCTTTATTTCTCATTCCTCTCTTTCTATGGTTACTCATGCACCTTTTACCTTTTAACTAATAGCCATTATCTGTGTACTCGTTTAATCTAAAAAAAAACATTTAATCAATCAATTTTCTACTCACACTGAAGCCACAACTAAACTGATCAAATGATCTGATTTCAATCAGGAGAGACTAGTTTAAAAGGGGGATTAAAACATGATTAAATTAACATATAAAAAGGCAAAAATGAACAAATGAGCAAGGAGTGTCTTTGACTGGCTCTCAGTGGCGCTGTGATGAAGTGGGAAAGGAGAAGAAAAACATCTAAATTAAAAGAGTGAACATGAAGAACTTTGAGCTTTTGTTGAGTTTTAATTCAACCTTTATGGACCTGTATTTAAGCAGGTCACAATGATCCTCATCCTCAAGAGCATGCAGGATGTCGAGTCGCTCAACATCACAGGCCTCAAAACACAACCCCAGTTCCAACTGCTCATCCAAATCAACTCTTCAGTGCCAGTGATTATGCTGGCAGTATTATTCTGCAAATAAATTTTAGTCTGTGATTGATCTCCTCTAGTTGAATTGTAGCTCTTGGTGTAGTGCAACAGCATTAAAACTGTGTTCTTACATTTTGTATTCTTGGCTGCCCAGTTCTATGAGTCCTTCCTCTGTATGCATGTTGACATGTTGAGGTTCTCACCTTCCATGTGCATGTCTGTGTGTTTGCGTGATATACAAGTGAAACCAGAAGCAGGTCAGGAGTGAAATCAACCATCAGGTTGTTGGTGTGATGGAAAATAGACTATTGTTAATTCATGTTGCTGATGAATAAGTGATTGGCTCCAGCGTTGGGGGGCAGGCTTAAAGGCACGGGGCATATGGGGAATGAGGAGGGGCACAGATGCTCCTCAAGGCCAGAGGGCTGATAGGCAAACTTAAGAGGGACACCGAGAGGGGAGAGGAGACACTGGGGCAAGCATGAGAGAGGAAGATAAAATATGAGGCAAAGGCAAATGAGAGACATGCTTACCCTCCCTCGAAAGCCAACTCTGGTCCCACTGTGCAGAACTAACCCCCTAACTCAGCCCCCGTACCCGGCGTCTGAAGTGCCAGTTCACCGCAGGGGCCTGAAGAGATGCTGCTTTAAGTAGTCTGCCTGTGAGCATCAGGTCCTGTCCTACTCTGACCTCCAACAAAAGTAAACAGCTCAAAGAGGAAAACTTCTGCACCCCTGCAAGTGCCAAGACAAGAGTGGCCTCATGGGAGTGAAACAGAGCGACTACAAAGAAACAAGAACAGACCACAAAAAAATGTCCATCTACACCTTTAAAATGAATTAAATGATATCATACGCATGCAGCTGACATGTACATACACACTAACACTAATGTACACATTCTGCAGAGCTACCCCTGGAGCATTGGGAGGATCTCAGCTCCATCTACTGGTGACACAGTGAATAAGCTGCCCCACTGTGGCTGTGGGGAAATCAACACCAACTCAGTTCCCTAAAATCATTTTCTCCGCCGTCTTTGCCAAGCCTCCCCATCCGTTTGCACCTCCTTCAAGCCAAGAAACTAATCTGACATGATTAGTTACAGTTTGCCAGTGCAGCAGCACAGTATCTTTTATCATCCATAAAGAGCTTCTTTTATACTAAAGCGGGCGGAAGGTAGTTTCTGATTAGATACATATCAAACATTTGATATCAGGCATATTTTTGGTGATTACTGTTTGGAAAATATGATTGAATGAAGCAAAAGTCCTCATCAAACCAAGAATCATATTTTTTGTTTAAAAGAGTAGTACATTTAAACTTGCAATAACTGATCATCCCACTTTGGAGCAACAGAAACAATTCCTGGGCTCAACACATCGATCATCAGATATGTCACATGTTAAGCTGAAATAGCGAACTTGTAAAAAAGGTGCTTATTTATACATCCAACAATTATGGATTAACATCATTGGTCAGTCATGTTTCTGGCTATCTGGTAAATACAAGTATTCATTCTCTTTTTATTGTTTTTGTCTCTATCAAACTCCTAAGTGAAATATTTACCTCTTGACTGACCCCCTGCAAAAAGTGTCACCCTGCCCGCCATGCTCAGATTATGAAAAATGATTCATAATTAAGAATCCTACATATTTAAAGAGCAGTTAACATCACAAAAATAAAATGTCGTGAAAAACGTTTTATCTATTTTTTTAAATGACATTTTTTGGCTAGTAACATCTGGCAGGCCCAAATTTGCACAGCCCTGCTCCAGAGGGTTTGTTGGGATATTCCAGTGATTTGGGATGACTTCCAAATTTCAATTTTTAGTAGCAAGTATAAGTCAAGCCTCAAAAACATTGGATTCTACATTCCCCTTCAAGCAACTCAATACATCTTTCATAGCTATGGGATTAAAGATCCCATGCTCTTATATACATGCTACGTGAAACAACAGTGTCAAGTGTAGTTTACTGGTCATGTAGGAGGCGTAGGTAAATCAGGGTCCAGTCTTGTCACAAGTAAAATACCATGTTATTATTCCGCTTGAAATACTGTACATGTGACTTGTCATGTTGTACGTATGTCAGATGCAAATCATGTAGCACTTTACTAAAAAAGGTCTGAAAGTTTAAGCACAATGATAATGAACTCAAGAAGAATCTCAGTGTTTGCCAACGTAACACCGTCAGACAATAATTCTTGTTTAACTTTGTTACAGTCATTACAGTCAGTTACAGGGTTTTATCTTATAATAGTAAACGATGTGGTGGATTGTTAGAATACGGAAACGACACCACACAGACCAGTGACAGACTGTATTTAAATAGAGGCTGGTCCAGATGTGACATCATGACTTTGGCTCTCTTGCCTATTTCTCTTAGGCTTTATGCCCCCAATTTGCAACCCAGGCTTTCTAATAAAAATGTGCAGTGTCTAAGATAACCCTGATGACATCACCAAAGTTTCTTTTCCCTTTCACTGGAAACCCCCCTGTACAACCAAAGAAGACATTAAACAATACTTCTCAGACGCAAAGTAGTACTCTCTGAACTGAATTTGGTGTCAATATCTGTGTAATGCTCCAGCTGAGTAAAAACAATTGTTTCTTTGTTTGATCAGCTCAGTCATCTCTATATGCAGGGAAACCTTCAATATGTTTGCTAATTTTTATACGGTTAGCTTGATCCCACAATGCATTCCTTTCTGGCGGTGGTAGTGTCTTTGTGGACAAGGTATTAAACGTGATCTTCAACTGGCATCTGAGGTCACATAAAGTAATTATTGACTTGAAGGCGATTAATGCTGTAAATGCACATCAGACAAAACTACGTTACAGAGCTACAGTCCCTAGTGGAGGTTTGAAGCTGGTATCTCAATTATTTTGACAACACTATGTAGATGTAGCACTATTTCTAGTTAGATTCTGCTGGCAGTGTGCTTTTCCCTTTCTTATCGCCGCTGACAGCAGAACAGCAGAATAATAAAATCTATTGTGTCGCTACTTGTAAAATGCCCCTCCCAACAGCATGAGCTTGTGGGCCATTTCCTCAGATTAAGTTTTTAGTTGACGCAGAAAAATATTGCATGACACTCAACACTTCAACGCAGGGGTTTCAGATAACATTCACAGAATATTTACACAGGTAAAGTGGGGACGAGATAACTGGCTCTCTGTATCAGCATATAGCAGTTATGAGTCAGTATATGTCTGCATGCGTTAAGGCTCTCCCATCATCCTACAATTACAGGCAAATACATCACTTTGTTATCAATGGGAACAGCTGCTCAAGGTCTGATTGTAAAATGGTAATAAGCTGCGAGGACCTGCGGAGAACAGTGACAAGACAAATCTTCCTCTTAGGAACATCTTTTTAGAAACCACAACGTGGTCCCACACCTTTGCTATCTCCAGCCAGATCAGAAAATGAATTGCTGCTGTACAAAGTGCAAGGCAACACACTGGTCTTCTTTATTCTACATGATATATAGAGCAACAGCACAACAAGCTCTAATAATGTTTTCCACGCCAGTATTTTGTTTCTGTCAAGGACGTTAGTTAATTTGTGTGCATATGAGCGTCAGTCTTTTCCTTTTCTGATGAGGAGAACATGATGTACTGGTGGAGAGGAGATTTCCTTGATAACATCACACTCTGACATCACACACACACAGAATTACAGTGGGAGGAAGTGAGGGGCTAATAGCTTCTGTAAGGATGAGATCCAACCTAATTTGCACCAAGCAAATTCCCTGTGGTGACTGCACCTACAAGACAACCATATTAATGTTCAGCGTGCATCTGTGATCCTGTGGAAAAATTAACAGTGCGTGCATGTTGCTCTCAGGGACAGTATGTGTGCAGAGAAAGTCAGGAATAAAAAACAAAAAAACAGAGGGATATTGGGAGAAAACTATGATTCAGTGTTACTGCTCTCTTTGATATCCACACTGCGTCGTTCTGTACCAAGAAGCGAAACGCCCAAATTATTCTTTTCGTCTTTTATTCACTACCTGTGGGACATCCTGACTTACCCTTTTACTGCTTTGCTCCTAGTCAAACTCAATAATCTCTCTCTCTCTCACTCACTCACACACACACACACACACACACACACACACCTCTGCGCTCCTCTCCTGCTTTCTCCTCATTCTTTCATTTCCCGTCTTATCATCCCCATGTGTTATAACTCGCTAAGCTCACGCATTCATGAGTGATGACTTATTTACATAAAGGATATAGTGCAGCACTGAGGGTGGGGTAAAGAGGCAGCCTTAAGAGCATTAGCATGTATGTTTTTTCATGATTATGATTACCGGTAATTACGCTTTGATGGAAGTAATATTCATTTAAGACATTAACTATGCAGATATTTTTATTTTATGACAAGTAAATGGGTTGCTGCCATTACATTATATTAACAATTACTTTCAAGTTTATTGTACTTTTTAGATCTAATTATGTATTAAGGTTAGTGATTACACATTTTTTCATATATTTATTGCAGGCATAAGGTAGTCAGAAGATGAAGATTTGAAATTTGTTATTTTTTTCTTCAAATATTTAGCTCCTCACTGTTTAACTCAGGTGAAATAGCTGTATTTATCTAAGGAGTTGTGCTGTTTTCAGTGCAGACTCTGACATGAAAGAAGGCTTTTTAATCACAGTGCAAATCCAGCAACCCTGGAAATAAATCACCTTGAACCACGACTGCTCTACCAATGCATGCCATGCTGGAGATGCGGCAGATATACATCTTCTGGCTGTGTTCCAACTGATGAGGAAAAGTTATCAAGTGTGAGCATTTAGTGTTTCATATCATTTTGCACAGTGACAGCAGTGTGAACGTTGTGAGCTATTTTGCTCACCTTAAGGTCTTGCAGTCCAGTAACCCACCATGTGATCAGTATTGAACAAGACATGAGCACTTTATCAAACAAACTTTGGGCAATGAAGTTTTATTCATTGCTCATTGTCAAATTGTTTTTATAAATAAATGAAGCTATCATTTTCATTTATTTAATACAACAAATGTTGTATTATTAACTTTCATAAATAAAACTCCTGATGATGTTTGGAAAAATAACTTACCAACTCACTTCACCTGATATAAATGAGCACATAGAGTTTGCTCAGGTCTCATGGAACTGATGATATCTAAATTTCCATTTTTCGGAGCACTCCTCAATCGTGTTGTCTAAAACTGAAAATTTGCTCTTGACCTCAGAAACAGCAGCTGAGAAAACACCTTTGGGGTTTTTGTAAAGCCGGTTTATTAGCTTACTTTGGTGAATCAGGATTATTTTGGTAAAAATGTTGGTTCATTTAAACAGCCTGACATACGTTACCATGGAAATGTATCTAGCCAGGTTGTGCCAAGGTTAGCTTTCAGGGTTAGCTTCACCTCACATTGAAACAGTATTCTAGTCATATCTGCCAGACTGAAACACTGTTTTTCTCCCCAAGTTCTTCTTTCCTGCTGCTCTGTGAACATGAGCCAATTTCCAGTGCGCATCAGACTTATCACATTTTGACACATGGACTGCACTTGTGTTCACTTGTTGTGAACTTAAAATCATACTTTTCACAGTCAGTGTATTTGCAGTCTTTCAGTCAACATATGTGTTTTTAAAAGCACTGCAAATAAACTAAGCTAATAATCAACTTTGACCCATGGTTGGTGACTCATACATTCTCACCATCTGTTCTCTTTTTAAATGACATTTCACTAAAATTAAGGAAACTGGCAGAAACACAAAAAGAACTCCATCGTTTGAAAATACAAGAAAGCCAGACAATATAGATAATAAAGACTCCTATGTCACTTGTACAAACCAGCAAAATCCAACTGAGCTTGAACTTAAATTTCTACAACATGCTAATTATTTCATTCACATTTTTCACACACTGGGACTTGAACCCACAATGATGTGATCGCAATCAGAGCACTGCACAAACCTACACATTGTGTTGAAGTTAATATCTTTTTTGCCATTCCCTGGTCTACAAATTGCTGTCAAAAGTTCTTTTTTGCTCTGTTAATTGCTGTGGCTCTGTTCATTTTTGCTGTAATACTTTATTCTCAGTGTTATGTATTTAATGAGCAGGTTGATGTGATCAGTGGCTGGTGCTTTGAGTCTATGTTTCAAAGTCAGCTCTTGAACCAGACTTTACGGACATGTTTCTCAATCAGTTCACAGACTTAAACACAATAAGTCCTGAAACAACCCTCAGAATGTCCTTTGGAAGGAAATGAAATCTTGTAAATGTATTTAAAGTGATCACCCAATTTAACATTTTTTTATTCTGTTAAAATGGCAACAGCCTGCCATCAACAGACACAGTTGGTCCCGTCGATGCTGCTACAATTCATGGGTGAATAGATTTACAGCAGAGAAGTGAATTCAGAGTTTTGTAACAATGGAGTGAATCAAATGTGTGTAAATGTCAACTCTCTTGTTGACTAACAATCAATAAAGGGAGACGTCTGAGGCATTTGGTCTTGTCAAGGCCTAAGTCTAATTCAATAAAATTCACACTGAGTTCTTGGGCAATTGCTATTGATGGCTACTGATAGCCTGACAATGGGCTTCCACAGACCATTCTGCAGATTTATTGCTTCTGAAGTGCCCTGTAACCCTGTTAGTATTTAAACTTGTATTTTCTTTACTTTATTTTAGCAAGTGTGTATATCAGGCTCACCCAATACAGTTTACTTTGTCCACTTCTACATAAGTCACATAAGACTGAACAAAGACCATGCCATGTTTGCAAAGTAATATGTCATGAATGTCTTTAGAAATGGTGAATCAATGAATGCATATGAATGAATGAAAGTTAGGTATTGTAACTCTATTTTCTTTGTTGTTAGCAAGACAGTGTAGGGTTCCCATCCCCCACTCTACTGTTTCTCATTCCCGAAGCAAATCAAAGATAAAAATGACAACAGTGAAATGCAATGAAGTAGATTACAAAGCTATAAGAAAAGAAGAAAGACGCACGGCTAAACACTTGATTTAAGAGAGATAAGAACTCATGTAATAGTGTTAATAATAACAAAATAACACTGAATTAAATAAATAAATGAAATAATGTCTATGGACCACTCGCAGCTTACTTAAATGACTTAGATGTGGGCAAAGGGCACAGATAAACACATCAATGAAAAAAACGTTATGATGAAATAATTATTGTATGTTATATTATATATACATGTATGTATATATTAAGTCTTAGAATATGCTGTCCAGATTAACAAGCAATATAAATTATTATGGTAAACTTAATATTTTAAATGAAAGGTTACAGTATCATAGTTATTACTTTTACCTGTCATTTGAAATCATTTCCATTTCTGCAGTAACAGAAGTAGGGGCTAATTCATAAGCATCTTATGCTAGAAGTGTCATCTCAGTTAGCCAGCGACACAGGTGTTTGTTCGTTTTCCAACTGTCCTGGCCTTGATATGCTGGGTCACATAACACCACACCGGCAGCAAGGTCCTATCTGACAGGTGCATTACCCAGAAATCCCCTCTCACCTTGTTCTGTGCCTCTGTGTCCCTTCGGTGATGTACGTGTTGAGGCAAAAATATGTATGTGTCGCTAAGCTCGCAGCTGTGTGGGTGGCCCTCAGCCCTTTAACACTGTCACTTCTGCAGCTAACAACAATCACTCTCGTCACTTACCATAATGAGAGAGGGGACAAGATGTCATGTCAGCCTGCCCACACTGTAGAGTCTCTGCTGTCTGCTGCATCAACAAGCTGTGTCCATACATTCAGAGGTCCAACACATGAGAACTTGTGTATATTCTGTTTCATCTGCTGGAAACAAAAGGGATGAATAAGAAGACAAATTAGAGAACAAAGGTCAGTGTTGATAACAACACTTGTGCTCGACTGTTGAAAGTTCTGACAGCGTCATTATTTATCCTCTGAAATGCTTTGTGCTGGATGCACTGATACCCAAAATTTGATACTGCAATGTAGCACCTGCAATAATTCATATCAAGTCACACAACACTTGTAAGCACCACTGTGGTAGTTGGATCAAAGTTTGACTTCAACATGTTTGCACTCATAGCTACGACTGAGGGTCCAAGGTCATAATATGTTCAACACATGTTGCTGTATTTAAATATAAATATAATTAAAGGTTATCTTCCAGCAGAATACCTGGCAGAGCAGAGGTTGTATCAAACAGTTGTAACTGTAATTAAAAGTTATATTTTGTGATTTCTTTTTTAAATATTAAAATGGGGATGGTGGCTCATCAAATGTCTTTAAATCTTAAATAAGTAATTAAAGACAGGCACATTACAAGAGAACTGATATAACACTGCACTTGCATAACAATGTCAGACCCACAATGGATAAAATTGATGGAAGAACCAGAGATATCATGTATTAAATATTTACTGCCAATTTACAACAAGAGAGATGCTGATGTGTAAAATTAGTGGAGTTTAATCCCAATCAAAAGAGGAGGAGGACCAGATTTAACATCTACTGAACCTATGTGGCCCTGACGTAGATAAACCTCATCTTCATACAATCGGACTTGTTCTTGACGTTGACATTGTCAGTTTTGGTTGCACGTGTTTGGGAAAAGAGCAGACCTCTGTCTAAGTTAGCAAAGCCGAACCTATAGTGTGTTTTGAAAAGCCGGCCCATAATTTGAAGATTCAATCGGACAACATGTCATGATGTAACCTCACGGCTGTCGTTTCATCTCCAGCACACTTTGCAGTGTGTGACCTTAAAACTTCCATCAGGTGGAGCCTGACCCATGTGGTTAGACAGTTGGTGAGGCTGACAGTAACTGGGACCTTCGCCATAACGATGTCTGCTCTGGGATACCTTCTGTCTTACCTCTACCCCCCTGACACACCTACAGGAAGGCATTTTAATCTCATCTGTGGCCGTAGACACATTTTGCCAATGCGGCATATGCTTGAACACAAACTGCTCACAGACAAGTCTACTTTCAAATCACATGGAAACATATTGTGGCGAAAATTTAATATTATTGAAAGTGACTGCATTGTCTCTATAAGTTCAAATAGCTATATTGTGTTTTAACGTCTTTAAAATGTTACACCACAACACATACACATATAAAAAGCCTTAAAAACAAAAAAAGTAAATGACAAAAGCAACAGCAACAAATTAATATTTGCCTAGTGTTTAGAATGCATCTCATCTCCAAGCAGGTCAGGCTCAGCCAGATGCTCATGAATACAGTTGTAACTTGCAGACCTGCATGAGAAGTTATGTGTGCTGAAGTTTTCGGAAAGCTCAAGGTCACTTCCTGTTTATTCGCACTCGGCCACATACTTGCTGTCAAGCCAGCGACTACCTCGCTGACCCTCCGTTCTAGCTGTGGCATATCAACACGACAGTTAATGTATTTCATTTTATATTCATTTGAATCATCATTTTTGCTTTTCGGCCCTCATTAAAATTAGGAGGGCTACTGTAGATAACTTAAATACTTTGTTCTCCTTGAATTATCCTCCACTAATTAGACAGGGCTGTCAGACAATTAAGCAGGTAAATTACTGTTATCTAACTAATCATTTAACCCTGAAAACACCCCAAAAATACAATCTCACAATGTCTCCTGAGTCAATCATCAACTGTAATCTGCTGGTTTGGAAAGAAAGAAAGCAGACAGTGTTGCTGGCAGTGCTGCTGAAGGTGCCAAAGCAAATGAAAAAAACTTGATTGTGTGCCGTTCAAAGGCTAAAACAGGGGAGACATATTCAAAAAGTCTCTTTCCAGATCTTAAGTAAAGAAGAATAGGTGTACTTCTATCACAGTGGATATGCACGGCACGAGAATAGGTGTGGATGTGTAGTAATTAGCACTGAACTTATCCTAAGCCATAATTAGTCTGTGTCCGTTCTCGCTTGCTTCAACCTTCCCTATCTTTCTCCGTGTTCAGCAGAAAAAAAAACCCCACTCAGTAAAAAGAAGAGAAATGCAACCAAAAATAACACATTTTCTCGTGATCATTAAAACAAAAAAAGTGGAGGAACAGCTGCTTACAACAAAATAAACACATTAACACCAATGCTCCACAGTGTGCAATCACAGAGGCCCGAAGAGACAGCTGTCCGCCTTTAATTACAATGACGTTCATCTTCTCTTTCAGCATCCTCATAACTTTGAGTTGACTTGACTTCTTTGTTTTCATTTAGATCTCAGTGCATCACATTTCTTTCACTGTGCTACAGTATGACTCAAACAAAGATGCAGCAATTTCATCCGAAGGAAGTACTTTCACAAAAATATAAAGAAGCAGTCAGATCAGCGTGGGTCAGTTCAGGTTAGGAAATAACGCTAAAGACTGAATTCATCTTTTGACATTTTGGGGAATTCAGTTACTACATTTCCCGCCAAGAGTTCACTGAGAAGATTAATACATCTCTCAGAGCTATCTGTTACATTTAAAGCTGTATTCAGTAGCTGGTTAGCTTAGCTTAGCTTAGCATAAAGACTGCAAGGAGGGTAAATGGCTAGCCTGGCTCTATCCAATGATAACAAAATCAACCTGCCTCCACCACTGAAAAATCATTAACTTACAAGTTCTATCTTGATTCTGTTCTTTGCAAATGCAAGTTACATGGTTAAAATTTATATGGGTAATTTTTAGATGGGCTCTGCAAGCAAGTGAAAACATCTTTTTTCTAAAGTTTGAAAACATACTTCAGAAATTCTAAGTAAGTTCAATATTTTCAGATTTCATTTCCCATCAGCAAATACACAACAGTACAATCTCTATTACACATCTTCCTTAAAAGATCCCTTGGGGGTCATTTCCATCTTATCTTTATGACCTCTATTTCCTTTCTAAAGATGCAGGACTGAGATCACTTTATGAGGATTTTAAGATAGTGGAGCCCGTCATGCAGTTTACTCTTTTTAAAAAGCTCTTTCTGTTTTACATACAGGTTGGCTGAAAAAGCAGATTTTAAAGTTTCACAAGTTTCCCCTGGGGTCTAGAGAAGTGGATTATGTTTTTGCACAGCATATTGTTCCTAGTAAAAATGCAGCCAAATGATGAACAGAGAGAATGACAAATGAGGGAGAGGCCTGTGTTTTACAGGAATGATGCTTAATTACATACAAAGCTGCCATTTAGAGTCCATTGTCCTGCCTGAATGTTGGCAGACCTCAACACAATGTGTTGACTGCATCCTTCCTTTCTCTGTCTTGATTTGTTTTTCTTCCCCCATTTTGAGGGTTACACCGCATTCTGAACCCTTTATAATTTCCCCAGTAATCAGTCTGTTCTTTTTTTGCAGCAAAGCTTTAATCAAACATCTCATAGCTTCTACCAGCCAGAAATGTGTTATTCCGATAGAAACACAAAAAAGCATGCAATTACTCCCAGAGGACCTGTTCCTCCCCTCCGCTACAGCTGCAGAAAAGAGGGCACTATTCCAAACACGTCCTCCTCCTCCTCCTTTCTCTTCTCTTCCTTTTCTTTTGTGTGTTGGAAAAAAAACATAAGCCACCCCAAACCATTAAGCACAGATGATGTAAAGATGTGTTTTGTAATATATATTATATAGAAACGCTTAGCAGAACAGTAAGTTACTGCTCTCTCCCACTATGGAAACATCGCATTTTGATAAATAACAAGGGGTTATCCAATAATTGGTGACAGCATTGGAAAAGAAAAGTCAACATTTGATGTTCATCACCTAAATATAACTGAGAGAGATTATTGCATATAATTAAGTGCCAAAGAGAACGAAAGTAATTGAAGCAAAAAAGATGCAAAAGAACAAACCTTTGTTCCTGTTATCAAGGAGGGGTGTTACACAGAACTAAAATCATTACCTCAACCTTCCCATCTAAGACGACAAAATCAATGTACAACTGGTTTACAGTTATACTTGCAACCACCTACAGTCACTGTAACACATGTAACAAAGTATTTTACATTTACTATTTGGCAAAGAGGCAAATTATGCAACATGTCCGGCATCCAAATGATCTCTAACATAAATTGCTCTCTCTTAACCCTCAACACCTTTAACATATCTGAAATGAGGCTTCCAACAAACCCAAATAATAAAACAATAAAGATGAAGGGCTCTTCGTGTGCAAAAAGTCAGAAAACCCATGATTGCCTAGGCATTACCTGCTGTTGGTTATTTTACCCATACTACATGCGCTCTGTGAACATGTGACTGAACCTAGACAGATGACTGACACATTAACTTTAACCAGTTACACAGTCACCCAGTCTCCTTTCTCAACCCAGTTTGTGCTTGTTCTGTTTGCTTGTATGTGTGAGAAACACAACCACGGCTTGTTTGAGCAGTTTTGTTGTTGTTGTTCAGGTCAAATGGTGATGCAATTATGTGTGGTATTTACTCAAAAGACATATTAGCTTGAAAACTTCAATGTCATAGGGGCAAACGAGTAAGCTGAGAAAGAAAAAATAATGTTTAAAAAAAAGGAAAAATAGACATGTTATAAGAGAAGAAAATACACTCACCGAGAGTTTGTACTATTTAGGTAGTGCCCGGGCTGTATGTTTCGACGTACCTATCTTTACTTTTCACATCTATCTTCCGTTAATTTAAAACTTTAAATTATACATTTAAATATTAAGGGAGTCGTTTCTAGCCCTACTACACTGTGTGTTTTAAACATGCCGTCTTTGAACACAACACTAGCATGCTCACTCAGCGGCAGATTTGATTGGACAAACTACTCGCTGAGGAAAATGGGAGACGACTTGGGTGACGAGTGGTGGGCGCACGAGGGTAATTCAGGTATTTAACTTAACCTTAGTATCTAACACGTGCTTTTAAAGTTGCTGAGTTTGTGGTCCGGGAGGTTTTGGTGTATCATGATAAGCGAACACTCACCGTTAGCTTGTAGCCGGCGCCAGAAATGTTAGCTTACCGTAAGCTAACGTTAGCTAGCCAGCAAGGGGCAGTGAGTCGCTTTGGCTACGTTCTGTGAACTGATAACGTCAGTTACCATAACGACAAGTGTAAAATACTAGATACCCGTTAGTTTTAGCAGAGCTTACCTCTGATGTTTTAGGACTTTGACAGTTATCGTTGGTAGCAGGAGTTGTTAACATGCAGAAGGCGTGTAGACACGTGTGTGTTCATGATTGTGTTTGGGTCACATTACAGAAAGTAATCATGGTCATGTTTATGCTTTCCTAACGCTGCGTGTCATGCCCTGTACTTTCGGTTGAATCTCAAAGCTCTCTTCTACAAACAACTTTCTGCATTTATAATGTTATGCCTTATCGTCTTCTCCATATACCAACTGAGCAAGTTCCCTGCGGCTATTTCTTGTATAGTTTCATGCACTCTGCATACCAATAGAGGGCAGTCACGTCCTGTAAGGATTATTAAGCTGATTGCCTCAGACAGCAAAGTGTTGCCGTGGAATAAGATGAAGTGTATTTTCAGGAGGCATTAAAATGAAACGTTTTAATATAGCTCATTCATGCATCAGACATATTCCCTCTCCCTCCTCTTTCTTTCTCTGCCTTTCACTTGCACACATGCACATGAATGTCAGTGCTTGTCCGTGTTTATGCAGAAGCAAAGTCATATATTCACATGTTCTTGCTAATATGTAAAGCCATTATGGCCATTTACTACACTAAGTCATCAATAGTATTACAGCTTTGTAAATTGACTCTATTTTTCCTCACAAGATCTCAGTTTTATTGACAGTGAGATGTGGTGCTGTCTGTATTGTGGATGAGAAGTGCACACATGTTCAAACAAGCTGTTCACATTTTACAGGTTAGCAGCAGAATTAAATTGACAGATGTTTGATTCGTGTTTTGTATTACTTTTCTGTCCATAGAGAGAACAATTATTTTGCAGCGTTTTTATTTTTTTTTACAAGAAAAGAGTCAGTTCTTTCACTTTTTATGCTGCAAGATCCTCCTACATATTTTTGTTATTTTGAATCATATGGCTGCAGCTATAAGTATGTTCAGCTTCAGGCCCTCTCAGACTCAGTGTTTTCCCTGTATGCACTTGGGGAGGTTTTCCATTTTTCTGTCGTGTATATAGAGGTCTCATGCCTCTTCTATTTGCTTCTTTGGTCTTGGGAATCCTTGTTGGCCCAAGCTCTTTCAGAAACGCCAGAGGATTCTGAATACAGAGAAGAGGCATAACTATCTGTTAGGAGCTGTTCATCCAGTATTCACCTCAAGAGATAAATGTACTTTTTGTGAAGAATTTATTATCATAGTGTGTTTCTTGAAATGGCTTTTGCCAGCAGTCTGATATAGACACCTTAGCTGCACCATGGTGTAAGGAGCTGTGATCACATGCATTCCTACTCCATGAATGTTTTAACACCCTTTTTTTGTCAAGTTTTGCCTTGAAGTAAAAATCATATAAAAGCATCCATACAGAGCGCAAGCCAACAGTGTTGCACATGTTTGACTGTGCTAAAGAAACCTGAAAGAAAATGTATGCAGCTCTTTGTTTTTCTCGTTTGGTCCCCTTACCCTGACTGACATCTCATCCTTACTCACCTTTGTGTCACAGAGATGATGATAGAAAAGAGTGTGCAGCTGACTGAAAACTGACAAGACAGAAAAGGAGAGTTGAAGTCTGATAGATAGAGCATGGGACTGACTTTGAAGTCTTCAGAACGAAGAGGAAATTCATGAGAAGCTGAATGACTTTTATGGTGATGTGTCTCGTAGCTGAATGCTCACACTAATGACAAAGATTCTCACGCAGGCTCTTGTCACGCTACAGTCTGCTGAAAACTGTCATCAAATGCCTCATCTTGTTTCCACCTTGCCAGCCGGTGATGTCAGTGTGTTTAATGCTTCTCCATATTTGTCATCATAAACCTGCTCTGTCGGCTCTTTTCCAGCCTCCTCCACCACAAGAAGCCATATGGTGTCCTCCACTACTGTCAGCTAGTTCTTACTTAGATAGCCTAAGTCAATACAACTTTGGCAAATATTTAGACTTTGCCAAACTAAGTTGCTACCCAGTTATGTTGACTGAAAACCATGAATGCTGTGATTTAGGACTTACAAGGCTGATACTTCCCTTCAATTTATTTAACTATTAGCTATTATTGTACCGATATTTGACTTATAGTCTCATTATTAGCCATAATACAGATCATTGTCAAGTCATATTATTTAATAGACACATTTAGTATTGACTAGATTGCTTTATAGAGAGATTAGGTTACTTGATTATTAGAGCCAAATAGAAATACAGGCATAATTAAGAGGATATAAGTAAATTCTTGAAAACCCAGGATAATTAAATCTGGATAATTATTTTACGTTATTGATACATTATTCCCTGTTTTGTAACTTTTCAAAATTCCCATGTCTTGCAAACGTCACCTCATTTTGTGTGTGTGTGTGTGTGTGTGTGTGTGAGATATTTGCAAACTGTATCCCTTCTTTTACCTTTTAAATATTTGGGATATGTCTTTTCCTCCAGCCTACCTTACAGAGCAGTTTGAGCAATGGATGCATTTCTTATCATCTGTCAGTTTCAAACAAGTTAAGAATCTAATAATTACAACTTCAGTTTAGAATTTGTACTACAAATCGCAGAGGATTTATTTGGTTCCCATCACCGTCAGGCCTGAACAGCTCCACCAGCACTCTGTGTTCCGACTTTTATTGTGTCAGAAAAACATGAGCTGAGTTTTCCAGTGCACATGTGAAGGAGGTTTCACACTTATACACACCCAGTTGTGAGGAATTTTGCTGGGGTTGAGATAATGGGTGACTCAAGTTTTGAATCAAACTCAGCAAACACATAAACCTTTTTTTTAATTCTTGTCTTCGTTTTTCACTCTTTTTATCTTAAGAGATAAGACTCCACTGATATTTTTTGCCGTTGCTTGATGTGTTGCACTCTGTACTATGCCGTGGGGATTTGGCCTTGATCTTTTCTGATTCAAACTGTTTTGAATTAAAATTGACTAGCTACCTGTTGGCTGTGTTGATACCAATTCCCTCTCAAAGTATTCAAGGTGAGTTAAAAAAAAATAAATCAAAAAAACACCCAACACAACACTTTTAATAAGCAGGGAAAAAAAGACTAATGAAACAGAAAAATACATAAAGCACATCACACATTTGGTTGTTACAATGTCTCACTTACAGGGACCAGACATGCATGTGATACATTCATCAAAAGATCGTTAAGTCAGTAAGTCTGGGGACACACTAACTAGCTCAAGTAGGCCCCTGTCGGACAAATACCACAAATCATCTTTTTGACGATTGTTACAAAAACAATAAACTGAGTGCTCGTTAGAGGAAGTATTGTTGTAGATTTGTAGTGTAATATCACTGTGGGCATAATACTGCATATTCATAATATATAAATTTCCACCTAATCACAATGGCCACTTACTGTAATATTTGAGGAATGTGAAGCTGAAGATGCAGCAGGGGATATAGTAATACTACTTGTAATCTTGCCAACACCTTTGACGTGACAGCCATTGGCCAGCACTTGAGTCCTTTGCTCATGTCGGAGATAGTATGGCCCAACAGACTGTGGGATGCTGTGGGTCATGCCATTCAGAGACTGGATGTATGGGCTCCCCAGATGGATATGGATCTTGTTATCCTCTGCGGTGATGATACTGGGACTTGAGTCAGTGCTGTTGGACTTCTGATGTTGCCAGCTGTTCTGCCGCTCTGGAGTCTTGCAGAAGACTGTCTGATTGGCAACCTCTGTTGGCTCTGGAGAGCAGGTCCTGACTGTTACGATCTGAATGGGGGAGTTGTTGTGGTCAGGGGTCACAGAGCGTGATGAATTTGGACTTAACACCCGAGACATGGGTGTCCCGTTAAGTGGGGAGACAGTTCGGTCAGGGCTTGAAGGGGGAGTTTTAGCATTAACTGCAGACAGAGCTGAATTCTGGATGATGGTAATTCTTTGCTTAGGTGAGGCTCCGCTTGTTGGAATGACAGCTGTGCTGGTGTAGGATGTAGCTGTGTCACCAGTGGGGCTGCTGATCTCAAGTGTAGCTGTGTTGAGTATATGGTGTGGCGTTACTTTAATGTGCAAGGGCTGCCCTGGTGTGTGGGTTAACATCATAACCTCGCCATTGACTGTCGGGTGCATATCTATGCCATTAGCAGAATGGCTGCTGTATTGGCTTATGTTATTATTAGCACTGTTCAAGCTGTTAAGGTTATTGACAAGAGAGCTTCTTCTGTTCATAACTTCTGCATTGTGGTTTGGGTCCTCATCTTCATATTCTTCATCTAGTTTCTCACTGTGGTCGCTGTAGTCAGGAGGAAGGATACCCATCTCCTCAGTTTGAACTTCTTTGGTTGTCTGATGAACATCTGAATAGTGTCTACTTGCACCAGGTGTAAGATTCTTGATTTGTCGATACCTGTCTAGCTCACTACTCAGTTCCTGCATCTCTCTGGCCAGCTCTCTGTTCTTAGCTTCCTGCTGGGACAGTTTTCTCTGCAGCATGGAGTGATCCGTTTGAACTCTGCAGATGGACTCCTCCGTCCCCATGAGCTTCTGGAGTTTCTCTTTCAGGGTGTCTACCTCTCTGCTTAACAGTCTGGACTTGACCTGCTCCTTTTGAAGACGACAAAGAAGAAGGTGTTCCTGGTTGACCTCCTGTTTCTCTGCCTGGTCATACCTGGAAAGCTCCCTCTTTGCCACCTCTAGCTCCTCTGTTAGAGCCTGTGACCGCTTCTGTTCATCCTTGAACCTCTTTTCCAGGGACTCAAAGTCCTCTTCTATCTTAATCAGTTCTCCTTCCAACCTCTCTTTGTCCTGTAGTCGCTTCCGGAGCCTGTCTAGCTCCTGGGTCAGTTCTTTGATTTTGTTGTCCTCTGTTTGACAGTGATGGTTAGGGTTGTTTTGAATTGAGCTGTGTGTGTACTTCTCCTCTTTTTCTTTCCTGTTTTCCAGGACCTGTAACCTTTTCTTCATTATGGTTATCTTACTCTGCAGTTCTCTGTTCCTCTCTTCCTCTGTTTGTAGTCTGTCTTGGAGCTCATCTTTTTCCTTTGTTATGCACTTAATCCTTTCCTCTAAATCTGCCTTAGACCTCAGTGTCTGCTGTCTCTCCTCTCTCAGTCTTTCTGTCATTGTTACCAAATTGCTTTGCTCATTTCTTTTACCCTCCTTCCTGTTGAGTTTTTCCTCAGCCTGTCGGAGCCTCTCAGCCATGGTCTTTCTGTCCTCCACCAAGGCTACAGTCAGTGACCTGAGCTTGGCCAGGTCCTGTCTTATCACTGCTTCACTCTTTTCTAGTTGGCCTTCAATAGCCTCTAGTTCTCTCACTCTAAGTTTCAGAGTGTCAAGCTCACCAGACAGCATCTTGCTAACCTCTCTCTCTCGCTCCAAGCTGCCCTTTAGGATATTGCAGTCCTGTTTGCTCTTACCCAAAGCCTCCTCTATCCTATCTAATTCACTAATTCTGCTACTGAGTTTATCCACCTCGACTCTCAAGCTACGGCAGTGACTGGTCTCCTGTGCTAGTCTGCGGTCTAGGTCTCGACACTGGTCCCACATGCGTAGCAGCTCCTCGTCTTTTCCCTCCATTTCAACAACTCTTCTCCTCAGTACCTCAACCTCTGACAGCAGGCTTGGGGCTGTCATGGTGTTCTGACATTGAGTGAAGATGGAAACTTGGTTATGAGGATTCACTTCCAGATGCAAGGATTTGAGTTCCTCCTTTATTGCACTGGGGTAAGCAGCACTGACCTCCTGCTTGATGCTGTCAGTGATGGCGGTCAGTTCCTGGACACGAAGCCTCTGTTCATCCAGCAACTCACTTAGACACTGTTGCTCTTTTACAACCAGCAGTGCAAAAATTTTCAGCTTGGTCAGCTCGTCCTTTAAAGTTGATGTTTCTCTTTCACTTCTCTTCTCTTTTATCTCCTGGTATTCTCGCTCCTTTACAATCAGAAGCTTGAGTCTGTAGAGAAAAACACGACACTGATGTCAAACAGGATGAGGTGACTCAGTTTATTGTGTAACTGACTCTTATTTCAGCCTTCAAGGCCACATTTTCATGTTTATACTTAACCTCTTGGCCGCAACTTTTAAACACCAATAATAGTTGTGTATTTCCAGTTTAAACATTTTTTTTTATTTTCAGAAGTATTTGAAACAGTTCTTCCCTACTTCCCCACTGAAAATACATTCTTTTGTACATCTGTCTGCATCTATTCCCAATATGTGTATGCGCCCTTTAAACTCTAAAACATGTACTTATAGTCTCACATGTTCCATGTTATTGTGCACTTCTCTTCAGGCAACATGCATTCTGATGGGATGCTTTGACTACCACAGCAGACGGTCCCTTTGCAGGGAGTGTTTGTTAATTAAGAAGTTCCTCTACCCCTGAGTACCCCCAGCACTGCACCCAGTCACCCCCCTTCTGTGCACATCGAATGCTACCCCATTTCCAGCTAGGAGAGGCAGGAATTCCCCTTGGTTGCATAAGTAATTACAGACAGGCTACATTTACCCAGGGCTGTCAATCCTCACATTTTCCCCTATGTATACCATCAATGTACACAATGTACATATGCTTTTAATACACACTATACATTTTGTGTCATGTGTTATTGCAAGTGAGGCACACTTCAGAATGATCTCTCTTCAGTTCATTTTTCACTTTTTAGAATCAGTCTCCTCATGGAAGTAATTCTCTGTGTTACTACTGTTGCACACTAGAGGTATATAGGATGCCGACACTTAGGTCTGCTTACAGTGATGTTTAAAGTCTACTATTGTGTTTGTCAATTGGAAATGCTTTCAATTTGTCAGTATATATGCATGTGTAAATTCATGTTTTCAGGTTTTTTTCCCACATTTGATGTAGTGGATTGATTTATAGACTCAGCAACTAATGTTAAGTGTAAATATGTGACAGTTCAGTGTAAAAAGGTTTTATAGACAGAACCACATTAAAAATCCTACAGTGAGAGTATCTGTAACTTTTCTATTAAAACACATATCAACTGAAGCTGTATTGCTCATATGTCTGGGTTGGTGTGTTAAGTTAACAAAGATCTAATTTTCTGAATAGAATTACTGACATATAACCTGAAGCAATGGTGTCCATAAATTGTAGATTGTGGTATTTTGCTGTAATAGATAGAACCGTGATATTGTTTTAATTTACATAGTGAAAGCAAAGAACTACAAAAAGTAAAAACATGGAAATTAAATTTCAAGTTTCAGAGTGAGACTTAATTTTATTCTTTAAATTTACAACTTGGATACCCTTTGACATGCACACTTTTGTTTTTTGTATGTAACTTGGATTTGTAAGATGTTCAATTTGTTCTAGTTGTCGAACTTATGCAGAACTAGCCAGTTCTCAACTTTTCTTGCAGCCTGAACCTTGAAGAGCAAGTTTCAAGTGACACACATTTCTAAAACACACATTATATCTTTCTGCAGTACACAAGTCATTTGACTGTTCCTACCTGTGCTGTGCTGTTGGCCTCTGTCCTTTTTTAAAATCCTCAGAGAATAAATTGTCTCTACTCTTTCACCTCTCCCTTTTCCCGGAGATCCCAGTGATGTGGACATTCCATCCGGAAAACCAAACATTATGAGAAGTGCTCTGCACACTGAGTCTCTCTTGCAGTCAGTGGCGCCCATTACATCATCAGCAAGTCCTTATATGGGACTGTACAGGCTCTACTGCAGTGTGTGTGTGTGTGTGTGTGTGTGTGTGTGTGTGTGTGTGTGTGTGTGTGTTGTTACTGGAGTTCAGCCCATTCCAGATGAGGTCATCGTGTAGCCATGCCAAAGAGGCTAATGGGAAGGACAGAATTGGTGTGTGTGTGTGTGTGTGTGTGTGTGTGTGTGTGCGTGCGTGCAAAGAAAACTTAAACTTCAATGACAATTCAAACTAGAAAAGCTAACACTCTCAGTTTGCAGGATTAGCCTGAGCAAACATGTTAACCATGCTACATAAGTGCTGGCCCTAACTTGGCATGTCCTCAAACTGCTCATCTAAGAGCATGCATATTGTGTGTGTGTGTTTGTGCTTGTGTTGTGTTGTGTTCCCATATGTTTTAAGAAGAGAGACATGTTTTGTGAGTTGTAGCTGCTTTGCCTGGGGCCTGATAACCTGACTGTGAGATGACATCATCAGTTCATCGGCCCTCAATTACATCCATATGTCTCTCGCACTCTCTCATCCCCACGCTGCTCCTCTATCTTTTTCTCTTTCTCTCTATTACTTTGTTCTTCCCCCTACCTTCTTGCTTGCAGGTCTGAATTGCAATTTTTACCGTTTTCTTGCAATCATAAATTTCCTCTGCATGCCTTTGTTCTCTTATGATATTACTCATGTCAAATTTATGTGCTCAGTGGAGCAGGCAGGGATGACAGATTATACTCCCATTATTCTTACTGATAGCCCTGTATGTCACAACAAGAGTGACAAAACTCATAATGGAAAAATAAATGATATCTTAGCTTGTTAGATGATAGCAGGCTACTACCAATGCTGCAGAGGAAAACAAACATATAGGTCTTGTATGTGACGTATGTTCCCCTCAGGGAGCACTTACTAGCACTATGCCTCTTAGTTCCAGCCTTCACTGGAGAAATATACCTCTGGAGGTATTTCTTTCTGTCAAGCAAAGCCATCCAGTTTCCAATTAAAGGAGAACTATTTCCCCTGTGTGATGTTGTCATTGCGCGAGAATTTAGAGCCCGAACGACACTCTCAAACTTCACTTTTAAGACATTTATGATCTCAAGCATTTTCACACCAGGCATTAAAATCCACACAGATTGTTCATAACTTTCAAAAACAGCAATAAAAGCTTGCAACGTAGTGTGAAGCATTAGTTTAGCAGAAAAGATGGATCATATTTGCTGTGGATTTCTTTACGCTAAACTGTTTAGATACACGTCAGAGACGAGGAACAAGCACACAGTTTATAGATGTGCATACGTCTCCACAGCACTTCAAAGAGTCCATCGGCTGCAGATTCAGCACCGAGGATAAAAGTATCCAAGAATTTTAAACACAACTTGGTTATATGTTGATCAAGTGTCACTCTAACACCTTTTGATACTTTGAGTTCCCGACTGCGGCAGTTATATAATTTACTGATGTCATGTCTGCGTATTCTGCACTTGGTTGGCTTTCTCTTTAATCCTTTAATTAATTGATTACAATGGTAGATACCTGTTTCAAAGCCAGTGATGACACCTGAATGCACTTAGCTGTTATTTACAGTAAGACTGTCTTTTGTCTTCTAAAAAAAACTATGACTAATCTGGTCACATCACTTTTCCCTTCAATCAGTAACCTTAACCTTGTTGCTCCTCAGCTCATCTAAATGGGAACAAAAAAACTCTATCAAGAAGCAAAAACCAAAGGTTAGTCCGAGAAAAGGTAGGCAGTCATAGTCAGTGCATGAGAGTTGGCTTTCTAGGAAGGTATCGAAGGAAATCATTAATACAGGCAAATAAATAATAGTGATTTGGTGGCTGAAACGTTCATAGTCAATACCCAAATAACTGTTATAAATTGAGGGTGATCATTTTATTTCCACTACATATCAAACAAAAAAATTGTCATGCCACTGTTTACCATCACTAGTTACTAACTGATTGATTGATTGATTGATTGTCTGGTTGACACAAGGGTGTGGTTAAGAAACCAACTTTCTCGATTATTCTGCTTTCACGCGATACGCTTTTTGTAAGGAAATGTCTCAGTAAGATGAGATATTTCTCTGGTTGTGGAACGTGAGAGAGACATTCTCCTCAGGCCTTGCAGTTTCTATCCACGGACCAACTCCCAAACCAGAGTTCATAAGGTCTTGTTTCCCTTAGAGGAGGGGTTGGCATTGCATTGCCTGTCCTCAATTACAAGCGCGATCCGGTCCCTTAAAGACATTTCCAAGAAAACCCTCAAGCACTGCTGATATGTAATATACCCTCTGTTGTCAAAGCTCCTATTTTCATCTAGGGGTGTAATTTAGAGATAGTTTTTTTAGCTGTTGCCTTTAACAAATCCTACAGCGGTGCTGAGCGCTGCTGTACCAGGTCATGGGGAATGCATGTTGAAGATGCAAAAAGAAAAGCATCTTCTCAGACAGTCCTGCCTTTCTTCTCTACATTTCTCAGTAGTTTTAATAAAATTGAAGGAATGAGTAAGCTGACTATAGCTAATAAATGGGCCCAACAGCTTGCGATCAGAACAGCGGTTCTGCTCTGAAGTGATGCACTGCCAGACTCCTATTGTAATTTATGCACATCTTTCTCTGACACATTATTGGCTGAGCACACAGATGGTGGATTTGAGTGTGAGGGATGGACAGAACAGCTGTGGGTTTCCGCCACGGCACAGCCAAGTTTACTTTGTCCTTTTCCTTTGAGCAAATGTTTCTTCCACCGTGTTTAACCAAGCCAAAGGGTTTTTTTCATTGGCTGCTCACAAGCCATGCTAGCAGTGTGGTTCTAGGGATGGCAATACCAGTCTGTCTGTTTGTCAACCACTTTGGTCCACCAGACTGAAATATTCAGTTATTTAATTGTTATTTTTTATCAATATTCATCATCCCTTTCAGACAAGTCCTACTGACAACCAAAATGTAGGACAGGAAGAGCACTAGATCCTTACATACACTCAGAGCTCTCTGCTTATATTAGTGACTTTGTCAGCAATCTCATAGTTGGTTTACATTCTTCGCTGAACTGACAGTTACTCAAGTCTCCAGCTAGCAATAGTCTTATTGTTCAGCAGTGACTTCTAATATTACACAATGGTTAAACAGTCCAGTGTTGATGTCCAACATGATGACTGAGACACTGGGAACTGCAGGTTTGTTTATAGTTATAAATGAAAAAAATGCACAACTTTTTTCTAAGGGCACAATGAACAGTCGAAACAGGACATGCCAAACCAGCCAAGTGGGTGGACTGAACATGATGAAGTATGTTGTTTAAAGACAATTCAGTAACATGCACATTAGGCAAAATATGAGCCAACATTAGCAAGATTACGTTGGTAAGAGGATTTAAATGTAAGTTTTGATACATTTTGGTTAATTGCCCTGTCCTTATTATGAATACATGATCCCCATGACGTTTCCTCTTTTCCCTCCATGAGTTTGGCATGTGTGGTTTTGAATGGAATTTCTCAACAACTGTTTGGATTGCCATGAAATTTGGTACAGACGTTCATGTTTCCCTCAGAAGGAATAGTAATGACTGTGGTCATCCCCTTGGCTTTTTAGCTAGCACCATCGCTGGGTGATTACATACCTGCAAAACTAATGAGTTTCCCATCAGTCTCAGGTGTACTTTGTGTTTAGTGCTGTTTTAACAAATGGTAACACACAAAACTGCAATGAGGAGTATGGTAAGCATTGTATCTGCTTTGGATCAGCATGTTAACATGTTGAATATGGCAACTGGCACAACACAAAGTACAGCCTCACGGGGCTGCTGGCATGGCTTTAGATTCATAGTTTTTTAAAATAAGATTTTCAAGATCATCTACATTCTTTTCCTATATCTGTAGCGCTTGTTGATGATGTATTGACGAGAAGGCCACATGAGTTGGGGAGTGAAAACATGATGGAATTTGAAAGTGGTTTGTGGGTGTAGGGTAGAGCCTGTGAAAAGCTTGTGATTCAGTACTCAAGTGAGCAGATGAGAGTATGGATGTCTTTTGTGTGTTGAACATATGTGCGTGGTTAATGCTGAGATGCTGCCAGCCCAGTGACAGACCGTAGGAAACACACACACAGACTTAGTGCATGTTCTGATAGCTGAGGTTGGAACAACCAGATTGCTGCATTGTGATGTGCAGATGTAATCATCCTTTGACACGCAACAGGGATCATACAATGGCATAAAGTGATTACGTATATGCCGTGACTGGAATTTACCGTATAGTTCACAGCAGAAACAGGTCATCTGCTCTGCACATGGCACCTTGTGGAGCTACTTTCTCAGGGAAATGAAAAAGGGAGAGGGGTGCTGATTTTAAGCCAGGCTGACTGGCTGTCTTGGCTCAGAGCATACGCTTTGAAAAGAAACGAGGAGAGAGACTGAAAGATAGTTGAAGAGGATTTGGAGTAGGAGTGGAAAGTCTTTCAGTTAAATATTTAGGCTACTGCAGTGCAAGATGTAAGAAGGACAGGATGGAGAGGGAGATGAAAGGGACAGGCATATCGCCATGTGCCTTGTGTTGTTTACCCTGTGGATAAATGCAAGCATTGACTCAGCTCAAACCTATTTGTGCCAAGCTCAAAGAAGCTGAAGTGCAGTTGGAAAAACAAAGAATGGGAATATAAACTCTTTTATTTCAAGTGTGGCTCGGAACAGATATAAATACATTACAGGCAAAAGGGCACTGCTGTGCTGTGTTGTGAATGTGCAATAATTAATAGATAGATAGATAGACTTTATTCGTCCCAAATTGGGAAAGTAGAGCTGCAAGTAACTATTGTTTTCATTATCAACTGATCTGCCAGTTCTTTTCCTAGTTGATAAATCAATTGTTTGTCTATGTTTTGGTCCAAAATACCCCTCAATTCAAACAAACACCTGTTGATATCCCACACAGTCCAATCTAATATTGCAGCTTCACAATTTCATCATGCTGTCAGCCCATACTTTAGTTTATGGGATAGGTTAAAGTGTAATGTTGGAAACACATGTTCATAAAAGGAATTCATAAGGAGGGAAGGCAGTGAGATGAAAATCCTGTGTTCTAGCAGTCAGAAATGTACAAGCCACACAGGGCTCACACTGCACCACAGACATGCTGTCTACTCATGTATTAATCATCATTAGGCCAAGATGAACCACAAAGCCTTCATGTGTGCATATTTAAGGTTTCCACATTGTGTTTGAACAGACAGAATACTAGTAAACTGAATCACCCTTCTGGCTTGACTATTTTTGGACTTTAATTGCGTGTGTGCCTGTGGTGGACCAGTAAAGCGTTTTCATTTTGGCGCACAAATGCAGACAACTAGTCTCCTCCCAAGGCTACAAGCCCAAAGCGGGTCCAGTCTCTACACAGCTAGATTACAGAGTGGGCTCGGATGGTACATGAGCCGAGACAACTCGGGACTTCAACACAACTGTCCCGTTGTGGGCCTCAAAATTCCATAGAAGAACCAGTGACCACGTTCATGTAAGACTTAGCTTTTCTCATAGGCCACATCTAAATGCACTCTCCATTTGGAAAAGAGAGTTCTTCTACCCACCAGCAAACCCTCAGCCCATTTACTTAGTTTAGAAGAAGGTTTCATTCTGTGCTATGCGGTATCGCTGAATTGGGCAGTAGGGTGCCACTTTAGACTGTACATGTAATTGCATGTGAGTGCATGTTTATGTGTTTACAAGGGAGAGTGAACAGAGCCAGACTGGCCGCAAGGTCTAACCGAGTCCAGGATGTAATGGACTGTGTCTGAGTGGAGTAACTCTAAGTACAGTCTTGAGGTCACATATACCGGGGTGGTATAAATGCAGCAGCCAACAGCGCCTTTGCTCTTCCACTTAGCCATGAAGAGCATTACAGGGTAACACAGACTCAAAGAATCTAAGCCTGCACAAGTGTACATCACAGAGCTCAGATCTGGCTTGTTCCAGTGTGCTGAAATACTTTAATCCCATAGCCTCTTCTACACTAGCTGTCAGTCCTTATCTGTTTACATCAGGAGAGTTTCTGAAAGGCATGGATATTTCTACAAGTTTTGCTTTAATTCGGGTTACCAATTTAGTTGATATAATATCAATGTTGTCTTGCTCAGGCAATCGGCCTCTAGGGTTTGGTGCACCAACCTCTCTCTGTCCTGCTCCAGTAGAGTGGTAAGGCAGTTGCTTTTATGGATAAAAGCCCTGTGGGTCCTCTCTTGCTCCTCTAGCCTGTGTAAGAGTCCGCTGTGAGAGCGAGACACCTCCAAGAGCTGCTTCAGCATCCTTTCAGATGAGCTCCTCTGGGCCTCCACCATGTGGTTGAGCTAAGGGGAGAGGGAAGAACAACTCAGGAGGCTTTGAAGACGAACATGGCAGTGCACCTTGACTGTAGGCTTTGCTGTGCTGAAATTGAATTTTATTGAAACAATGGTACTGATTGCTCAGGATAATCAACAGACCAAACCTGGGAATATTTACTTCAATTTACAGATTTATCATCATTGCAGAAGAACAGATCCAGCACATGTAACACCTGTAGTGCAAAATAAGAAATTTGTGCAATGATGCAGCAGTAATTGAAGCTCTTATGTCAGACAGTAATGCATTCACCTCATTAAATTTGATTATCCACTCCATATGGTGTCTAGTTTCTTACTATTGGCTCATAGTACCTCAGCAATTGGTTTTTTGTAGACATCCTGCACGTGGTACTGCTGGGCCCGGAGGGAGTCTCTTTGTAGAGCACGTAGCACCTTCTCTGGTCTGCTGAAACCATACTGGGCCCCCAGTAGAGCTGAATCCATCTTCTCTGATTTCAACACAGCGATTACTTCATCTCTGGCCTAGTGTGACAAACATTACAGTGACACACTGGCTTTAACTTGAATGTCTTATGTTAGCCGCTGTTAGTCACAGTGCAGTTTACGTAACTTTTGAGTTTAACATGAGCTGGATTCAACTACAGAATGAATGTGCACAAGGGATGTAAACAAATCATCCTACCTGAAGTTCTCCCTCCAGAATACTGAGCAGAAACAACAAGTCATCACGGGACAGGTCTTCTCTTGTCTCTCTGTTCCCCCTCCTCTCTCTCTTGTCCCGCATGTTGGCAGTCTTAATAGTGATTTTTTTTTTTTAGGATTTAATGGGGTGGACAAGAGGCTCTGAGTTATGTTTGATTAGATCTTCTTGGTTCCATGAAAGCACTGTGCACTCTTACAAGGCTGGTACATAGCTTTAAGTCCACCTAGGAGGAACTGGAGAATTAGAAATGATTGGAGGTGACAGCTGAACATAGGGACAAAGAGAAATACGAGCTTCCTATCACAGAGGTTAAACGAGGTCATACATTGCGTCTCTGCAGTACAAGTGGTTATTGTGTGGTTTTTATAAGCAGCCGGCTGATGCAGATTATATAAGCCTTTATGGGCTAATCCAAAGTCAGAAGGCCCCTTGTCATAACAGTTAGTGTTACTGAAACGGATAGGCCTGCGCCTGGCATTGCTCTGTGTGAGGCTTATGTCATCTCATCGTCTTACTCTTAGCACATTTACAACAATCACTGTCAGCTTGGCAGACAAAAAGATATGGGTTGCCAGAGAGTAGGACCTTGATTACTGACCACATGAGAGTGAGGTATGTGCGTGCATGTGTGTGTGATATGTATATGTGTGTTATCGAAGCGAATCACATAAGTTAAGTGTAGGCTAGCCAGCTTTCTCTTACTTGGTGTTCCTATCCCATATTTAGAGGCAGAAAGCAAGAAGGTTCATATTAGTGAAAGATGACGTAATCTCTCTGCTCTTCAGCTCTGCTTCCCCAGTCCATGCTCTCACAGTGGCCGGGAACGCCTCTTATTCCCTAGTTGTTGGTCAAGTTTCTTTAGATAAGTAAGTCGAGGCTTTTGTCTCTTCCATCTTGTGGAAAAGGCAAAACGCAATTAGGTGAAATATTCCGTAATGTGCAGAGGTTTATTTTCTCTTCAGTTTTTAAGACCATGATTAAGACCTCCCCAGCCCTATTTAGTGGTGGTGTTAGAAATTCTCTTGCCGTACAGGAAAGCAACGAGACTCTTTCTCTCCCCCTCTTCTTTATTTTTCTTTGTCATTCTTTCTCTTACACAAGCACACAGACAGGTAGCATCTGCTTGTTGTCACTGAAGCCAGAGAGCAACCTTGAGCCTGTCTAAACAAGATGAACACTGGTACAGAAGGGACAAACACTGAGCAAGAAAAACACCAAACAGAAAGCAAGCCCTTTAGCTGAATGTAGCCAATAACACCTCTTAGATATTGAATCCTTGTGAGTTCTTGTTATGGCTCACTTAATAGATTGAGTCTGCACAGAAGTATTTTCTCTTGGCCTCTTTGTGGAAAGAAAGACTGACGATCTCAACCTCACTCCTTTCCTCTCGCTACCCTCTCTAGATCAATCAGGAAGACAGATGAAGCTGTCTTAGCTGACCCCGCATTCCTTTACTCCACTTGTTTTCAGCGACAGGAAGGATGATGGAAGCTCTTAACACAATCACTGTGGAGTTTTCATTGGGTCTCTTTTAGACTATCGAGACTTACTGTACTCTGGCACCATATCCAAAAACCAGAGTCCTCAGAAGATACAGGACCACTCCCTAATTTTGCTTTGTGAACTCAAAATGATCATATCTGCTATTAATTTCATCTCTCTCTCGCTCTCTTTCTTACTCACATACACAATCACACACAGACACAGTGACAGAGTCAGACTGTTCTTTCTTTAGTGTGGTCACAGCGTCTAGACAAGCACAGGCAAAGTAATGTCTAAGCACGCTCCCACACGATGCCAGGCATGTGAGAATACCTCTTAACTTAAGTTCTGGCTCAGAGCCAGAGTCCGCCTTAATAATGGTTGCCAGGGTTGCCCCACTGAGGACTGTCCGCTGGCAGGCAGGTTGGCAGTAGCACATGTGGCTTGGCCGCCTTTGTTTATTTATCTGAACACAACCCAGGGGCAGCATGCCTGCATCCCTCCTGCCTGCCCCTCTTTACTCAACACAGCAAACGTTTTACAATATTGCTTGAGGAATGACACAAACAGCAATTTTCCTTTGATTGACTCATCAGTTATGATATGGTATTGCTCTTTTAGTTACTCAACTCAATGATGTTCAGTTGTGATATTATATGATAAAGGCATTGAGCTAGTCACCCCAAGTCACATTTGATTGCATACATTTATGCAACTGCTGTAGAGTTTAAGATGAGTCTTCTTTCTTTAACACATGTTTAGCATTGTAACAATAGACAAATGAAATATTACCACAGGGGACACTGGACTAAACTTGAAAATTGTATTTTTAATTTCAAGTCATTTTTTTATATATATATCTCTGTATTGCATTACAACTGGCAAACTTGGCAGTCTATAGATCATATGGTACCTTCTACATATTTGGACATATTTACAGATGAGCAAGTCTCCCCCACAAAACCTTAAACTGGCAAAATAAATAGAAGACACCTCAGGTAGTGCAGCTGACGAGGAGTCCTGATACCAGCTACTGCAGTACTGTTGTGTGTACAGAAAAGATCAACATAGCAACGTTACAGTGTGCACAAGCAGGATAGCAAAATCACAGAAAGACTGTAAACACAAAGACAAAGAAAATGGAATTGTGTCAAGCAATGTCACTGTCTCAAAGTGCCATTACTCTGAAGTGTGATGCAATGGAGAGCAGAGGGAAAGACGGGCACAATGTTGCTTTACCCTGAGTGCAAACAAACTGGCTTGAGGCCTCCAGGAAATTTAAGTTTCAGACCCCTGCCCCAGCTGTTCATTCCGCATTAGCAGCTCATATCCACTTTATATCCACTTGTCATGGGAGGCTGGTTCAGTCTGTGCTCTAGAGTCCTCTTTCTCCAGTTTCCAGGGTCAAGTTGGCATGGCACTCTGTAATACGCAGTCTGTATGGCTGATGTATGTTTTGGCTCGAGAGCAGTACTTCAGGCATGGTTGGTAAGAGTGTTGTACCAGAGAAAATTATACAGTTAGCCAGCCAGAGAGAGTGGGAGATGTTGAACAGCCTGTACATTTATTTTGTCACAAGAAATACAGCTGTTGTACTTTGTGATTAGGACAGTGGTTCGGCGGCACTTGTATTTAAATAAATGCTTCACACACTGATGGCTTAGGCATGAAGATGGCAATAGATAACTCTTTTGACATTCTTTCTTCTGTTTAAAGTGTTAGATCATCTAATGGAGTTTACCATGGTATGGAGCAGGTCTTGACTCTGGTATTCTAACTTAGTGGAGATACAAGAATTTGTATTCAAGAGAATATTGATTTTTTTTTAAAAAAACTTTTACCATGATTTTTAAATTCTTGTACATTGGCTCAATAGATGAGTTCATTTTTAAAAAATACTTAAATCTTAATCTGTCAGTTTTGTCTCGTTCATGCACATTAAACCAGCGGTGTAAGAAAATACAAAATGCTTTTGGAACCATTTCAGCTGCTTGGCAACAGTGTGTTTCTTACATATAGCAAGGAAGATTTATAAAGTTATTTTCTGCCTGTTTTGTTTAATGTGCCTGACAGAAGGTGTTAAATATTTGAGTGCGGTTCCTGTTACCCTTTTATTGCCATTGATAAGTTTAAAGTGCCAGATGTGGCAGTGTTCCTGCCGTCTGTGCTGCATAAAGTGCTCAAGGCTTTCAAGAATACTGAATGTTAAGTTTAAGATTGATGACAAACTTTGAGTATTTACACTCCCTCGTGATTTAGATTTCTTTGAAAGCTGCATTAATGGTAATAATACTTACATATTTTCTAACACAAGATCTGTGAAGGACGACAACACTTCAGGCACGCTGCCATATAGCTGTCACTGTCCTCTGAAGTAAAGATTTTCATGATGTTGATTGTTGAACTAAAATAAATTAGCCAGGATGAGCCAAATAGTTTTTAACAGTATGAGGTAATGTAGTGCTGTAATCTTTATATAACTAACATATGTTATAAAATAGAACTTTTCCGAATAGCAAAGAGTTTAATTTATAACAACCCGGACAGTTTGAATAAGACTTACACTGTTCATAAAAGCTCTTTTTTAGTCTTCTTTAAAGTGTCAGTTATTGGTTTTGCATGGTTTAATTCTTGTAAGTGGTCTTTCCTGCATTATACTAACAGAGGTCTATAAATCAGATGGTTACCATAGTTGTGGAAAGCAAAACAATAATCATTTGGCGGTTAGTGATGTAATGAAATACGGTCTACATTGTTTTGTTATGATGTAAGGTTTGTCCCCTGGAAGTAACTTTTGTTGAGCAAGACTTCCCCATCTACAAGACTGTTTATTGAATAATGAAGTTGTGAAATTCTACCATATACTGTTGGTTTTGTACGCACTAGTGTCTGCGCTTTTGGACAAGCATGCTCTCTTCACACAAACACACTAAACCTCCATCCGCACACTGATATCGGACGCTAGATTCCACGTGTATTGCATCAGAGTCTTGGTGTTGGTGATTGATAGAGAGCGAAAGACGGGGGCAGTGTTACAAATATCATCCATGTGATATCTGCTGGTGGTGGATTTACAAGAAGAGCAAGAGTGGACTGTATGTAAAAGACAAGGATTAGCTATGTAAGTAAAAAAACAAAGAAAAGGGGGACAGAGCTGTAACTGTAATGGGAAGAGTTAGTATCAAAGTCCTAGTTAAGGTTTGGCAGCTGAAATTAGTTAGCGGTATCCACATTACATAAGCTGCATAACACTGTCAAGGTGGTTCTTCTAAAAGCTTAAAAGCTTTGAGTTATTTACATAACCTCGTGTCTTTGATTAGCGCCTCCTGTGCAATGTCAATTAGAAGCTCCTAACACACTGTTAGCCTGGTTGACTTGAATGAAACACGTGAACGTCAGAGTGTCCCAACATATGTTTGGGCACAAGAGACATCAATATACTGATTGATGAATAGAACGTCACACACAATGACCACTGTCACTAAGTCAGTGTAGCTCTGAGTTATCCCTCCTTTGAGACATTAAGATGCAGACATTAGACCTTTTGGTTGAACTGTAACACATGAGTTGATCAGACATGGCAAGACTTACCCATACCCACTGGACCTACAGTGTCTGCCCTTCAACACTAAACTTGGTTTTGCTTTGGTTTACTAAAGGTCAAAAGCTGTTTGGCTAAAAATCAAAACCTACAAAGGTAATTACTGTGTAATTGTTCTCGGCGGTGTGCATTGTTTTAGAGCACGACAACCATCTGATATACCGATTTATGAGTTCATGAGCGTGGGAGTGTGTGTATAGTACACCACGCCTCACAAGAGTTTTACACGATGTCCTGCTATGTACATCAAAAATAATGTTTTTAAGAATCTTAATTGCTAACCACTGTTGACCTTCCTGTGCGTCCAAAACTCCCCCTGCTGGTGACATTGAGCCCCTGCACTTTATCAAAGTCTTGAGCCTAAAAGAGTGACTGTCTTAACAAACCCTAAGGAGAGCAAAGGAAGCCAAATAACAGCCACCACAACCACCCTTCATTTAGCAAGCATGTAAACACGAGTGAATCCTTAATAAACATTTTTTAATCTCATCTTTATTGCAAGTTCTGCTTGAGCACATGTAAAAGATTTAAGTCCTGGATTAGTGTCCCAACAATCAACATTGCAACAAATAATTACATAAAAGTGAAAATATTTGAACAGGGGAGTGAATGGGCTGAACAGCAATGGATTTGTAACCCTACTGTTATTTCATTCTGCACTATTGCCTGCTAGTTAATTCTGTGCGTGCAGCCTAACATCCCCATTGATTTAACAATAACACATGCTCAAATTGTGGCTTTAGAAAGGAAGCTGCAGGCCTCCAAAACCAATAACTGCTACATGCACTCACCCGCCCACACCACTCCCAAGATCAGGCAATAGTACATGTCTTGAGATGAGTTATTGATTGTATAAACAAGCACTGAATCATATTGTTTTTATAGAAAAACACAACAAAAATAATAAATACAGTATTTTGAGGGTTAGATTGGCCGTGCTTTTACATAAAGTGATGAGTTTGGGTTGCGTGAGGATGAAAGGTATAATTGGTTTGTCTTACCCTTTGCAGAGGCCAAAGTGTTACTTAATCAGACTGATGGAGTAAACTGTGGTGGTAATTAAGAGCTTTCTTGAGGTCATGGCCAGCAGAGTTTTAAGCAGTTGTGTAGGCTCATTGCCAGTTTACACGAGTGACCTCATCACCCTTAAAAACTAATAACCAAAGCTGAGTGCTATTTGTCTGGAACTGTAACATTCAACCATTTCCTGGAATCAGTCGATTGATCCTCATTACATCCAGTCATTGCCATTGACCATCCATTAAAACCAGTCACCTCTATTGATCACCCATTAAAGATGACCCGTCGACCCAATTTCATTGCATCTCAGCCCTCTCCACAACCACTGACTTTCATTGATCCACGGTTATCTGAGCTGTAAGCTCTTGCCCTCTGTGCATCTGAAAGTACATCCTGTTCCTCCTACTGACTCCACCATCTGGAAGCAACTGTGGTTTGCATGATATTGGGGGAGGCAAAGCCTAGGGTATACTTAAGATATTGACCATCTCATAGAGCAACATCTGGTCTGCTCAGGTAACACTTTAGACTTACTGAAACAGGAGTCTCCAATCTGAATCAGCTGCTTCTCAGTTTAAACAACAGCAAACTTCAGATTTAGCTTGTCACAACCTCTATTCATTTACCACCCGTCCATTCTCTGCTACTATCTATTCATCTGTTGGTTCCTTTCTATAATTCTTGGTAATAACGATCATTATAGTCCTTGTTATTCATTTACTGCATATTGCAATTTAAATGGAGTCTATTGATTTTTTTTTTTGTTGTTGTTTTTTTTTAATTGTCTAAGCTAAACGAGTGTTTTAACAAATTTTTACAAAATTCTGCTGGAAGTATTACAATGTACTGAGACGACTTTCTTGTCCCCTCACTCAGTGCTATCGCATGACCTAACAAATTGAATAATTGTGTGTGATCAATCAGTGGTATGTGCTGCTCACTGTGCATTTTTTTAAATAATAAGTCAGCTACTAATTGCAGACAGATTGCATGTGTAGATTGGATAACTTTACATAAATCCAGCCCTCGGGCCTCCGTAAATGTTGGTTTTTGGCAGCATTTACAAAGGTGGAGGAAACCACAGCTAATGTTCAGTGTAGTAGCCAAGCATAGCTACCAAAGTCACAAGTTAGGTTTGGGAATGATGGGACCATTTCCTGTTTAAATGATTGGTTTGTCTTTAGTAATATCTAGCTATGTAACGGTTTTTGAGAAACACGTGTGTACGCCACACATATCCAAAGAAAATATGTATGGTTTGTCAAGTCTGCTGAGTGACTCAAACACTCTGTAGTTGATGAATTATCCAGACAGCCCATTCTCTACATAACACCAAATCAAGTGCATGTTGAATTGGCAACTCATCACCTATAGAGTGTTGCTGAATGGCTCCTCGACCAATGTGTCAGGCTTGTCTGTGTGCCATTGGTGACATTAGAAAGGGGTACAGGGTTTGACATTAGCAAATCTGCCCAGGTCAGCAGCTCCTACTCATCTGAGGGTTTCATCAACTTCTGAACCCAGAGGCTTACTACGCTGTCGAATGTTTCACAACTCACTGAGCACAAAAGAGCAGTGTCAGGTGTTTGCAATTCGCCTCGCCAACTCACGCTCATAGGTTGTGTCTGTGAATCACGTAGGAAAGGTGAACTAACTGCGAGATTTGTTTTCACAGGCTTGACATTTTACCTTGCTGAATTTAACAAAACGCAAACCTCTGCTGCTGCTACTACTAAAACATCATTCAATTCATCATTCACACCCAGAGCTGCAGAATGATCTTTGTAGTTTTAGGACCAATCAGTCAGTATCATAATATTACAAAGCAACACCGGAGAACGCAGGTCCTGCCGGCAAAAAGCACTTCCTAAAAAAACAAACACTTACTTGCTGCAGGACAGTTGGGCCTGGACTGCTCACTGCCATACAGGCTTACATGCTTTAAATTTGATCCATGTATTTCCAACATAAAGTTGTCCTCACCTCTTTAATTCTCTTCCCTCTTGCCCTTGTCCTCTGATCCCTGGTCTTTGGCACCTGCGTATCCTCACTTTCCCTCCAGCAGTCCGGCATCAGAGTGAGCGAGGGAGAGAGAGAGAGTGGAAATGGTTAATTTGGGCAATCAATTGGGGGGGTGGTCTTTCAGCAGACAGAGGGCATGTCTGGACAGATGACTGTAGCAAATGAGGAGGATGATGATGATGATGATGGTCTTTGCGTGAGGCATGAAGTGGAAAAGAGGTGTGGTTATTTCTTGATGAAAATACGAAGACCTGCCAGGGAGAATGAGAGGGCAGAGTGGATTAATATCCATCACCCATCCATTGCATTTCCTTTTCTCTTACATGGTTCCTGACTGTAATGGCCCCAGGTAAGAGCTGTTAAGGGTAAACACAACAACAACAACAGGAGACGGGTATAATAAAAATAACAGGATGAATCGATTGTAAGATGGAAAGGCAGAAAATCTGGCATCTCACTGCAGCCCGCTGTGGTAGATCAGAAGCATATTAACATTTTTGCCTCTTTGTTAAGAGACTTAATTGGTTCAGAAGGGTCGTTTGTGTTTTAAGTTATACTTCAGTGTTATGCATGCCAGAAAATTATGCTTGCAAGTATGTCAGTAAAATCTGAAAAACATGGAAACCTCCCTCATTCAAATGTGGCTGTGTCAAGGCATGGTTACCCTCCCAGCCACCCTTGTGTCCCATTGTTTCAACAGTCTAAATTTGCTTCTTTCGCAATTAATATTAAAATGTAAACGCAGATAAAAGCGAAGAAAAGGAACCAGAGGAACAGAATCATCTTAACAATAACTATCAGATTTTGGGGTTTAACAGCAAATCGGCAAAAGTGCTGTTATCTGCTACATTTGGAAATCGCACTGGATCTGCCAGTTAACAACCTTAACACCTTCTGGTCAAATACCAGATTTGATCTAAAATGCTTCCTGTTGGCTTAATGTGCTGAGTTAACAATTGTTGTATTATGAAGTTCTTTGCAGCTGATCCTCACAGCAGAGCTAAATCAGATCTTACATTAAACTTTAAGTTAACTTATGTACTTAGGTCTACTTATGTGTTTTTGAAATATGTATATAGAGAAAGACCACGTGTGGTTGAAATGGTGCTAACACAGTCATCAGAGCTCAGTGTGAAGCGCTTCACTTCAGCAGATATTGTTGCTGTCAGAAACCCCTGATCAGAAATCTCCCATAACTCCTATGGTCACTTTTAAAACAGTGTGAAAGCTTTAAGGACACTTCAACACTGATTCACTTCAGGTAGCTTCTTTTTTTGTTTGTTTTTGATTAGTCTCTATGGGCTGAGACAGAGAATCTTGTTGCACGCTCCAACCTCTAAGGTCACAGCAGTTCTTTTCCATTAGTGGATTGATTAACGATATAATGTGACCAGTTTTGATGATCCTGGTACAACACGCTTGAAATTTTAAACCATATAGTGACGCATAACCAGATTTGTCTGATATCTCGTAGGTGCTGAGGAGTCAAACACCAAACTGAAGCGCCTCTCAAATTCGATCCATCTCCGCTTAATAAGAAATATAGATGCTGTCAGCCTCTGTTCTGTCATATTGAAGGCCCACGGGGAGAACTACAAGGCAAAAGTGCAGGAATTTAAAAAATGCAAATTCAGAAAGGACACTGCAATCAGACCGACAGATTTATCGCCAAGTTCACTCTGGCATCCGTCTTTAAAGCTTAAGTATTTTGAACAAGTATGCATATACGCCAGAGGGTCTGAGCATGACCTCATAGCATGAGATGAGAGGTATGCACGGAGAAGTGGTAGCAACAGAGAGGCTAAATATAACCAGATGCATGGATTGAGGTCTGCTGCGTTGGTATTGCAGGGAAAGTTTGCGTATTTCTGCTTTTCCATAGTGACTGAGACGTGCTGCCTGGACACACACCCAAAGAAGTCTAAGGGATTTTGGCAAATCTCAGACAAACTCCATATTCCTGTATCTATCAGGAGTGTGTCTGTTTCCAACATGCCATGGGGGTTAATAGTAAAGCCTGACTTAGGCTGATCTGAAATGTGTTCCCAGTTCTGTGTTGCCAGTTAATAGTTTCTTTATCTCGCACTACTCCCAGATTCAAGTTAACCCATGAATCCCAAATGAAATAATGTTTGTCTTTGTTTGTTTTTTCAGATCCATCTGAGGCGGAGGAGGAGACGCCAGTGACAACCGCAAAACCGAAAAAACAGACAAAGCCAGAGAAGAGGAAGAGGGTAACAGAGACAACAGCTAAGGCCAAGAAGAAGAAAAAGAGTGAACAGGTATTATCATGTTAGGACCGTCAGAGGGTTTTTACTGTGCGCTTCAATAGAAAACTACAAAAAATCTTCAAGTGAACCTGTTGAAAGTACAGACATGTGATTCTGTTAGATTCAAACGTGTGAGGAAATGCACGAAATGAATAAAACAAAATGTACCTGAGCTACACTGTCTACATATGAGCATATTTTTGAGAATCAATTAATTTTCCCTCATTTCCAGGCAGAACTGTCAAACATTGTCGAGACATCAACTCGTGCTCTTGCAAATTGAAGAACATATTAATTGATAGGGGAAATAACCTTTAATTGCTGTCTATTGTAGTATTTTGAATCAGGTGAAGTACAGTACATATTACACTGGTTTGAATGTCTTTATGATGTAATGGCTGCAATTTGTAACCCTTTCATTTCTTGAGCTCATCATTTAAAATGCATTGTACTGGTTAAAATACATGATATATAAATGCTTTGCCTGTAATACTTGTTCTGTAATGTACTGTTTTTGCAGAAGGAGTGTATTATACCTCAGAAGAAAGAGGCTGAGGATGAAAAATCAACTAAAGTCAAAAAAAAGAGAAAGGTGAGTGTGGGTGACACCTGCTGTTGCAAAAAGGGACAACAGTCACTGGGTTTTTGTGAATATTACCCTACATGACCATATTTTCTTTACCAGAAGAAGAAGAAGACGATTACAGACGTTTTGTCCTCTTCGGAGCCAAAGCCAGGTTGTCCGGCAGACCTGCAGAACCTGGTCGCACAGTATTTCTCAGACAAGCGCTCTGTGATAGAGCAGGAGGAGCTCAAATTGCTGGGTGAGTCGGGGTCAAGTCCGCTTTCAATCAAAAGTTCAGTCAGTATCTGCTGCTTTATTGATTCATCGAGGTCACCGCCTGCCTGCTCGCTTCCTCCAGACTCCTGCTTCCTGTCCAGTAATGACTTGACACACACCCTCTCCTCGTACCTGAAACAGGGTGAGTGGTGCTCCAAACTAAAATCTTCTATCGGCTGTTTACTTTTAAACACGCTTTTATTTCTTCTTTTTCATCTTCTTCCTAGTTTGTCCCAAATGGGCCAAGGTTCAAAAGCAGCACGCAGAGAAGAGTTCTGTGGTTCTGCTCATCGTCTGCAGCTCTGCTCTCCGAACCATTGAGCTTATTAAGTAAGTGACACGCCAACAGTGTTTGTTCGGTTTCCTGCATTATACCTGCTCAATGCTGTGTTGTTCTGTGTTTTTCCTAGGCAGCTGACAACCTTTAAAGGTGGAGCCAAAGCAATAAAACTTTTTGCAAAACATATCAAGGTACTCGAGATGGCAGTTATGATTTACATTATGGTGCATGACGATTGTGCACAATGACTAGTTTTCTCAATTCTCTGTCTTTTGTCTGTTCAGATAGAGGAGCAGGTGAAACTGCTGCAAAAGGGCGTCACCCACATAGGAGTAGGGACACCTGGCAGGATCAATGCTCTTATAGAGAAAGGTGGGTATGGAGACAGTCATCCTACTGTTAAATTTTCAGGTGTTCGAGGTCTCATTATTCCATGAAAATGATTTTTGTCCAGAGGGTTTGAACTTGAGGGGGTTGAAATACGTGGTCCTGGACTGGAATTGGAGGGACCAGAAGCTCAGAAGGATGGTAGACATTCCTGAGGTGAGCTACTGCCCCCTGCTGGGGGGAAAAGATAATACGGTTGCTTAAAGAAAGGAAGTACAATCAAACGTGTTGTTGTTATTGTTGTTTAGTTTCCCTGCTGATCGTTACTGTGCAAGAAATGTACGTACACTTAAATATTAATATGCACAACCAAGATTTGTGACAATACAACCAGCTGAGAGGTCAGTGAGTGTGATGCCTGTGAATGAGACGTGGACACTTGAAGCATTGTGCACATACACTAAGAATGGACTGTCAGGATAGTCTGAAACATACTGCGTCCAACGGTTTTTAAATAAATGTGATTTGCATATTTATAGTATCTTTTTCTTCTTAGTCTCTACACATTTCTGTGTTTTGTATCATATGTACATGTCTATTTCAGGTCAAACTGGACTTCATGAAGCTCCTGGAGAGTGGCGTGCTGAATGGTTGCAAAGAAGACAAAATCAAAATTGGATTATTTTAACTGCACATCATAGACTTTGCTGTGTGCTGGTCCTCCACACAATGCCTTGATGTTTAAAGCGACATACTGATGTTCCTCACACCATGCTGAAGGGGCCTCATCCTGTTTGTTTTCCATTCTGTGCTGCGCTTTTACTATTTTCAGAGGCCGCGTCAAATGCGTGGTGTCGTTTGTTCGCTCTTGTAGTCCGGTGCGATGTCCCAGTGTGATGGATTGAATAAACGGTCTCAGAATGAAACCAGCATCCCTCTGTTTGTTTAGTCTGACCTTGGGAAGTCCCTCCCACTGACAGTGTGAGGTCATGAGTTTACTTACCCACTAGGAAGTCCCATTTATCAAAACATCCTTTTGATAAAGCGTTTTAAAGCAGCATGAAGGGGGCTCAGAACCAGCATAATGTCTCCCACAGTGAATTAGCATAAAGATATAAAATCCATTTCTGTGTGATTTTGATGTGAATACACAGAAACCTGCATTTGTCTCGTAGGATGTAATCGAAGAACAAAATGACAGAAAAATGGAAGTAACAGAAAACAGAAAGAGGTAGTTAAGTAAACGGTTGTGGTTAATAAGTAACAGGCCACACTGGTCTCCCCCGCTCTGCAAGGCCTGCTGGGAAAATCTCTTGGCAGATGTGTGTGTGCAGAGAGATATCATTGAACTTGAACAGGAAGAGACGAGAGAGCAGCGCTTTCTCTGACACACTTCTGTTCGGCTGTTCAACTGCTGTCTCTAACTGACGGTCCCTCTAATGGGCAAAGTGAAGGGCAACACCGGGCCTTTGGCTCGGAGGCCAGACAACTCAGCTTTCAAACAGCAGAGGCTACCTGCCTGGTCTCCCATGCTAACTGCTAACACTGTGCTGCCGTTCTTCTACTTTATTGCTTTGATATGCTTGGTGCTGGGAGTATGGCTGCTTCTCACAGTGCAGAGCACACAGGAAATGAAGGTGAGTATGCGTGTGTTTCTCAAAATTGCATTTGCTTATTTTGTGGTTTTTAAAAACGGGTAAAATGTAAAATTGTTACATACACAAACTGTATGTGTGAGTCAAACAGAGAGGAAGAGACCCAGTGCTCTTGTGTGCAATAAAAAAGGGAGTGACAAAGAGAGGAAAGATCCAGGGTTCTGTTTTTAGTAAACAGGAACAGTTTATTCACAAATTACTTGACTCTCTAACGAACTCTCCCCTGTCTTCTCAGCTGGACTACACAGAGGCTGGGACATGTGATAAATGCTTCGAAAAGCGTAAAAACGTGAGCAATGCAGCTGAAAGCTGCACCTGCCGGGTGGTGTTTTCCATTGAGAAAGCATTCAAGGTAACAATCACTAAGTCTGACAACAGGTTCCAACTTTTAAGGTCTAAATAGGAACTCTTACAAGAGAACAAAGTAACTCATATATTCTCAAATATAAGTATGAAAAAGCTTGTAAGCTGACATTGAGACAAGATTATTATTAAGAACTATATTCCAAAACTTTTATGCACAATATCCAACATGCCCCCATTTCCATTGCTTTTACTGCTGCTGTTCCAGGGAGATGTCTTTTTCTACTATGGCCTCCAAAACTTCCACCAGAACCTCCGCAGATACATGGACTCCAGAGATGACGGGCAAATGGTTGGCAGGAAGCAAAACTTAAAGGTACCATATTCTGTATTTAGTTATCACAACAACACTGTAAGGACAAGATCATGTTGACATAAAAAGTGCCACTAATGTTCCTTTTTGTGGCCAGAGAAATGGTCTGAAACTGAAATGTTATGCTGCTTTGTCCACCTTTGGTGCTGTGGCAGGTGAGGTATCAGGTCTATAACTTATGTTAATGTAACATTCCTGAAATCCTTCACATGTCCAGCATTCAACATCTCACTTAAGTAAAATTATATAATCAAAGTGTCCTTAGAATGCCATAACTAAAACGAGTACAATGTTTGCAGCAGAGTGACCCCTCTTTGTTGAATTATAGAATATTAATTATTACTGGTGTATAACCAGACAGCTTTTAAAGTTGAAGTTCAGATTTTGACAACTTCATATATTGGTTGATAGTATTATTAAACTAAGCATGCATAGTAAACTGAATGTGCAAATAACTACATCTTTCAAATAAATGTAATGGAGTAAAAGCAAAAATATTTCCTTGCAGAATGTAGCAATGTAAAAAAAGTTTTAGAAAGTTTGGACTTATATGGAAAAATATGCAAGTGAAGTAAAATACCTTAAAATAGTACTTACATACAGTACTTGACTACACTTACACTGTTGGATAATATTCCTGAACTTCTCCATTAATCTTGTTTCCTTGCCAGAACCCAAGTTCATACTGCTTCCCATTTAGATATGACCAAAAGGGACTCCCCATTGCACCCTGTGGCGCTGTGGCTAACAGTATCTTCAATGGTAAGCACCATCAACAACACAGATCATCAGTTTTCACGTTCACGTTAACCCTCCACTGCCCTCTCAACTAACATCTGCTTTCCCAGACTCCTTCACTCTGAAGTATTATGACTCCAGTGGGCGGGTTCTGGTCCCTCTGCTAAGGAGGGGCATCACCTGGTATACAGACAAAAATGTCAAGTACCGCAACCCAAGGATCGACAACTTGACACTGGCTCAAGTGTTTGAAGGTAACCTGGATCAATCACAGAGTCAGTACTTAGTTTTTCGTGAGCCGTAGTGTCTGATGTGTCATTACTTTACAGGAACGGTACCACCTCCATACTGGCAGAAGCCCGTGTATGACCTAGATCCCACAGACCCAACCAACAATGGCTTCATCAATGACGACCTGATCGTATGGATGAGAGAGGCTGCTTTCCCCAACTTCAAGAAGCTCTATGGGATATTACTCAGACACAACAAGCCCTTCACAAAGGGTCTTCCAGCAGGGAATTACAGCATCGACATCTCCTACAGTATCCTTTCACTGATGTGTTGTTCATGGGAACTTTGGCATGGGTTGAAGTAGGTTACATGAATCCCATTGTGTGCATTGGTCTCCTTTGTCTTATCTGTCGTTTAACACAAACAGTGGCTATTTTAAGACTACATGCTGACATTTTTCCATTAAGCTTCTCTTTGTGATGACCTGTTTTCAGCCTTGACCTCTGCCTTTCCAGACTTCCCTGTGCAGTATTTCAAAGGCAGAAAGGAAGTGGTGCTGACCACTCTGACCTGGTTCGGAGGTCAGAACCATTTCCTGCCCATCGCTTACCTAGTAACCAGCAGCTTGATCCTCCTGATGGCCGTCATGCTCACGGTGATCTGGTTGAAGTTTGGGAAGAATGGGAAGAATATGCAGGAATGAAGGGTAAGACGTGCTCCGGGATGGTGGAAAACAAGCAGCTGAGAAGTGATGATTGCTGTGCAGTTTTATAGAGACAACAAATCTGAAATGACAAGAACACTGATGTGAGCAAATGAAGGTTAACGGTTTCAAAAAGAATGTTCATTTGGTGCAACACCACAGCAGCATGTGTTGGAAAAACCAACGAGGAATTAAGTTTGACATCTGGAAAAGAACTTTCCCTATCAACTAAATGACTCACATGTGTTAGGGCTTTTATTGTGATGGTGTTGCTCTGAACAACCCACTGAAAGCTGGGTGTGTTAGCCCAGGGATCGGGCTTTCCTAACACACTGATTTTAATCTACTTGAACTTTTGCAATGTGTGCATGTACTGTAATTATTTATTAATATCATTCCTACATTTATCACTAGTAATATCCGTTCTCTATTTATGTAGAGTAAATGCAAAATGCAAGTTTAAGTGCATCTCTAAGTGTGGGACAAACCCCGTAATGCTAATTTTTAAGATTTAATAAAGGTGTAATTTTGCGGGCAAGGTTTTAAATTGCAGCACAATTAAGGCTCATCAGTGCAGCCATTACTGTTTCAATGTCAGTGGTTTTATTTGGAACCAAAGAGGCTAAAAATTATGCCATTATGCATTATAAAAGGACCCTACAGCTACGCTAGCAGCTGTGAGGCTGTACTTGAACCGCATGCTAATGTTTAAATGCTAACATATTTGAGCAGTTGTGATGTCTGCCTTCTTAGTTTAGTGTCTTAGCATGCTAACATCTTCTAATTAGAACTTCACACAAGGTGCAGCTGAGGCCGATTGTTTTTTAACATATATAGTCACAAATTTCAATTGGGACAGTGATGCCAAATGAAAAGTCAGATTGAGTGTGACATGTATATTGGTAGTAAATTTCTGGGAATACTTCCAATCGAGATTTCTCAGTACGGACCAAAGTGGGGGACCAACAGGCAGACATTTAGCAAAGTGAAAAATCTAAAAGACTGATTGTTGAGGAAACAATACTTAATTATCAATCTTTCAGTGCTTAAAGTGTAACTGTGAAATCTGTAAATGTAAACTCAGGTGCAGGTATGTGTAGGAACAATGTAAACAGGCAGCAGTCATTCTTACCGTCTGTGTCAGGGTCCATAATACATTGTTGTTTTGATGACAGCAGAAGATTGTAATAAAAGATTTTTGTTTAAAAACTCTTTATTTCTCTATATACAGTCAGTGAGAGCCACATAAACTCAATCCCTGTGTGACCAGGGAGCACCAAAAACTCTGCATGTCGATTGCCTTGGTTATTGAGGATAATCAAAGCATGATTGGTGGCACCGCTGTGTGAACGACACCTTCCCTCCAGGTGAAGTTGATATTCTGTAATGTTCTAAAGCAGCTCGATCCGTCCTTCTCCATCAGCACTCCTGTCGCAGAGTGTTTGGTCAGATCAGTACCACAGGTGGACAGGAGAGGAATGCAGTCTACTGGTGCTACAGACAACGACTGAATAAATCATAATACAACTATAAGCCGCATCAAAACCAGTCCAAAAAAAAAAAAAAGGAAAGCCACACAGGGCTAAAATGTTGGTAACAACTTACCACACATACAGATGTTGATGCACATAGATACAAGGAAGGAACAAGTCACACACTCAGATGCATTAGGACTGATCAGACACCCATTTCAACACGAGACAATCACCACGATGCACAAATGAAATGAAAAGTTCAGGACAAACACAGGAAACTCTGAAATTATCAGCTGTAACAGATTTACCCATCTACCTCTTTCTCTGTACCTTTATGCTAGCACATTTACCAACTAGGACTTTAAAACTGTTTATTTTCCTACATTAAGACTGCTTAAAGGTTCATTTGGCTGTGCAGAACTTTGTTGGCACAAATGTGAAAGTTGGTTCTCTTGTAAATTAACATTGCATAAACACAAGCAAAGGCAACATTTGGTCTGAAAGTCTGTTCCCTATTGGGGAGTTCAATGGATTGATCTTGATCAGCCTTTTTAAAGTTAACATGCAACGTTTCTGAATATTCATCGAAACCTGCTTGCTGTCAGTCATGTATCGAGAACAGTGCAACCACAATTTGATCTGCGCGGGTAGTAGTGGAGGGCTGTTTTTAAGAGTTTCTCCTTATCAGCAGGATGTGAAATTAAAATAAATAGCAGTAAATCATCAGAGTTTTAACAGGTTTGCAGTAATGGAATACACAATTTCAAGTCATGCTTTTAAACGTAAGTAAGACAAAACGTACCATGATGAGCTAGAGTTACTCTAGAAGGAGGAATTCTTTGACCTTGAATGTGTGGGTACTTGAGTAAGAGAACCTTTTAGATTTTCTGAGCACTAATCATCAGGTGCATGTCAGCTGAACCTGGTTCAGTTCAACAATACTAACAAAATAATGGAGATCACAGCTTCACAGAATGTAAGAACTACTAAGGATCACAGAACAGGGACAAAGTCTTTATCAAATAGTAGTCAGCTTTCTCCTTTTCTCTCTCTCCTCCCTCCGTCCGTCAGTCTTCCCATCTCACATCTGGCACGAACACATTCATCATTGTGATTTCAGTGATAGGACTGTAATGGCACTACACAAGCAGATTGTGGCCATGCAGAAACATTTAGGCAATACAGACATCTCCAGATGAATCTAAAGCTAAGGTAGTGTTCATTCAAGACTCAGGCCCAGGCTCCGGGGCTCACAGGTTCACACCCCCACCTCCTCCGTTAACAACCGCTCTATCTTAGTCCATCGGGTTATGTTGGCAGCGAGGGGCAGATTAAGGCCATGTGCACCCAGACTCTTCAGCTCTGTCCCGTCGGCTTCTGACTGCTACTCTGAGGTACCTGATAGGTCAGATCCTCAGTGGGCGTGACCTGTCCAGTGGCGTTCTTGGGGGTATCATAAGCCGACCTCCCTGATTGGCTACTGTCCGTCCGTGTGACCAGAGAGGCCGGCCCGGCACCCTTGAAGCTACACACTGCGGAGGGCTGGTTCAAAGAGGCGCCCCCTGATGGGTGGCAACCCATATCGACAACAATTGGTGTAGCGTATTCAGACCCCGAAGCTGGCAGAGGTTCTGCATAGGCGTGGTACACGTCTGGTGAGATGGGAGCATCGTACAGGTCGGGGTCTGAGTATCCAGGGTCAGGCCCCTCATCTGGTTTAAAAGTTGATCGGGCGCCTAGTGTTGTTACACCACTCACCAGGGGCTGAGCATACTCTGAAAAAGGAGAACGTTACAGTGTATTAAACACCGCTGTGTCCAACAAACTCTCCAGAGGTTTCTGTGAAGCTGAGCAACTAATGAAACCATGTGAGCAGTAACATATTCAAAGCAAGAGAGGACAGACAGCTACATGGCCGTATGCATGGAGCCTTCCACAAAGTCCTGCGTGTGTGAATATATATCTTTTCAATGAGCAAGGAAGTACTAAAGCAAAACACACACATTTGCCCATGTGATTCTGTACACAACTGTAAGTCACTGTAATATCCTATTACAAAGGAAGAACTGCTGCAATAAAAGGAGAAGGAGACAAGCTTGTGTTTGCAAAACAGATTTCACCACATTCAGCCAACACTTTGGCAAGGTAAGAACGTTTTTTTTGGTTTGCCATAAAGACACTCACATTGCATTGGTGATAAATACTTAATAAGAGTGCCGCCGATGGATTACTTCGGTAATTAAGTATTCTATCAATTCAGTAAATAAGAAATACTTTTGCTTTATTAAAGAGTGAAAGTAAATACAGAAATGCAAACAAGATAAGATAGGTGTAGTTAAATGAACAATTCATGGGGTTTCCTATTTTTTAACATTTTCATTGCTTAAATTGCATATTTAATTGCATAACTTGCCATTATCAACCCATTTAATACAGAGTGCTATATTACATTTAGGATTTTCTGAAATCGATACAACAACTAAAGCTTTCAAACCAACATGTCACCAAAGTTTTGAGAATACACCTCATTAAGTGTGTCTGTGTTCATGGCGCTACGAGGAATCCTTTCAGCCCAACGCTGAATTTAGAAAAAGCACAGACACAATAAGAGCGTCTCTCAAGACACATACCTTGTCTGAACACAGAGACCATGTCGAACAGTATTTACCTGCAGGTTCGGCGTGCAGTCTAGGTACAGCAACTCTGCCGGTCAGCCGGCCCACCTCACTGCTGCTGTACCGAACTGAATCCTCTGTCTCCACCATCTTTGAGGGCAACAGCTGCTTCATGCTCTTCCACCAGTCTACAGCAGAAAAACAGTAAGACGCACGCTCAGCTGCACCAGAAAACACTCACTGAACATAAACAAGCCCTTCAGCCAGGACTGCATGAAGAGCGCATACCTGTGCGGTCCCAGTGAGGAAGATCATATGTTCCCTCTGAACTCTTTTTCCTGTGAACAGAGACAAAAACACAGTCATGCAGAGCAAAACTCAAGCTGGATTCATTCCTCACTTACATGATATTGAGAATACAAACCTGTTCCTACAGTGCCAAGCACAAACCACGATCAAGATGAGAGCAGTGAGAACCATGACCAACACAGGAACCAGAACTGCCGCCAGCGCCACATCTGAGAACAGAAATACTAAAATAAACATTTCTGGTTTTAATCTTTCTTTCTTTTTTTTTTTTTTAAATGAAAATCCTGACTCACCTTTGCCACTGTGAGGTGGCATCGTAGTGTTTCTGATGTCTGGGGTGTGTGTGGTTTGGCCAAGGTGAGGTGGGCGTTTTGTGCCTGAAGTAGGGGGGGTTATCTGAAGAGGAGGTAACATCCTCGGCCATGGCTCTGTCCTCCGCCTCACTATCCAAAAAAAGAGATAAAATGAAGTTGTACTTTTTTTTTCTTTCCGGGATATCTCTTTATCTACAAACCAACCATCTCCACCTACCTGAAGTAATTTGGCAACCAAGCAGCTCCAACTTGAGCGCAATTCTCTGGTGCCACAGGGTTGGATTTATCCTGATAAAGCGAGCCTCAATTGGAGGAATGAAGTTATTCCTCACCTCATGCAGGTAGTTGATGTTGCCCTGGAAAACCTGCAATACAATACAACAAAGAGTCTCATTTGTGTCAAAGATTTAAACTGCAGCCCAGTAGTAGTAGTAGTTAAGAAAAAAAAAAAGTTCACCGGAGCAATTCTTGTTTCAATCTGTAAACAAATGCCTTAGAAGCCATAAGCTGATTATTTTCCAACTTGGCCAGCTAATAACTACTTTCCTGCACACAATAAGAGCTGTGAGAATCCCAGCAGAGCAGCAGCTCGTCGACAGCAGTTCCAGTCTAACAACCCAGCCACTAAATCCATATCCATTCATTATTAATGCCCAAGTGTCCTGACTTGTCTACCACAGCACTTAACTCAAACCACTGACCGCCCTCACTTCCTGCCATAAACATCTCTTAGTCAATAGCGGTTGCTATGGAAACAGCGCAAGTCTATGTCCCTGCAGCCTTCTAAAGTGACATTTTTGTCCATTTGCACTAATTCAAGTCCATTTGAAGGGGAAAAAAGCAGGAAAGCCGATGATGTAACTGTTGAGCAAGCAGAGTTTATTGATCTGGTGCTTACGTTACCTTGTCTTGTGTTGAATTTGCTTCTCTGTAGATGAACCACTGCTGGCCATCGTTACTGTACAGGACCCGGTAGGCTGAAACATAGTACTGGTATTCTCTCAGGGCAGAGCCAGTGGTGATAATTCCTGGAAGAGCAGATGCCGGAAACAAGGTGATGATGCAAATTTGTCTTTGATTAAAGATCTAAATCAAATCTAATCCTCTGATCCACGTGCACTGTTTCAGCATGCTAACATCCAAAGTCAGGGGATTCTTTCTCTGGTCACCAAGGATATGTCTAGATTTCACGCCTGTTCATCTGATACTTGTTGAGATATTGTAGTCTAGACTAACGTGGTGGCCCGATCTGCTGATCATGCCATGTTGCTAATGTGGCTAAAAACTTTTTACTTTAAAAACGTTTTTGCAACGTTATTTTAGGCTCACAGCAACATTAGTGTGTGTTTGTATGTATAAAGTTGTGTACCTGTGATCCTCTTCTCCCTCTTGAGATCCACCTGCAGCCACTGCTTTTGGTCACTCTGGGAAGGCGCCCAGGGTGTCCCTGCCTTTTTAAGCCGTGCCCCCGATGGCGCCCACACGCTCTGCTGACCATTGATGCTGTTCCACTCCCACACAGAGGAGGCAGAGAGCTGAGTGTCTGCCACGCCACCAGACTTTAGACCCAGCGTTCCATAGCAGCCTGCAAGCACAGAGAGGCCATGGGATTTAGGGGAGAGAGAGAGGTGATAACAGTACTCGAGTATCCTAATGGTGCTTCACAAAAGAAAACAAACTCACCATTGGTCTTGAAGGTGAAGAGGCTGTTTGACAAAGTTCCTCTGAGAAGAGAAGTGTTAGGTAAACATCGATCAGCGTAAGGCTCATTGACTCTTTGACTCAGTAACAACAGACTGAAAAGAACTGAACCGTAGATTTAAGTAGCTCTCACCCAGTGGAAGTGACGTTGTTAGCCAGTGTGGCCTCGTAGTGAGGGATGCCTTTGCTGCTGACCACGGAGATCCTCCCTCCCACAGCGTTGGACACCACACCTGCGTGGACGGCTGCCACACACAGAGGAGAGGACTACAGGGTGAAAAGGGAGAGACAGATGAGATTATAGGACGCTTCCCAAGAATTAAAACCGTTGCATCTTGCACAATATGAACTGTTTACACACCAACGCCCACGGATGCCATGGGAATCGAGAGGAATCGAACAGGAGCTGAATAATGCAGGAAATGCAGGAGTTCAGAGTTCATAAAAACAGTTCCTGTGCTGAAAAGGAGCCAATATGCTGTGATGCTTAATTAAACTGTACTGCTGCTACGATAAAGTTTGGTACGGTTGCAAAGACGATGGTTAGCCGGTGAGCGAGAACAGGCATTACGATGTTTCGCTGCTATCTCAGGGAACAAGCTCTTAACCTTCAGACTGTGGCAGATAAAGGCTGATGAGTCAGCATGATGTCACTCCTCTGTGGCGAGGATACTGAGAGGCCCTGACGGTAATGATTCACTGCCGGCGGCATTCCTGTCCGAACCTGCTGCCACGTCACTGAGAAATGGACAAAACCGTGAATACGCTCCGGCCATAAGCTCCGTCCCGTGAACAGCTGGTGGAGTGAGGTGGAATTTCATTACTGGAAAAAGACCCGCACTGGAATTCACAGCTGACAGGATTGTGGGAAAGCTCTGGTGACCCACAAAGTGACAAGCACGTGTATACATGTATTCACACACACACATACACACGTGTGTGCTTGCGTGGCAGTCAAACGCTGCCACAGGCAATCAACACTTGCCCTGTGACTCTTAAAACTTCCAGAAAACACACACCACATCCTAAAGAGCGCCATAGCAAACCACTAACACAAACATGAAGCACTGCTCCAAACCACTGCACCCTGCCTCCAACAGAGGAAACCACACTGACACACACACACAGACACACAGATATATATATATATGTTTATTTAGTGGAAATATTGTAACCTTGTACAGATTTTTAGATTGTTGTACAGATTACAGTGAGCTGCAGGGTCTCATCTGGGTGGGGCAGATGATTCCTGTGTGATACAGATTCAAGAATGTCCCCACAGTCTGTGTATTACAGGGCAGTGACACGCACATACCTAGAACACAAGTATGAATGAATGACCTGCACATATAAAAAGCTAGGCATGCACACAGAGGTTTTCTCCAGCTCCTCACTCACACAGACTCACTCTCCGGCTTGTTGTCTCCCCAGAACACACACTCGACACGCAGCCCTGCTCAGCACCCTCTTGCAGCTGGACTGGATTAAAGGGTTATTATTTTCGGCCAAACTATTATCTCACCTCCCTTTCACCCGCTGACCCTGCCCCTCCTCTGTTCCTGTGGGGGCACCTCGCTCCCTGAAGCGCAACCCTAGCGCTCCTCCCTGTCCTCCCATCAGCCAGCAACACCCCTCTCCCCCACCCTCCCCCCTTTCCCTCCCTCCCTTAACAAACACCGAGCTCTGAGCATGAGGTCATCAGCCAGAGACTCGGCGCCTATGACCTCACGCGCAGCGGGGGTGCTGTGAGGTCATCAGTGTAGGACTCGCATACCACGGCGCAGTGGCCTGTTCACACAGGGCAGTGAAAGATGATCTGACTGAATCAAACGGAAAGATGTGCCGACCTGCAGCACAGTAATGCGCTGCGGCAGCAAGACGCCATGAATACATGAGTAAGCAAATGCGGATGGTCTGGTGGTTCCTGCGGGGCAACAGTGGGGATAGTGAGCAGACAGCAGGAGAACAATGGGCACCGTGACTCAGCTGGAAGTCTGATGCAGAGGACGGTGACTATCAGAAAAACAAACCCTGCGCTGACTGTACTCACCTCTCTGTATCCATTAGGTATAGTTCCTGAAATCTCCTCGGTAGATGTCAGGCAGCCTGCTGGACAGTATTTACTAAGAGGAGAGACGCACAAAATGAATATCGGACAGCGTGGCAACACAAACACCCACACAAAGTAAACATATTTACCTGAACTCTGCCTCAGGGAAATCAGTTCCTTTGTCCAGGCAGGTGATTAGATCTGCAAAGGGCAAACAAACAGTGTCAGGACTGGTTCCTCTGCATGCTCCAGCTCAGCCGGCTCCTCTTTCTCTTCCTCTCCCTAGCCAGACAACAACCGCCAATCTTTTCCAGGCAATTCATCCATTTAATTATCCGGTAATTTCACTATTGAAGGCAATAAAGAGAGATTTTCATCAAAGTCATGCAGCGCAAAAATGTGTGTGCCTGCGTGCATGTGTGTGTGTGTGTGTCAGGGGGTTCCTAATGACACGAATGTTTCAGTGATGAGGTACACCACATATTCAGTTTCATATCCTTACATCTGAAAGGCTGAAACCAGAGGACATTTGGCCCTTTTTCTCGACTTTTGCTTGAAACAGACAGATGCTGATTTTTCTGTGAATGGATTTATGAACTAATCTCTCCAGCTCTGATTATTTTCTAAAGCTTAAACGATAGCCATGAATCAACAAGCTCTCCGTTAGTTGTTTAAATCATTTGACTAAAAAAAAAAAAAAAAAATCAAGTATTTGCTGGTGCCTGGTTCTCAGATGTGAGGATATGGTGATTCTGAGAACTTTAAACGTTTAGAACTTGTGGTGGGTTAACTATTTAAAAAAATGTTGCTCCCTGCGGCCCTGTTGTTTTCATTAGTGATTAATCTGATTTATTGGTTGGTTTATAAAATGTTGGAAAACGGAGAGAAGGGTCTACGATGACATTCTGAAAGTGCCAAATAGTGCAAAAGTCAATGATACTGAGTTAAGTGTCCTACATGATTGAGAGAATGAGCCAATATTCACCTTTGAAAAACTGAAACCGGTGAATTTGAGACATTTTTGCTCAAATGGACGACTAACTGGTTGTCAAAATGGTGATGACTGAATGATTAATCGATTCCAGCTCAACTCAGACACCATCAAAGTCATGCAGCACAAAGGAGTGGGAGTTTGTGTGGCTGTGTGTGTGTGTGTGTGTGTGTGTGTGTGTCGGGTTCATTATGACACAAATGTTTCAGTGATGAGACACGCCACATATGTCCACGCAGGATGCTGTGGGCTGCTGGGAAATCTATGTAAACCCGTGGAGGCTGGTCAGTCTCGCCGAGTTTTGACCACATTATCAAAAAAAACCCATTTATCTGGTAAACCAACCAGTGAGTCAAACCAAGTCGCCATGGTGACTGATTTACTTAGTTGTGCAAACTGTCCTCCCACGCTCATCTGCATGATCGGTTACATGACAACAAAACACACATCAGTTCTTGGGGGAGGGGGGGGGGGGTAATCTGTGGATGGCCTTGTTTGCCTTCCACTGTGATTCAGTCACAGCAATGGCCGCTGAGACTGAATTATTACTCTGCTTCACACACGTCACTGCCTTCCTCTTCTTGTGGCTTCAATTATCTGTTTATCTGAAGTCACTGAAAATGTTCCACATGACAAAGCGAAGCCGGCTTAAACTGCAGTCGCACGGCACTCAGTGTCATAATGCACTGATTTAAGGCAAAATCAGCTTCAGTGTCTCTTTGACTGTTACATACAACAGCGGCAGTATTCAGCTGGATTACGTCCACGGCATCAGTTACTGAGCAGTCGTGTACAGCGGCTTGATGGGGAATTCTTAGTCAGCAGAGAGTCTTTCTGACTTGCGCTTTACTAGATAGACCTAAACCGTGTTACTGTTTTATTCATGTTAATGTCCCCGCAGGTGATTTGCGTCAAAACAAAGATTCATTAGAAAAGTCGTGCTTACACAAACAACAACTTGCTCTTTTGTTATCAGAACTAAAAATGAGACGACTTATGGGAACTTCATTCACTTCACTTCACACAACTTCATTTCCACTGATTTAGCAGTTGTGTTCCTCTGGTCTACATCTTTGTAAAATTAATGTCCTGTGCTTCGTACTGTTGGTCGCGCACAGCAGGGAATTTGAAGACATCACCGTGTGCTCGGGAAAATTCTTTTTTTTTTATTATTGGTCACTATTTTTTTTAAACTATTATCTAAAGTAACCAATCCATAATCAACAGAGGAAGTGTGTTGCAGATACCCACAGACTGATGAGGACGAAGACATGATGCAGGCTGTGAATACTTCATCAGTTCATCACCACGTGTTTCGATGAAGGTCTGTCCTCTTTCTCTCTCTCTCTCTCTCTACTAGTAGTGTTTGTACAGCGAGCAATAGCAAGAAGCATTCGTTTACAAGTGTTGTCGTGACATGTAACTTACGAATGGGATCTTTTATAGCCTGCGCCATTATGGGGAAGGCGTAATAGTAAAATAAATTCAGCACCTCCCGTGATTAATTGGTGGAGTGGTAAAAAAAAAAGAATCAAGCATAGTTTCTTCCCGGAGCAGATGACAGCAGTAGTTCAAGCGTGAGCGATGTCGCCTCCTTCTCATCTCTGCTGACAGTTGCACATGTGCAGTACAGAACATCAGGATGGGACTCTTGTTTACTTTCTGTTAACTGCCTGCTCACAGTGAAAATGAAAAGTGAAAACAATACGGAGGGAGCGCTGGTCGGATTCTGTCAGTGCCTCTTTTGCGAAAGTCTCACTGCAAAACGACGACGTGAAAAACGGATTTCATACCTAAGTCAGAATCAGCTCATTCATTGCCAGCTCACTGGTTTTATGTTTTGGGAATAAGATGATATTTGGACATAAAGGTGTCACAGAAGACAAACATTTATTTCTCTTGTTGCATATTTAACCTTATGCTGTTGCAGACTTTCACTTAACCTGATGCCAGTCTTCTCAGACTTGTGATACGTTACAAGACCGGACAGAAAACATTTTCCGTTGTGACTTTTGTATAAAAGACGATAAGTTGTCGCCAGATGAAATTAAAAGTTAATGTGATGCGGGGGGGGGGGGGGGGTCATATGATATCACTTTAGAGAAATATTAGCAGCTTCTCACGGGCAGGAAGCCGTACAATAAAGCCACAGAATATTATTACTTTCCATTTCTCTCAATTACTCTCACTTCCTGTTGTCTCTGGCTCCTGTTATTTATAAATGCTGTCTCAGACTCTTCCCACTTCGCCTCTGTCCCTCTCTGCTATCTTATATAAGTCATACTCTCTTAAAAGCAGTCACAAATCACATTGTGCACAGACATGATGGGCTGTAAAAAATGCAATGTGACAAAACCCAGACTCAGACACAAGAAACCTTCTTGTACAGAAACACACACGTCCGCTGGTGCCACCCGTCTGGATTCAGTACTGCCTGTTCTCACATTAAAGAGGAAAAAAAACTATTTGAGACAATGACCGATGCCCACAAGCATGACGGCCCTGCACACTGCAGCTGGAATTCCAGATATGTGACTGATCAGAATATACCATTCACAGCGGAGCTCCTCCTCATCTCCTCTGTGTGTTTAACTGCACTCCCAATGGTGAGCAAACACCACATCGTAAATGCATGTGGTGTACTCTCTCATTTGGCCTGGAGCAAAACTGCAGACTCAGTTCAACGCAAGTCCTCTTTCACTGTAAGTTTCTCTTTTTATGATTTGTGTACTTTGGTTGCTCACACCATAATGGAGAATGCACATAGTCTTCTCGGATCTAAGAATATACGATGAGCCCAACATGAAAGCACAGCAACAAAACAGAAAATGCTGCATTTTATAAAACATAATGCTGTCGAGGTGCGTTCAGGATCCTCAGGGATCTTAAACACGATTCAAAATGGAGCGGTACTAAAACCAAACATTCATTTTCAAAAAGATACCTAATTTAACCTACCTAACGAGGACAGCTGGACTCGAGCCAACGTTTAATCAGACTAATTAGAACCCCTCCATAATGACGTCAACTTGAACAAGCCCAAACAGAACGTGTGAGCACAGTTTTAACTCTGCGTCTCAAGCTCTCATCTCAGCTAACAGCAATGTGGCCCCGAAGACAGAAATGTTCAGCAGTGAACTGGTCCGAAAACCACTACCATCCAGACTGAATTACCCTGACGCCTATCGGATGGATTGGTGTTAAATTAAAGGTTAATCCTACCGACGCTGATGTTGATTATGTTAACCTTAAATGATAAATGCAGGATCCAAACTCACCACCACCCTGCGCAGCCTGATCAGACCAGTGGAGAGCTGTAATGTCTGCAGCATTTTACTGTGTTGTTCTGTTTGAACGATAACAAGTCCTTAGGAGCATGAACCATGCTCTAAAAGCTGCATGATGGTCAAGCTGTGAAGATTTTTGAATAAACTGTGAATAAACATATGGAGATGTACAAGGTCTTCCCCCAACAACAGTTTTAGACAAACACAACGCGTCGCCTGGTATGTGTACAGGTCTTTCCAGTACAATCCAATTAATTCAGAGCAGTTTTATTACTTTATTACTATTGGATGTGGTGCAGAATGAAACAGCTGTCGTTGAGACTCACAACAGGCGTTAAAACACACACACACACACACACACACACACTCAGACTCACACTCACAGTCTCCACAGCAACTCTTATGCCAAGAGCCAAAACAGCAATGTAACCAAGCTCGACATTGGGGATGACATCAACAAAACATCATTCCAGCCTGCTACACCTTAATCACATGACCACCTCCTCCTTCCCTTTGCAGGCTGGGAGCAACAGATGATCAACCAATGCGACAGAGCTGGGTGATCGAGCCAAGAATGTGTTACCTGTGTGTTCAGTGGTGGAGTAGGACAGGTAGAACCCACGCCCACGGTGGTGGTTCCCACTCATGAACTGGACAGTGACCTGGTTGCCAGTGGACTCGATCAGGTTTTCGACCTTCAGACCCAAACCGCAGTACTTCACTGTTAAACAGCACAGGAGAAGACGGGACAAGGAGGTTCTGGTTAGTTATGCAACCAAGTTCAGTGTATATATGTAACAACAAACATGCACAATGTTAGACACCATGGAGATCTAGTGGTTGGTATAACTCACTGAGCTCCACACCTCTCATATACATTGGGAAAGGCTGACACATCAGAGTCAGCAAAATGTAATATCTTAAAAATAAGTTTAACAACTCCCATTACATGACCGCAAACCAATGTTAATGGAAACCAGCAGCTGCTGGTGACACATTACTGTGTCAGTCTTACTTATTACAATGATCATTCCAAAATATTAAAGTATGGCGGAAAAACAGGTCCACCCACAGCTTGTTTGATATTAAACTTCACGCCTATAGGTCCAATAATTAGCTTTATTTTCACCACGGGCGACTCGCACTGGAAGTTAGACCAGCTGTGACTGGAGGCTAATTATGTGGCTGATCGTATTGTCAGTCACTGCATTAACATGAACTTTGGTAAAGCAACATCACGTAAATAAACGTCAGGAAGAGAGAGTAGGCAGCGAAAGCTATGCAAAAATCATCTTTGCCCTTGTATCCCAAATTTCTCATGTTTCACCATGAATAAAAGAAAACAACTCTGTGGTGTAGAACATCAAGTTAAATATCAATTAGGTAACATCAAAGCCTGGGAACAAAAACGTGGCTCGGGTCATGGAGATCTCTGAATAATGACCATCGTTGTGTATTGTGGGTGTTGCAGTAAAGGGGTTGCTTCAGAGCGTGTAAACACGTTTTCTGAACAAACCTGATGTCTTCTGCTCATGTAAACACGGGCAGCAGAGAAGCAACTGAATGCACGAGAAGCATACAGATTGGGGTCGGGATAAAGGCCAGTTGTTCTGAATGGCCACACTCGAAGGTGCAGTCAAGAGCCAGATGGTGACACTCGGCTGTTCAAATAAAGATAGTTGTGGAGGAATCAAAACGGGGCAGGGACAGAAGCTCAAACACCAGCAGCTCACTCACACCTTGGAGTCGATCTGTTGTCAGATTGTCGAGTCTGGAAAGTTACAGATATGGTCTGACCTCCTTCTCATGTCAGAGGTTGTAGGTTTCCAACAAGTTTCCAAGTTCAGTAACGTGGCAGATTAATCTGAGACTAACAGGGCTGTGGACTGACAGTGGGTTGTATATAGTTGTATGGCATGAATGATTTAAATGACAGAAACTTGTCCAGACATAAATACATGTTCATTTGTCAAACAAATGAGCCAATTCACCGGCAACTGATAGTAATCATGTAATAACTATGTACTTAAGTCGAGTATCAGCTTGTCACTCTCACCAATCTCACTCCTCGCAGGTCCAATGCCGTTGTAGAGGCGGAGGTAGTTGACCTGGCAGTCGCTGTCCTCTATGTCCAGCTCGGCGAAGCGAAAGTGGATCCTGTTGCCGCGGGGCACACTGATCTCCCACTCACACACCGTGTTGTTTGGGTACGTCCCCGGGTAACCCAGAGAGGACAGAGTCCCACTGCTGGGGCCAAGCACACTGGGACCACAGCCATCACCTGGAGAACAACACAAACATTCAGTTTCAGGGGAAAAAAAAAAAAAAGGATGCCAGTAATAAAGCTCCACCGTGGTGGAAGCAGGAAACACAAACAAGGTTGTTGTTTTTTTTGCCAGAACACCTGGGAGCCACACTGTTCCTCTGGGTGACATGGTCCTTCTTTACCATGATCTAAGAGCACAGACACTTGTATTTGTACATCCATACAAGTCACATTAGTGACACGAGTTTCTTTCTCTTAGCACACACAGGGACAGATGAGACAGTGTAATAAACGTTTCCTCTTTCTCCAGCCACACTAATTTGTATGTTTAAGGACCTGTTTACGTTTCTCCCTGCAGGTCAGCACAACAGGGAAGTGCAGTGTAAATGCTTTCACTAAAACTGGCATTTCCAAGTTAAATGTACCATGTAAATGATATCTGGTCAACTGTGGCTGAGGTGATAAGACAGATTCAGCCATGAATCATAAAGTGAGGCTGAAATGATTATTGGTGTATCAGTTAATCAATTTTCTGATTGACATTGAGAATAAACCCGTTCATTTGCTCTTTAATCATTAATTACATAAAATATTGTCAAATATGACTTAGTTCCAGCCTCTTAAATGTAAGGACGTGCACCTTTACTTTGCCTTTTGATTATCTTTAGGCAAGGAGACTGTTGGTCAAACCAAACAAAACATTTAAAGACATCAGGATATTTTAAGACCAAAAAATTAAGAAAATAATTAGTTGATTAATCAATAATAAACGATTAGGTGCACTCTTACTTTAAATAAATTCATCTGCCAAGTTAATGTAATGTATTGTAATTAGGTTCAGCAGAGGAGCTGGCCTTGTGTTTTATAGACAATCAATGCCGTTTTGGCCGTTCCTACCAAAACATAAAATTTAAGAAGCGGAATCAGATTTTAGTTGGGTTTTTTGGCAGTTAAAAACCACACACTTAAAATTTAAGACAACTTAATCAATCCTGAAATCAATTTAAGAACAATTATGGGCCCGGGCTGTTCTGTTTTAGAAAAAGAAAAGTCTGTTTGTGTGTCCTCTGAGCTGTCAGAGCACAGCGTGTGTGTTGATGCGGTGGACTCAGGGCTCTGAGATAACACTCAACAGTCATGCTTCATGGTGCTAAGTGGATGTTCTGGAGTTACGTAAGAGCCTCTCAGTGGACACTATCCAGATGAACAGGACAATAACAAAGCTGCTCCCCTCAGTCTGACTCACAAATACTGAACGACTGCACGGCCATTCAGCAGGAGTTCAGATTACCTTCCTGAAGTTAGTCCTCATGCTCGAAAACAAGCCTGAATGCAGCTTAATTCAATCAGAAATGTATCCCAGTGTTTCATCATTAGCTCTGCTGAACGGACTGAAATCATCACACGAAAAACGTGACAGTTCAAGTGAAATTCAGAGTCATGACAAACTGTGTCCACGTGTTTACACTCATACCCCCTCTGCCACCCCACCCCCAATCTGTGACCACCTGAGGTTGGCTGTAGACTGTAAAAACCTCCCAAACATGCATATTTAAGTTAAAACATGGTGTAAAGTAAGCAGATGCCAAACATCACGTATTGAACTTGCCGTGAGTGTGATAGTGAGTTCACGGTAAAATCGAAATTGGGCTACCTGGAGCTGGAAACAAGGCCACAAGCTCCCAAATGTGCTGTTGTTTCGGACAACACAGGACTTAAAACCAGACTCCGTTCGCAAATCTGCCAATTCAAAGGTAGACAGCTTGTGGGGAGACATTAATAAGTAACAGACCGTGACTTTAAACTTTTAACAAATCATTTAAAACCACATGTTAGTTCAGCGAGTAACTGGTCCACCTAGCAGCAGTTTTTCCTCGTACAATCTGAGTGTTTTTAAAACCGGTTTGCCTGGTTTTTACTGCACCCGTCTTTCAACCAAACACACCGGGACGGGCGGCGGCAAGCGGCGTAAACCAGGCGGAACTCCACGTACACATGGCCATGTAAGGTAGGTTTAAGTTTGGCGGACAATAACAATGTACCGTGCTTTAAGCGTATCTCTAAACATCCTGACGCCTGAGTTCACGCTTTAAAGCCGCATGGCCGCGTGTCGCTGCGGGTTCCCACTCGGCTCCTCCAGTTGTCACCGCAGCTGTGTGGCACCAACCTTTCTGCGCTCGACAGCCCTTCGCGGTGAGGATGATGAGAATCGACAGGACGAGAACCCCGGCCCCTGTCGGTCCCCTGCCCACCATTACCGCTCTGCCCATAGCAGCCTGCAGTCTGAATGCATAATGCTCGCTTCTGGACCGGCTGCACCGCTTCAACCTGTGCCGAAGGAGAGAAGACAGAAACTGATCTATCAGGTCCTCGAGGGCGACTCCGCGTGAGGTTTCCTCGCGACGGTGCGTTTTTTGCTCGTCGTTAAACAATCCAGTGGTTGGCGACACTCTCACTATGGAGGTAACTGCTCCACACACACACATACACACACACATCCAAGCTGTGGAGCTACTTCCTCCACTGAGGCTCCTCCTCCTGATCTGGAACTGGGATACCCGAGTCCCCCAAGTGGTCTGAATTATCCCACACCTCCCAGCACCCCCTTCAAAGTGTCTCTTGGACACTTGTTGCATTATTGGTACTGCAAACATATATAAAGTTTGGACTACACACCCTATAATGAAGGTTTTGTCTCCATTTGAGAATATTGTTGTGTGTCTCAGAGAAATAGTGCAATATGCCACGTGGTTATGGGAATACGTTGTAATATTTTGATAATAAAATTTCAGAAAATGCATGAAAATAAAATACACAGCAATAAAAAAGCCATAAAAAGCAGTTTCAAGGAAATATTGCTTAAAAACCAAATGGTGTTTGAATCCTTTTATTTTTGTTCATTTTATTTTAATATCCTGAAATCCAACTGTGCACTAAAGGACACATCCATGTTCATTATATATAAATATATTTATCTCTTTGTCTGGCAAATTCCTCCCATTTAATTACTTTAATTTGGTAACAGTGGGATTTCTCGAGTGTGAAACTTTTTCTACATTACAAATTTTGTTTTCAAAAATTTGGCAACTTACACTGATAGATAGATAGAAAAGATAGGAATGATGACTTAATGCAGTTTAGCTTCTTCAGTTTCAGGGTCCCGGTGTCATGACTTAATGGCTGAGTAGAACAGAGCCATCACTGATGTTAACAGTAACACCTGCAAATTTCCTACTGTGACATGTCTCTGCATGTCTGCCGCTGTCCCAATCTTATTTCAGACTGTTACAATATGAAGCAGCATTTTAATGTTGTAAAGGGTGCTGGGTTTTATGAATACCAAAAGTGTTCAATATTAGTCACAAAAAGACGTTATGAAATAAAAAAAACTATACGCATAGCAAATATCTAGTGCTTGTCTGCACACTTTATTAGTGCTTGTAAATTAAAAAAAATAAACCATATATACATTACATGTTTGTTTGTACATTTGTTTTGCCCATGTTTTTAATGTTTGTTTTATTCATATATATTTATATATATTTGACTTTATTTATGAAGACAATGCACATTATTTCAACATCACTAGAAACACGCCACAACATTTTTTAAAACAAATGTGCCACATTTGTTTTAGCAGTAAAATCAACCTAACCATTGTGTTGTTGGTCATTCACTGTGATTTATGTAATGACTCCTGACCGTTCCTGGAACTCAGCGGTTTTATAAAGCATAAAGATCAGTGTGATTCTGATTATTGAACCTTTTCCCACCCATCCTTGATTATCCCATAGCTGTGTCGTCCTCTCAGCTGCGAGCCTCTTGTTCGTACACCCACATCTGGCGCAAGACACTCTGCGTACTGGGATATGTCAAGAGGCAACCCAATACAAAGTTATTTAAGCCAGACCATAAAGAGAGAAGTTGCTTTGATTAATGACTGGGTGGCACACACCATACGCCTAGGCTTTAGTTGGACATTTCAGAATAGCCAAGCAGTGTATTAATGGGAAGAAATATTCACTTATTATTGTTCTGCTCTACACCCTCGCTTGGCCAAGAGCTTTGATGTGATGCAACTGTCAGAGTAACCAATAGTAACATGTAGCAACAAACACAGTTTTTAGCCTGTAGCCTGTGAGTAATATGTCGGATGATTCAGAGTTTTTTATTCTGGATGGATGGGCCTGTGTGTGTGGGGTTGTGTTTGTGTATATGAGACTGTGTTTCTACATTTCTGTGTGGAGACTAGGGGAGATGTCCATTAGGGTGTAAGAAAGTGTAATGTTTAAGGGAGCTGCCAGTTAGTCACTCTTGCTGAAATTGTCCTACAGTTGTACATTTTCTCCTGTACACACCCTGCGCCTGTCTTGATTTTTTACGTTCCCTATCTGTGTTTCTATGACACATTTGCGCAGGGGGAACTCCAGCATATCCACAGCTGCAGCCTGGCTTATCAACATGTCTCCCTGAGGGACATTCTTACAAATTGTCTTAAAAGTCAAATATAGATAACATACTGTCATGCAGATTCAATGTTTGATCTAAAGCAATCCAGTGGGACATCCCTGTAACAAATAATGTATTTCTAAAGCTTTAGCCTTACTTCCTCATTGTGTGGGGACCCACAGTCACACTGTTGTATGTGTAAATGACAAAGTCAACCACTCTCTTTCTTTCAAATGTTTTTTTAGTTGTTTCTGACTTTATTGAAGCGCAGCATGTGCCCAGTATGACCTCCCTCTTTGCCATAAACTGTTCTTAAACATTAAATAATGGTGACAAAAGACAAAAACGACCATAAACTTTGTTCTTACACCAAATTTTACATCAAAAATTTTACATTTTTATGTTTTGTATGGACTAGGCACACTAGAAACAAATGCACGCTGTGGCCACTTTACTAGGTATGTCTGTGCCGTCTTTTGCAATGCAAAAGTTGACTTTCAATATGACATTACAGTTAAATGTGTTATTGTACTGGACTACATTTTATTGAAAGATCTTTCAAATTTTTATGCTCCCTGGTTACATACTTAAGGCTAAATAACAAAATACATTTGAATATAATGCAGTAAAGGTTTAACATTGGCTATTGGCTCAGTGCTCAGTTGAATCAGTACACGTATAACTATCAAAACTGGACATTCAGGTGACAAAAACAGACTTAAGTGCATAAAAAGTGTATTGCACTGCATCAGATTGTGTGCATGTACTTATTAACGTGGCCACCAAGTGGACCGATTCCTTTTGTTTGACAAAAAATGCACCGCGTGTAATCTCACATAGAGACATGGCTTGTGTTTGGGGTCAGTTAAACCACAGAGAGCTCTGACTCTGAACCTCCTGTGAACAAATTGATACAAAAACCCAACCAGAGACATCCCACAGTGACAGACAAACACGAACCCCCAAGGAAAAATCCAACCGTGATTAACGGATTAATGCACTGTTTTGTTATGGATCAGTTCAAACTCATGTTTATGAGTAATTCTTACAAAAATTAGGAGATGTCTGAGGTTTCAAGACAATAAAATCATTCTACGTGTGTGTTTTTTGACCAGAATATCAACTTAACATATAAAATACATGGCTTTTGTTCATGGTGATGTGGCACTCTATTAGCTATATTACAAAGCTCTTCTAATATTTTTCCTGTATATTTCTATCTTTTTATTCAGCACCTTTATAAACAAATAGCTAATATCATACATTGAGAAGTTAAAAAATACTACTCTATTATGTTACATAAAAACTGGAGTAAATTGCTCATGACACTATGTCCACCCCTTGTAATAACAGATGGAGAGATATGATCAGAATATTACCATTACATCAGACTTCTTCTTCTCCACACTTAACATTGTTACATGTATAATGCTGACACAATTTTCAGCCGCACAGGTTTTGCTAATACAAAAGCTAGTCTTTGTCTGATACTTTGTATTAACATTCATATGTTTAACTGGCAGTCATTAAGAAAGCTGGGGTAAACTGTTTCAGTGAGGACCTCTGCTGGAAAGCTGCACACTCTGTGAGTAAGGTGGTCCAGTCCACAGCTGAACAATGGCTGAAACTGGATTGTGCCACTCGGTGGTCACAAAGCAACATAGCAAGTTGGCAACAGCATGTTGTTTGTATGTTAACCTTCTATGTGGCAGGAGAGATTTGAAACTACCATTCCCTTAATGTATCACTTTACCTACTTTATATTCTTGTAGTAAACATATAAAGGCCATATCTTTCCTGCCAAGTGCTAATCATAATATCTATTGTTTATTTGGTTTAATGCAAGTCACACCATCGCTTGACACTATGCATGATTAAATACTGGTGTGTGGGTTCGACAGTGACGGTAAGTTGAGCATCAAGATCTTTTCCTTCATTTCCCATGTCAGATGATATGATAAGGGTTTGGCACGGCCTTTTGGGGGAAAACAAAACAGTTAGTGAGAGCTGAGTCATCACATGCTTGAATCATGTCTGTACCTGCTGATTTCAGGTCTGAGCAGTAATCCACTCAGGAACAAAAACAGGAAATAATGGTATAACAAAGCTTCCCTGCATTGTAGGGTAGAGGACAGCACAAAATCTGTCTGAAGACAGGTTAATATCGGTTGTATTGATACTTTCCCTGCAGAAATCGATCTTTAGTCAGCACTTACTCCAAATTTTGGATGTAAACATCATGCATGTGTAGTCTCTGTGGAAGTAAATAAATGTTGTTTTTGACTTTGTGCCAGCCATTTAATCATAAAAGCATGGGAATGGATGACACTTAAAACGAGCATTTTGTTCAACTGCTGAGCGTTAAATAAAAGCATTTTAATGTTTCAAGAATCAATAGTAGTCTTTAGTTTGCTTTTGTACTCAGAGCTGGACAAATCATGGCAGCTTTTGAAGGACATAAACCAAAGACTATATGGCACAAGGTTAAAGAAGAAATTGATCGTTGTTGAGAGAAATTAATGGAATTTCCTCAGAACGTTTGAAGTCTCAGCATGTAGCTGTTCTTGACCGGTCAGCTCGAGAGGGTCAGCAGATGCAGCGGGAACCTGATTGGTATTCTAACACACTCAGTTGTAAAGGGAGGATTGGACTTTAAAGAATTCAGCCAAGGTCCTGACAGTGACCACGGGGTCAGGAGGTTCCATTGCGACTCCAGCCTGCAGGTATCGTGGAGCTTTGTGGTGAATGAAGTAAATAACCTCAAGATCAGATGATCTGGATGTACAGCACAAAATCAAATTTTGAAATACATTTTGTTTAATGTGATCCCATGAAAGTTATTGTTGCAAGTCTCTTTACAGATGATTTGTTCTGTTCCTGGAAGTGAAATATGTGCACAAAATAATATCTCCACCGGGAGTCACTAAAGGGCACAGATCAGAAAATCAGTCACCTATGAATTTACACTTTTAGCATTATTGTTCTTATTATACTATTTCTATTACAGAGGTAATGACATACACATATGCATAAAGGTATATATGTGAAGTCTGAAAGTAATACTAATTGTAATGAAGTACATTGTATTACAACTTGTTTTTTCAAACTTAGTAAAGGTTTGTGTAGTTGTTCTCTATGTATTTAATCAGTTTTGTCTCTCTAGGAGTGGACCAGTACAAAACCCATAATAAAATAGTAATATAACATATAACAAAGGGCTTTATAAGGATCTTGTGTTCCTCTTGTTGCAGCCTGGTTTGGTTCAGCAGGTTGACGTTTTATATATAGGGGCTTTTTTGTTTAAGTTTTACATTAAGTGATTTTCTGTGAGCTCTTCCAGAACCTGGCTAATCTAATCAGGAGTCCCCACAACACACACGGTGAAGGAGGACCTCTGCTTGACTTTAAAGGCCTCTTGGGTGATATTGTATAGCAGCAATGTGTGTTTCAGCTCTGATTAATGTGTGTGATCCACATGATTATTTTTCCCTCTCAGATTTATGTTCAACATAATCAATGTAGCTGTGGCGGTTCAGACAGTAGAAGCTCTGTGCGTGTGTGTGTGCGTGCGCGCACGTGTGTGTTTCAGTCAGTGACTGAATCAGCAAATGTTTTCCATGCATGTACCTTTTGTTTGTGTGCATGAGTCTGAGCAGACACATGGGCACATGTGAGTTATGTGTCATCCTCCATCCATCATCACACAGAGTGAGACAGAGGAACAGTAGAGTTTAAGTATCTAAGGGGCTGTGGTTGTCTCTGGGTCTCTGGTTGTAGCGATGAGGAAGGAAACGAGGTTTTCTTGCTACCGGTTTGTTCCATATTTTTTGTTCCATTAAATAAACACGTGCGACTTGATGAGTCAGGCTCAATATCCTGTCCACTCCCTGATGGGAGATCACAGCTGGTGGTCCACCTCTATATAACCATGGACCACAGTGTCTGTTCACACCACAGCACCCTCCAGTGGGACAGTCGACATGTGTACATACATCACACACTGAGCTTCCTACATACCTCCTCACACAAATAGACATTTTATGGAAGACATACCAACAGCAGTAATCAGACCCGGTGCACAGATGGTTGTCTTCTAACACTCACTGTAGTTTTCAGAGGGAACAAGCTCTTATTATCTGAAGACTAAATAATCAGCTGCAGAGCCTCTGGACCAGGGGTGACTGTAAATGATGGGTGTCACTTTGCCTCTGCTGGGATCCCATCCTTACTGGGAATACACACTAATAAACAACTGAACAAGGAGCTCATTCAACATTACAAACGCATGCAAAAACACAAAGAAGACATTGTTGAATGATAAATGATGTACTATATACACTTCTTTACCAGCTGTAACCCTCCTGATGCATCAGTAGTTATAATGTGATAATTTAGTATACATTATTGTAAAATGGGCCATTCTACATAATGAGTACTTTAAGTACTTTTTCTGACATACTTCTGAATACTTCAACCACTGACCAGTAGTTATCTCAGCCTTCCAGGCTCCAGTGAAGCAGATAAATATCAAATGTATCTGTACAAATCCTGGTATTTCTGTATGCTTGTGTTAAACCTGAACTGTCTTCTGTGGTTTATGTTGCAATAGACTGTTCTCTGTAAAATTGCAATCCAAGGGAAACAATGAGGAGACAGTTTCAACAGTGTTGATGAGACATCGCTGGATCATAATTTATAGGCTCCACACACATAACATACAAATGCATGGATGCAAGGTAATGGCATTCACAAAAGCAACTTTTGGTCTTCATCTTGAGTGTTGAAATTGAGGAAAAAATGTATTCATTTACTTATTTAAGTTGAGGTGAAATGAATATTCCTTGTTAAGCCATTTTAGATCATATCCCCAGTCATATTGCACATCGATATATAAAGCAATAAAAAACAAAATTTCTTTGCATTCTTATCTCAAATCATGAGTTTTCTCTTTCTGTAAACCAAAATATGACATGAACCAACTGATTTCACCCAATCATATTGTGACTAAATTATTTTTAGAAAGAAGTAATATTGTGGTTTTACACCAGCTTCCTCCACTTCCCTCCTCACTTTCCTTCCTCCTTGAATTGCTCTTCTGACTTCTGACCGCCCTCCAGTATTTATTGTCAGCTCGAACGAATTGTGTTTGCCCATCAGGGTCATACACACTGGTGCCTTTTCAGCAGGGAAATACCACAGAATGTATATCAGCGAAGGACACAAACACACAAATCAGCCTCTTCATTCACAACATGCATGGCATAAATGTCACCGCATCTTAAAACACCTCTCAAAAAGGAGAAATAGCTTTAGCTGCTGGGCTCACCGGGTGTGTAATTATCTCACACAACTCCGGCTTTTGACTGATGTTTTTAATCAGGGTGAAATCCTGGGTGCCCCTCTGACTGAATGGTTTAATGAAACCAACCTTGAAAAGCAGTTTTAACTAATTAGCATTTTGTAGAATTATTCATTTGTAGGCTGACCATGACCACTGACCTCTTCTGTATGCTCACCAGCGCTACCTGCCACACGCATACTCACCTACTGACACTCACGTGCATTGTTAACACACAGGTCTCCAGTATTATATGATTGCACAAGAGTTGAAATAATTATTCTTTATAATTCTATACAAAGATCAATAGCTTCAGTCAGTTATCAAATAAATCCCAAGAATATTTTATATTTTTATATTTTATATTTTTTTCAAGTGTTTTTATTGTTTTAGGCCAAACATTTAATTAGTTTATCAAATAAATAATACATAGATTAATAAACAATAAAATAAAGGTCCTAAATTGCACTGTTAAACGTTTTACATTTGCTGTTTCTGTCCCTTTACCTGTAGTGATGGTATAATCAGTAACATCATCAATTAAATTAATAAGAGCTCATTTTGTGTTAATCATTGAGCAGCCAGAAAAATAGACAAAAAAAGGTGTAACTAAAAATGGTGTTCTTTGAAAGCTGTAGTTTGTGTTGTTATGATATGTTGCACCACATCTCGCACATGTTAATTATTTGGTCTCAGATTAATGCATACATTCACAGCGTTTTCACAGAGTTTTATAAGCTGTGGTTCTGGTTTGGATGCAGGACAGGAACTGGATTTGAAGCTTCTAACACTGATTTTTAAAATGTGTTTTTTCTACCTTTCTGAATGTTTCACAATATCTAGCCATTGGTTCAAGGCCCAGAGCTTTTCTTGTAGCAGAGATTCTTGGACCTGAGCTGGCCCAGCTCTGTCTCACTGCCCAGGATCCACACTTGGTGTTCTGGACACATTCCTCATCCAGGTGCTGTGTATTTTCTTTTTCATTCTGCATGAGCACCTCGGTGTAAACTTTTCCAGGCCAAATTCATTCATTATTCAAACACACAATAAAAAGGTTTCATCTCCCTGGCACCCAGCCCAAGGTTTCGTTCTTTCTGAGATATTCTGGTCTAACCTTTAACTCTGACTGTTTAACCAGTATCAGAAGAAGAACAGACTACTTCAGCTACGGGTCATATTATTTGTTCTGGTAACAATTTTTAAAGGGGGAAGACAGGCATATTTTATGGGCGTTTCATCTCCCAAGACAGAGTAAATAAACTGCAATATCTATGCTTTTTTGAGGTTCAAAGGTCAACTCGTAGGAGGTCCGTCTGGCCACACTCACTCACTTGTACCATATATGGAACATATTTGCATGTGTATGTGTGTGCAAGTGTGTGTGTGGTCTAATGTTTGCCTATGTGTTACACAGAAGCTCCACTACACATTGTTTACAGTGCAGGTTTTATTGTAAGGTCTCCCAAGTGGCAACTCGCAGTCCAGGAATACATCAGTGATTGATAGAGAACGACAAAGAGGCACTAACACAGAAGAGTGAAGCCAGACGGAAGCCTGCTGCTCCTGGCCTAGTGGTAATACCAGTATTGCTCCATAACTTAGCCCACACCTCTCAATAAAGTGAAGGTGCTCATTGTGTCAGGGAAACTGCAGAGTAGCTGCATGTAGATCTCAAAACAAATAACTTCAATTTAGCAGGAATCAACCATTGGCCTTTAAATAGAAAAGCCAGTGGATGGGTAAAGAGGAGAGCCATTCTTCATAGAAAAAGCTTTACATTTATCACTGGTAGGTCTCTGTTAGGAGCACTGAAACTCAAGACACCTCTTTCTGATACATTTTCACAATCATTCTTACAGTTCTCTGAAGTTATGAAAGGAAAAAAAGAAAAAAACTGTCATTTAATATGTACCTTTATTTAATTATGATACAGCAAAATCAAATTGAAATACATATAACAATGTCAGAATTTTTAAATGAGGAAATGAGAATTGAATTTCTCCAAGCTAAAAGGTCTTTGGAAAATAAATCAGGCCTAATGTTGTGCAGCCTAACCCTGATCCCTTTCTGTGGTGAAGACACCAGACATCATGTTGCTGTAACTTGGGTAATATTGTGGTTTACCTCTGCAAGGGCTCATCTGTTTACATTCATCCATGAGGAGCAGATTCAGACCGAAGAGATAGTTTGGTTTCAGTGGTGAGATTTCAGTCTAACTGAGAACAGGACAGTTACAGATGTTTATAGAAGCCGAGAGCCAGAGAGGATTTTTGGCATAGACGTCAGTGCAGTTCGGGGATTGGTTTGGTGTTTCTACAGTTGACAAAGACTTTCATGTTGTTGCTGAAGCAGTCTAGTGTAAAATGCCACAATGTGCATAATCTGAAGCTGTCACAGAGAACAATATCCTAAAAGTGTAGAAAATAGAAAATTGGGAATTTGAGGAGAGTTTGAGGTGGTGTACATCCAAGGACACACTAACTTATCAAGCTGTTGCTAGCTAGCTAACAAATGAAGCTTTGATGCACAGTAGAAAGTTGAAGATTGATCAATGGGTGGATGTCATCTTATTATTGGTGGAAATCAGTTGGTTAATGCTGATGTAAGTGCATGTTTTTCCACAACAAATAGTTATTGAATTTTGATATGAGATTACCAATAAATAGATTTTTTTTTTGGTATATTTTTGGGGATATACTGATGCAGAGTATGACCTTTGTTGTCAACTTGTCAATTTATTCAACTCACTAGGTAAGATATTACCTAGAGTTTACTGCTGCCACAGAGTTGTCACCCCGTTTTCAATGTACAGAAATGACATTAAGCAAATGTAATGCTTATGCTCTGTATTTCGAATTTGGAAAGCACTGAAAGTCGCGATTATCTTTAAATTCCCTGGAAGCTCTTTCAGAATCTTTAGGAACACTGGCGTTGGTATAGACCCATGATGTGAAAATGAGTTCGTGTTCATTAAATGTAGACAGAGAAATTGGCACAAACAATCTGAAAAACTGTTCCATGTCGCAGTCTTGAAAATGATTTTTGGAGTTTCATTTTTTCAGGCCTATTATACCTGGCATGCTTGTCTGCCATGTCAGAGCCCATGGTTTGACATTTAATGATGGCAACAGTGTGTGTAGGGTGGAATAACGGAGGGTAGTGCAGTGGACTGCCTAATATACAGGCCACTTGGGACTATGCACTGTACATTAACTGTTCTCCCCTGCTACCAGGAGTGCCAACATTTACAACCATTATACACATTATTTCAGGGTGCTTTCAGTCATTCAAGGCAGACATTAAATAGTACTTGTGTGTAAGCGCACAAGTTGACAGAAACCATTATGGGAGGGTGGGTTTCAGGGTGTGAAATGCCTGAAATAAAGTGAAGCCAACTGTAAATATAATTATTGTGTGCAGTTTGGCCGTACTGACAGCATGTGGCACTCTTTCTGACTCTGTATGCTGGCAGCAAGAACGTCAACTTCTCATTTGGTTTTGGGTGACAGACTTTGCTTTATCTTAATTGTAACTGGCTTTATCATCCAGATTAAGCCATTTATTTACAAAAATAATAAATGCATTATCTCTTCATTTTGCCATATGTTACCACATAGGATGTATTGCAAACTCCCCAAGCCGGATGTGTCCCATCCCCATATGCTGTATCCCAGCATGCTATCTGTTTGTCCCTGGTCAACACTGAGTCCTATGAGCATTCCACACATACTAACACCTCACTGCAGAATACCCTACCCACAATGCCCTTCAGCAAGCACCTGTGTTTATGGCCGAATACCTTACCCTTTCACCTAATGGGGAATACAGCTTTATACAGCCAATGGGGAAAAGCTTGTATCTCAGTGCCACACTCCAAGTGTATGTAAGTGTCTGCTTCAGTGTGGTAACATGCTTGTGGAGATGAGTGCAGCTACATCTGTTACATAGCAGGACAAAATAATGTCTACATTGCTGTAAAGGCTTGTCTTATGATTAAAATTAACCTATTAGCTAAAATCAGTGACATAGATACTGGTAATCCCTGGAAAGAAGATGAGAAACGTCACGATGTTTGAAAGTTTGGGGACTCACAACAGACATTAATGCATTTCCATCCATCTATTTTATGTGCAATTTTGATTTGCTAATGAATATCTTAATTAAAAAGTCAAAATATCAAGAAAATATGATGTGTAATGTAAACGGATTTAGTGAAACACACGTGAATCATGTGACTCACATGAAATGCCCACTGAGGCTTCCACTCCAAAAAGAGAAGGAGAATTACAGCGGACAACTCATTGAATCTGTATGAGAAGGAGACTGAAATCTACCCTGGATTTATAACCAAACACAAATATATACATACAAGCATATTCCCACTATGTTTTCCATTGTTTGAGGTCATCTTTTCACACCCTCTTCTGCAACTGTTTGCAAATAATAATCTGGAAACACCTCAGGAGAGAAGGACAGATTACAGGACAATATTAGGACAGGAACAATGATCAGGGCAAACCAGATCAGCCTGAAACAGCCTATTTACTTTTCTGTCGATGTATGACCTTGTAGTGTTCTTCCTCCATATTTTCCTCTATAGCTGTACATAAGTTTATCCATCAGTCAGTTGTTTCTCCCACAAATCAAATGTGACAGGCATCTACAGACTCTCTGTCTCCCTCTGACATGTCTCACAGCATATCACTCATATGATTCTCTCTGTTTGCCAAATTGTTCCTGCAAGAGTATAAGACTGAGGCGGTCGTACCACGGTGTGATGAGGGAGTATGTGGTGTTCTGTACATATGTGTGACTGTAGTGTGTTTTGGATTTTCCAGCAGGTGTGACTTTACATTCCCATAAAGATTTTCTTCAATAACAAAACCTGTTCTCGGGGGGTCAATAGCAGGAATGCATTATGGGAATAGTTCAGTATTTTGTGGGATTTGATTTACTCCTTTGACCAAAATCAATGCGCAATCATACAACTCAACAGAGTTTGAGACCTGGTCATGTTAGATTTTGCACATTTTACATTTTTGCGTTTCAGAAAAATCTGCATTTCTTAGTCATAATAATCATACTTTCTCAAATATAGATTGCTCTGAAACAACCCAGATTAAACGATTATGAAAAGCATGTCAAAAACTGGTAATGATAATTCCAATATGATGCAATTACACTGATGTACACCTCCAAAGAACCTAACTAGGTGTAATAACTACAGGCAGCTCTGTCCAAAGTCAAAAATATGAAACATACTGTACCTACAACTCTAATTCTGTTTTATTTTGCAGAATAAATCTTGTTTAACCAGCACACATATAGATATAGTTATAGCTTAAAAACGTTTCTTCATTTTTAGCACTGTAATAATATTTTGAACAGTGGTTTAGCCTAAACTTACACATCCTTCTCTCACAATTGTAGAAAACCTGGAAACCTCACTGTGTCATAACATGACTTTAAGATGCTTCTTGCAGTCATTACGGGTTACGAGACACTTAAAATGACTCTGTGCTAATTAGTCCGCTTACCAGTGTTGGTAGGTGTACTTTTTCTACTTAGAAGGGAACCAGGCTAGCTGTTTGTTTCTGTCTTAATGCTGACCGAGGCTAACCATGTCTCAACTCCAGTCTGAATCAATATTTTCACCTCAATCTTAGAAAGAAAACAAATAAATGTCAACCATTTCTATAAACTAGGCACTTTTACAGATTACAGACATCACAGATGCACATTTTCCTTATAGACAAAGACACATTGTTTTAAGCAACATCCAACAAGTTTGTTTTTGATGTTCTGTAAAATATTTCATTTGGGTCAACTGCTGTTTTTATATGAGCCCATGACAGAGAGAGAGAGAATCAGGCTCGACCCACCAAGCCACCTCATACCTTGTAAACGGTGTGCCCGTCTCTCTCGGTACAGTGATGTCATCGCTGGACGGCTCCGGGTGAGAGACTGGAATGTTACAGCCTGTTGATTGAGGCAAAGGATTGTGGGCCGGGTGCCGTGAATGTGTGTTTTTTAACATGTGGCATGAAGAGACTATGGAGGAGAGACTGTGCACGTGTTTGCGAAAGAGCGTGCTCATATGCCTGTATGGGGGCTTTTGCTGCAACACTGCTGTGTGAAGACTTGTCTTAGTACAGGACAGCTGTGAGCAGGAAAGTATGTGGACCTCCTGTACATTCACAGCAAACCCCCAAAGCTAAATAAGCCCATTACTCACTTAGATTCACAGGCACATGTCCAGTAGACTGAATACATGATTGTAGCCAAACGGTTTGTGGTTAGCATTAGCCAAATTTTCTGGCTTTGCTGAAAAGAGGCCGCGCTGTTTTGGGTCATGGTGGTTGGGTTTGAACCATGGGAGCCTCCAGTGAGAGATACATTTGAAAATGAGTCCCACTTTGGGAGACAATTAGTCAAAATATCAAAATATGTGATCAAGTAGTTTGTGTTGTCCTTAACTCAAATCTGTGGTAGATACAAATACTGCACATATAACAGATGGCCACTAATTCTGAGATGAAGTAAAAGGTTATGGGATTTTGACCTCACTGGAACGCCTTCATTCTCAAACCCCACAGAGTGTATTTGTTTCATGGGGTGGAGGTCCGTGAGAGAAGGAGGTGGTGGTACAAGTCATGGGAGCCCTGCTGCTCAAGCAGCGACGTTGTTTTCTTAAAAAACTGAATAACAAACCTCTGGCCTTGTTGGTGTTGAGAGGGGCATTTTTGAAGTGACACAGGGGACTCTTAAACCCAGTGATTTATTGCTAGACCCGGAGTAGGGGGCAAGAAACAAGAAGCACCCACCCTGAGTGTAGCAGGTGTGGGCTGAAGGCTGCGACAGTATGGTCATCATGACATGTGATGAAGTGGGCAGGACTGGGCTAACTTTAAGGAAACTGTTAGCAAGCTAGCTATGTATTTGAATCTTACTCTGTATTTTACTGCATGAATATCAAGATTTTTGGATATATCAAAGAAATATTCAGTATTAAAGAGAAAACAACCATTTCAGGAACTTTTCAGGAACTACTTTCAGGATGCTACTGTTAACTAAGAAATTTATACAGAAAACATTTTTTGGTCTTTTGCAACATTAAAAGTCATAATCGTCAAACAAGTGAAATATCTTACAAAGCAGTGAGTTTATCTCAACCTCTTCATGAAAAAGATGTAGATTGCCATCTTGAAAGAAGAATAAATCATATCATGGCATGAATGATCTTGATTTTTGGATTTGTAAGTGAAAATGTTCTCAAGCCACTGGGATATTTACACTTATTTTGGAGAAAAATACAGATTTGGGACTCATGATAGACATCAAGACAGGAGCCAAACAAGCAGCTCTGTACTTAGCTGAATGTCAGCATGCAAATATGTTATTCTCATTATCACAAAGTGTAGAGTATTAGCTCATTAGGATTCATTAGTTGGGTACCATGAATGCCTAAAACAAATTTAGTGACAGCCCATCCAAGAAATTTAAGTGTAGACCAAAGCTGTTCAACACTGCCATCCCTCAAGCCTAAAAAGTCGATGAAAGTGAAAAATACACACCGGGCTGCTGTGGCAGTGTCCATGATTTATGCTGCACACTTTAATTTCTTCTCGGTTTATTGGCCTTCTTTGTTCATGTGCAAAGTAGGTTCAGTGCCACCTATGGGGTCAGAGAAGGAAGGTCAAGGTTCACTCCTCTGGGCACTGGGGCAAAAGTTCAAAATAGTAAAAGTCTAAAAAGAAAGAAGCTGATCACACACTTTGTGAAAAGCATTGTAGGTATAACCCTGATTTACTTGTTGTCTGCTGAAAGAATCCCCCAGTGGTTGGATGCCCATGAGTGACATCATGAAGAGGTAAATATTAACTTAGTGTGAGATCACAACCTGGCAAGAGGGACATAAATATTTTCAGACTGTATTTGGATAATTATAGAGTATGGGGAAGCCCTTTTTTTTTAAAAAAAAAAAAAAAAGGTCTGGTTTCAGCACTGACAAGGTAGGTAGTGTACAGTAAAATCTGTCACTCTTATGTTGGCGACACTGAACATTTAAGAGATCACTTGTATTTTCGGGCGCTTTCTGGCAGGTCTAAATTCCACAGCTCTCTGTCCCTACGGTGGAGGTGACACGGACACATTCAGATGTTTACTCCTGTTTGCACTGCAAATTCCAAGATTGCCTCATGGTGAAGAGAGAAGGAGTCAGGAATGTGGAAGCCTCACAAACTCAGATGCCATAAACTCATCTGAATATGTGACAGGACTACGGGATAGCAACTCTTAAGCTGTTAAAGACGGATTCTTAACAGTGAGTTACTGTGGTGATGGGCTGATTGTCTCTGCTTAATGTTGTAAAATGTAAACCCACAGCTGTGCAAATATTAAAAAATGCATCTACAGTTGTTGCCATGCTGAACACTGAAGCGGGGACAGTGAGTTGCGGGGACCCTGTACGCCTTAGGGCACCGGATGCATGTACTCACAACACACAAAGCGCACACAGTTTGAACAGTGGAGGTCACAGAAAATGGTCTGTGAAAGTTAAAGACTGTGAGCTCGAGATAGACAGTGATGAATGGCAGACTGGACACAGATTGCTATGTAAGTGACTAATACATCTAATAAGAACACTTTTCCTCACACTGACATGCAGATTGCATCTACATGTTTAGACTTTTGATAAGCGGCATTTACAGTCCGAGCAAATGAGTGTTTTTGTTCAGCCTCTAAAGTGGTGCTCTGCGGGAATGCTGAGGCAAAAGCACAAATACCTAGTGTAGTGGCTCTGGACAATGTCATGCATAATACGCATCATAAACTTTCTCAGGGCACAGAGGAGGCGTGCCAGCTGGTGGGAAAACAAAGACACTCTATAGTATATACTGCGTGCATTTCTATGTTTGGGTAAGTGCGCCCAAAATATGCGCATGGCCTTTTATGTGTGTTTGTGTGTGGATTCTATGGTATTCATGCTCACTGATGGTTCTCAGTAACCATGTCCCTGTTTTATTCCCATGTAGCAGTGAGTAGCATCATGTGTCCGCCTGCTTTACTGCTGTCTCTACTATCTATGTAATTTGAAACTATTAGTTTTGTCCTCTAGATGTAAATTTACATACAGAAAAAGTACCATGTAATGTACAAAATCTGTATAATATAGTATATTATAAGTAGTAATACCCCAACGGGTCCTGATATAAACTATGCTATCAAAACTTCCCAGAGAGTATTTCGCCATGTCACAAGAAATAACTAAACAGTATAATCATGTCATTTTTTTTTGGGTAACACTGTAAGTTATATTAAACCTGAAGTACTGTTTTTTTGTACTCTTGAGGGCAATGCAAAAAGCTGCACTTTAGCAGTAATATCTAGAATATATGCAGATATGTTAATATAGCAAACATTTTAGAAAACAGTTGTTTATTTACACAACCGACAAACATGAGGCAACATTAGCATTCATTTGGAGTCCTGTGTTGAAATGCTTTCCTTTGAGCTCAGATTTTGGGCTCCACCAGCTCCTGAGGGAACTATTCAGCTATTTAGCTGCTAAACGCTGCACTTTGTCCACCGGCTTCTTGACAGCTAGGTCTGGTTGCTGTTTTGCATAAGACATGATGGGTAAAATGGCCTATCAAAGCTTTTTTTTCTGAAAACAGTGTCCTGATTTGGCTGGAAATGACGCTAATGAGCACAAGGAGACAGCAACAGTTAAGCTACATTAAAACCAAAGCAATGCAACCTAAAAGATGCCAATATACCCTGCAGAGTTTAGGGGAATTGTTAGGAGTGATAATTATTAGAGTGAAATTCTCTGAGTTCATCACAATAAGACACCTTTCACATGATACGTAGACATTTCTTCAATTGTTAATGCAATAATAGTGGTTTGTGCAATTGTAAGTTGTGAAAATGACTTGGCACAAGACATAACGCAATGCTCAGGTGAGAGGAGTTGTAAAATGAAAATTAGAAGGTTTTACAGGCTGGAAATTACAGGACTGGATTAGTGCACAGGGTCTACATGTAGCAGCATACAGTACAACAGGTGCAGGCCGCATGGCGAGAGGCAGCCGTGAGGCCCATTGAGGCTTCATTAATGGAACAGGAAGAGAATTGAAGCACGAGAGCAAACACACGCAGCTCATTACCCCCTGGCTATCGTGTACCTTTCACACCGCAACTCAAAGTGTGTGTGTGTGTGTGTTGGATTGATTGCATTTATATGAGTTTCGTGTTTGAGTGGGCGGGTGGAGGACAATACAAGCTGTGCTCCTTAGAGATTAAAACTGCATTACAGCATTTGAGCTAGACAGTGTGGGTTAGCTTTTGATGAATGACCGTTGTAGCAACGACGCTAACAGAAAAATAAAGTAGCCACCTCATTCAGGATTGATGATGTCATTGGAACTTTCACATATATACAAGGCCGTACAAACAAAAGACTAATATTTCTTATTGTCAAATGTTTAGACAATTAACACAAAACACTGACCATCTACGAAGTCACACCGAGAGCAGTAAGCTGACTAAGCTGACACTTGCCTGTTGGAGCTGCAACAGGACATCCACCCTTTTACACCACTGTGTCACTTTGGAACCGCGCGCACCCACTATCCCTTATACACACACACACATATTAAACCACTGTTGAACAGGACATACTGCTGGCTCTGTTCTGTATCTTAAATTACGAGGACAAGGAGCAAAGCCATTGACGCAAAGGAAATACAAGAGAAAGCATACAGTCATAGTTGACGTGCAGAGTAAGGGGGTCATACTGTATGTACATACTGTATTATGGTCTAGGTTGGACACGTCAGAGTTACTAAGTTGTTGTAGACAGGTGTCAAACTGCCCTGGAAAGTGTCAGTCGACACAAACCAACAAAGAACCTCTGAGAAAAAGAGTATTTTTAGTCTGTGGCGGGGACTGAATGCTTCCTCTAAGTGCTCATCAGACAGCTTTTCACCACATTTAATGCTGACTAAATGTTTTGCACTGTTGCTATGACAGGTGTAAATGAACAGATGTTTTTCCTTCTGCTTCCAGACAAACGCAGATGGAGAACATAGAGTGATGGAAGATGATCTTCAAATTAAACCAAAAAATGTCAAAATAGACTTTTTAATGTTTCATCATACAAAAGATGCACAGAAGTGGAAGAAACACTCATTTACATTTAAATATTACTTGAGTAACATGACTATAGTAATGAAACTCAGCTATCAAAAGTAAAGCTGTTGATGCATTAATATAGAATCAGTACATTAGGTGTAGTGTAAGATGTGTCTAACTGCAGAAAATGCTAAAATTTCATGTAAAACATTTTATTTTATTTTATTTCATTTATATTTTTTGGTTTATTTTACATAGTTTGGATATTACATATGAAAATACATAAAGTAACTTGGAATTACAGATGTCAAAAAAATGCCATTTTAATTACTGTAATAATATAATTTTAGATTTAGAGTATGAGTAGGTGTCATTACCTGAAAGGTAAATATATCTGGTTATTTATCAGCTCTGAATATATGCACATATTTCTAATCATGCACTCATTGCAGGCACTGCAATGTCGGCACAGAAACTTATTGTTATGTTGCCTGTGTGTGTGTATGTGTGTATGTGCGTGCGTGTGTCTGTGCATGCATCCTTTGGCTGTTTCACAGTTTTTTTTTTCCCAGGTGTGTGCCAGAACAGGTGATCTTAAACAACCAGCTCCAGAGTGTCTGGGCTCATACACAAGAATAATGAATTACTCTGCTTTTTACTGCACACAGTGGCCCACAGATCACAACATTAATGAGGGAAACATTCCTGTTTATCATTGTCATCCTCTGTGGGCGCTCAGCAGGGGGATGTGAGCGTATTTTGCCACTATAAATTATGGCATAACTTTTTGGAGAGTTATATTTACTCTCAGTCAAATCTCCATCCCTCCATCCCTTCATCCCTCCCTTCCTCCCACTCTCCCACCCACCCGAGTGACTCCACCCTCCAGCAGATATAAGCTGTGTCCACAAGGTGTGCGTCTGTTATGAGCACATATTCCAGGGTTCCCTCTGTGTGGTTGTCTGTCTGCCTGCTTTTCTGTCTGCTAGTCTGAAGGCAGTGATTATTTCCCTATAAACGGCCACTCACAAAGGTAAGCACTGTCCTATTCTCACTTTATCCCGACTTTCATACAATGTGCATTTGAATATCTCTTAATTCGTATATTCGTAAAGTTTTCTCGTACATCTGCATCAAGTTGTTTCATTGCCTTTAGTGAAGTGTTTGTGCATTCTTTGAGCTCAGTTTCAAGTGTTCTTCCACCAGCTACTATGCATTTACAGCTTCTGCTGTAATTGTAATTTGGCAGAGATGCATTGTGAAAACGTTTGATTGATGAATATTTGACCACAGGTGGACTCATGGCTATATTCATAATAACTTTTTACTTTTTTTTCAACAATATGGTTTGTTTTAACACACCATACCCATACCCAGCTTCAGCCTTTAAAGCTTTTAACAGAGTCTTCAGTTAAATACATCACAATGCATTTCTTTGAATGACAGTCAGTGATAGCTCTTTTGGGCTGCTGGTGGATCTGAAAGGCCTCATATACATGGCCTTCAGCTGCACATCGTCAGCATGAAGTAGGCTGGGCAACGTCTAAGCTAGAGTGGTGTTTCCCAGGATGCTGCAGAAGCAACGTCCTTAGTTAGTCTGCTTCCCCCTCGGCTCCACAGAGCTGAAGTATGTGTTCTGTGCATCCATCTGGGAGAGGATGCCTCTGCTGAAGGCAAATATACATTCAAATGCTTTGTGTGCATGTGTGTGTATGCAGAACGCTGAAGCCAAACTGTCAGATGTATGTGATGGGGGCAAGAGCAGCAGTGTGGTGAGAAGAGACTGCAGAGCAAACACTGCCTTTTTCTCTGAGCGGCTCTGTGTCTCCAATGCGCTTTCTCTGATATTACTCATCAGTTTGGTGCCCTGTCGGTCACAGTGGCTATTAAATGATTCACTTGCTGGAGGATGAAATCTTAATGACTTGTCTTTTTTACATTCAGAATTCCTACACCTGATCAGATATTCAGGTGGAGCATACAAACGGAGCCTGAGCTAATGACAGATTAATGTTTTCACCTAAGGCCTGTTGATATGATGCTACAGCTGAGGCTGCATTTGAGATTACATCAACACACATACTGGACAATGTGAGGCCATAGTTCTTGTGATGAAAGGAAAAATAGCTGTGAAAGTGTGCCATTAACACAGACGGCCCAGTCTCCTGAGGAAAATAAGACCAATGTTTTCTTGATTCTTCATCTTATTAGAACTTTATCTCTTTTTATATGTAGTTTCTGCATTCTTTCTTTCATCTGTGTGCGTGATGTTCAAGGATGTACGGTAACATACCCATTTAACTGTGAGCTATAAAACTGTTAAACAACTTTCTAAAGGCTTTCAGTGTTCCTCACCTTTCTTTTCAAGCACTGATTCATCCTTTTTTGCTGCCTTTCTTTGCCTTTATCCTTACTTTATCAATCTTTGTGTTGCATCATAGCATAAAATCCGTGTATGGCCCCTAGAGTGACCTTAGTGTGCGCAAAAGCCTCAAAAGGACCCTAAATCTAACTGGTTCTGTGTACAAGAAGTAGCCTTTCAAAAGGAGTGTGTTTGTATTTGTGTGCATGAGTGCATGCATGTGTGCGTGTGTGTGTGTGTGTGTGCTACACACACAACCTTGTAGCCTCCTGGATACATTATTCAGCAAACTTCAGGAATGCAAGACAGGACAAAAGGGCCCAATGAAAACCAAGAATAATGGTAGAGGGAAAGAAGTAAACACTTTGGTCATTTAGCTGCACAGCTGTGGCAGTGTGTCTGTGTGTGCGTGTGTGTGTGTGGAGTAGCTGTATTCCTCTGGTTTGTGTACGAGGTTTGTTTGAACGAGAACGTTTGCAGTGCAACTTGAAGAGGTGTTAATTTTATGAGGTGTGCTTTGTGATAAAAGCTGCGTTTAGGGAGCTGAGGAACTGCAAATGTTTTTCCCTTTCACTGAGAAACCACATCGTCAGGGCACCGACCAAGATTGAGTGCAAGTGTACTGCTGGCTTAAGGTTAAATTGCAAATGGTTTGCGGCGCAGGGAGAAAGGCCGAGTGGTTTGCCAAACATGTTCAGTGGGATTTAAACACTACTTTTGGTCAGGCCGCCTAGATGGAGGGAGACAAACCTAATTTAACTGAGTGAGCGAATAGTTTAGGACCTAAACTTATCACTAAATTTATCACCTAAACTTTAGGTGATAAATGTCCCTATTATTCTTAATATCTACACACACACAAACATATAATAGAGGCTTGGGAAATACATATACATGCGTGCTCAGGGAGGAACATTTCACTGTCAAAAGTTTTATTTTTTCATCCCTTTGCCCAGAATGTGAGAAATACAATTTGACCTCTCACATCTCATCATTACCAGACTTTCTTCCTTGCTCTGGTAGCAAGGTGGTTTAAAGAGACACACAGACACACCCTCTGACCTCTGCAAGGTCACTGAGTGGCTTCAGGTCACTGGACCAGGATGTTTTCAAAGGGAGAAAAGGGCCGTTGAGGGCAAACGGGCAGAAATGAGGCAAAGGTGAAGATGGTGCAGAACAGACATTGCTCTGTTCAGACAGGGACACAGGAAGAAGGGGAGACAGTGAGAGGAGAGCTGCTGTCTGTACCTGACAGAGGAGAGAGAATAGACAGATGTGTCTGGAGACATTGGGATAGTTGACACAGAGCTTATATTTCCATCTCGGTCTAATGCATGAGAGGAGAGATTACACTGTGTCTCTGAGAAGAAATATTGCACACCCATGTCCCATCATCAGAGCTCTGTCTCTCTGAGTATGTATAAGTGCACAGTTAGGTGAATGTATGTGTGTGTGCATGAGTAATATACATCCTGGACACCAGAGACAGATGTGTTTTTCATAAGTTTCCATAGCTACCAGCAGAGCAGCGACTGACAGTCATTGCCTGTATCTTTTCTGTCCTTGGTGTCCAACATTGTTGTGTGCATGATGCGAATTACACCTGCTTAGAAAGACGTGCACAGCTTTCATGCTGGGTTTTAAATGATAAGCCTTTTGGATTGTTATTATTTTTGACTTTCATTATTTTGGTGTTATCACCCAGTGACAACATGATTGCAGAATGTCTTCCCCATTTTCACGAAAAAAATATCCAATACTCGGCTTTTTTAACAGAATAGTTGAAATCATTGCTCCATTTCTCCCAATACTTTGACTATTGAACCAAAGCAACGACACACTTTTAACCTCAGTAATACTATTATTATATTATTATTATGTACAATAGTAGTGCTGGATTCACAAAAACATCATGTGATACATGATAAATAAGTAGTTTTGGCACATTTAAGTTGCTTCATAACTCTTAAAATTGTGTTTTTAATGTTCCCTTACTCTCTTCCTCAAGCATGTAACAGTACAACAGGCACCCTAAGAGGGCTCCGGTTCAGGCTGAGGTATTTGATAGCTTTATTCTTTCTTTGCACATTTGTTCTGGGGGTTGCACAGCTGCTGCGGTTTTAATGAGATTCTGGAGATTGCAGCTTGTATAAACCGCAGTAGCCAACACCTCAGCTTCCGCTGGGTGAAGGTTGACTCAGCAAAAACAACATCTTACAGACACACGATGCCCATGAGTCCTCTCACGTCGCACACCTGATGGTCAATTTACTGTGTTCCATTTATGTAAAATGTCAAAAGGATGGACATCTGGAAGTAGTCGGGGAAACAGAGGCGCACGCACACACACACACACACAATCCAGCGCAGACTACTTTGAGGTTTGCTTATTTTCGAGACTGTCTGGACCAGGCAGGGCATGCTGAGAGCTCACACAAGATTTTGGCAGCAGATGTTGAAAAATTAGACTCCTAACCACAGACATTTGTAGCTCCTTGTCCCCCAGGGCTGTTGTCTCATGGCTAATGTGTTGCTTTAGATTTGATTGACAGAACTCACTCATGGTGACGTTATGTGAGAAGGGTGAAAAAAGTACATGATTGATTTTACATCATTATACTGCATATTCCACACATGTTTCAGCATTCACAAGTCAGAGCAAATTTGTTGTAGTTGTATATGGGCCTGTTTGGCTCTAGGAATGGTAATATTGGTCCCTTAACTGACTTTTTACATCTATGCCAAAAGCCTTTGATGAAGTCATGAAAGCTCATACAGCAATTCCTGTTCACCAGAGGATGAAACCGAATCAGTTCGATGATAATATACTTTGATTTATGACTAAATATTAACCTGCCTAATGAGATTCCCATCAGCCCTAGCTTTACTTTGTGTATAGTGCTAATAAGCATATAATAATAAGCATTGGACACATGTAGCATTAAATGAGGCATAGCCATCTGATCAGTCATGAATAAATGGCTGATCTGTCTTCAGAAACTAACCTGTGACACATAAATTCGCAAATATGAATATATTGCACGTGATGTTGTGTGTGTGTGTGTGTGTGTGTGTGTGTTTATTCTTTTGTCTACAGTGTTTTCTCTTCTCTGTGCATGTGCATCTTTTCCTGCCTCATAAACAAATCAGTATGGAAAGCGTGTGAACTGGATCACGCATGGGTGACACCTGCCTGGCATGAAAATGTAGAACATGACTGCTGTGCCTGTTTGGTCACTGTTACAAACGGCTGCATGTCAGAGAGTCACATCGAGGGGGGCCAGATTGTTTTACACCAGCGTGTGAAAAATTAAACTGCAAATCTTACAAATGTGAGAAGCTCCCAACACGTTACTCACACCATCATGACTTCTCACAGCTGAGGCACCTTTATATGTTACTGCCTGTCTGACATCTGTAAGGATAAAGATTATGGGATGACACCAGCATTTAAAAAAAAAGTCTCTTGGCATAATAGGCCGTTTTATCGTCAGCTTGTTATAACGGCGCCCTTCTCTCTGTCTGTTTTCTCTGGTAACAAGTTAAAATGTGGAAACTGATGGTTAATGTTTATGTCACAGTCTGAAGTGGTCCTCTGGTGGCAACACCTATGTAGAATAATGTGTCGGAGAGAAGCACACCAGGTAAAGACAGGAGGTGTTTCCATCACTCTGTGGTCACCATGACAATGTTGTGGTGTTACTATGAGACACTGAACAGACCCTCGTTGTATGGACCCTCTGATCTGTAGTTGCAAGTTTTGTCAGAATATTTCCACCCCTTTAAAAACACCCAGACACACACATACATACCGGCACTATGTTGGGACGTTCCTCAATGCTAGTAAAACTGTCACATTTTTTTCTTAAACCTTTGTGTGTGTGTGTGTGTGTGCGTGTGTGTGTGTGTATGTATGTGTGTGTCTGTCTCTAAAAGAAATCATAAATACTATCATGATTTCACATTTTCTGTAAATTATGTTTATAAGTTTTATGCAACTCAAAGAAAACATGGTCTGATGAATTCATCTTATTGCTTTAAATGGAAAACTTAGTGACTACTTCAATATTTGTAAGAAACAAGTGCAGGTACTGTAGGCTTTCTTCACTGTCTTATTCATTTAACCCCTTTAATGTGGTCAGACCATCCACATTCTAAGCTATGATTGCCAAAGGATATTAAAAAAACAACTCTTAGTGGATAAATATGAGAGATCAAGCCTGAGCGGCTCAAATGTGTTGACACTGTTAACACATGGATATTTAACAGCACATGTACAAACACATATTAGTATTGATTTTCATAAATTTCTAAAAAAAACCCAAAAACATTTCTATGATTCTTTCAGTTGTACGTTTGGACTCGCACACTACATTATATCATTGTATCTATCTATACATTATGTTGTGGTAAAAAGAGGAGGGGGCAGAGTCTGGCATGATTCTAAATAGTGGGCGAAAGTTTGATTAAGATGAAAACACTTGAAAAACTTGTGTCAATCGAACAATGGTGTATCATATCTTGACTCTGAGTATTTGTTGGCAAAAACGTGTTTCGATGTTTTAACTTAACAAATGTCTCAGGATAAATGCACCTTTTACCATTTTAACCTCCACATCCAGCCCACAGCTCTTTCAGGTATTATATATACACACACACAGCTCATTTTTGTCCTCAGGCCTTCTCCTGCCATAACCTTTCAATGAAGTTGCTTTTCTTTTTCCTTCTGTCCTTTGACTGTTTGTAATGAAGATTACTTCTATTACCTCTCTGTATTGGTCTGTGTCCCACATTGTGTCTATTTGAGCAACCTGACAACATTATCACAGCCTCACGCAGACAACAGAAAAGGCTTGATGCTCAGAATGAGTTACAGTATTGATTGCCATACTGGGAACTGGCCACAGCTCCCACTCTGTGGGCAAAAATAGGTTCCAGCTCGGTTGTGAAAACTCAGTGGCATTCCTCTAAACTCTTTGGCATGTCTGGCTTCTGTCGCCGGGGAAACTAGGTGTGCTTCTTTCAAAGGCCAGCACTCATTGAGAGAGGCAGTGGCACGGCCATGTCAAAATCACCAGTCGACTGCGAAAAGGTCAAAGGGCGGAAAAGATCCAAAGAGACATTGATGGAGTGGACACTAAGGATGTGGTTTAGGATGTGAATTTGAAAAAATACAGATGAGTTGTAATAAAAGTGGCTCTGGGATTGTGGTTGAGCCTGGATGGGGAGTGTGGCAGGGGATGAGTAGATCTCGACTGGGTTGAAAATGGCATTTGTAAAGAATGACCAACTAAAACAAGTAGACACTCAGAGGAGCAGAAGTGAGTTATTCATTGGCTGTGGAGCCAACAAAAACCCCTGTTGCCTTGTTCCGTTACTGACCATTTAAAGCAGAAAGCTTAGGGATGACATAAGACATAAATAGGCAGTCTGAACTGCACAGCTGGACTGCAACTCTGCTAGTTGAAAAATGTACTTCTTGGACCAGACCTCTGAATACAGGCCAAAAGAAGGAAAAAGACATCAGGCAGGCACTATCAAATAAATGCACACTGTGTTTCTCAGCAGTTTAATCCTGTCCTGTTTTTGATGTGTGTTGCTTCTATCTTAAGATATCTCTCACTAAATATTACATATCCCCTACTGTGTCATCTTCTTCCTTGACGTTTTTGTCATTAATGAGAATTTTTATTGTTTTGAGATTTTATCATGTCTGACTGATACGTACCTGTAATGCAGTAATGAAAAAGCTCGCTAGTGCACACCAGTGAGTCAACTGCGAGGTGGCACAAATGCTTCACACACCTGTAAAAAGATTTTTAATAAAGGCTTTCAGTTTCACACAAATGCACTCATTCCAATGTTACAGCACATCTTGTTCAGTTTGAGTTCAAATCTTCTGCATTATCCACACTAAACTTAAAAAAATAAGATTTTGTGAATGTGAATATCAGTATAGTCCAGCCACAGGACTGAACACCTAACTTCTATATGCATGCATGGTGTGTTGTTCTGAACTCAGAGGACTAATTAAACATAGTGCTGTTATCAAAGGATCTAGTGGTTTTCCCAAAGGCATCGCAATTTTCTGCTAAGGTTTAGAGTAAATGTAAATTCCTTTGTAAGGAAAGGTTTAGCCCTATGTGAAAATCAGGGGAAATTAGAAAATATTATGAATATTCTGAAGTATGACATTTAGTGTGGCTCCCTCTTGTGGATAATTATTGCAAGTGGCAATTATCTCAGCCCAGCTTGAGCGACACATTATTTGCCTCACTGAGTGTAAAAGTTGTATGTGTGTGTGTTTTTATTAAATGACCAGTAACAGCTAATCGTACACATTTCAGCTTTGGCTCAAGTAGCTGACATTTTAACTCATCATTCAAAAACAATATTCCCTAATGTTTCATCAGTAAGTTATCAATCATTTCAATATAAAACTGCAAAAACAGTGGGAAAAGACATGAGCAGTCTACTCAGTGAATATGTAAAATAAAATAAAATAGAATAAAATAAAATAACCAACAACTCTTTATTACACTGTAAGATGAATGTTTGTATATCTGGAAATTAGGCAATATTTGTTGCAGAATGCCATATCCAAGCCAAGATGTATAACTGCCTTCATGACGTCATCCAAATCCAAACTAAAGACAGTAAAAGCCATGACCATCAGGAAGAAAACTTTCTAAAATACTATTCTGAATGTGATTTGTATCAGTCTGCAGAGTGCGCGTTATCTCCAGCAGTCAAAACAGGGCTATGAAAAATGTCCTCCATCCATGAAACCGTGTGAGCCCTGCCTGTTGTGATTTTTTGTTGCTGTTGCTTATATTTTGTCAGGCACTTAATACATCTCTCTACAGATTTAGAACACTGTTAAAGGAAATAACAATGACAGTCATCTAGGCTCGAAAATATGAAGAAACTTTGTAAAATGGAAACTGTTTATAATGTTTTCCAGCAGGGGATTTAAAACAATGCCACACATATGACACTGACACACACTGTAAATACAAATTTTTTAAAAAACACCATAAAAGACCATTGTGTAGTGCCAGAGTACTTCCAGCAGAGGGACACAGATTGTGGCTTCCCCTTGCCTGCCTTTTGCAAATGAGGTTGTCTACTGGCTCACACCCTTGAGGGGGCATGATATTTCAAGAAATGCCAAACTGCTACCACATCAATGTTGAATATACAAGTGTACTGCACCTTAATAAAAATGATGTAACCCTCCATCACATATTGTCCTCTCTATCTTCCAGATAGGCCTTGGCCATGCCTCCCCACCCTGTCCCCCTCTTCCTGACACTCCTACAGCTTGTAGTACTTACTTATGTGAGTGGTGGGGCATACTACGGACACAAGCAACACCCTCAGCCATATCAGCCGATGCAGCACCTCCAGCACATGGGCATAGGCAAAGAAGGCTTTCCCCAACAACAGTACCTTGGAAAAGAGGTGCCATATATGCAGTATCCCCACTACAGGAAGGAGCTACCCCAGATACCTATGCACAAGGGCAAAGAAAATGCTCATAAAGGGGGCAATTATAATGGTGGGCAAGACAAAGGTGAGAAAGTCAACATTTTCACCAAACACTAACCAACAATTTTTCTAGACCATATATTTAGATCTGGAACACAAGCGACATGGGACAACAAGAGACATGAGCTGATAAAACATGACAATGGCACAAACATTTCTTTATTTTTAATTGTATAAGTTATTTGCTCTAGTATTTCTTATGCCAGAGTAGAATCATTAATGAGAGGTATTTTACATGCAACTGTGTGTGCATGTGTGGTTTTGGCAACTGGATCACCAAAGTGTTCTTTGTATTTTCAAATTCATAATTTGTTGTTGAATATTTATCCTATCCTTCACAGGTCAGACAATCCCTAGTGGAGCTGAGGGAATTCCTCAAGGTGAGCCAGGCCCAGCTGGGCCACCTGGGCCTGAGGGACCTCCAGGACCTCCTGGACCTCCAGGTAATGGGCAGCCGGGACCTGCTGGACGTCCTGGACCTCCTGGTTCACCAGGAGCACCTGGAATTGGTAAACCAGGTTTGCCAGGACTACCAGGCAAGCCAGGAGGAAATGGTGATGCTGGACCCCAAGGAGAAATGGGCCCACGGGGTGAACAAGGGCCAGCTGGACAGCCAGGGCCCCAGGGTCCCCCAGGACCACCTGGGCTACCTGGAATAGGTAAACCAGGGGTACAAGGATTACCAGGCCAACCAGGGCCCAAAGGAGAGCCAGGTCACAAAGGTCTGCCTGGACTTCCAGGATTACCAGGACCCAAAGGAGACAAGGGGATGGGTCAGCCAGGACAACCTGGTCACAAAGGGCTCCCAGGGCTTCCAGGACCTGCTGGTCCAAGAGGGCTGCCTGGTTTTGGAAAACCTGGGTTAAATGGGGCACCAGGAGCACAAGGACCCCCTGGCAACAAAGGACATCCCGGAGAGCAAGGACCACCTGGGCCACCTGGTGAAGGAGGACAGCCTGGCCCACCAGGTGTACCTGGTCAGGGAAAGCCAGGCCAAAATGGCCTGCCAGGACAACCAGGCATGCCAGGTGGAAAAGGTCATCCAGGACCACCAGGTTTGCCAGGGAAACCAGGATTGCCTGGTTTTGGCAAACCAGGACTTCCAGGACCAAAGGGTGATAAAGGTATGAGTGGACCAAGTGGAGCCCCAGGACCAAAAGGCGATAAGGGTCATGGAGGACTTCCTGGTATGCTTGGTCCCCCTGGACCAAATGGTCCACCCGGTCCTCCAGGCCCTATGGGACCCCCAGGAAGTTTAGGTGCACCTGGTCCTAAAGGAGACTGTGGAGAGGGAGGACCTAAAGGGCTAGATGGAGCCCAGGGTGACCCTGGTTCACCTGGGATACCTGGTAAGGATGGTCTACCTGGAGAGCGTGGAGAGCCAGGGCCAAGAGGTCCACCAGGAACAATTGGTGCAAAAGGAGACAGTGGGCACAAAGGACTACCTGGTACACCTGGTCCTCCAGGCTTACCAGGGCCAAAAGGACAAAATGGATTACCTGGTGAAGTGGGACCTCAAGGTCCTAAAGGAATCCCTGGAATGGATGGTGCAGCAGGACCATTTGGGCCTCCTGGTCTTCCTGGACCAAAAGGAGATAATGGTCTACCTGGTCCACCAGGCATTGCAGGTGAGGGGAGTCCAGGCCTTACTGGTCCAATAGGACCTCCAGGGAGAGATGGCCCATCAGGACCCCCTGGACAGCCAGGTCAGCCTGGCCCTCCTGGCCCACCAGGCCCACCAGGAGAACCTGGTCTGTCTCCTGACATGGCAGGGGTGCTTTCTGAGATGGGCCCTGGACTAGATGGTGTTAAGGCTGGCGGTTATGGTAAGAAGGGCAAGTATGGGGCAGAAGTAATGGGTGCTAGCGGGTTGGAAATGCCATCATTTACAGCTGTAGTGACAACTCCCTTTCCACCTGTGGGCACTCCAGTTGTCTTTGACAAGCTCTTGTACAATGGTCGGCAAAACTACAACCCTGAGACAGGAATTTTCACTTGTGACATGCCTGGCATTTATTACTTTGCCTACCACATTCATTGCAAAGGAGCTAATGTGTGGGTGGCTTTGATGAGGAACAATGAGCCAGTGATGTATACATATGATGAATACAAAAAGGGTTTTCTAGATCAAGCATCTGGGAGTGCAGTATTACCCCTACAACCTGGAGACACTGTGTATATTCAGCTACCCTCAGATCAGGCTGCAGGACTTTATGCTGGGCAGTATGTACACTCTTCCTTTTCTGGGTATTTGTTATATCCGATGTAAAAGCACATACTCCAGGGAAAGATAGGCTCAAGTGAGAACAGGGAGAAGTGGGAGCATATTTTTATGTACTATAACGCATTAGGCAGTACTTGTAATGTAAATTAAGTCAAGAAAGTATTGGTCTTGTCAGCAGAGATGAGAAGACAAGATAAAATATCTCAAGGGAAGTCTAAAATACAATGGTCTGTATATACAGCAGCTTTTATACTGTACTGTATGGCCTTATAGCCATGTAATTGGGAGAGTGAAGGTATTGGTATAAAGTGTTGAATAAATAAAAGAAAAATATGTAAAAGATGGCTGCAAATGGCTACAGATGTATTTTCAGACAGAATATTGCCAAATCCCATGAGAGTGCAATTTGTTATTTGGTACAAACATATGTAGAGAATATGTAAAATGTATGCAAAATAAGATACAACAGTTTTAGTTACATTATTGCAACAGTGTCAGATTTTGTACCCGTACCTCTTCAAAACTGGCAGCTACCCCTTTTGGAGAAGAATGTGAAATACAGTAAAACACATGAAGAACTATTCGCTTTGGTGGAAAATTAATTTTTTTGTGTGCATACATTTTGTATAAAATCAGTTTTGTTTCTAATGAAAATTACAAGCACATAAAATGGCCTCTTGAGAATGACAATACATGAAAGGGTTTATATAACGACAGTTTGAGCATATTTTAGAGGGAAACACACTTCTGGTCATTTTGACTTTCAAATGACTGAGAATGACTGATCAATTTTATAATACATACAGAAATAATACACTGCATGATATATGTTCCTGTCTGACAATTGCTCCCATGAGTGAGTTTCAGAGATTAAGAATGTAATATGATTTTTTATGTTTTAATGTTTGCATATAGTTTGTGGGTGTAGAGCAAAAATACAAACGTTTGACACACACACTAGTTTGCCCTGAACAATGAAAACCACTCCATACACTATATTAAACATTACACCGCAATATGCATATACAAGACCACACTATACAGGATATCTAGCCACCTAACCACAGCATTAAACAGGCATCAGTGACACATGGTGAATATCAGAAAGCACCACCTAACCCTAACCAGCACCTAACCCTAACCACCTACCCCTGCATGTTGCAGTACTGATTCTGCAACTGGCAGGGTTAGGTATCAATATCTGAAGCTATACAGTTGTACTAACTGCAGTATACTCAACAGGGATTCAACAGTGTTTCAATCAATCCTGCTATTGGAAGAAAAGTCAAACAAATTTCTAAAATGTACTCTTACTTATTGTTATTAATTTAAAAAACAACCAATTATATTCTTTAAATGGTTTGTAAGCCTAATCTGTTTTCAGTGGGGAGGGCAATATATATATACATAACACAGTATTATATTTGCAAGCAAATTATGGATTGTTGTTATATTAGTATATCTTGCTGCCAGGTTTAAGGGGCATACAAAATAAATTTGTATTGTAGCCTATTTGATGTTGTAGCAATTCAGGAGAACAGTTATGTCAATAATTTATTATTTTATCTGCTGATCAGGTACATGCAGTGACAAAGGTGTAAAGCATCACAACTTTTGAAGGAAAATAAATGTATATTTCTCCTTTTAACCATGGTGCTGATATTGTTGTTGTGGCCAAAGATTTTATGTCTTAATGTTCTTGTTTGTTATTATTTTCCACGTTGCTTTTTTCTAAATAAAAACTGTTTGAATTAAAAAAAAAATATTGGCATTGGTTATTGGCATCTCTTTTTCTAAGCTCACAGACAGCAAATAAAACCCATTTAACTGACTTATCAACTGTGTAGGTTGCTACTTTAATGCAACTTTAAATGTTAGAACTGCATGCCCAGGCATATTTCCTGTATTCCCAGAGCCACACACTGTGGAAAGTTACCCAGTCCAGCTTTAAAACAATGGCTCCATGATGACTGCAATAATCAGTTAGGCCATAAACTGTCATAAAAAACCTGTTTGGTTAGTATCTTTGTTTTGTGGTGTATTGAAATTGTGCAGGAAAGTGCCTAAACTATGAAATGTCTAAACTCTGAATATTTGTACGAAAAATGTAGCGGGAAAGCGGGATATCAACATCGACACGAAGAAAGGGTCAGTTCCAGTTGAAATTGTGAATGGGCGTCATGGTTGCAGCTGACTGGTCGAGGTGAGGAGAGATGCTGATGCTGCGTAAGAGGTCTTTCGGTGGTGGCTATGCGCATGCGCACAGCTGTAACAACATCCATTCGTCACATCTTTTGTTAGTAGCAATTCAAGGAAGGACACAAACCAATAGATTAGGAAATACGCCGCGGTAAGCACTGTTGCAATCAAACGCTTTGCCTTGTCTTGTACTCTGTTGTAATTTCTGATAATAAAACGACGCTATGCGCGACAAACAGTACACTGCGTATCTTTATAAAGGTAAAGCTGAATTAGATTAGCTAGCAGCTGCTGCTAGCGCGCTAGCCGGCTTTTACTCGGTACAACAGCCCATCTAATTTACCTGATATGTGTCTTTTTCGATTTAAATAGTTCTTAGCACCTTGGTATAAGAATTAAACACTGTTCCGGCTTATTGTGGTGTGTGATTTGCATGCCTGTACCTATTTTTTTTCACCCTTATGATAATTTTTTTAGTGTGGAGAATTAAACATCTCTGAATATCTTTATTTATATATTTGGGCTCTGAACTGCTGCCAATCAAGCAATTTGAAGACATCATCTTGAGGTTTAGGTAATTGTAAAGGGCACTTTTCAATATTTCTAGACTGACAATGGACCAAGCGATTAATTCATAGTTACAGCCCTTGTTCTGTCAAGTTTTGATCATGAAATAGGGATTTCATTTGTGTGTCAGTAGGGTTTTTTCATCATGACATCACGTGTTGGCCACAGAGCTGCTAGTACCAATGGAACTGACTTTAAACACAGAGAGAGGGTGGCCCCACATTACCAAATGAGGCAAGTACCTTTTATCTATTTTTGATAGCGGTGATGAAATATAAATGTTATCATGGAATAGCACGGATCACTAATATACTTTGCTTATCTGTTATCTGTTTTACAGTGCTTCCCTGAAGTCAGAAATACGGAAGTTAAACCTGGTCCACCTTTTAATCTGGCTACTGGTGGCGGCGCAGGTGACTGTCAGTCACCTCAACCTGGTGTCGCATGACACTGTGTCCGTGCCGTACCAGTGGGAGTACCCCTACCTGCTCAGCATCCTCCCTCTGCTCTGCAGCAGTCTGTCACTTCCAAAGAACAATATCAGCTACCTGGTCTTATCCATGATCAGTGCAGGGCTGTTCTCTGTTGCCCCTCTCATCTATGGTGGAATGGAGATGTTTCCTGTGGCACAGCAGCTCTACCGCCATGGAAAGGCCTACCGCTTTATTTTTGGCTTCTCTGCAGTGACTGTTATGTACCTCATCATGGTGGTTGCTGTTCAAGTGCACGCCTGGCAGTTATATTACATGAAAAAACTGTTAGACTCATGGTTTAACACCACTCAGGAGAAGAAGAAGAAGTAATGGATCGAAGAAAGCTGCAAATGTGCAAAACTGTGCTTTTACCATAATCTATACTTAAGTTATGAGTCTTATTCATGTCTATTCATACAGCCATTATCATCATGTAATGTCATATGTTAGACATCAGAGTTCTCTGCAACATAGATGTAAAATAGAGTAAGGTGTACACTTTATGCTGATTTTTTTGTCATTATTGTTCATTTAAAGCAGATGATAAGTGTCTAGCATACATAGGAATGGCAACAAAGCAACATTCATAAACATTCATTCACTCTGCACCATCATCATCATTTAGTCTAGACTACAGCTTTTCTTAAGACTGAGAATTATTTCATCAGGATGTCACTGTCATCTTACTTAACGCGTAGCCATGATTCGGGCATGACAACGTGGAGGTGGTAATACTTGTACATTTTGCTTATAAATTGCTACTATTTATGTTGATGTTGTCTCCATCATTAAATCTACCTCCTACAATGCCTTTTTTCCCTTCAGACTGCATCTAAGATATAAAAACAAAAGATGGTAATAACAATAGTTTCCTGTACTATTATGTTTTTAAGGTATTCACATTCATCATCAGAAAGCCAGTTCAAGTCTGTGTACATGAATACAATATGACTTGTAAACAAAATTTTAAAAAATAAAATGAATGACGTTCAGTTTGTTGGTCTTTATGTTTGCTCATATTTACGATTAGGTGAGTCAATCACAACGCACTTTGTCCCAGATAGTCTGCGGCTGCGCGCGATGAATGCCACGTACTGGTTGACGTTTACAGTTTGGAGGACACTTCCTGATGCTGGCACCCGGGTCTGGCTAGGCTAGGTAACATATTTGATTTTCACAGTTTGTGGAAACCTGTGAAATACAGCGTGGTCAAGTCGTCTGATTCAGGTAGGGTGCTTTCTTTTTATTTGTGGCCCAGCTTCAGTTTAATTCTGTTTTTGTCACCCAGCAGTTTCTACGGTCCTCCTGTTCGAGTGCTATGTTGCTAGCAAGCAAGCTAAGCTGTTAGCTTGCAAGCTAAGCAACTAATGTTAGTTCGCTACGCAGGCGGCTAACGCTAAGCTAGCTCGCCCAAACAGGTGTCGAGACTGAATTGTATTATGGTCTTCTCAGAAAAAGACCATTTACCGATCTGATCTGAAGTTATCGAGGAAAACCTTAATGCATCACTTAGTAAATACATGCTGGCTTACCTGGGTCTTTATGCCTATTGAAGGTAGCTACTGCAAGTTACATTGGAAACCACTTTTTTGCCGACAGATTGTCATAAAGTTAAATTAACAGGCCGTTTTACTGCAACTCGCGAAGCAGTTCAATTAGAGATTAACTTTATTATTGCAGTTTACTTCGCATGCACCGTTTATATGTCGTCATTGACACGGGAGTGATAGATCGGCCTAGTAAACGTTAGCAGTCACTAGATTGCTGTTCAACGTTATGGGCCACTGACAGATGACTTTGCGATTGAGTGTTGAGTGCGTTAGCGAGACTTCCCTTTTGACAATACCAGTTTAAAAGAAAAATCAGATGCACCAAACAATCATTTTGTAGAGCCAGTCTTGATAGAAATCAATTTGTTGTCGTCCACATCTGACACAACTGTAACATTATGCTAAATGTTAGCTACCACACAATCCCTAGCATCCAGCCAATTATTCATCTGGCTAGGAAAGTCCAAGCCGTAGCATTGCTGGAATTAAAGTCACATTTGTGTATTGTCCAGACCAGAACATCAGCAGACAATGTCACAGTTAATCCCTCTGAAAAATACCCAGGATCAATAAGAGACGTTCATTATCACAGGCTGATGAGGCTAATATATCTGCAGCGTTTTAAGTTACAGTTATGCTGCAGATCCATCATTGCATGCTAAGCAAAATCAGGGAGATGGACATGTCTGATTTAGAAATAGTCACTTTTTTCTCTATACAATAGTATATACTGAACAGGGGGAGGCTTTTATTATCAGAGTCGTTGGTATTTTGGATCAAAGTCTGTGATAGGACAGACACTGTCGTTGCCACCTCACTGGGTGATGTTTGACCCTTAGACTCTGCAGTTCAAGTGAAGCTTTGTGATATTGTTACCACACAGGCATTTCCTTGATTGGATTTTAGATCATAGTAAACCCTACAGGGAGATAACCTCATTGTTAGAGGTTGAAGGAGACTATTAAATCAAATCCTTAACAAAGAAATGTTGTCCCTGTCTTTGTAATCATTACAGTGCTTTTAATGAAGAAAATAAAGATTTTTGAATGTAGAAGAGCTTACTTGAACCTAACCCCTCTGTCCTTGTTAATGTAATAACCACATTTTAATAATAAATAACAGTTCTCAGAGTAGGCACCTCCCTTGACCTGTTAACCTACTTACACAGACCCAGTCTTGTCTGATGCCTCAACTTGACCGTAAAGATAGATCCATTTTAATATTATTCTTTAATTACCATATGAAGATATTATATTTTAGTACCAAAGATGGGTTTACATATACATCAGCATTGTAATCTCTTGCCTTGATGCTGTTCATGACCAAAATAATTTGTGCCCTTGTCAATCAATTTTACAATGACTGCTAATCTTCTGTAAGAATCAATGTGTAATAAAAGTTATTCCAATTCAGCTGCTGCCAGTTTGTCACAGTCCAGGACTAAAATTCAAGAGAGGGAGCAAGCTCAGACTGCGGGCATGTTTTTCAGTTAGTTGTTTTTAAAACTACCTCTCCTCTGACTCTGTTAAGTGGTGGGAGCAGAAGAGGTCGGACGGCACCATGAACGGCCAGCTGGACCTAAGCGGGAAGCTGATCATTAAAGCCCAGTTGGGCGATGACATCAGACGCATCCCCATCCACAATGAAGACATTACTTACGATGAGCTAGTGCTGATGATGCAGCGTGTCTTCAGGGGAAAGCTGCAGAGTAATGATGAGGTTACCATCAAATACAAGGATGAAGGTGAGTCAGGACACAGGCCATCTGTCCTAATTGGTCTAAATCTCAGCTGATTAATTCTAAACTAATGTGAAAGTAAGGTCCTATTGTCACCACGTAATTCCATAAGGAATTGAAGTTGTTGTTTCTTTACTTATCTAAACATATTTTGTTTATGTTCCTCACACCCTTGTTTCCCTTTTTTCCAGATGACGACCTCATCACCATCTTTGACAGCTCTGACCTCTCCTTCGCCATCCAGTGCAGTAGAATACTAAAACTGACTTTGTTTGGTGAGATACTGAAGCCTTTTCTTTCTGTTGCTCTTTCACAGACGTACAAAGTCATGCAAGTGATTTTTCTTGCCTTGAGAAATCCAAACTGCAAGCCTGTCGATGTTTAAAGTCTTTAATCATGTGATAGCGTCATCATGAAAAAGCATATACCAAGACCTCTCACAGCTGTTACAGCCTGCAGTCACTGGAGGGCAGTCCAGCTTATATTTCCTACAACAAACCTCAGCTCTCCTCAGTCTAAATGAAAGTTGTCTACGCTCCCTTCTGACTGATTTGAGGTGGAATGTCTTTGGTTTTCTTAGCACTGGTTCAGCTAACAACCAAAGTGACGTATTCACAAAAGCCCTTTGTGCCAGTTATACCAGTTCCTCTGAATCTAAAATATGTTCCAGCACCGCTAAATCCGCAGTCATTCAGTAACCCTTCAGATGCATGACCTCAGGTGTAGGCAGTAGAAGAATTAATCAAATTTCACGAAATACCAGTTAGCCTCACCCCAACATGTCAGGTTGAGGCCTGTTTTTGTCCACGGTAGCAACAACACATTGTTTAAAGTTGTGTTTAGGTGAGCCCAGTAACTGTGTGACTTATACACACAGCTGTATGGGTGAATGGTGTTTTCACTTTGGTTTGATTACTGACATTTAAAGACTTTATTGTATATATGAAATATACATATTTACATATACTTATATGAATATAACTTACAGAAATTGTCAGCATTGAGGTAGAGAATAGAGAAATAGATAAACACAAAGACAAAGTAAGTGCTGAATTATATTCAATCCATTCACCCAACAGCTATACGCACTTATCCTTTGAAGGGTCATTGGGGGGCTGGAGCCAGTCCCACACTGAATTGTACTCATTAGCCATGCCATCTGGGACAGTTTTCTGTCAGTCATGGCAAGCGATACACATGCACACATAAGGCCATACACACCACACGATTCGAATCTGTAACCGTCAAAATACAACATGGTGCCCTCACTGATTATATCTGCCGCAGGCCTTTTCTACATTACATGTGTTTTTGTTGATGTTCATGAAATTTTCTATTTCCTGTAAATGTTACTCATTCAAAAGCAAGGCTGTGTCCCAGTGTCTAGCTGTTCAGAAGTTGCAGTCGTGTTTCAGAGCTTTCTCTTTTCTGTCTGAAAATAAAGTCGTGCTAGAGATTCACCAGTATGGTAATACCGGCATTAATTAAAGTTAACTGTTAAGATATTGGGTCTGGAGAATTGGGGGGGGGCTCTAAACAAGGCATGTTTTTTTTTTTGAGATGGACATTTTATATTAATCTAATCTAGATATAAAACTCAAAATGGCTCACAAAAAGTTACAAATATAGTAACACACACTCTCTCTTATCTTGAATCTGTAACAACATAATGTTTCCTGCTCAAAGTCAGTCTCCTGCTGCTGTTATTAGCCAGGAAACTGTAAGATTTTTCTCTTGTTCTTCTTTAAAAAAAAAAACAACAAAAAAAACCATATCCCACTTCCTCGCAATCAAATCTTGGCTCGTCATCGGATGTCTTAACCTCACGTGGAACTGATATTCTTGGACATGTGTCGAGATTCAAAGCGAGCGGGAATGGTTGGGACCTCGTGGCAGCCCACGTCTCAGCAAAGAGCCTCATGACCCCATGCATCTCTGTTCAGCATTATCCGCTCAAACAGAGAAACTTGTGAGAAAAAGGAATGTCCGGCACTCTTCAGCTTTGCAGTCGTTCTTTTGTGATGAAAATTTCACTCTTTCACCCAAATTTGTAGTGGAAAGATGAGGCTAAAAGGTAGACCCGTGTGGCGTAGGTCAAATATGGTCAAAGGTGAAGAATTTTGTCAAACCTGTTGGTTTGATTGATGATTTTATTTAATTGTGTAAGCATGACAAACCAGTGCTCTTCTGCCCACAAATCCTGAGCTCTTTTGTTAGTTAAACGCCTGGCAGGCTGGAACTGTGTTGCTGTCAGTCGCAGTCAACCAGGCTGCTATTGTGGATTCAGTCATGTGATAGATGATCTCTGTAATCCCAGGTATTCAGACGGTGGAGCCAGCAGATTTGGGACAGATGATCATTCACAATGTCCACATACTTGGTGTAGAATTATCAGCTTTTACAGGCCAGTGAACTGCAGAATTCATGTATCTAGTGTATTTATTTCACACTAGCAGAAGTTACTGTATAATAGTGTGCAGATCTGTGCCTGCCATACATTCTAACTTTCCACAGGGTGTAAAATGTAACCTATCCATGCGTATCTAGACTTTGGAATTGTATCTCACTTTCCTTGGCGAAAAAGCTCAAGTTCCTTTTAATAGTGAGATGATCTATTTTCTCCAGCTCTCTTTAGGGCTTTCAACATGTTTTCTATGAGATTGAGATCTGAACTCTTCCTTTTCCAAAGCCTCGTGCTTGTTGCTTTGGGTCATTGTCCTGCAAGAATTACCTATTTTTTTTCATCCTTATTGTTCACTGATAAAGGCCAGTAGGTTTTGGGTTAAATAGCTTGATAATTGAGCTTCTAATGTGACAAGAGCCCGTGACTTAACTAAAGAAGCAGCCACAAATCCTGCCACCACCGCCACCACGCTTTGCAGTCTGCATGGTGCTCCTTGAACAATGAGTTGTATTGGTTTTCCCTTAAAAAATCTTTTAGAGTAAAGGCCTAAAAGTTTAACCTTTGTTTCATCAGACCGGAACACATTTTCCCACATGGATTGCGGCAACTGAATGCACCTTTAATATAATTCAGATCCACCTATAGCCTAGGCATGTCCACAATACGGGAGATTGCTGTTACATGCAAGGAGTAACCTGAATAAATAAACAAGATCAAAAATGTAGTATGTCTACACACCTATGAAGATTTCTACCTGAGTCACGTCAGATACATTTCCATTGACAGTGGTGGTTGATAAACAATGATGACAAGAACTCCCATGATTCCATGCTACTTCGTATGTCATCAAATGTGATCTTTTTTTGTTGTTGTTCATTGTTATAATTAAGGGTCCCCTACCTGCTAAAATACTTGCGTGTTTCACTGTAAATAATCCTTGACTTAAAAAAAAAAAATCAATATAATGAAAAGAACAGTTTGTCTTTTTGTGGCTGTTACATCCAACATTGTTTTGCCTCATTGTAAAGTTGATGTTCCTCTCTGTGTTAGAGGTATACTTTTGGCTCTGCAGTCATTTTGGGTTTGGTTTACCATCTGCTGGGTTGTTGACCCATTTCTGCACAGTCTCATACAGATATTCTTGGGAGCGCATGGCTATAACTCAGATCTAGAACATGATCTATGTTACCGAGCAGTTGAAATTCAAGACAGCGTTGCCCCAAGTGGAACATGATCAGGATTAATGAGATCCAGATTCAGCAATGTTTAAAAAGGCCCCATTAATTAAGGTATGGACCGGGGGATTGTTGTTCTCTGTAAAAGCAATCAGGAGTCAGGTTCTATCCATCACACTCCTCAGGGATTAACAGAAAATGAAGTCAACTGTACAAGCAGAGGATTGTTTGACTTTGCTGTATTCCCCAAACCAATAACAAGAACTTGTCTTAATTTGCTCATGTGTATCCTCTCTTTTCACCTCTCATTATCTGCAGTGAATGGTCAGCCGCGGCCTTTGGAGTCAAGTCAGGTCAAGTACCTGCGCAGGGAGCTCATCGAGCTCAGGAATAAAGTCAACACCCTCCTGGACAGCCTGGAGCCCCCCACAGAACCTGGATTGGCTGCTACAGCGCCAGACAGTGGTGAGCACCCACACACATACGTGTTAAAGCAGGGCTGAAATGAACTTATTGCTGGTTTATGTTTGTCCATGTATGTATGAGGGCCAGTATGTCACAAGAGGTAAGTGATCAGTACATGGTTTTGCCACCAGAGAGCGCCAACGTGTTGAATTCTCAGCAGGAAATTGTCCTATTCACTTTGTATCTAACCCACATATGTTTAAAAAACAAATCTGTGGTTTGAGATCGTTCATTATGTTATGTCATGTGCTCATGTTAAAAGAGATATTGACCAATATATTGTTGATTTGTTGATTTTATGTTTTTTTTTTTTTGTTGTTTTTTTTATGTTAAATATTGAGTATGTCATTGGTCTTTAAAAATCTAAATCTAATATCTGCGAGGCCATTTGCAGTCGGTCCTACAGATCATGTGCACAGCTGGGCTTTTTGTAACTTAAGATCTCGTAACTTCTCCTCTCGATGGAAAAAAATAGTAATCTAATTAGATACAATAAGAGATTTTAAATTAAAAATTAAGTGGCAACTGAAGCGTCCATATTTGTTGAGAACAAGATGATCTTTATAGGTAATGCCACATGTTTACACTCATGCACACAGGCCTGGTGGTTTAATTTGTCTTTTGATTTGTAATTATTAGTTATTTATGTATTTATTTTTTCAATCACAAAGTTTGCCTCTCAGATCTCTTAATCCCACTGATGGGAATCACGCGGCCTCATTAACAAATAACACTTGTTCACATTCCACATGCTCACTGCCAGAATCGTAAGATCTCTAACCCACAGGGATGCTGGCACCAGACTGAGACAGTTTATAAGGGTCAGTCATTGTTGGAATAATTCAATAACTTTTGTTTATATGAAGATCTGTCTGAAATTATATCTTTACATTTGTAGTTTTAATCATGTACTGCACGCATACTGGTTCTGTCTGGCTTGACTGTGGTCACTCACACCCACACACATGCGCACAGCTCAAGCTCCTCCCTCATCTTCACGACTGTGACCAAAGCACTGATGTGAGGAACATGTGCAGTCATTACAGTATGATTGCGAGCTGTAACTTCATGAAGGCTTTTTAATTGTGCTGTCTCCTCAACAGTATTCACGCGTGATTTGGTTTGAAGCAATAAATGGGTTGATCTGTAGATTGTAGTTTGACACCACGCTGAAACAAACAGGCAAACATTGTTACTATTTTGGTTTATAGTGCCAAATGTTGCACGTACGTATTACATTTAGTCTTCGTCTATGTGTGTCATCACATTTCTCCGTGGCCTTGTTTCTAGAATCGGTGGATGGACGTGAAGGCAAAGTGATGGCAGCAGACCCCACAGTGAAACAGGCCACTCCAGTCAGCGCAGCCAGCATGTCGGCCTTCGACCCGTTAAAAAACCAGGACGAGGTCAACAAGAACGTCATCTCAGCTTTTGGCCTGAGCGAGGACCAGGCGCCAGGTACCACGCACTTTCCACATATTTGACATCACAGATTTGAAGCTGCCATTTGTTATTTTTTATTAGTGTTTGTTTTCAGCGTATGGCTGTCACTGACATCTCTCTTGTGTTTCTTTCTGCCTCTCTGCTGTCTGAGTAGCTCCCCCAGCAGTTGCACCAGAGGAGCGCTCAGGAACCCCTGACAGCATTGCCTCCTCCTCATCTGCAGCCCCTCAGCCAGGAGTGCCCCCCCAACCACAGGCCCCCTATCCTGGAGTACAGCAGGGACCCCCAGCTGGCATGGACGGTGAGACAAATGAATCCTCAAGAAATCCCAGACGCCATATTTAATACAGCATAATTGGTAAACCCATATATACTCTGATGATGTCCTAATGACCACGGGGATTTGGAGAACCTGCAGTACGGGTGGTAAAGCCATTTCGCCTTCTGTTACAGTGGTGCTGTTTTTATGGGATGTTGTTTCCAACATTACCACCAACACAGCCTCACAAAAATGAGCGAGTTTAAACGTCTTGCCCTGAACTACCAATCCCAGCGATTTTGTTTTCCAAAATGTAGCTCTGCCTACATTCCTAACTCACTCCCCTGGTGAGTTTTAGCTGGTATGATATGATTTACAGACCAGGTAGTTAATCTTTAAAACATTCTGCATTAGCAATACTGGCTCTTGTAGTAGATGTAACAGTCCACCCCACAGACAGATATGTTACTACCCTCTACTAGCGTGCTCATTTTTCCAGATTTTTTTGAGGTTTTCTGTGGAATAAATCAAAATGCAGTCACACTGAACTTTGCTATCCAAAGAATGAAATCCAGTCGGTCAGGGGTGCAAAAAATACACAGAAACAACTGAAAGATACACAAAACAAAACCAAAAGAAATATTTTGTAGAAGATACAGTGACAGAAATGCCGTGCAGTCCCCCCACACCCTCCTATCTTACCAAAAATGTCCCCAGTAGTCAACACACACACACACACGCACACACACAGTACTGAAGTCAAACCCATAAAACTAATTAAAATGTATGAAAGCAAAATAAATAGATCATAAACACTTCAAGCTACAGTTTATATGATTTTTATTGTGCTGTTCATGTGAGTTCAGTCCTGTCTCGACTGTGGGCCTGCACTGTCAGCGCAGTACACAGATACAGACACACATTCTCTCACACACTCACAGGTAAAAAGGCACACTTTGTTTTCTTCATATCTGTGACTGCAGAATTGCAATTTAGTCCCTGCAACAGTTAGCGTAATCCTGCACAATGTGAGATGTTGTTTTTATGTCCTGTCTGTCGCCACTCAAAACAATAATAATGTAAAGCTCCTTTCACACTGCACAAAAAACCCTCTTACACCCGCTTGTCTTCAATGTGAACGACCACAACTAGCATTAAAACCCAGGTCAAATGACTCTTTAACAGTTCCAGCTCTGACAGGTAATGATGTAATTTGAACAAATTTCGGCCTCTCTTCCATATCGATGCTGTGACACACAAGTTTTGATGTTGGCGTATAAATGGCTAACTAGCACTCTAAAATCATTCCTAATTTGGTGCCAGCTTTTAAAAACAGACTGAAAGGATAGCTATTAATGATTGACAACATTTTCCCATTGATAATGACACACACTGACAACAAATCGAGGAGGATAGTTCACAAAATCATAGTTTACTATAAGAAAACTGTTGTTTTTCATTTGGGCATGCGACCCACTCTGCTCTCGAAGCAGCAAGTTTCCCTGAATGAGAAATGATCCATGAGTCTTTCCACAGTGGAATCTTCATCAACACTGTGTAAACAAGAGTATCCATGGAATTGGAGTTTATCTTGTTCAGCAGAGACCTTATCGCAGCCTCCCCCGTGTCAGAGCTTTAAGGTGCACATGTTGGACCCAGACCCAAGGCCTAGGTAAAGATAAATGAACAGTGGATCAGGCAGGATGTTGGCAAAAACAAACAAAACTTATATCACTCCATTTTCTCAGCAGAGTACCACCCCGTGATTCAGCTCAGTGGGAGGAAATGGTCTTCTGTGCCAGTCTCACGTGTCCATTTCTTTTATCCTTAGTGTCTCACTTAACTTTAGGGAATCTCTGGCTTGTTTCTCCTTTTTGTTGGGAAGAAACGTCCAGGCCAGGGCAGCCACAGAGGTGCCTGACATATTGTTTATCACATTGCTGTGAGAGGATTGGATTGTTTTCAGCTTGCGGTTTGGCCTAGCTGAATGAGGAGACCACTGGAGCAAAGAAGATGCTTTTTTTATTATTTTTTTAATTTATTTTTTACACCCTGTGAGAGCAGTAACTTGCTCTGAGAGCAGTAACACTGACTCCTCACCACACCTGCAGCAGCATCAGCACACATGTGGTATGACTACTTCCATTTAACTGGTGGTTTGCGGTTTGGCCTGGCGTTGCACGGCATTTCCAAAGATTTCAATAAGAGTTGAGTTTATTCAGAAGGAAGACATATTCCATCACTGGTTTGGCCAACAACACGCTGCACACAGACAGCCAGCTTAACTAGCAAGCTGTCCACACTTCTCTCTTTTCCTTCAATAACACAAAGACTAGAAAGACAACAACATTTCTTGTTTAATAAGCTTCATGTTCTTGCTGTTTTGATGATTTTCCTGACTTTAATAGAGGCAGTGATGCAGGAATGCTATCACGGAGGTCTGTCCAACCTGTGCATGGCTGCACAAACTTTCAGTCTTTCCAAGCTTAGTTAAAGGAATGAAAGGATGTTTTTGTGTTACTGTTAGAAAATAAGTTGCTCATTTTATATCACAGTTATACCTATCTGTCTGTCTCTGTGATAGTTGTTTTCATCACACATCTATGTCTGACAGATGAGTGATTTCCAACCAGGTCTACTTGTGCCCTGCAAATTATATGGATTGATTGCTGAGTTCCAAAACACTAAAACAAAATTAAATTATTTTTGTAAAAAAAAAAATGCAGAAGAAAACAACATTTTCTATTCACATTCTCTATCAATAGTTTAAGCTTATAAACACAATATTTTCATGGCCTTCAAGATGAGGACATTCAGCTTTTCAGGTAGACTTTTCATTGGCATCTACTTAAGTATGTAAGTAACTGCTCAGACTTGGTATTGGCAGATGTCTAGTATTATCGGACTCAGCTCAGGATTGGGCCAAAAATATATATAAAAACTTTATCATGACCTCCCAGAATAAAAGACTGAAACATCTAGCTCCAGCCATTCCAAGTGGTCGAAGTGGAGATGCAGACAAAACTTCTGAGGGGAAAAAAGAGACCAGACATAAACAGCTACTTCAGGATCATTGTATTGTTGTATTGTATTGTTCGTAATGATGTCTCTTTAATATAGTAAGTATTAAATATTGGTTCAACCAAGAAAGTTTTGGAACAATACAGTCGGTGTGTAGTGGGACAAAAAGGAGAAACCGTTGGTTTAGGTCAAGTCCTGGATGAAGCTATCTCATGTGAGATGTTGAAGAGGCTGACTGCCCTCTCCACCAAGAATTTTTTTCCACTCCTGAAGCTGCTTGACACTGTCTTCTAATCTTTTTACACATTGTTAGATACATCTCCAAGCCCAACGTGGCAACAAACAGTTCATCCTCTACTTGCTGCAGATGGTTGGCACACAAAGACCTTAAACTAGTTCCTGCCCGGCCTCCTCTCCTCACTCTTTGTCCTCACTCTTTGTCCTCACATTATTCCCGTTTATGGTTGCAGACTGTTCAGTACAACAACCTCAAATCGAATCCGAAAAGACGGTCGATGCACAAGCATTTGTAATGAGCGTGGATGCCAAATGAGCATGTGTGGCCTTTTTAAAAGTTGCCTTAAGCTCCCTTTTTAATGCAAGCATAGGTTACTTGTTAACACAAGAATGCCGCTAACAAGATCCATAAGAAGATGGTAAAGATTTAATTCTCTTGTCAGATGCTGATAGACGCTTGGCAATAATTCACGTTTGTACCAGAAAGAAACTGTAAACACATGTTGTAGAGAGGGCTCAAACATCAGCGTGAGGCCCTTTATCAGATGGGCAGCCATGTGTTTGGTGTGAAATGTTTATTTAAAAGTAAGACCTTGTTCTCATGACTCCACGATGAGGCATGCTGAGAGGTCAGCAGAACGACAGCCAAATGCATGGTTGTTCCAATTGACATCATTTTCCCAACTCGTTTTCCTTTTTCTCCTAAAGCAACGAAGCTCTGTCCTTCACCGAGCCCCAAGTCATTTCTTTGTCCCGTGAGCGCTCAGCAGGCTCATAGCTGACCTCTGGGCTACACTGGAGTGAGACGAACTCCCCGGGCTAAAGGGGTCTAACAGCCACGCACCCTTCCATCACCGTTACATAACTCTCAGGATGGATTACAGACCGAGGAGAACAGGAGAAGAAGCCAGTTTAACACACATGCCTTCTCTTGCAGTAAAGTCGACGGTGTTAATGCTAAAGGTGCTGTCAGTGAGATAACAGATGTGTGCCACATCATGTCAGTGCTCACACAAAGATGCTAAAGGGTGGGGCCACTGTATCTAGCTGAGTATTTAGTTGTCAAGTGTCTCCCTGACCAATCATATAGTCTTATGTGACTTATTAATAGTCAGAGTTGTTCCCTCAGTACAGATTAACTAGGAGTTTTTTCTCTCAAAAACTGTAAAATGTCACAATATTATCCCCCCCAGAGTGGAAAATCAGCACCAGTTTTACCAGCGCTTGAAAAAGCAGTGAACCCTGGTTCATTACGCCTTCTCCCTTTGTGCTTTTCTTGTGCCGTCACCTCGATTTATATGCCAGGCAGGAGAAGAGTTAGGCCTTGTTAAGGAAGAAAACTGGTCTGCCAAGACTTTGCATGTTTGCTGAACATTCAGGCATTCAATGGAAAACTTTATGAGTAAATGTAAAATAACAAGGACGAAAACAGTTTCCATCGTTTTAAAACATGAAAAAAAGATGTGGGCTGACATCACTGTTGAGCAAAAGATTACTGATTCCTCATCACGCTGCTCAAATGTTGTTTATAGCACGATGTCCCAGGCTTCCTTGGATACTCCTTTTAGAGAATGACTTTTTCAGGCACATAACTGAAACTGCTGGAGTTGTGGAGATGACCGTCCTCCACATGTGCACGTAGGCAGGGTGGACTGATGAAGTCATAGTTAATAAATGCGTAACAGGAAGTCACTGTCTGCAAACACAGACATGTCTAGAGGACGACTCCTTGTCCTAATGGTTGCCTGAATTCCCTGCATCTCGATAGTGGACACACATGTACACCCGGGTCTTTGAATGATTGCATCCTTATTTTGTGTGTTTATGTCTGCTTGGGCACCTGCATGCTGCTTTCCAGCTCCGAGCCAATTCTTACTGTAGAGTGCCACAGACAGATATCTGTGGGCAATCTGCTTTTAGTAACAAATACTTGTAGCAAAGTGGTTGCAGCTGTTATCATTGAAGCAGTTGTGTGTGTGTGTGTGTGTGTGTGTGTGTGTGTGTGTGTGTGAGATTATGTCCAGATGCACAGGTGTTTCCGTGAATATACCCCATCTACACTTATTTATTTCAAGGATAGCTGTCTGATATGAAAATGCAATTGAGCCATGCGTGAAAAGACTTTAAATGCATCTGTGTCCAAGACGTCTATGTCATCCTCCCATGAGTAGCTGCGTTAGGAAGTTGAATTGATTTTGATTTGCATGTAGCACTGACATTACTATCAGATTTGTGATCTGGCCAACAAAGTGTACATGAAAGTGTCTTAAATCCCACTCTGTTTTTATCTGGATACAAAAATGTAATTGTGAACACAGATATATCTCATATTTTGTATCTTAGATATCTTTTGTGGTGTCTCTGACTCTGCAGGTCAGGTGTACCAGCAGTACCAGGCTCCAGGAGGATACCCCCCTCAGCAACCAGGTGCCCCTCCGCAGCAGCAGCAGCAGTACGGTATGCAGTACCCTGGTAAGAGTAAAAATGATCAGGATTTTTTAAAAAGGGTAGCTGCTTTGTTTTGAAGTCAGGTGCTCTATTTCTGTTCTAAAGTGAATACAGAGACCACGTCCGCTTCTGCTTCTCTGCAGGCTACAGCAATCAGCCTGGAGCCCCTCAGCCTGGTCCACCACAGCCGCCGCAGCAGCAGCAGTTTCAGAACTACGCGCCTCCCTCCTCCCAGGCTCCAGCCCCTGGTCCAGCTCCAGCTCCTGGCTTCCAGGGTGGCCAGCAGCAGCCCCATCCATCTCAGGGAGCCCAGCAGTATCCACCAGGAACCTTCCCTCCCCAAAACTATACCTCCCAGGCCTCCCAGCCTGCCAACTACAGCCTGCCGCCCAGCTCTCAGCCCGGCTCGGGGTACCAACCCCGCCCTGGATACACCCCGCCTCCAGGCAGCACCGTCACCCCTCCACCAGGAGCTGCTAACCCATATGCCCGCAACCGTCCCCCTTACGGCCAGGGCTACACTCAGCCAGGCCCTGGATACCGGTAAAAGAGGATAGCGGATGTTACTGATCCTCACACACCCCTTCATCCCCATCCCTAAATGTGGCTCCAACTGTTTGGAGTGGGTGCAGGAAATATGGTCTACTGCTCTGCAACCCCCCACCCCCCACCCCGTACAAATATCAAGTCCAAATATGAAACAAGCAACTTCCCCAGTCTGATGGTTAGTGTTTGTATGCTGTCTCTCCTCCATACCACTCTGTTCTGTCCCCCAGTGTATGTACCTTCTGTTACCCCCTTCCCCCCCCCACCACCACCAATGTCTGCTCCACCCTCTCGTATCTGTCATTGTAAAAATGTGACCAGTCTGTATACACACACCTGGAAGACCAAAACAGGCTGTCGCACAAACTGTTTGTTTCTCATGGTAACGTTTCATTTTGCAAGTGAGATCTGCACGTGTCAAACATCAGCTGGTTGTGTTGAGTTTCCTGTGTATAGATGCATCTATAAGACACTATCTGAATGAAAAGTTGCCCCTTTGTCATTTCTTTTGTCTGTTTTTTTTCTTGTTTGTTTATTTGTTTTTCTTTTTTGATCAATTTCACCACCATGTCGGTATTAATGATGTGTCAATGAAACTGCCCCATGTTGGGAACACTAGCTGAGTGACGGCTCATGGGAGGTGTATATCCCAGCGTCAAGAAGAAGGTTTCGTTTGTTTAGCTTGTTATATCACCTCCAGTAAAGCTTGCTATTCCTCTCTTTCTCTTTATCTTATCACTGGTTTTTACTAATAAATCAAATTCCACCTTCAAGTGAGATTAGCTGTTTCTGTATAAACTGTAACATTTTTTTCTTGAACCTAATAAATAATTGAGACCCACTTGAAGTCCCCTTTTTAATCTTTTGGTACTGTATTACTCTTGGCCCAGTGCCGTCTTGCTGTCTTCTCTTGCTCCTTGTGGTTTCTGAGTTCATGTCTCTGTTAAGTTTGGCTTCTCTCGTCCTCTGCTCCTCCACCCAAATTTGGAAAACTGTGGTAATGCTGGTATTCCTGTTTTGTTTTCCTGCCTGTGGGTTGTGGTTGGCTGGGACATGTGGCATGCGAATATGTGGTTGATCTTCCATGTCAAACTGTCTCACTGAGTGAGAAGAATTGAGCGAACTGGGTTTATTAAAATAATTAAGATGAATGTATTTAGCGTTACTCTTCACCTACCCTGTGCCAAAGTCTAATCATTCTTTTTAGCTGTGTTTGTCCACTGTCAATCGTGTGCCAAATGCCTACAGTCAGTACAATACTAGGAATTTATGAAATCAGGTTAATACCTACCTCTGGAGCTGAAATGTATATGATAGTGTCTGATAGACCTCCCTCCTTTTGTGTTTATCCAGAACAAAGTGGTGCCAGTGACCATGCTTTCGTCCCTTAAAGGAAACATGACATTTTTGGAATTATGCTCAGCCCTTTAGCTTTCCTAAAGAGTGAGATCAGTAGCACTTGCGTCTGTGCACCAAGAATAAGGCATCTGCCAGAAAACTTGCCTTAGTGTAAAGTCTTAAAATATGGAAACAGCCAGCAGTAAAAGGAAATCATGAATACCAGCAGAACAAGAACATGTCAGACTTTTTAAATAACATACAAAAAGTCATTGAAGTCAAATGGAATTGGATATCAGTAAATATAAAAACAATATTTATTGCTGAAAACATACATGGTGCATCAAAACCAACTGCAGTCATAGCAGATGTGGAAAAAAAAGATGTCAATTTCTCTCCAATGATTCAAAGCTTTATGTACACTTTGTAGTAAATTTGAACACAAAAACATAAATTATGTCATTTGCTTGTCATTTCCACATTAAAGCTCAGTTTATTTATTTATACACTTTTATATATATTTTATTCTTTTATAAAATACAGGACAAGGCTGCACGAGCATGACAAACATAAATCTTTTGCTTCCAAGTGACCCCATAGAAAACACTGGACTCCAGCTTTGACTTTCTTACAATAAAATCTCAATTTGGCTAAAGCTGTTTTGTCTTTTACCTGAAATATATCAAACTATATGATCCCTAGTACACAAATTATATTTCACACCATATACATATATGAACAGAAGTTTAATACTGTGCAAACTGCAACTGCTAATAATCCCGTAGGGCCAGCAGAAGGTCAATTCTGCATGTCTGTGTGTACTTTTGTGTATTTTTACAAAGTCGCAATGTACAATAAAAGTATGATCGGCACCTTTGTGTACACAAATGACCAATGTGTGTGCTCACTGACATGCAAGTATTGGGAACAATTTCTAACACTTTCATCTCATAAGCCCGAGCACACGCAGGATATTCAGTAACGATCCCCTTGATAAATAATATCATACAAGTTATTACACTTTGGGAGCCAGCTTCCCAACATCTTCTCTGTGATTACTGTATATTCAACACTTTGGTTCACTCAAACTCCTGCATTCTTTTGTCTGTCGTGACATTTTTGATAAATACAAAAAGTTAAGACCAATGTTACAAATACACTGGATAGAGGTTGGTGACACCCAATGGTCCTGTACAGGTTCGTACCTGGGAGAGTAGGCTGAGTTCAAACAGACAGACCCCACCTACAGTGTCCATGGTAACATGAAAGAAAGGCCCACCTCCCTTCAGGCCTAGTCAGGCATCTTCATCTTCCTCACTACCAAGGAAATCTTCCTTCCTGGACAACCTTGTGGAGTCCTACCACTTCCCAGGTATGGGTGTGCCACACTCGTACCAGCCTACATAAGTAACATGTGACTTCCCTCCAATCTCTCCAAAGCTGACAGGTTCCTGTCTCATCGCCCTGTAAAACCCTGGTACAAAAACACAGATGGGAGGGATAAGACATCAGATTGCTAAATGCTTAAATGATTGGTTAATGTTCACTATGGCTAACCAAAATACCTAGCCTGCTTGGTAGTTGGTCAGCAAACATCTGGCTGCCAGTCCGTCCATCCAAAAAGGAGTCCACAAACTGACAATGGTCCTCGCCGTATCCCGTCTGATCGCCAATGTTGTAGAACTTCCCTACGGAGAGGACAAAGGAAACAGGTTTTTGGCAATGAAGAATTAAATCTGACCGCATTAATGATCTGTGAGTTTTTTCGATTATCAGTCTTCATCAAAGTGGTCATGAGGGCTTCAAAACACATTCACATTATCTTTCCTCAAATGGAAGTCCTTCAAGATGACCTAGGAAGCTCTTCAATGTTCTCTATCAGTGTTCTGTGGCCAGTATTTTGTTATATGTTGTGGTTTTGTGGTGTTACTGCCAATAATATGAAAAGAATTATGAAAATGTTTCTATAATTAAACTGACTAGATTCATACCTTTTTTGGTGTTTCAGCAGTCTACAGATTATGTTGGATGCCAAGATGCTCTACAGAATGATTTTTTTTCAAAGGTCTTTGTGCCCACGGCTTTGAAACTTGAGTGATGACTGATGACATAACTGCTTTATGAGGCATTGCTTGTATTTTGTAGTACTTTTCAAGGTTTTATCATAGGTATCAGAGGTATTATTGTATGTATGTTTTTGGTCCCATCTCTTATATGTGGATTTTTATGTATTTACTGATCCATTGTTTTGAATACAGTGTTTTTAATGTAGTAGTTTTGTGAGCTCCTGAATAAATATCCCTTAATTAATGAATGGACTTGCAATTATTCTGAACCAGGCTAATCATCCAAAGCAAACTGTTTAAAATAAATCATGAATTGCATGGTCCTCTTTGTTGGAGATGTTCTGTGTTTTGTAATCTGCTAGTGGCCCCCTGGGCGTCTGAAGCAGCATCATAGTTCACGAAGGTTTCAATCTTTAATTACCATTGAGAGAGTCACTCAGGTAGATCTTGTATCGCAGGGAGTTGCAGAGCTGGATGCCCACAAACTTCCGGTACCAAGTTCTCTTCACATACTGCTTCCCGCTGCATTCAGAGTAGGCATCGGATTTAAATGGGAACTGAGTCCAGATGGCATCTTTGCCTGTGAGGAATTCATTAGAAGCAAGGGCTTAATATAGTGTTTATCATTTGTATAAACAGGACCCATAACAAGTGACAGTTAAAAAAAAAAAAAAGATGAACTTTGCTGGAACACAGTGTTAAGAGAAAAGGCGCCATTCACCTGAAACATATTCGCTCACTCGTGGATCCGCTGCAAACGTGAGAGAAAGTTGCAGTGAATAACGTCATCAAAACAACTTAGAATCAACACATGGTCATGAAGACATCTTGAATTATTGTGCTAGACAAACCCAGACTTGTATCAGAGCCCATTTGGCACAGCATTTACAATGTTCAGCCCCAACAGGCTGCACTTTGATTGCACGAAGGCATGAGGCCAATTAAGCAAAGCATTCCCCTCTCAGTGTTGTCTTTATGAGTTTAAGAAGATTTGATCAACTAGAGGTTGAATTTCAGCTGCTTTCTGATTGGTGCAAATTTAGCTTGGTTCAGAGCACTCAGGTGGATGGTGTGTCACTATCAGAAATGAGCCTCAGAGGACATCTGGTGAGCTGACAAGACCCTTGAGTCTTAATCAGTCAGACCCCAGTGCCATATTGAAATCATTAGAGTCTGATGTCTAATGTTTAATGATTAGACTAACAAATGCCTAATAACCCACCTCCAGAGATTCAGAGCAATGCTAAACACTGCCTGATAATTAGCAAGGTATACAGTGGCATCAGTATGCAGATAATTAGTCAGAACTATCAGAGCAAACACATCAGGGTTTGATAGACATTTAAAGTTGATTAGACGGTTTGTACAACTTGCCTGATTCTGTGCTAAAAGACACAGGATCACTGGAGGGTCCAGTTCCCAGCTCATTCTTTGGTGTTACTTTGAATTCATAACTGAAATAAAATAGGGAGAAAAAGGAATAAAAGGCATAATCCAAACTCTGAGGAATTTTCAATCGAAATCTAAAATCCAGAACTGGGACCCATATTTTCATGCCTTTGACGGCTAAAGAATGGTTCACACACACACACACACACACGCGCACACAGAGCTGATGGTTATTCCACGTGCTGTGCTCAGATGTCCTGGCAATAGTTGGGCCAGCAAACCCAGCCCAGGGGAGGGTTCTGGTGAGTTCTGAGACTCCAGATGCTGAGATCTAATTAAAAACTCAGTGACCCTCTCCACCCACATTTCCTCAGTCTTTGTGTCGCTATGCGTGTGCAAAACCAAACATAATTCACTGCATGAGCTGCAGGAGTATGAGTGAATCTGAAGACAGCCTTAAAACAAAGCACACTCATAGCTTTTCAGTGCTATTTAATACTCTTAAGGAGATACACAATGAACTGCAATCAGACAACAGTTCAAGCATCATGTTTTTGTTAAAGGTCCCCAGGAGTCCAGTGAATAATGCGTTGTGTGTCTAACAGGTCTAACAGATGTGATAAATACATAATAAATAATTTCCCCAAAAAAAATGATTTCCCATTTCAGTTTGAAACCTGGGTTGTTTACATCCATGTTTTCTTGCAAAAAGTCTTCTTCCTTTGTTGGCGCACATTAGTCTTTTTTCACATGCTAAGTGGTGAAACAGTGTGGCGTCATCACCTCGATGTGCATGACACAAACAAACCAGAGATCTGCTGAGCTCCAAAATCTCAAAAGCTCCACAGGGAACCTTTAGGCAAAATGCTCATGCAGACAACCTTATGGTAATGATGTAAACCTGGTGACATAATGTTCCAGCCAACATCCAACTTCAGATTACTCCAGTAGCCATTCTGGATAATCGTCAGGCGATAGGGATGCTCCTGTGTGCTGGCTAGTGAGCAAATGCTTTCCAGAAATGACTCTCCTTGATTTTACATGTGATTCCACAATGCAACTGCCTGGAAATAATTCAGCTCTTCTTGAAATGCGTGCCTGCTACACTTGTAACAGCTGGGTCTGTGAACAGCATGTTTACCTCACTCAAGCCCTCTACTGATTTAAACACAAAGTATACTCTTCATCTCTTCTTCTACTGCTGCAGAGTTGCCTAACACCCAAAGAAATGTAACCTTTGCAATTAGCAGTGCATAAACAGTGACACCAAATGAAGTCAGAATCGGTAATGGGACTGAAAATAGCTACTAATACTGGGGTGAAGATTTCACTAGCAAAGAAGTTCCCCTTAACCAGAGCCTAGACAGTCCTGGATGTAATGCACCCCTCATTAAATACTCTAAATCACAATCTCTCCTTGCAGCACATGATAAATATGTGTGTGTGTCTAAACAACATGTAATGCATGCATGGCCTAGCTCTTATCAAAAGCAGAAATCAGCAGGACCAAACTGAGGAGTAAGTTTTCACATGTACTAGCCTATTCTCCATTCAGTGTACAAGCAAACGATATACCAGGTAAATTAGAGGCAGCTGGCTATTTTACCAGCTTCCAAACTGTGTTACTGTTTGTTTTTAATAATCATTTAATGCTCTCTCCCACTGATCATGTTCCCAACAATTTTAATAACAACAATCTGAGTCTGTCAGTGCGATAAATAGGCACTTTTAGTGGATGCACATTGCTCAGTTGCCCCATATTGTACACTGTGGCCTAATTCTTGGCTAATGGCATGCTTAATACTGGACCAATCCATTGCTGGACCATCAGAAAATGGTGTCCCCAGTAGTCATTTAGACACTAAAATAGAATCAGACACCAAAATCAGACAACAAACCTACAGTCAAACTACTTCTCATTTCGTATTTTTGGCCATGCGAGAGATCAAAGATTAAGTGGTCCGAGATCAAAGAAAGCCTAGACCAGACTTTGGAGTTTAGGTGTGCCAGCATTGATTTATTGTCCCTTACCGGTGAGGGCCAATGATGAGGTGTACAATAAGCTTACTTCACTGAAATGCTGGCAGGCTCTTTGTAGTGAGCAGGGATTTGGTTTCATTGGTAACTGGCCTTTTTTGGCACTGCTATGACGTGCTGAAAGTGGACAACCTTCACCTTAATGAAACAGGTGCAGCTAATTTTTCTAGTAATATAGACAGGTGTTAACTTTTACTTTGACACTAGGGTTTTAATGAGTAATCAAAGAGCCTGATAGGTTTATAGTCTGTCCAGGTGTCAGCAGTGGCTAAGGTCTGTGAGGCAGCACATGTAGTTTCTCAACGTATTCCCTGTTTCAGTTATCATATATGATTAAAATGCATCTATCTCTGTCGGACTTTTGTCTATGCACAATATTGATTGCATGTTGCATGTCCAGGCAGAGGGATCCTCCTCTCCTCCTGAGGTTTCTTCCATTTCCCTGTTAGACGATTTTTCCTCATCCGATCACATATGCTGTACAGATTGTGAAGCCCCTTGAGGCAAATGTGCGATTTGTGTTACTGGGCTATATAAATAAAATTTACTTGACTATAAACAGTATGAGAACCTTAAAAAACTTGAAGACCAAAGGATGATAATGTTCAGGCACTGAGACCCATTTATCCGTGACGTGATTTGTCTGACACAACGATGTCAGAGTCACATACCTGCTCTCTGGTTTGAGATTCTCCACAGCTGTGTGAGTCTGGTTGGTCGTCAGTATGGACACCTCCTCTCCATTTGGTCCTTTCGCGGTAGACACAACTTCATACTCTGACAAAGGAGTCAGAATATTAGTGTTTTAAATAACTTTGAATAACTAAACTTTTACATTTTGGTATTTTTGTGACAGAGATGTGATATGTGGGATTGAAAGGTGTGAAGATGAAAAGCCTCAAAAGCACTGAAATGTAGTGCAACACTTACTGTATCTTGAAAAATGGTATAAAGGATTGATATGTTAGCTTTATTAATGCTTGTGAAGTCATTCATTCATTTTGGCTCTTTTCTAGGGGGTAAATACTCACAAACTGAAAGGGTCTTAAAGTAAGTAAGCAAGTAAGTAATTAAAGTTATGAATAATTATATCTAAATAAACATAGGAGAACATGGAAATACAAACACACTCTCAATATGAGTTATTAAAATTAGCCTTTTTGTTTGTATGCACCGTACCTCTGGTTTCATTATCAGATTTCTGCCAGTCAAGAATGACGAAAGAGGGGCAGCCCTCCACTGTAACCACAGTAAGGTTGGACGGAGGTATACGAGGAGGACCGGTCACATTCAGATCACTGCCCTCCTCATCAGGGAAGTACGTAAGGGAGGAGGTGATAGAGCACGGCTCATCTGGCTTCTTGTCCGTCTTGTAGATCACATGTGGAGCTGTATATGGGTATAATTCAGTAGCAGTTATTCATTCTTGCGTACCACACCTTGACTCTTGTTTATTCATATAATGGAAACTGGCAGCATTGCTAGAGGACTTTTCAGTTATGAAACATTAAAATGTTTAGGGGAGGTGTAAAATGGACCTGATGAAGACTTACCTACAAAGCGTTTCTTGCCCATGATGTCTACGTCTGACGCAGGCAACGGCCTGAATATGGGTGAGTTTTCATTTATGTCAAAACGGCTGCCTTAAAAAGGAAACAGTAGAGAAGAGTTGGAGTTAGTTTGATGTGCCAGCAGTCCCTGGCAGCTCGCTCTGTCCTCAGTTTTATAGCTCTGGCCCCGGTCAACGGCCAGCCAGCCCAGAACCTGCTCTGGCTAGCACTCTGCTCTTTTTCTGCCTCTTAATGTTGAGAATGTTCTCTTTTTTATCTTTTTCTTACTACTACACACAGACCTGCAGCCGCATCATCAATACCTGCTAATCATTCAGTCAAAAACACCTATTTTTCTTTCATTAATGAATGTTCTCAGTTTTGCCTGCAGGGTATGAAAAGAGTTTGGATAATGAGTCATAACTTTCCCCGGAAGGTACATGAAAAGTTGTGTCACTCGTACTGTTTACTGCTGGGGCGGAGGTGGTTGTCTGCTGTCTTCGCTCTTGCTTGGGCTTGGCTGTGACCAGAGAGAATGGCTTCAAGATGGACTCCTTGTCTCCTTGTTTCAGGTCCATGGGTTTATCTGAGGACAGAGAGCAAGAGGAGGAGGAGGACAGATCAGTTCTTCACCCTCATCATCTGACTCACAATCATACACAGTTGTGATCCATCTGCTCTGGCCATCCTCTCTAAGCAACTCAGTGGCCTTTTCCTGGCTGCTGAAAGATCAGAGATTGCTTGTTCAATAATATCTCTTGTGCACTTTAAAGGGGAGAAAGGTCAGCCAGAATACATCTCCTGAGACCAAGGATGCCCAGATGCTCAGAACCATGCGCACACAGGCTTTTTGCACATAAGTATATTCATGTTGGGACAGAGGAAAGGATGAGAGATAGAAACAAGTGACAGAGGGAACAGTGTGAGACCCAGAAAGTTTAGAAAAAATAGCTTTAGTAAAAAGACCACTGAGATAAGCTGTGATGTTAAGATCAATGCTCTTTTGTTCATGAGTAAACACTCTGCATCTCATTGCATGCTTTCCTCAGAGTCATAAGCACTTTTTTGTTTGCAGATGATAGGAAAGTGTTCTCCAACTATAATGGAGGGCGTAGAGGCATTGCAGCCGAGACTTGACCTTGTAGAAAAATGTTTAGCGGAACTAAAGTTTAATAAATTGGCTGCATGTGGGACTAATAAATAAACAAGAATGCTTTCACGCTAGCATGGCTAGGAAGATTGAGTTTAGCCAGGCTTCATTCAGACAACAAATCAACATAAAAAAAATACAAGAGGGAAAATTTTCTAACAGGGAATAAAAGGAAAACAAAGAATGCTTGTCAAGGAATCATGTTTTAAGTCAGAAAATGTCAAGAAAATACAGATTTTACTCATTTTAGATTAACTGGCAATGCAACAAAGTAGCTGGTCTCCCTTGTTTCTTCACACTTAGTTGGAGGAAACTTTAAAGGAGTAGCCCAACATGTTTTGAAAGCATTCTTATTCACTGTCTTGCTCAGAGTTAGATGAAACTGATATCATTCTCATGTCTGTATAACAATTGTGTAGCTATGGCTGGTAGCTCTTTAGCATAGCTTAGTTTAGTATAAATACACCTAACTAACACCACAAAGCTCAAATTTTAGAACTATTTCTCAACTGAGCATATAATCCTTGGGTTGTGGATACCTTGTTACTTTTTATTTTGTTAACTTTGGACTGAGAGAGGCTAGCGGTGACCCTTTTGCTTTCAGTCTTTGTGCTAAGCTAACAACTTCATAATTACCACAAAAAATGACAGTGGTGTAAATATTTTCATCAAACCCTCAGATAAAGTATTTTGTCCAAGTTATCAAGCATATCAATACTGACTATACAATATGATCTCAATAAATAACCACGTAGCTTGTGTGGTACATAAAAATGTTTGCAGATGGGTGGAGAAATATTTTCTGCATCTAAAGAAAATGTTTGAGAACCAGAACCACTGGCTTAAGAAGCAGCTTAAGTCAAGCTCTTTCTAAGCCTGGTGTTGTGTGCATAGTTACAGTATAAATAAGGCGAAGCAGTGCTCAGTGGTCAGCACAGCCATCGCTGTTGCCCTCACCATGGTCACTAGGTTTCCCCACCAGGTTGGGTCTCTTGTTGACAGGAATAGAAGGACGCAGAACTGCAGGGAGTTGTGGGAAACAAGAGTTCATTTCAGATTAAGTATAACATTGAAGCTGAACAGGTGGTCGGCACTGAAGAAGAGACAAAATACTGAAAACAAGTGTTGTTGGTTATTTTAATAGTGCAATAATGATGAAAAACTGTCAAGTTTATGGATTCAAAAAGAGGGAGATATTGTGCAGGGCAGAAGACCACAGTAATTCTGTGTTTTAAAAAATGAGTACACAAACACAGGCATAATACAAGCAACAATAAAGCACATAAAAGCCAAGCAGATTGCATGTGAAATGCTGAAAAGTCACTTTGTGAAGTGCTGCCACAGAGCACTGCCATGGTCTATGACTAATGAAAAACACGTCAAGAGTTTAATAACCATGAAACTATAAACCGGTGCTTTAAACACTCACCCTAAATCCCCAGAAGAATAACTGAGGAATGTAAAAATCCTTCGTGAATCCTCAACAGGAAAGTAAGGTAGCACTTCCAGTATATCTTTTTTCTGTAGGATTATTGACTCCCCTCCTTGCAAAATTATTTTGGATCTGATGCTGGCCACCAAAATTTCCACAGAATTCCAGCACCACAGTGAAAACAATAAAATTAAGATCAAGCCAAGCTGTGAGACAAAGGCCAGATCAGTTTCACTCTAAACTGTTTTAATGAACACAAGGAATTAAACAATCACAGGAATAAAGCAAGGATTGGTAATGAAAACACCTTAGCCTGAAACTCTGAACATGGGGAATCTGCCATGATTTAATGTTCTTAAAAAGCATAATCTTTCTAAATCTTTGTTGTGATATCATAGAGGAGGTGGACAATGCTTGGCACATGGTGTTTCATATCTGACTTTCTTCAGGGTAATCCATTTTAACTGTTGTGATTCATTTCTAGAGCATCCACTCCCTTCTTCATTTGCCATTTCCTTATCTCAGAGATTCATTAATGGTCATTCTGTCAACACAGTTCTGTAATTCTCTAATCACTGAGGCCAAAACACCCCAAAAACATTTCTCTTGGATTCGATTTCCCCACGGAGCTGACCTTCTCCTGGTCAACATAAATCAGTCATCTCCCAAGAGAAAAAGAGTTGAGACTATCAAGACAAACTGAAACAACATCTGCCAACACATCTCACTGATTAACATTGAGAATACATCCTTGGAGTGCATCTGACTCACGCATGGTATAACTGACAGCTAATGGCAAACATATGTTAGGACACGGAGTCACACAGTGATGATGATGCAGTAATTTAGTCTCCAGATATACAAATACAAAAGACAGGGGTGTGTGAAGTGAATGACTGACAGCTCAGTCAGAGTGATGTCATGATTAAACTGGCAGGAAATAGGAACAGGGCTATAATTATGTAATGTATAAGATGTGATATCAACAATACACAGCACATGTCAACAACAATATGTTTACAATGTATATCAAATGATGTGGTCAGTGCTCTATAGTTTCTACAGTGGGTGTGTTTGGTTTGCAGCACACAAGAAACCCCTCAAACAGAGGGCCAAGTCTCTGATGTGCCAAGGGCCTCAGATTCAGATCTGTGATGTAAAGCAGCAACAGTGGCGTGAGTACTGGTTTCTGTCAAATAACTTCCTATTCAAGGCGAGAATGTTAAAGTACAATCAAAACACAAACACTGATTTACATTCAGTCCAGAAAAACATTCCCACTGAATTGCATACCAGTCTCACATCACTGGGATCGTGGCAACACACACTCAGATTTCATGGACGGACACTGTCCATTACACACCTGCAGTCCACTTCAAGCAGAGTTTTGAATCAAATTCAAGATGAAATGCCAATGTGAAACTGAGCTCTATAAACCTGTTGAGGACACGCTCTAATGCCAAAAGCAAATGCCAAAAGCCAAACTGCACAAAAATGCAGTTTGGCATAAAATCAATAATGATATAGTTTGTTGTTTGTTGCATTTACATCACTGGGGCAGGAAGGTGAACTAAGTCCTTTTAGAAGGGTACAAAAGTCATTGGGAGCTCTGTGTTTGGATGTGTATGCAGGGTGGCAGGCAAAACGACTATTCTTTTCTGTAGAGTTGCTTCCAGAGAGCCTTGTGACTCCTTGAAGACCTCTGAAACCGTCAAAGTTTCCAGAAATAACACACACCAGCTGTGACATGGGACTGAAGCAAGACCTCTCTTCACAACTCCAAACAACAAGGAGTGAGTGGAGCATCACCATTAATACATGTGGTCCTGACGTGGTTTGCGTTACTACTTGAGATGGATTCAATTACTTTAATTAACTGAGCCTGTCTGGCAGAATGGAAACAATGTGATTGACCAAAAAAAGGGCAAACCACACTCACCTTTCAGAACAAGCAGGCTAAAAGCTATTCTCAATCTAATTCAAACCAGTGTCCGATTACGGGTCCATATGTGCAGTAGACTAAACAATGTAGAAAGGACAGGTATATAGCAAATTAGAACTATATGGCTTCAGTCTCAGTCAAGTATAAGTTATAGACTGTATGTATTGGACAACACATAGCATGACCAGACACAAAACGTCACACTGACAGACAAGCTGAAAATCACAAAGCATGACTGTGACAAAAGCACAGATCAGGGCAACTGTGTGGGATGGGATATAACAGTGCCTCTGAGGTTAGTGAGTGATTAACGCTGAAAGGCAGTTATCTTGGTTGGTCTTTACCAGGTTTCTCTTTGGACCACACCACAGGTTTAGGAAGAGCATTGCCCCTATGATGCGCCCCATCGGCTGTTGGAGGGAGAAAAAGGTCTGTTATAAATTGTTTTGTGTCACTGTGGCAAACATACTAACACCAAAAAAGAAAAATGTTTTCTGTCTCTCTCATTATTTTTTTTACTTTTCTCAATGTCGAATGTCATTGACAATAATGCTGGTGAATTGTTTGTGTGTGTAACCCGTTTTTACAGATGTTCTGGATATACAAATGTAATTGCCATGACTTTAAAACATAAATTCTATTGTTTGACATTTCTCACTCTCTGTTCTTCAGTAACTCTCTTGGGAGTGTGCTGGTGTGCTTGAAAGAGGAAGAGATACAGAGAGAGAGAGTGAAAGAGAAAGAAAGAGAGGCTGGGCGGCTGTACTGTCTACACAGTGCTTGGCTTGGCATGGTTGGTGTAAAATGTGGTGTGTCCTGGCCAGTGCTGTGGCCAGACTTCCCACCCGGCCAGCAAAAGGGACCATAAATCATGCTAACGATCCTGACCCCAGAGACGCCACTGCTGCTTGTGGTAAAGCTGTGAAATATCCAGCAAGCACATGTGGCAGAACGTTGAGAACATGTGGACTGTATAAGGAGGTGAAACAGCAGATCAAGGAAGGTACAAGCATCCAAATGTCTATTGTTTGCATTCAAACGCAGATTGTGTGATAAAATTAGAAGCCAGGAGTTTGTTTGTCCTCTTCTGTAGATGTACAGCTGCAGACTAGAAAGTGAGTGCTGACAGGAAACAATAACCTGAGGTAGCTACATGGGAAGAGAGAATGAGAGAAAGGGAAGGTAATACTCCATTACCCCCAGGTGTGCTGGAGCTGAGAGAGGTGGTGAATGTCTTGGATGGAGAAAATGGTCGGACGCTATTACGAGTGGAATGGGGAGGAACCCGGGGGCGAGACAGCGTGCTGTTTCTTCCTGCTTGAGGAACTGATGAACTAATGGGAGAACGAGGACCTTCAGCAATGGATCTGAGGACACCAGTACCTAGATTATAGAAAGGCAATAGGGGAGGTTAGGGATGATCCACTTCCAAGAGTGACAGCTTTGCCTGGGTGGAATAAATGATAGAGCACAACAGTGAAAAAGAATGTAGAAAAGTGGACAATGAATGAAATGACAGAGAGGCATAAATGAAGTTGAAAGCTATCCAGATTGCTGTGGTTGTGAGCAAGAGTGAGGTGAGTGTGCTGGGCTGGAAATGGAAGCACACATGGACGCTGGAACAATGATGGGGTGGGGTGGTGTGGGGTGGGAGATGGAGATGGAGATGGGGAAGCAGTGACGACATCATCCAATGGTTTGAAGTACAATTGAAAGCACTCGGTTCCACGTGACTTGACGAAAGCAAAGATGGTAATGGGACAAACTTGTTGTGGTGTTTACCCTGATTGTAACTACCAGCCTTCTCTGTAGCCAGGGCAGGTCTTGGTAGAGGCTTGCCCTCTTCTGGTGGACTAGGAGCTGTATAAAAGAAAACTTACTATTTATTTAAGATAATATGGATACCAAATATTCTTTTCAGTTTTAAAAGGGGCATATGCTACACTTATTTGTTAAAACACAAAGACATGACTGTCTGTTTTAAAACAATTCAGTTAGAATTTGCTGTGGCCTAGATATCCATAAAGTTTTATCCAAACAAAAATTACCATAAACTCTGACATATAGTCAGACAATGGTGAATTCTAGATCAATTTAGACAGCAAATATATCTATGGATTTTCACTCTGATTCGCTAATTGAAAACAATTAATACTAACTTAGATGAGTTTCTAATAAATTCTATTACAAGGATATATTTTTAGAAAATCATTCAAAATTACCTGAAAAGCTATCAATCTACCTTGTTTCTCCAAATGACATACAATTTCCAATCAATATGCCCCTTTTTAAACGTAATTTTAGATAAGGTCTCAATACTTAATTGTTGTGATTACTTATTGCAGAAAGTAGGGTCTTTACCCGTAGGGACAGACTGCCTTGAGCTGACCTTGGTGGGATCAGAGTAGGTCCGGGTCTGAAACTGCAATTGAAGCCCAGGTTGAGGATGTGGCTGGGGACTAGATGCAGGGTGTGGCTTGGGTAGAGATTCTACTTGGGTCTGCATCTCGGTTTTTGGTGAAGGTTTTGGGACAGGAATGGGTTGAGGTTGAGTTCCAGATTTGGCATGGGTTTTAGTTATTGGTTGAGATTGGGGTCCTGCCTGAGGTTGTTGTTGGTTCATTGTTAGGGGTTTTAGCTTTGGTTGCTTTTTTTCTTGAGGCTTTGGTTGTTTTTTTGGTTGAGGTGGTGACTGGGGCTGAGATTGGCTTTTTGGTTGAGGACGTGTATTTGGCTTGGGTTGGCTCTTGGGCTGAGGTTGGCTTTTTGGTTGAGGACGTGTATTTGGCTTGGGTTGGCTCTTGGGCTGAGGTTGTGTTTTTGGCTTCGTTTGGCTTTTGGGTTGGGTTTGTGTCTTGGGCTTGGTCTGGAAAAAACTTATATTTGGTTTAGGTGTTGGTTGGGCCCTAGAATGCTGTTTGGTAGTCAATGGAGAATCTGGGTTGTTTCTTATTTGAATTTGTGTTTGGGATTGTGGCTGAGCTGTAGATTGTGGCCGTGACTGAGGTTGGATATGAATTTTTGGTTGTGCTTGTTGGGTCTGAGGTATGTTCTGTGTTGGTTGAGGTGTTTGATGATGTCCCACAGGTGTGGGCTGGGTAGTTGTTTGAACGTGATACTGGTTTTGGGTCTTTACATACAGTTCTGTCTCTGGTTGGGCTTGGTGTTTGGGCTGGGTTGGTTGAGGTTGTGGGTCTGCCTGGATTGTAGTTGTGATTTGAGGCTTTGACCAAGATTGTGATTGAGGTTGAGTTTGAAGTATGGGCATGGATGTTGATTTGGATTGGGATTGCAGTTCATCTTGGCTTTTGGGCTGGGGTGATAGTTGTGGGCTGGTCTGCAGTATGGGTTGGGATGATGGCTGTAGTTTTGGTTGTGGCTGGGTCTGAAATATGGGTTGGGATGATGGTTGTGGGTATCTTTGTGGTTGGGTGTGGAGCATGGGCTGGAATATAAGTTGGGGTTGCTTTTGGGTCAGGTGTATGGGCAGGGATGTTGATTTGGGTTGGGGCTGAAACTGAAGTATGTGCTGGGATGTTGATTTTGGTTGGGGCTGAAACTGAAGTATGTGCTGGGATGTTGATTTTGGTTGTGGAAGGGTATGGGGTTTGGGCTGGGATGTTGACTGGGGTTGGGGTTGAAACTGAAGTATGGCCTGGGATGATGATTTAGGTTGTGGAAAAGTCTGGGGTTTGAGGTATGTTGGTTGTGTTTGGGTCTGAAGTAGGGGCTGAGCTGTTGGTTGTGGTTGGGGCTGTGGTTTCGTTTGGGGTATGGGCTGGTATGATAGTGGCTGTGGTTGAGTTTCGAAAAGGGGTTTTGGTTTAGGTTGCTGTTGAGACTGAGTCTTCACCTGGGGCTTTAGCTGAGGTTTTTGGGTTTGGGGATTTTGTTGTGGTTGATACTGCTGGAGCTTTGGGATTTGTTGAGGTTTGGACTGGGGCTTTTGTTGTGGCTGACTCAGAGGATGCCTTCCACGTTTCTCCACATTAGTCTTGGGGGCTGGCAGAGATGCCATGGTGGCTGTAATGTGTAGTGGAGGCTGGACTTTGGGACCTAACAGTACCTCCAGGGAAGGAGGCAAGACAGATCTGGAGAGGTCTCCTCTTCCTGGGTTGTGTGAGAGAGAAAGAACATGGCTATTAAAGCCACAATGTTGTGCTGTAAAATGATTAAAAATTTAATACTCTATAGTGAATATCAAATAAAACAAAACTATTATTTTATTGTCTAGAAAATGGTCAAGGCACAGTGTAAATGAGGTTAGGGAAGAGATGAATTTTAGATCAGCAGAGATGCCAATATCTACTGGCCTGACAACTTACAGAGCTAATCTTGGACTGCAGCACAGGTTACACAATAACCTCTACCTGGCACTTATCTGATAGAGGGGGTCTAATTTCAAAGGCAGGCAGGCCATATGGAGGTATTTGCAATGTAACAGCCGTGTTACTACAGACAGATTCAGCTACCAGAGCCAGGATGCCTGTGAAAGACAGCCATCCAAATCCATTGGCTTTGCCTAAGAGGCTATGACACATGAGGGTTTAATAGATGCTGATTGATCGCCTGCAGTGGGACTTTGATGGACCATTCAAAATTGATTGTTCAATCTGATCAGGTGTTCACCTCAGTGAAAGAGAAAAAGAGAAAAGGTCTGAAAATAAAAGATGGCAAAAAGACAACAGGAAGGCAAGTAAACAATGGGTACCATCACATTCCAGGCATTTAGTGCCTCTACTCAACCTAATGGCTATATAATGTTTAAAATACATGTTTTGGGGTTGTTGGCTAATTCAGTGGAAATAACAAACCAACCAAGAACAGACATCACCACAGTGGCCAAATTATTATTTCCTGGAAGAACCTCTTGTACAGCATATTAAAAAGAAATGGAAACTATAGCTGTGTCTCAATACAGGGACAGAATCCACTGAATCATTGCAGCCCATGACAGTGGATTGTTCAGATCCAATTCAACCTTAACCATCTAAGTGCCTGGTAAATATGTGGTCTTAAGATATTTTCTGACAAAATGAGTTGAAAATGGATTTTGGGACAACGATTGTTGCAAATTATCCAACATTCAAAATACATTTAAAGGAGCCTGTGAGCCTTTTGTACTGTATGTATCCAAGCCCTAGATTGGGACACAGCATTTGTATGTATTGAATTGTAGCTTTATTTAATAATATTTATATATAATAAGGGATACATTTTATAGATAGGGATGGACACATAAGGATAGCATAATACAAGTACAAGAAAAGAAGAAAATAAAAGTCTGCTCAAGTTCCTGCTGGATAGAGAGGAATGTCTGGTGCATGCAGTTTTGTCATGCAGACTTTACACCATCGCCTTTGCTGCAAAGAAAGCAGAAGCCTCAAGTCCAAAATAATACTGTAATTATAAACAGACATAACAGTAGTAAAATTTCAATATAAAATCTTACATAGTGTAATGGGCTGATGTAAGATTCAATTATTTATGATGAAAATATAAACCACAAAAATCAATGAAAGACAGACACAAGGAAAATAACAAATATGTCCTGTCTATATTCAAGATATGACTGATTTGAAATGCACTTTTTAACTGAGAAGCATCTAACAATGTTTTCAGTGCTGTGACATAGTGACTATTTTTTCAAGGACTTGGAACTGGTAGACTTGACCTATGATCCAATTGTGTAGAATATCTTGCAAATCAGTCACTGTGAAAATAAATGGCATATACTAGAACATTACATTAGATCCATCGTTAAGAATCCCTGCAAGCTGAGTCGTTCCACTTACATGCCATGCAGCCAAGGCCACCTACCTTACCCCCATTAAGGGCCAAACAGCTGACACCATTGATTTCCACAGGGAAGGTCCAGCTACTGTACTCACTCAGAGCATGCTACTGTCGCTCATGCAGCTAATTACAAAGGACATTGTAAAGCACTGACAGCCTCTGAAATATAGTCTGCCAAGTCTTTGACTACATACAGCCGAAATGAGAGCCATGAAGCTTTTCAAAAAGAACTATGATTCACTGTTTACCGATTGGCTGTTTGGTGACCACAGACAGTGTGGGTCCAGGTGTCGACCGAGATTCCTGTCTAGTAGTTGTGGTTGGAGCTGAGAAATATAGTGTACGTTAGTAGACCTGGGAGAAAAGTTATTACTGTATGTCCTGTAGAATGTGCAAAAAGCTTATGTATGTACAGTAAACAGCTAAGATTTGCAGGATAGTGATAGAGGTGTCACACTGCATGGGCAGATGTCAGGTCAAGAGTTTTTTTCTGACCTATGAACTCAGCTTTAGGTCAGAAATGTCATTACCAAGAGTAGTCTTTGGGGTTATGTTCCGGGAGACGGGCAGTCTGCCCTGGGTCCTGTTATGGGGAACTGACAAGGACAAGGGAGGAGAGATTTAAGTCAAGAAGTCACACATAAGATGCCCTGATAGTCCTGAAAAAAAGAGTGTTGTAAAGGAATTATGTTCATCACAACACGAAAATGTGTTTTGGAGAAAATAAAATTAATACAAAAATGTAATATAATACAACATCTGAACCTGGCATCTTAGGTTCTTTGGTTACATGCGTGGAGTAAAAACAAGATGTAAACACAATACTGACATATTAAACCATTTAAGTTGAAGTTCTATTTTTTGGGCATCGCCAACTTCTGAAGGGGATATTTGGCTCCTCAGCTGCTAAATGCTTTACTATGTTCTTCTCTGTGTTTGGTGCATGGAAAATAGTTTGTCTGAGAACTAGATCTGACTGATTCAGAAACCGTAGAGCTAGTGCCAGTTAATAATTGTCTTTGGGTTTATCAGTAAAAACATGGGCTGAGCCCATCATCATGGACACACATTTTCAAAGCAGCTTTGCTGTACATGCCATCTGCAGTAAACCAGCAAAAACTGTGAATTTAAAAAAAGTGAGACTGGATATGATGAAGTCTTGACTGCAAAACCATAAATCAACATCCTAGTTAAAATTCTTAAAAGTGCTGAGTTTTAAAGCAGGGGTCAGTGAGAGGGGCTGAAACAGACATTTCTGAGCAGCGATAAATCATAGTATGTTATAAAAATTCTGCTGCTGCATTAAAAAGGGTTCAGTGGGTTTGACAAAAACAGCATGTCTCTCTTTGGCTTACCATGGCGAGGAGCAAAGGGGAAGGAGTGAGGGCCTGGTGTTAAAGGTTTCTGAAAGATGAGAGACAAAAAGACAAGAGGAAAAATTAGCCTTTGGCATGATCACAACAAGTCAGAGTGATGGCATCTGACCTCAATGCCATCCTCTTCCTCTGTGTTTCATAACTCTCCAGCTCTCTACTCCATGTCGAATTGGTTATGTCCCCGGTGAAAAGCTTGTTATTCAAAGTTTCCCTCTGGAAAGGCAAGTGTTGAGGCTGATTCTCAACAGCTGTGATGTTTTACAAGTATAGAGCCAGGAGCACGTGATACATAAGCCCTACGTTCTCCTAAATCAGTGCCACCTTTTTCCTCTCAACTCATTTCCACACCCTTACCCCTTCTTTTCTATCTTCTCCTCCCATCTCTGTTTTTTTCTCTCTCTTTTGTTCCACTCCAGGAGTTAGCTAGCTACAGACTGCTCCCTTGGCTTTGCTGGTCCTGGCTCCACTGGTGCTGTTTCCATTCGGCAGTTGGATGGAAAATTAATGAGGCAAACAACCCTGAGAATAGCATAAGCTCACTAAAGTGCACAACACAAACTCTAAGGCATATTGCCTTTTCCAAATACACACCCTGTTCCTAAAAGATATTAATTAACGTATTAAAGTACCTGTGCAGTCTCCGTATTCATATATTGTTACAATAAGATTCTAATGTAGAAACAGCTTCATTTGATTAGTTACAATGCTATTGTTATTCTCTGCTAAGAAACTGAACAGTGTGTCCAATACATACCACTGGATTCATGGGGCGTTTAAAGATTTTCCTGATGGCCTTCTCTAGAAACGTGACACAAGATGAAAATCAGTGCAACTGTGCAGTGGAAGTAATAGAAAGTGAGAGAACTACATAAACCATATTAAGAATATGCTTTGCTCAAGATGCATTCATCTCTGAAGGCTTAATGCAAATTGACAAGACAGTTTAGATTCAGTAACACAGGTTAGTATCTATTGTGTAAAAAAGGTTTATATAATACAGTATATACATGTGAGGTATCACTGTCACTTTTGTTTAAATGGTGAATAGTCAGGTAGCGTCTTTCATTATGCAGTCATGTAAAAAAACATGGGAAACACTGCTGCATTAGAAAAGAGCTGTTCTCTAAATGACAGAGGAAACAGATTTCTACATGTGAAACATCATACAGTTGTTTTCACACTAGAAAGACAGGATTCACTGTGAAATGAGAGAGAACTTAACTGTGCCAAGAGAGGTGTTCTCATTTGAAAACCTGACATCAAACATACCCTCTATACCCCCTGTGCTGATGTTGTGAATGACTGGCTTGCTCCACACTCCAGTGCCATCCTTAGAGTTGGGCTGGACACCAAACTCATAAACTGTATTGGGCTTCAAATTATCAATGACTGTGTCACTAGTTGGGCAGGTCTGGTAGTTCCACTTCCTGTGCCTCTCACGATAACGCACGGTGTAGTGCCTGGGCCAAAGACAAGAGCAAAACAGAGTGAGAAGATAAACAGTAAATCCTAGGAAAATGCATTTGTCATTTCTGTCTTTAAATTTTGTCACTCATTTAAGTGGCTGTGGTTGACTGTGGTTTTTAATGCCACAAATTAAACAGGACTTTTGTTTCATTTAATTTGGTATTGTATTGTTGTCAACATAATTTGTGGGAAATGTTTTCCAATGTAGTTTAATCCAGTTACAATACAATGTTTTAATGCAATGAGAGAGATACACAACTTTTTTCACAAGGATCAATGTGTCCCTTTCTTCAGAAGAACTGTTTTTATGTACAAGACAAAATGTTGAAGCAGAGTTTGAGTTTTTCATAAAATGTTTCCAAAATGAAAAAAAAATGCTTTTGAGAGAAGCAAAACTATGTCACATATGTTGTGTGGGTGGATTCCTCTCCTAAACACCTGTGTGCACAGGCTGTACTGGATCCACTGTTCAGTAACCTGAGAGACTTCAGGGAATCATTTACTGTTTACTGCAGTTGTACAGTACCAGATACTGTGTATATGTATGTGTGTGTCTGTGAGAGAGAGACAGAATCCTTCCACCATCTGTTCCTATCCTTGCAGAAATACAATGCAGAGTAAAAGAAATGGCTGAATATGGATTTATCTTTCTTTTTTTTTTGCAGTACATCTGTGCAACTTTACCAGTCATCACCCTTTCTCTGTGGTAGTAGAGGTAACCTCTTTTTACTGTCTGAGTCAGGTGACTGTCAGAGCACTGTTATCAGCTTAGCTGGGATTCACAGTGCGTTATTTCCTCATTACAAGCTCATTAAGAAACCACAAAAGCCACAGAAACAACTATAATTAGGTGGTTGTAAAGAAACAGGCTTCTGAGCCACAGCACTTGTATAAGCTCATTTTGTATTGCACTAAACATGACTGCATGTACTACCAACAGACTGAAAATGTCTGAATACATTTTTAATTATGTCTGTTCTGAAGTTAACTTCAAATTGGGCTTCATGTATAACTTACAGGTCACTTACTGAATCCATGGCAACATGATGTCATGCCATTGTTCAAACAGTCCATATTACTGTAAAAACAGACAGCCCTGCACTTAAAATACACAATCTGGTACACAACTTAACCAACATACCTATCTTTACATAAGCTTTGATCTCTTCTGAAACCTTACCAGGTAGTTTTGGTGCCTTAACTGTCTGTGATGATTTCACAATGTCAACCACATGTTTATTGTTCTTACCAGGGAACAAGGGTCACCTGACTTTGTCCTTTCCAGGTTGTCTAAATATACTAACATATTTAGGGCAAAAAAACTCCCGGGACAGTGTGTATTTTCAGAAAAACAGGCCTTTGGAGTTTTAGGAGTAAGGGGCAGTCAGAGTAATGGAGTTTTGATCCAATAAGACACTTTTGGGATATTGGGGTATTACAAAAATGGTTGTTAAGAGGGGGGCACACTTGTCTTAGTTTCATGTGTACAGTAGTAGGCTAAGAAAATACCACTCTCTTGGACTGAAAGTGTGTGCTACTGTGCCAGCTCACCCATCCTCTAGACAGTCATTCATGATGTTGCCTTCATAGGGGGTTTTCAGAAGAGTGCCCCAAGACAGGAGGACTGAAGTGGGTGTGACTGAGCCAATGACCAAGTGAAGTGGCTTCTCCAGTTCCACTTTACCTGAGAACACACGAACATTTTAACTTTTACCTTAATCCCCAAGTGCTCATGTTTCCTGTCTGATTGCAACTTTTGCCTTGTCTCGTAAGTATTACCTGTGCACTGCTTTTTCACCTCGTTGGTTGGAATGGGCTGGACAGCAATAAGGTACTTTGGCTCTGCATCTAAACAAGAAGAACAACCCAGATCCATTGAGATGCGTCAGTCATCAGTCTATTCCTCAATTCTTGGTGGACTAGCAGCAGTTCTTACCAAATTCAGTCTCATATGGCTGTCCATTCTCAGGCAGCTGAATAAACTGTTTGGAGAACATGCTGCTGCCATAGCCCAGGATGTAGCCTTCAAGCTTGGTGTCAGCGTTGGGACGTAAGAACTTCATCACGATGGTGTCTCCTGTGGCGTTGATACGGACTTTCATGTTCTGACGTCTCACTGGGGGAAAAGAAAAAACTGTTTCATTAAACTTTCAAATATAATGCATTAAAATATGTACAGCTAATCATTTGGTTTAAAGAATTCCAGAGATTCAGAAGTAAGGTGCAAGAAGGCCAAAAAAAATTTTTTTTATAGGGGAGATGGTTCTGCACCCTCCAGCCCAGTGCATTTAAAGATAAAATTAAGCTTTGTCATTGCAGGCATTCATCATGGCAAATGTTTTACAAACATATTGTAAAAACCTTCTTAGCAATAGAGAAATCAAAATCAATTCATAAATATACCAGAAGTAATAAAAAGATGGAAATACAGCACAAAGTGTCAAAAATGTGCAATGACACTCAAACAAGTCTGTTTCTTCTTCTTCTTTCCATTTTCATCTTGCTTTGGAAAAGCAGAATGAAAAGCTGGTGAGGAGACCTCACAGAGTTACGTAAAAGCTCCTGTTTTAACAACCTGCCCTTCTGCTCTCCATCACTTCGCAGGAACACTCAAAGGGGGAATGCAGTCAAAGCAAACTTGCTGCTGGTTTAAATTCTGCTAAGGTGTAAATTTTATTGCAAGCTAATAACACTGATTTGGTGATTTTATATGTGCAGAGCTGAGAAATACCTAATGCTGCTCTTTGTTACCTGCTTTTAAACTAGATCAAAGCATTGCATATGTAGAGAGTATAAACACTAAGAGTCTGCCACTTGCAAGCCTCATATGATACATACACTGAAGCTGCAAGATATGGCCATGTGCTCAGAATGGGCTTTTGAAGTGAACATGTGCACTTGACGTCAGATCAAGTTGGACAAGAAAATAGTATAATCAAATGTGTCTCACTCGGAAAAAATATTTTTTGTGTCACTCCTTCTCTTTGACACACCAACACACACACACAGGTTGACATCACTTTACAAGAAACTGCTCGTTTTCTGCCAAAGCTGACTTCTGCAGAACGCAGTCCTAACCAGCAGGGCTTGGGGACAGTTAGATGACGACAGCTATCGCAGGGCGGGTCGTATAATTAGTTGTTTTTTACTAGTCAATGCAGCCGTAGAAAATGAATTGATCACAGGTCAGAGACTGCAGAAGTAAATCAAAGGTTGCATTTGGTGATTACAAAAAAGAAATATACATCTATCGAGGGTGTTTATATTCCTGTTAGTGGGCTTTTAATGTTGCTGTGTTTCATGTCTTATGTAAATATAGGTAGTATATATGACCAAATATGAGTGATGCACACTGACACTGGTTGTCTAATGAATGTATGTGGGAAGAGGCAGGAGAGTGACCAGGAATACATACTGTATCTTACAAATGATGAAGCTGGCTTTCTTGTTTTGAATAGTAGTGAGAGATTTTTTTTTTCCTGTAAAGGAGGAGGCGTGTAGGCATGTAAGAAAACTTTGCATTATGTTGCATTATTGCAACAGGAATACTTTGATTTCATTTAATTATTACTTTAAATTCATTTGCAGATGTTGATTTTAGGGTTTGAGCTTGTAAGTGTTGGACTGTAGGCGTCACCTTCCAAACATCAATTGTTGCTTTTAAATACTTCAAATTATTATAATTTATGTATTTTAACATGAAAGTTTGTATGAAGGAAATCTCAGCAATGCGAAGCAAATCATAAAGTAACTAGTGAATTGACCAGTGATGAATTAGCTTATTTTTCTCTCATCACTTGCCTCTGCTATGTGGCCTTTGAAACTAGCCAAGAACTTGGCATGTTAACAATTAGCCACATGGTAACTGGCGTGCTAATAAACATTTAAAAAAAAAAAACAAACTCAGATGAGTGCACCAAGGCCAGAAGTGTGACTAATGACTGACAGTTGGCCAACGTTCATGTAAAACAATAAATAAGTGCACCAGTGCAGACTTGGATGAAAGGTGAATAGTGGTAATGGAAAGATATGGACTACAGGTTTGTCAAATTAAGCCTGTGTTTATTAAATTGTGGTTTTGTTTTGATCATGTTACGTGTGTTTTAATTTTATTGATTCATGCTTTTCTCAAATCAAGTTAGAATGATTTGATAATAGAATAATTTGAGCAAATTCACAAATTCAATTATATTCAATTTTTTAATTTATTATAATCTTAATTTAACAAATGAGTCTATGGGGCTAAAACTTCCACCTAGGAGTCTGCAAGCCTTAAGACAATAGATTTTCTGCTTGGATTGTGCTGTGTACTATACTCTATAGCGCACGTCCTTGGCTCATGTTGCACCCTAAATGAAATAATGGAACTTTGCAGGAGGAATATTGCCAGCAAGCTGCCTGACAGTCAGAGACGGGGAAGCCCTGGATTTGAAAAATACCCCCACGCTTTTCCAGCTATGTGTTTCCTATCAAAACTGCATTTGTTTTGGTTCTCCCATCAATATTTCCGATAAAACACAAGTGAGATTGGCTCAGAGGGAAAGGGGCTCAGAGAGTATGAAACATTAGGAAACTTCTGGCAGTGCGCTTTAAAACTCCAGTACAAGCAAACACTGGCTCGGTCCCACAACAACACATCCAAAGCCCAACCATTTGGCCCACACACTGCTTAGGGACTGTTAAGACTTATCAGTATTTCCAGGGTAAAATGAATAGAGCTTTAGGAACAAATCCAGTCACAGTCCTGGTAATCAATCAACTACAGTACAAAAGAAAAACTATTGACATTTAGCTACCCTGAAAAAAAACTGCTAAGCCACAGAGTTATGTTGTGTGTGTTTGTGCCAGTGAATAGTAAGAAAAGAAGTGGTTGATCATTTCAACTTAAATTCTTTCTGGGGGTAGCTGCTGGTGACTCTGACGCAATCAAACAAATAAGATCATTCCAAATTCACGACCTCACCAAAAGACATGTAACTAAAGTGTAATTGAGTACATAATCTTGCTCTAAAATAACTATGGAGAAATTATTGAAGGGGCTTCCCGAGCAGACAAGTAGCCTTCGACTGAAGAGACTGTGTCTTAAAAGCTGATCAAACGACTACAAAGAGACACCACACGGTATGTAACAGAAGACACAAAAATGACTACAACAAGGTAAAAGAAGACTACTAACAGACATAATTGAAGACAGAAGGAGGGAAAGAATGAGTACAAAGAGATGCACAACGCAAACTATGACACATAAAAACAAAGAGGCAAAGCAATCTCTGAGTGATGCAAAAAGACCACAAAGAGTTGCAAAGTGGCTACAAATTGGCCACATAACACAAAACACATACAAAGATGATGCAAATCACTGAGAAGTTAGTAAAAAGACCACATGCTGAAGTCAAATAAATATCAGCTATGTCACAGAGAGTTGGTCACAGATTTTGAAGATACTAACGTCACTTCCTCTCTGAATGTAGATGACCGTCTGTACATAATATCCTGTAAACAACATCATTAGGACTGATCCCTCCAATTAAAACACAATTAAAACTTCATGACATCAGTAGTCTGCCTATATCAGGCAGAGAACGCAAACAATTCATTAACAATAACTGCACAAGTCAATCTACCACATTGATAGGATTCAGCCAAATAAACAGACACATTATGCAATAAACAATGCCACATCATTTAATAAACACTCAGTTATTACATTTATCCTGTTTGGGACTAATGGCCAGAGGATGTAATCCTGTAGGCCTGGAAAAAAAAAAACACCCTCAAACTGGAAACTCAATCTTGGCTCAGGAGAGCAGATCATCTGCAGTGATGGATGATCCTGCAGGAAAGGGAGTAGGTTAATGGGGTTGTCAGCATTACACGCTCTCTTCACTTTCAACTGCAGTTCAACATGATCTGTTTATGTGAGTTTAGTGTTTGAAAATAAATATGAAGACGTACATCTGTATAGTATGTGCAGTTTTGGCATCAGCACATCCTGATTTACTGTCTGACACTATCAAACCACAGATCTCGACCACTGGCAGTTCCCTCATACTCAACAGTCTCTCTCCTCTCCTTGGTTCAGATGTGGTGGAGAACTGCCTTCAAGTAAACGCTCGGAGAATAAATACATTGAGATCATCACAAGACTTTTCCACTCATGCTGATGTGTGAACTAATGAACTATAAATATCTGAAGCAAAGCCTCAACATCCAAAAAAAAAGGAAAAAACTTGGATCAAGACTACAAAGCTTGTTTTGTTTTCAAAATATGCAATGGAAAAGAACTTTTCCGCTCTTTGTTGAAATGAATGTGGTAGTTTTGGTGGATGGAAGTGACACAGAGTCATGAAGTCAGTTGGCCTCGAGCAGCTGAACATCACAGCTGGGCTCTACGGAGTGTTTAATGTTTTACAAAGCCCGTGTATCACACATCCATTCAATTAAAGTGACTGTAGGAGACACCTTACACATAATATCCTGCCTTTGCATGCATGGTGCACTGAGTGATTTTATGCAGCTCTGGCATGCATACTGTACGCCTCTCAGGTTTCTGTCCTGGAAGAGGAGAGGTGGAGAAGAGACTTGGCTTCCTGCACCGTGGAGACAGAGACAGATGTTTTATGGCCTCTTGGTGAAACAGTCACCTTCATTTAAGGCAATGAAGTGTGAAAGTCTCTCTGAACCTCATGGCTGCCAGAGCACAAAGGGTTTAAAATAATTTAGCTGGTGCATAAATGACAGCTGAGCTGACCTATATCAGCTCTAATGGGACTATGCCAAGACTGTGAACTGGGGTAACTCTGTATTCAGCAGGAGCCTCTTTGATCTGGTACTTCTCTTTGGTTCACAAGAGGCCTCACCTTGTGGCCCAGTGGGAGTTAGCCGTGCCTGGGATTACACTTCCACATCTTCCCTCTGCTTTGGTGGCTCCCATGCTGGTCCCTCCTCACTCACACTATATATCCCCCCTGTCAGATTCAACGGAGCAACAGCTGTTTTCCCTTCCCCTGTGGCGCTGCTCCATCCCATCAGTCTTCTCCTTCACTCAATCTTTGCCGTCCTATATGTGTCAGGGGCCATCTTTCCATCTACCTGATCCTTTTTCAACTTCCTCAAGTGCTTTAAATTTATCTGTCTTGTCTTCTCATCTCCTCACGTCTTCCATATTTCCCTCTCATTTATCTATACATGACACATGGCCATGTTTTGTCTGGCTTAGCTGTAGTTCCCAGGCCATATGTTATTCTGAGGTGGGATAGGAGTAAATAATTTCTTGCGTTATAAAGGATTAAAGACATTTGGAGTGTCTCATAAACACTCACTTAGCTTATTCTACATAGTGATAAACACATGCTCATGGAGATTAAAAGCTTTCAACTCTCACACCTGTGTATTATGCTATAATAGCTATGACACAAAAAGCAAACACCTCATTGCATAACATGTTTGATTCTGTAACCGTGGGCTTGAGCCAAGAAGAACACAGATACAGACGTTTAACTCTCCTCCCAAAGCAAAAACAGACGCAAGGCCTTTCATCTAGATCCCAAAGCTGCACATTGAGATTTGTTTGCGAGCCAAGTTCAGCCAGCCAGTTACGCACTGGAAGCAGCCTTTTCCACTGCGCTCGCCTCTTCGTACCGCGTCCAGTCTGCTCACCTCAAATCACTTTTACTGCCATCAAAGTCTTCAAAGGGCGCCCAAGTTTAACTCGCAAAATAGAGCATGGCTGGAGAGCAGAGAGTCAGAGATGGAAAGCCAGTGTGTATGTGTGCATGTAAGTTTGTGTGTGTGTGTGTGTGTGTGTGTGTGTGTGTGTGCACTGACGCAGCAGTGAGATAATGAGACAGTGTGGAAAATGTTGTTGGAAAATGTTCTGTTTTCCAAGAATGTTTTGAGAATCCTAATCAGATAGAATGGGATCAATATGCTACAATCCACTTACAGCTGTGAGTTTCATACTTTTCTTCATGTCATGTTGGAAAAGAAAACACTGCATATTGGCATGCAGAGTTTGGAAGGTCTAACACTGGTTATGTTCAAACTGTCAAACCCTTGAAATAGATGCTGTGATAATTTTCATGTGGCTGATGATGTTTTGGAAACATTTGGCAATATGTTGTTCATAACAGCCGTAAATCATATGTCTACTGCACTGCTTGTATTTATTTTTAAAAACTCTCATCAGGTGGTTTGACAAAATCCCTTAATGAGAGCTGTAATGTGATTAAAACTAATGAAACAGTAAAAGGAAAGTTTGCCTGGAGCATTGAATGAAAATAATTAAAATAATTATCCACCTTATAAACTCATGCAATCTTCTCCTCAGTGGGCACAGTTCCAGGAATGCCATCCCATCAGGTTGTCTGCAAGTCTAACCCCTGACCCCCAAACTGGAAACACTGTCAGTAAAACCTGTGAGCAGTAAATGACCTTTTTCATTGTGTCTGCTCACCTCATTTTGGGGAAATGTGGATAAGCCACAGGGATCGTAAAAACAGGGCTCTCTAATCAAAGCAGTTTGAATGCTTGACAGGTGGCTCAAGAGAGGAAAACAGATTCTCCTTTTAGGTTCAGGGCGCAACAGCATTTTAGAGAACCACAGGTCAGTTTTTAATTCATTTATTGAATACCACTTACTTAAAACCACTGTTAAATCCTAGGTTGGGGGGGCAGGTCATGTATTTCTTATACATCAGTAGAGACAAATAGCTGGAGCAACTTAAAGTCAATAAATATACATTTGGGTAACTTAGTATACAAGAACTGTCTATAACATAACTATAATATAACTTAACATGCGCATTGCTCCTTAAAAGAAAACCTTCAAACAGTACCCCCATTGAGCTCCCAGTGTATGTCAACAATAAGCCATATTTTGTTTTTTATTATATACTGAAAACCAGTCTATGAGGACTCTGGGTAAAGATATATTAAGGCCAAATAGGGTAATAAAAGTAGTATCTAGTAGTAATCATATGTTAAACAGATATCACTCTGAAACAAATAGGAGAGATGTCTAAGGAAAACCCCTAGGGTCAAAATTTGTTGCCGTTACTTATCTGCATATTTGAGTGTGTGTGTGTGTGTGTGTGTGTGTGTGTGTGTGTGTGTGTGTGTATTTGGGGTCTTCTGCACACCAGAAGCTATTTTCTTCCTTTACGATGTTACAAATGACATGTGTCAAATGATATCCATCACTCAACATATTTTGCAGTAAAAGGTTGTCTCAGTATGGTTACAAAACCCTTTCTCTTGTCGTTTATCATTCAACCAAAAATCCATCTTACTAACTATGACATATTGTCTTTCCAAGCATATCCCAGCATGCATTTGGCAAAGGCAGAATAAGACAGTGGAAAAGCCATCAGTGCATCAGACATAGAATCAAACTGATGTTTACTTTCACTATTGAAATCAGATTTGTGGAGGACACCCACAAGCAGAGCTCAACTTGAACATGGTCCATGCAACAAATACATGACTTCACAGGCAATTCATAGTGTTTCCTGATGTGGGAGTGTCAGTAAGAGATAATAACAGTGAGGTATAACCTACCTCTGCTCCTACGGGGAGTCGAGGGGCCAGAGAGATCCATCCCGGAGATGAAGACCATGATGACAAGGACCAGAAAGCCACGTGAGTGTCGTTGCATCCCCATCATCATATGTGCTGCTGGTCGTCTCTTTCTCTCAGGTGTAACAAGCTGCTGTGATCTGAATGAGCTCAGTTCAGCTCTGAGATCTCACAACAGGAGTGAGACACAGAAGTAAGAGGCTGTCACTCAGCGTCACTTAGTTGATTGAAGAAAACTTTGGCGACAGGTTGAGTTTAGTGTCTGTGGCAACTGCTGGGGATTTGTGGAGTGGCTGGACTACTTCTCTGAGCTGGTTGGTCTCAGGACTAGTACAGCTCACTGGACTGGACTTCTGGGTGCAGCAGGCTGCTCCAGCACCATCTATACCTCTATAATAGAGGGAGGGGACAAACAGAGCCAGACACACCCACTCCCAATACCCTCCCTCAACTCTCCTTTTCTTTCTCTCTCTCTCCTCATCTCACACTCCTTTTCTCTGGAAAAGGAGTGAAGGTTTTGTCCAAGCTTCCCACCCTCCTCTGCCTCATTTTTTCTGTAGTCTTTTTTTCCTCTGAGTTTGGTGTGTCCCCTGTATTGCCACTTTCCATCCACAAAAGGCCTTTTGACATTTTTTATTGCTCTTATTCTCCCCCTATCTTATACTGTACTGCCGTGAATACAGTATTATAACATGCACTCTATGATCTTGGTCTATGACCTGGTTATTCATATCCAAGGATACATGATTCCAAGAAGATTCCTGTCTCTTATCATCTTTGGACTCTGCCTATATAACATTATTAAAGTACACTCAGTCAGAGATCAGAAACCTGGATAAGGTGTTTACGTGTACATTATCGACCAAAATACATCAAGGAAGTTTTAATTATATAGCAAATATTTACAAGAGTCCCTCAAAAGGATATATAATTTGTATAAAAAACCTATTCACAGGGTAAAATGTCAGGCAAGGGATCCATAAACCTGTACTCTGTACCATAAAGATCATAGACAACAGGCTGCACACTTAAGAGGCAAGATCCGAGGGAATAGGGGAAACACGAGATACTAAGCAAAGGCAATTAATTGCCTGCAGTTAATTGCACACAATGCATTTAAATGTTAAATGCTAAAGAAGATGCAATAAATTGATGTAATTAAGCCATATCCAGCCTTATGATACCACGATTCAATGTTTACCTAATCTTTGCCGTAACCTAACCTGAATTTAAGTCGGACTCTAAACCTCAACCTAAAACTAACTTATATTTAGTGTTTACTCTTAAACTTTGGAGAACCAACTTTAGTGGTTCCCAGATGAGAGCTAAGTCCTTGTAAGGTGAGTGGGCCGCCTACTCTGGGTCCCCACAATGTCATATAAACACTGAGATAAACTTTGGTCAAGAAAAAATAAATGGTAATTGGAACAGACATTATAGGCAATGTGTATCCAAAAAGATTTGAGTGTCTGGGGTATGGTGCTGATAAATTCCATGGAAACAACGTTTTTCATCATAGTATCTATAAATAAATTCCCCGACAATGACAAAAAACACATTTACAACATGTGCAGTACAGACCAGCTGAAAATAACATGCCATTTGCAGCCATTTGTCACACATTCAGATACAACTTTACAGTGCATCAGGCACATGTGGGCTTTTTTGGCAGTTAAACCCATAATTTACCACTGTTTACAGCCAATACGTTCAGTTGTTGCAAAAGTAAAAGTGTGTGTGTATGTGTGTGCGTGTGTGTTTTTTCTAGAGCCAGTTTTCAGCCTGGTCAGCCAAAACCCCGAGCCAGAACTGGGCCTCAAGGACAAGCAGTCTGTGTGTTTGTGCACGGCACACACGTCTGCTTGCACGTGCATGCGTGTGTGTGTGTTGTCCAATATCTCCACCCTCCAATGCAGATGATTATATCCCACATGTTATCACACGAGACAGGAAATGATGTTGTGCGCCAGAGGAGGTGTGTCTCCCAAGGAAGTCCCTGAACAGATTGTTGCAGTGGAACCCCGGCCTTCATCACGCCAGAGTCCATTAAACACAGATGAATCATAGACTGCACTCTGTAAGAACAACAAAAACGGCTTGGTGTTTAAAGAGTTTGACCAAACCTGCTTTACTGACAAGGTTTGATTGTGTGAAAAGTTACAGTGGTATTCAGATGAGGGAAAGCGAACCAGATAAAAGAATACTGTTGCCTTTTTATCCTCTTTTTACAGTGGTGGACAGTAACTAAGTATTGACACTAAAGTACAGTACGTTTTTTGCTCTGAAATGTATAAATTAAAATGCTTTGCATTGTCAGAAAGTGGGAAGCTTCAGGTTTAATACCAGTAGTTCCTGACTTTTTTGTTTTCTGACCCCTGCACATATCTATTCATAATCATCAGTTCTACCAAAGAGGAATTCCCCTTTTAAACTTCTCAGATGGTTTCACTTAAGTAACTGATTGAAACCCAAAGTAGTAAAATTAGCTCAAATTTTTACCAGAAACCAGGATGTTCCAAAAACTGAATACGAAGAACTTTGTTTTTCCACTTTCCTGTCCGAGTAATTATCTCAACAACACTCAGATTTATCTTGGGGGGCTGGAATGGCCTCTTTCTCACTTCCTCCTTTTCCACTTACTCATCTCAATACCTTATCTATCCAAAATAGAGGCCTCCTCCCTCTCCACCACCCTCAACCCTGCTGACACTCTGCTGTCCGCCCCCCCACCCCCGGCTCTTTCATCTCACTTTCTCTTCTTGTGGAAAGTAGTCTGGATTGTAGCAACAAAAGGATCAACCTGTTCGACGTGCTAAGTGTTCAAATCAGTCATAATTGGCCTCTAACTTTCTAACTGACCTCATTCGTGTTACCAGGTGCGATACCCTGAAGGGCCTTCGAATTGGGTCTCACTCTCGCTATCTCTATCTCTCTCTCACAGTCTTTCGACTCATTAACATTACATTTCTTTGATTTGGAGGAATACACCTGCTTATTCATGGCAGAAAGTAAGATTTTTAGCAGTCAGTAAATTTGGAATCCAGGGTCAAATATTAGCAGATTTATATTATTTATTTATTAAGAAAATACACTGACAACTGTTACGTGCCTATTTGGACCACCATCAGTCGAACAGGGGACTTTGCGGAGAGTAAATACACATTTATTCCACCAAAGTTTATTAAAATGATCTATTTTCTTAAAAATAGATCAGCTATAAAAGCAACTGAAAGATGCTATAATTACAGAAAAATACTGCACATAGTGATTTTATAATCTAGCAGCAAGCGTTTCAGCCTCTGAGGTTCCCACCAGTGCAACTCAGAAGAATGATGCACTTTCATACACACAGTACTTTTTATTAATGCAATAAAGCCACAAGACCTTTTGGAGTTAAGATACATGACTCTTTCTCCAGGCTTTTAGGACCCTTTTTTGAGTGTGGTTGAGCTCTAACTTTACTTGCTGCCAGATAACAGCCCTTCTTCTTTCTTAAACTGTAACCAGTTTCAAATGACTGATTTAATTGAGGTTTTTGAGGGATGTGTAGGATCGAGGAGAATAGGTCAAGCACACTGTCCTCACTCTGCTTTTGTCATCACAGATATGTCGTTCTTTTCCTTCATTTTATTGCTTTTCAACACATCATCAGCCCCACCTGCCAACATGCGCCACACAGCCGGAAAACTGTGTCAGGGATGGGTACCAAAAAAAAAAAAAAAAAAAGGGGGAGCGGCCTTACACACTCGCACATCAGTTTAGGTGTATGTCAGTTTCCATAAAGTTGATAATACTGAAGGAAACAATAGGTTGTCATCCTCAGCCTAAAAGCCACTACACTCCCTAAAGAAAAATCACCTTTACTCAAGTGGAAAAACACCAAATTCTCTCTCAATAAAAAAACACTGACATTTAAAATTTTAAGATCATGGATTTTTGTTTTTTTTAATTTTTTTTTTTGCATCCTCCTAAGTTTCTTCCTTCCAGTAGCTGCAGGCGAGATTGGAAAACGTTTGCTGCCGTGGCCAAGAGCAGAAGGTCTTTCACAGCTCAGCCGAGTGTGTGCAAGTTTCCTCACTTGGACTGGTTGTGATTTTGAGTATGGAAAAAGACAATAATTTAGATTTTTTTTCCACTCACTTTTTCCAGTCTGCTGATGCCATGAATGGAGTGGCTTATTAAATTACAAACTTCCATACCAGGTCAGAGCAGTTTGAGGATGAAAATGCTGCAGACATTATAAGACTCAGATTCATACCTCTCACACTCTACTTCATGCCACACCATGGAACTGCTCCTCTGTCATCACTATATCACCACCTTTCTATATTATAAACCTCCATACTCTTGCATATTTTGAAAGAATGCCTCTGACTCCTGACCCTGCTCCATTTTTGGAAATTTATTATGTGCCTGTCAGGATGTGTGGTAGTGCAGTAAGTCTGGTTTTCCTGCCAAATAAACGGGCTCTGCATTCTGTAGCAAAGTGGAAAATATGATGTATGGAATATTCTTCCAAATATTCACCCAGTTTCTCAGAGGTCACCGACTCGTTCAGCTTGAGTATGCGCACACACACTTTCTCTTTAATGTGTAGATAATTTCACTCTATCAGATCGCTGTGTTGTGTTGCTGATAATAATATTAAGTCATAAATATCAGAATCACAGCAGTACCTGGATGTACGCTGAGGATGACTTCATTGCTGATTACTATTACAGTTGTTATCGTTGTCAACAACTACACACAAACTTCACATACTCCTACACGCGCTCACACAGCACAGGTGAACAACATATGTGCATCTTTCCACATCTGCTGGAGATTTTTGAAAAATCAAAAACCTAAAGAACAGACAATTCCTGATCGGTATGTTCAAATTTTTCACATTTACACCACAGGCCAGGACCAGTAATTCTTTTGTGAAAATGAGACCCACAACTATGATGGACAGGTCCATGTTATTGCCAACTGCCATGTGGCAGCAAGGATTTCTTTCTGGAAAGCCATGGGGGACAGCACTGTTGTGAATGATGAAGCAGAAGGATTTAGGGGGACTAGAGGACAGAGAGAAGAGACAAATATAATTCATCTGCCCTAAAATTGTCTCAGCGAGCAAAAAGAGCACGACCAAAAAGCTCAATGTGGTTCTCATTTTGTGCGCCTTTGTTTGAGAATATGTGTGTGCATGCTCGCTCGCTGTGTCTGTGCATGTGTGCATACTTTATATATATGTGAGTGTGCTTGTCAGGATGGATCCTCCGTCTGAAAGATAAATAACCACATTACATGGGAGGATCAGGCTTTCAGCTTAGAGCTGACAGCAGATAGGAAACTAGACAAATCCACAGGCATTAAGTAAGAATCTGGCGTTGATACGCAGATACAAAAACGCACAGATGTCGGCCTCATAAATGTCCCACTCTTTACACACTTTGTGCTCAGCTACTGCACTCTTATTTCACTCAATACAATTTTAACAACCCTACTATATAAATGTGACGTGATGTGAAGATGCAGGGTTAAATTCCACTTGAATAAAGGAATATTTATTGAGAGAACGATACCGCTAACAAGTTAGTGAATTAAAACAGCTAGGATCAGCATCTTTGATATCAACAATAGATCACACGACTGCTTGCACGTGAAAGGAGTCGCTCACTCATAGTTTCCCTCAGCTCTATGGGCCTTGATAGCAAGTCTCAATGTTTTGTTTGTTTTAACTGGCCACAAATTCACACTCAACCTTTTCATCAGCATCATTGTCAGCTGCAGCTGCAGCCATTATAAGTAAATAATACTAATACTAATAATGGCTAGTCATAGTCACAGAAAATTATGTCATGAAGTGACTTTTTAATCCTTCTTTAAGCTACATTTTTGTGACAGACTTTGCTGATCTTGATCAGATGAGGGACTTTAGACTTCAGATGTTTGGAACTTAAGTTATCTTACGTTAAGTTGAGAAATGAGCTGAACATGAGCAGCTTGGCTCACACCTCAACCCGGCGTCAGAGAAATGCTTTTTTTTATGGTTCTTTTGTTGTTGTTTTAACTGAGACACACTTAATAGCTGAAAATGACATATTGTGCATTTAAGTATGGTCCATAGATGGTCACAGGAAAACAGGTAGTCTGCTTTGTCCACCAGCACGTTAAGCTCCGTGATTAACACTTCATATCTTGTTTGTTTAATGTCTACAAGAACAAAAGTTTAATGCAACAAATGCTGCTACAGAAGTCCAAAACTATGGACAGAGTGAGGCTAGCTGTTACCCTGTTTCCAATCTCTAAGCTAAGCTAAACTGCCCAGCTACTGACTCCATCTAGATATTTACCCACAGATGTAAATGTGGAAACAACCTTTTTATTAAATTTTGGGCCAGAAAGAGAGTGAGCACATTTCCCCAAATCTTAAACTATTCTTTTAACACAACCCAAAGGTTACTTGAGTTAAAGCAGAAAACCACTTCTGCTCTGTGAATAAGAGGAAAAGTATGCATAATGACAAAACAAACACAATGTGAGGCTCAATGAGGTGTGTTATTAACCATTCAGCCATCATATATTACAATATAGACTGCATTCTCCATGATTCCACTAGTCCATCAAGTGTCCAAATGCAAAACACAGACCAGTCAAACAGGGAAGCGGGTGCATCCCTGACAACAGTTTAAACAGCAATACTTTACGTAACGCATTTACGACTAAACTCACGTAGCAGATGCACATGATGCTTAAGTCATTTTCAGGCCTTGACACACTGAAAACCGCTCGCCTCTGCCTCCTTTCAAGTAGAAACCCAGCATTATCTTTACTTTTAAGGTTACGACACATTTCTGAAATAATGTTTTATGGCGGAACATTGGCTATGAGAGGGCAGTCTTGTACTGTACGCGAGTGCTGCAGAATGGGTCAGTGTGCACACGGCGAAGCAAACACAGGAGGCCTCCAGAAGCCAACAGATAAACTGTTTAGATGTGTTTGTACACAGCGAACGTCTCCTTGCTTCATTCCTTCCCTGCATTTCATCATTTGTGTTATTGTGAAAGTTAACACTGGACTTTTGTCTCCAGATATAAAGCAAACACTGTGAGATGATGTTACAGTGTCTGTTGTCTCACCTAGGAAAAACTTTAGATGACGGGTAAATGCTTGTGGAGGCAAAATGTGAGTTTAACGTATTTTTAATGCTTTCTTTCGATCACAGTGACATATTTCCCCATGCAAAGCTATTTTAGAGCCATCTTAAAATAGTGTAAGGCCTGTCACTTGACGACAGGAAACTAAATAATAAGAAAGAGCTTCAGCAACTGGGAGAGAAGTGGACAGACAGAAAGCAAAGGAGACAGAACCTAAGACTGAAGTGAGTTTGTTTTCCTGGCTTGGTAATATGATTGTACTAAAGCCTTCTTTGGTTTCAGCTCCGTCTTTGTTCCTCTGGGTGATTAAGACAAATAAACCATGGGATCAAACTAAGACAGCCTCTGGAAGACAGAACGGAGGAAGACAGGAGAGATCTGAACATATTTAGCACAGCCCAGCTTGGTAGGTGAAAGCGAACTGGAGAGCCAGTGCACTGGTCTGTGGAAAATAATCACCCACTCCACATCACATCATCACATCATTTCACACTTACCAAACAGAACACAAAAGCCACAGTTTACAGTAAATTATGTAACAGCCCGAGACACTTTATAGAGAAACTACTGGCTCCCTTTTCCATTTTTCTACCCCTTCATTTATCTGTTAAGCCATCTGGATTGTCAGGTAGAAAAAAGGGCTCTACCAATAAAGAATTTACCTGGATATAAACCAGAGTAAATCAACATGAGACAAATGATGAAATAAGGCACTACATAGATACACAACAGTCCTTGTTCGACCTCACAGAAGATACATATAACTCTCAACAGGTGTCTCTGCTGGGTTTCTTCTATTTGTCTTTATGTCAAACGGTGCAAAGTTGGCGTTGCAGCACAGCTGCTTAGTGCATCGTGCGCTGGCTCAATATCCATAAAGTGATAGATTGAGACAACGAAAGACGAGGTACAGAAAGTATGAGACTGTTTAATCTATAGAAAACAGTAGTTAGAGAAACACGAGTCTATGCCCAGTGTGAAACACAAAAAGTAAAGGCAGAAGCACATTTTTCTCCAATTTTAAAAGAGAAAATAATTCCAGATGTTCCTCTGCTAAAAAGAAGAGAGTTTATTCAAAATGACCTTGCTGAAAGTGTCCATGTGGCTGGAGAGTACATAATGTCACTGAACTGGAGAGAGAGTGGGAATAGTGGACATAAAGTTATTTGTTGAGACGTGGAACATCACTTAAAAATCAGGAATGGCAAGAAACATGATGGTGATCATCATCAGGGAAGGGAGGGGAGGGAAATCAGATCAGGAGTATAGTTGCTGTACTTTGCTCTACTGCACCCATATAAAGAGTCTGAGCAAGGAAATTCAACATGATTAATCTGAACTTTGCGTCATGGCGCTTTGGTTCTCCATCATGGCACGGTGCAGGGACACAGTGCGAGGGCACAGTGCTAAACACAGTGCAATGACAACAGGGTTTTTGGCTGCACCAACACAATTATGGCTCCGCAGCTGCCAAACATGCTGTATTCTTCTTCCTCTCCTAAATAAGAAAGGGTTGCCACAGTGGAGGAGGTCTAGAGGACAGAACACAAAAGGACATCCAATGCGTAATGCAGATGGCCATTTCCAAGGTTATATAATGAAAGCGATCCATGCGTGGCAGAAGTGCTGGGAGCAGAGTATCGCTGCATGAGGGACCTACTTTGAAGGGGATGGCAGCCAAATTTAAATCAGGTACACTTTTTATAAACACAGTTCCACAGTTCCAGTTGTGATGGCACCTCACATGAGCCCATGTTAGCTTTCCCTTTTGTAGTTGAGAGGTTGCAGAAGGTACGAAGTAGTTTCTGTATCTTTTAGTTTGAACTAATAGAAAAGGAAACCAGAAGAGATTATCTGGATGCAGGGGATAAATTAAACTGTCTTTAACAATCGTTTATTATAAAGAGCAGACAAGACTTTTCAGTTGCCAGTGATTTAAAGAGAGATATCCCTAAACTGACTGCTGAGCCAGTGGCCTGTCGTTGTTTACTATGTTTTCAATCTCCCCTAATGACAAAAACACTCCATTCTCATTCTCATCGACTCACATGGAGATTGGATTGCCCGCTCCGCAGGGGAGAACTATTCATGATACAAGCTGAGTATGAACAGGCTTCCACACAAAGGCACAGAGACTGTGACCCAAAGTATTGGGGAAAATATTCAGCCTGTAATGATAACTTATCAGCCCACCCTGCAGCTTCAAGAGCAGCAACAAATCCTCAGACAGAAAGCTGAGGGATGTGTGGGAATTCAGATAGTTTTACAGTGAGGGCAGGCGTTCAGGGTTTAGAGAAGCTCTGCCTAACACCAAAATGTTGACTTTTACCGTCTTCCACAGACCTTGAAGGGAAATATCAGAGCTATGCTACCTCATGAGGGCAGTAATACTTAAGTTATTATTAATTCTTTGGTTGATAGAAATAAATGACATGCTGATGGTTTTGCATATTTTAGCCCATTAACTGTGGTTTTACTTTCCATTTTTCAACGCCCACCAGAAGGTGTTTTTAATTGGTTTTCCTAACTTCCAAGAAACCATTGGTTTCACTTTACTATAAACATGAATTTGCAGAAACTTGCTTGAGACGCAATCCATCACACAGAACATTTTGTCGCCTTTGCAGTATTTCTTCATCCAAGCTACATGATTATGATTGGGTGTTCTTTCATAAAACTCAAAAAGACGCTTTTTAGGTGGGTACGTAATTAAAAACAAGACTGGCTGATATTGACCACATTTAGGTTTTCTCAGTCAATCACACACAGAATCGAGTACAAACTTCAGTCACACACTGTCACAATCGTGCCACGCAGGAAACAGGCAAAGGCTTATGGGTTGTCGAGGCAGGTTGGATCAAAACCAGAACCAGTCCCATAGAGGCAAACAAGTCCAATGAAAGTATAAATCCAAAACACACAAGGAAAAAAAGGAACACAAGGAAACATGAAATAAACAAAATGAAATGCAAAATTATGCCACACACATAATCCACACTTACTCGCTGTCTGTCGTCAAGTCGTTGTTTTCTAAAATTGTCCTTGATTGTGGATGCAATCAGAAGTACAGACTCCATTTGTTGTCAAGAAAAACTGTCAGGACGAAGCGAGGACAAGTGAAAACAATCAGAGACTGGAGAAAATCTTAATCACGCATAAATGTGCGCAACCGCTTCCAGAAAATATCAGAAAAGTGAATGTATACACATCTGCAGGGCTCCTACAGTAAATGAAAGTAAACGGAGCAGTGAACTGCAGATAACCTGATATCATGTGCAGCATGTGGGAGATATTCGCCATGGCAGCAGACAGAGCCAGGCCTGTAATGACCATGCTAATGTCTGATTGTGTTTAATTCGTTACAAATGAGCACATTATCCAGCAAATTACCAGGAGCAATTATTACATAATACCTCACTTCATTAACAAACGGGGTATTATGACTGGCATGTCACATCTGACACAGGTATCAATGGTGAACTGAGAATTTTTCTAATCCTTTCTTTCTCTGTTTTTCTCAGGGGATCGTATACGCTCTGCTGTGAAGAGGAGATGTGCTGCTGGTGTAATAAACTATGATTCCCCCAAAAACTGCTGAAAGATTCCTGACAGAAACAGGCCAGCATCTAATTGGGCCTGGAAAAGAAGGAAGTTCTAACTCTTAAGTCTTTTTTTTATTATTCATCCCTGTGTTTCCCATTAAAATAGTTTCCAGCCACTGAAAAGAGGATTTGAAACAGCCAGCCTCAGGTAATACCTGCTGGAGCTTTTGCCAGACAGTTGGGCTGAACTCTAGACCCTGGTTCTGGTATAGGACTCTTTCCAGTAACTCCTCAAACTTTCAGCTAAGTCCATTATTTATTCCTATTTTTAATCCAAAACACACAAGTCACTCTGCATGTAATAGCTCTGTGTTTCAGAATTTGTAGTAATGTCATAAAATCAGAAAGATAACATTGTGAACCATGTCTATCTGTTGGAACATAATGTCAGTGCTGTTTGTTCGCTCTGTGCAAGGCTGAAAAAATAAGCTAAACATAAGCAAGTCAAGCTACATGGCAGGCTAAAAAATCAAACTTACTATAGACTTTGAGTTGAAGTAGTCCAAAAGTAACTAAGATAAGACTGATCCAGATTGCCATATGGACGATGTGTGTGTGAAATAAGACATTTGAAAGAAGAAAAAATGTACACCAAAATGGTTCCATCTGCAGGGGCATACAATTTTTATCCAGGTGGAAAACTTCTGTTTTCTAAACTAACATGTTTACAGATTTTAACCAAAAGGAATGTCAATGCATAATCACAAAGTTTAGGAGACAATCAGCAAAACAGGTAAAAATCAAAACTATTTTGATTTTCCTGCTGGTTGCTGATCAGTAAAGGTCTGGCATTACTTGTTTCTTGCCAGTTGCCCCAATATAAAGGGACATTACTGACTGTAACACTATTCTACATACATTTTCTAGTGTTTCGTCTTAATTTCAGTGTTTAGTCTTATGTTTGTCACGTCACTGTTTCTGTCTATGCCTTGCATGATGCCCGCTTGAGTGTGAGCATGAGCACTAGCATCATGATGCTAACAGAATCTTTAACTCTGTCTTAGGAGATGACAGCAGCTAAGTTAAAACCAGTCAGTGCATAGTCCTATCAGTGCACACAGACATTGATAGGACACAGACAAAAGACAGCCGGTCTTTTGTCTCTGTAACACAATTGATTCGGAGCTTTGTGAAACTTCATGAAGGATCTCAAACTAAACATGCAGGTTAAGGTAGCAGCTGCAACTTTTTCCCGGCCCCTAGCGTTTCCAAGTGGTATTATTGATGGCGCCACTGTGGCAAAGACAACTGGATGATTTTCAGTTTCCAGTTTTCCTCAGACCCTAACAACTACCAACAAGACAGAACACATTGCATTTGTTTCTGTGAGGAAACCATCAAAACCGCTTAAGAGGGAAAAGAGAAAAATGAAGCAGTTTCACCAAAGAGGCAAAGTGAAACTGTCACCATTTTATATAGAGTAATAACATGTTGAGTCCTCTTTTGTGCAAACAAATAACCAGCAGGGGCTGGCATCAGGGTTATTGGTGGAAAAGAACATTAGCAGAAAAAGTGTAAGTTATTCATTCATTTGGTCAGTAATGAAGACATGAAAGAGATTTTCCCTGGAGACTGTAACTGGTGGCAAACTGATAAGGTACCTCTAAATACCTGTGTTGACATTATTCTACAGCTATAACACTGTGCAATCAACATTTAATTAAAGTAGTTAGAGCAAAAATTGTCTATTGCCTTATTAGATGCTCCGATAATAGTTAATAGTAAAAAGCATAATATCTTTAAGCCTTTTAAAATCCTATGAGGTGTTTCATGTTTGATAGCCAAACCATGAAAGTGTATTTCTGAGCTGTACTTTATTGCTTCGATTCCACTTCTTGATGTGTGTGAGAGAGGCCCAGTCTGGACCATGATTGCTGAAGCCATAGAAGGAGAGAAGAGCGGAGACATCCAGGTCTAATTGTGAGCAGGTGACCAGCAGGCGAACAGTGGACAGATAGGAAAAACTGCCCCTGCTTCCAAATGCCACAGTCACCCCAACTGGCCCTTCTCCCTCACAGGCCTTTTTAATTTTCCATAACATTCCTTAATCCACCTGGCCAACTCTGCACACACCATACCCAGACAGATGCAAACATACACACACAGATCACATTTTGCCTCGAACTATCATTATATTACCAGCAGATGGATGTGTGTGGGCAACTTTCACTGAAACATGATGCACACAAACCCCAGTGTGTGTCAACAAAAACTGGAAAAAGGACCACAACAATCAGAGAGTGAAGGACAACCAAAGAGGTCTAAGTAACATCGTGTTACATTGTGCATGATACAACACACAAGACACGGCTGTTTATCTTCAGTTGACAGGTTGGTGTGTAAGCCACAATCTCTTGATTCCATGCACCGGTCAGAGCCTTGGGAGATTTGTTTGGGTAAAGAACCATCTGGTTTCCATATGTCTTTCAGAAGAAAACCTTACTATTGGCTGGAAACCAAAAAATATCGGCAATGCTAAGATCAGCAGTTGGCCGAGGGCCTCATCGTTTCCTGAAAGAACAGATAGCTTTCTGATCTATTGAAAACATAAAGACGCTTCATAAAAGTGCTGTTGCACCCAAAACCTTGCATTAAACAAAGCATTAAAAAAAAAGAGAAATTGCACCACACAGGTGAATATGCACTTACTGTCAATATTCCCATATCCCATGAAATACATTTTATCAGTTTCATATATTGATCTTTTTTTTTGTTTGTTTTTACTAAATGTTAGATGATAAGATTAATTCAACTCTCATATCTGTTCAACTGAAGGCAGTGACACACCAAACCTACATCGCAGAAATGGCAGTGATAAAGGCCAACTGTCATGTCACCTTATTTTGCCTGTCAGGCCCAGAAAAACACCTTGAATGCAAACTGCAAAGGCTGCAGCCAGTAGCATATACATTATGCGCCTGTGTGAGAGTGAGTTTTGCACAACTCTCAGTCACCAAACACATTATGAAACATGGTTCTGTAATATAGCTGCTATTTCAAATTGAGTATATGTCTTATAATAGGTTGCAAATGGTGCAGGTCCTCTATCCCTGGTCTTTTGGTTGTAGAGAAGAAAGTTACAGTTGAAAATAACAATAAGGAGAAACCGGATAATAGAGGAAAATGGACAAAGTTGTGGATACTACAGACTCAAGGGCCTTCCTTAACCTTTAAGCTCAACAACCAATCAGAGTGATCTCCTTTAATTGGCCAAAAGCTGTCGAAAGGGATCCAACTAGTCTCAACAGTGTGTGACATACACAAAAACCAGGGCCAAAGACACTGACAGCCCACCACTGATTAATGGCCAAGTGTCACACACTTAGTATGAAGCCAGCCAAGTTAGCCTAGCTTAGCTTAAAGACTAGAAATAAGTGGGAAAATGTTTGCCTGAACTGTCCAAAGGAAAAAAACAGCATCTCTGATGTTCAACACCAATTAACAAGTTTTAGTTTGTTTAATCTCTATAACAAAAGTGTAAAAAGAGCACATTGTGGTTTCACAGGGGATTATGTGCAGTTATTTGCTATGTTCTGGAGGCTTCACTGGTTTCCTGGCAAACCAGGAAGTAACTGCGCCCAGCCAAGAAAGTCTGACACACAATTCCCAGTAAAACCACAACGTGTCAGTTCTACATTTCAGTAGGTGGATTTTATGACTTTATTTCCAAAAAAATGTCCAAAACTGTCAGACTATTCCTTTAAATGGGTAAAAAATGATGTGTGATAATCTGAACTGTTCAAACAAAATGAAACTGTTTAAAAATCTGATCGTTTTGACAGAGATCTAAAGTGCTGTGATGTATATTATTGTATTTTGACAACATTTACTTTTGCCATAAACATCTTAAAAACATGAAGATTAATTAAAAATTAAATTATTCTCACTTGCAAAAATATCATCAAAGGTTAAGCTCAATTGAGGGACATGTTTTGGCTAATAAGAGGGCTCTCTGCGGTCCCTGAAGGCCCAGCCAGATCTGTCCTCAAAGTTATCACAGAGCCCATCAGGTCAGAAATATCAAATGACTCCACCAGTTGGATTTGAACACTGCGATGAATGTGCCAGGCTACAATATCCTTTCAGATTTTTAAGCCAGTAGAGGAAATAAAGTAGATGGAGAGGAGAAGACAAGAATAGGAGGTATAATAGGATTAGGATCAGGTTAGACAAAGCAAAGAGAAAACATGGAGATCTGGGAGGAAAAAGCTAAGTGGATCAAAAGAAACTTTAAAGGGAGTATTGTAATCACAGATGATTTAAAACATCATCTCCTGTTAAGCCCTAAAATGTTATTCCTGCTTAGATTGGTCGCTAAGCCACGGTTTCCTCCTCACAGCACCATGTATCTAAAATATTATCACTGCCGACCACAGCTATGATGAGAAATACCCCGACAGAAAGGCCAAGCAAAACAAATCACAGGCTGAAATACAGCAGGACTGATACAGAAACAGTTCAAAATCTGTTCCTTAATTGCTTTGGGATCCTTCCTCCACTGCACCATAAGAGACTCCATAAGAGATATCACATTCTTTATCACCCTGTATTATAGTTATTGATCAGCTGTAATGTTTTCCCATTTTCAGTATATTTAAATGAAATGTTAAACATTTTGGGAGATATTCTTATGCAATATCCTGTCAAGAGGATTAGCTTAGCATAACAACTGTATTTAAAGGGAACCAGCTAGCCTTGCTTTGTCCAAAGGGAGCAAAATCCAAAATATCTGTGGTAGAACTAGATCATCAGATGAACAAAGCCAATACATCAGTTTAGATCAGCTTACTAAGATTATATTGGTGTCTGTATATCAACCAATGAGTAACATGAAATGGTTTGAGGTCATAGTGTAGTGTGTCCACTGTTGGTTTTTAATATTGTTTCCTGTTACAGGAAAAACATTTTATGTTAAAATGTTTTCTTTTTGCCAGAATACTTAGTGCATCATAGTATAATTTGTTGGAATCATCATTAGCACAAACAAAGTAAGACATGCCACAGTACAGCAGAACGATTCAGCGGGGTTTTAGCCAGCATCACTGCAGTAACCTGTGCTGGTCATTTCCATGCGATCTTTGACAGAGTTTTATAGACGGCCCCACAGGTTTTATGGCTGTTCTGAGGCCCAGGAAAGCAACTTTTCCCAAGAGGAAGAGAAGAGCACAATGTGAACTGAACTGTCTGCTCCTCATCTGTTACGCAACACAGTCTCTCAACATGACACACAATGGGAAGTTTATTTTTCTCATAAATAAAAGATTAATCTGTGGCCCATATGTTTAACAGAGATAGTAAAGGTCACATCAGCTGTCCACACCTGTAGATAGTTGGTTAACCAGTTCAACGATCGAACACGCAGGAGGATGAAGGGTTTGACTTTAGTTTGGATAGTAAAGGAGCAGTAAGGAGAGACTTTGGTGCTCATTTTTCCTGCTGTTTTAAGCAAACACACTGGTGATTTAATTGTCATGCCCACAAACTAAAAGTGGTGTATATTTTACTCAAAATTTCTCCAAGTTTCTGATTGACTTCCTGCCTTCAGGCACCCACTGTTGTCCATTAATTTCAGCACGCTATGAAAGGTTAAGTCAAGATGAGCCAATCTATCACAGTGACCATTTAACTGGTTTTGTTTCTTTTTGCCAAAGTTACTCTAATGTGTGGTGATACAGTTGAAAACTGGGAATGTTTTGGAAAATCCGCCTTGAAAGTGCATTCAAGGAAACTCCCAATCACGCACCTTTTATATGCAGCAAAGTGTGAACCAAACCAAACTCACATTACCCTTTTCCTGACATCCATCTCTGGCCAAACATGAGTTTTCAAATAAATCACCAATGCAAGCTGTAATATTGTGGCTTAAGATAATGGACCAGATTTTCTCTGTGATGAATTATGTTGTGCAAGTTTTCGTCTCCACAAGTTAATTATCATCCTGTAGCGAAATTACCGGAAACCCATGGCTAACTATGAGGAAGGAAATCTGCTTCAATCTTCTGGTATGCTTTAGAAAATAACCAGCAGGAGACTTTTGATTAATAAAACAGGTGTGATCCAATACCTGCGCTTGCAAAACACTGAAAAATGGATTATACATCAGGAGAGGGTGATGTTATTGACAATGTTATTATCTACATGCATGCATCTTAAACCATACTGTTCCGTAAAACCAAATGAAGATGGTCCAGCCTATAGCATCAAAACCACCAAAGTAGACAATACTGGTTGACAGATGTGATGACAAAGAAAAAAGGACCAAAAAACAGAGAAACCCCAGAAAGCCTCCTACCACGATTGTTCCTCATCAAAAAAGACCATGAAAAATGTCCAAAGGGAATACAGAAACCCCGCTTGTCATACATCAAGCAGTATAATTATAGCTTCAAGATTACAGAGCAATAAATAACAATTTCTTCCAAAAGGAAAATCATTAAAGGTGCATATGGAGAACAAATGTGAACATTTACAGAAAGTTGTGTGAAAACTAATTACCAAAGCTCTGACCACAAATATATTATATCAAAGTTTTGTGTTTTCTTCAGCCTATTCATGATGATGAACAGTCTGACAGTTCTGCTACCGTCGGCTGTTTACAGACCTAAATTAGACAGTCCAGGACCTCTCTCCACATGAGCAGAGGTCCTGAGAGGGTTTTTGGTCCTCTCTGGTTTCTACACCTGCAGACTGTCTCAGAGTATTTTCCTTTTCCACACAAGGCCTTTCATTCCAAATGCTGCCTTGATGCTCCTGCCAGCGGGTCAAGAGTCACACACACATCACACAGAAGACACACATGAGGCTAAAAATGTAAATGGGGAACAGAAGTCAATCACAAACACCCGAAGTGGAGCCAAAGTGAGACTGGAACTATGGGGTTCTGATCCAGCGTTAAGAAAAGCTTATTCAAAATCCAAATGTTTTCCTCTATCTAATTAAAGAAAACTATCTATTATCATTGTTTTATTTATTTTATCTGTTTTTAATATTCCTGCATTTAACAAACATTCTTTCCCACAGTGGGTTCAATTTCAGGGCTTGATTTAAAAGGCAAGGCCACGGGTGAGTGATCAGGCCATTAGCAAAACAGAGGGAAATCATCAGCGTAGATCTTTGTCAATGGCAGAGATAACTGCTAAAAAGTTGGTCTCCCTGAGAGTGTTGGGGACTCCTACATGGCTGAAACCAAGTTGCAATAACATAACTTTGCTGCCACACTATAAATTTTCATGACAGTTTGTTTTAGAATACAATAGTAAACATAAACCAATGACAGAAATGAATAACATTGCACTGTAGAAGTTAGTGGAACAGAGGATGGCCTGGACATGATGTCATGAATTTGGTGTTCAGTGGTTCAGCATGAGCGATCAAGGTCAACAGCCCAACACTGGGTTCAATACGGTAAACAGCACCCTGAGCTGTTCATTACCCATTTTAAGTTCAAATGGGAAGACACTGTGATATAATTAAGTATTGCTATTCCACACAGAATGCCAGCCAAAGAAAATGAGGAGGAGGACTTGATCTAACTTTACTCAGATCACATCTTGTCCTCTGTGACAGAGTAGTCTTCTCTCATTAACCGTCTGCATGGAGCAGTTATGCAACCAAAACAACAAAGACCTCCACATATTCACTTATGATCTCCCAACCTTTTTTCAACCTTTAAGACTGTGGCCTCTAAAAGGGGAAGTGAATGAGATCAGTTTTTGGGCTCAGTGGATATATGAGCATCTTCTTCTACCTGCCCCTCACTTTAAGCTGATGTGTTGACGGGCCAGAAGAGGATTCCCTGCAACATCCCCTCCCTTTGAGGAGCTGTTTGCCCCCCCCCTGCTGAGGTCTCTGCTGACAACAAGACAGCTGAGGTCATGTTTTTCACACTCTTGGTTTAGCAGTTCCAGTGCAGTTATAAATAATGTCACGGAGTAAATGCTCCATTACACACACATAATAGCGGGGGGACATAATTGGAAAAAAGAAGGAAACTAACATTCATTTTGCATTTTTTATGTCAGTGGGGACAAATGCCTCATCGGATCAAAGGGGATTTTTTGCACAAACTGTCCCAGTCTGTAACTGTGGGTGAGTATTTCTACAACACAACAACAATCACCAAAACAAAGGGATAACCAGTGCCAAACATCCAACTGATACTTGCTGATAAATAGCCAACTGGTTAGTGTTGCTGCCAAAAAACCTGTTCTGAATCTACCCCTGATTAAAGAAGGATGACAGTAACGGCTGTTTTTGACTTTAAGCTTCATTCTGTCGTATATATGTGCAGGTTTTATGTTAAAACATGTTTTCCTGCATGGAATTTCCTAATATCAATCAATTTGATGAAGGAGACACAACTTCCTGCAAGGTAATAAATATCCTAAAAGATAACTATACAGTCTGTAGTCCCAACAGGGGTACTTCTGCAGCTGCAGGTGGTATGTGGAAATTGTGGATAAGCTCAATTAATTCTAATTCCATTAATATCAAAATATTGAGACAGCTATGCTTGAACGCCACATGTTGCAACTGCATGGAAACTAGCAAGCAAGCAGAGAAGTTTGAACTGTTACCTAAAATGTGAACAGTTCAAACTGATAGCTAAAAGCACTGTACAACTGTTGAAACAGCCTAAAAGTAAGCTGTTATGACCTTTAAGTAATGCACGCACACTTCTACAGTTAAAAGACGTTACTATATATCGGCAAAGGAGTCTGAACACAGCTGGCATCATAGAGTAACAGTACACATGGAAACAGAGTGAGGGAGTGGGGAGTGGTGACTAAATGGAAGAAGGACAAGTTCCAAAAAATAAATAGAACTGCATATAAACAAAAATAATTTCTGTCGAAGTGTAATCATTAATATCTAAAAGCAGTGACTTTTAGTTGTTACAGTTGTGTCCCAAAATGGTTGAGGGATTTTGCACTGGTGCCACAGGTGGCCACATTGACAAAATCAGTATACTGGATGACCAGAATTTACTTTGATTGGGATGGTGGGGTAAAACATTAGAGCTCTGTAAACTGTTACCTAAAAAGTTATCTAAAAGTAGGCTATCTCAGTGGATAAAAGGTTTTAAAAAGATCGTAATGGATAAATGGTGAAATAGCTGGAATTGGCAGATAATTCTGCGAAAGTAAAATAGCTAAAATGGGTCAATGAAAAAATCTAAATAGCTAAAAGTAGCCAAACAGATAAATGGTTGAAATGTTTGACTTGTGCTACTTGTAGTGGTAGCTGTCGGAATGCAAACTCTACCAAGCTAAAGACTGACAGCTCAATTGTAAGAAAAAATATTGCATCAATTTAAATTTTATGTTCCAGCACTTGGTGGCAAAGGGTACATGAGTTCATCTGAGGCCATGTGGTTACATCAGACAACAAAGGTTGGGAACCACTTTGATAATCTGACTTTTCTGACTGCGATGGTCAAGGATGGAATGAATTTCTCAAAAATGGGGGGAAAAAAGAGCAGAAACGCTTTTTTCATTACAGTTCCTGAGTGTTTCCCCTGCAGACTACCTTGGACAGCTCTGTATCACAGTTAATGGCACTACACTCATCACACAGACACGCACACACACACGACTTCCCAACAGGATAACTGCTCATCCCAGAACATCTGCGTGGAATAAATCACACTCAGAGAGGTTACCTCACAAACCGCCAGGCCTCTGAGTGAAAGAGAGAGAAGCCCTTGGCAGCAACCACCAAGCAAGAGAAAGGAATTTTACATCCACAAACTGCAATACATCATTTTTTTAATTGCCAAAGCACTGAAATTATGCTTCAAGTGGGATTTGGGGATGAGAAGTAGAAGTAGGCTGAAAAATGGGGTGATGCAACAGCAAGCTGAAATCAACACCCCATTATACTAAATGTATCTCCAGAGGTCTGTATTGCTGTGTAGATGTCAATTGATCTGCCTTGGATGTTACTATACCGTGAATTATATTATGCACAATAGGAAGTCCAAATATTCCAGTTTGCTGGGAACTGGCTTTAGCTCATCTATATTCTATGATTGCTGGCCAGTTTTAATAAATCTTAAAATAATTACAGTCAAGAATCAAAAAAATTTAGTAGAGGTAAAAAAGTTTTTCAGCAAAAAAAAACAACAAAAAACTGGGATTAAGGCATGTTTTTCACATCGGCGTTTGTCAGGATAACTTGGAGATGGAGAAGCCTATTACATACAGCCAATCACATCTGACATTAAGCTGTAAGGTCAGCGTTATATTATATTATAATATACAGATACCCAGACCTCAACTTGTTGAACAAACAACCACACAAACACTCACCAGGGAAAAGTGCACGGCTAACATCAGTTAAAGAGGATAGATAGCTGATTAGCTCCTCAGCTGCTGTGCATCAAACAGCATGTAAACATACCTGCAAATATCATTTCAGTCCAATTAAATGCTTACGTGGTGTGTAACTTCCACCGCTGACACAAGACTGTCTGCACATGCCTTGTAAGCTTCAATGTACATTTGTTTACTTTGTCTCCTGTTCCCTGCTGGGGCTCAGCCTGCCAGCTGCTGTCAATCAATCAACCCATCCCTCCAACCACTGAGATGAAAAGAAGCATCCCTGAGTTTTCCCCACAGACCTTTTTTTTCTTTTAATAACAAAAACTAATCAAAAATATGTTTAAAAAAACATTATATAACCTTGGACATTATTTTTGACTGCAAAAAGGAATGACTAAATGTGACACCGGCTGAACTTGCCACGCTTTACCATGATTGATCACGTTTGCTTAGAGGAGGATTAGCTACACAGCGGTTTACCCTACCCTTGCTGATCCTTGCATTTCATCATCAACGTTAATTTTGTGTGACATTGTTAAACCTGCATCAATAACAGTTTGGCCACTGGGAGGCTCTGCCCTGCCTGAAAATGTGGAGTTTTCTTATAAATATAAGTCAAATATTAAGCAAATTAAATAAAGCAAATTAAAATAAAGCAATATTATCTCTGTTTTGGTCTCCTTTAACCGCTGAGAGAAATATCTGGTTTTCATGCCGCTAACTGTGTTCACCAGCTAATTGCTGGTGTTTTGTCCGTCTGTTGTAACCACCTGAGCAGGTGTTGCACAGTGGGTTATTAAACATCTCCCACTGAGTATCCAAAGTGAACCAAAACAGCCAAGTGCCAGGCTGGAAAACCAAAACGGAGAGCTAATTAATACCAATTCTCTTACAGATGACTGATAAATAAGAGCCCAGACCTGAGTGTTTAATCATGGGTAGATTTGGGCCTGTGGCATTGACTTCCAGACCATTATGACTTGGGGAAAAAGCTAATGATGACTTGCAAACTTCTATCGGCCAATGAACTCTTGTTCACCCATTACATGCACAACACTGCTGGTGAGGCACGTGGGCCAAAAAGAGAGCAGTAATCCAGCCACGTGCCTTTTCAGATTCTTTCTCCCCTCGTCCGATTCGCTGTCCTCTTCCATCCTCCTGCCTTCAAAACACACCCACAGAAAACATACTGGAGGCATTAATGGGTTCACATCAGACTTAGAAAGAAAATAAAAAAGTCATTGGAAAGGAAATGATGCAAGGAGGGACCGTTGCAAGAGAAATTGCAGGAGAAGGAAAAGAAAGTGATATTACAGTCCAAATGATAGAAAGAGATAAAAGTGAGCATCGTCTGATTATATCAGTCCTTGGGAAAGTCAAAGATGACTTCCATAAAAAACCCTGCCATGTGCCATAGATTGTTGCAGTAAGAGCTCATATTGATTAAAGCTGATTTGACATGATCTCTAATAACCAAAACATTCCCAAACAGCTGCTGAGAGCAATAAATAACATACTTATAAATAGGGTCACATTCAGGCAGACCAGCCATCCAGTAGCAAATAACTGCACTGATGGGAAACTATTTTTCATGCCGCACAGGTACGGGAGATAAAGTCTATAGTTTCTGTGCAGTGTTTCACGGCCAGCTGTTGAGGGCCAGGGCTGCACTTCCCGTTAACTGTGTCATTTATCTGCTCATAAATCAGCAGACTTTTATAAGACACTTAACAAGAGTCTCCACAGACACAAGGGAATGAGCCGCAGACTTATTGAGATATCAAATAACACCTCTGCAGGCTTATCAGTATAATTACATGCTGTTGTTGAGGAAGAGGCAAGAGGACAGGAAAAGATCTGCTCGCTCACATAATGATGGAGTGGGGGGTCATTTAAAGTGTCTTTCCAAAACACTGACAGATTTTGTCTCACACACACACATTCACACACAGAGAGAGAGACACACGTTTAAATCATGAAAACACAACAAGGGTAAAATGAGTCTAAAGCGTTTTTGGCTTTTTAAAATAATACCACAAGTCAGTTCCCTGACTTGTGATATAAATTGTACAGTTAGTGCCAGTTCAAAATAAAAAAAAAGTTGCATTTTATTAAGTCTAGACTGATGCAGCTGTGATGTGAGGGCAAACAGACAGATACATGGCCCCCTTGTGGTTGCTCTGTGTGCAGACTTACCTCTAATGTTCTGCTAGGGGGCCCTGCAGATCCCACAGCCCCTTTAACAACTCAAGAAACATGCATAACATTGTTTACATAGCAACAAAGCTGTTGTAAGTGTACAGTATCCTTCCTATGTAGCTAAGAATATGAATATGGTATTGGACTCGTGACATTTTTAAGTTCACAAAGAAATTAATTGGCAAATATTTTGATATGTATATATACATATATATATTTATATGATTCCATGCCTTTGCTTTGCCACCCACTGCCCTCCATCCAAAACAACAATAAGGTTAGAAGAAAAGAAAATAATACTTAAAAGATCTGAGGATTATTATTGTATATATTATGTAAAACCCCCACATTCAGGGAGCAACCCAGATGTCAACTGAATGCAAGGGTTGAATCAGGCCTAAGATTTTGCAGAGAACTGGTTGCACACGACTCGGTTGTCATAAATTACACACCCAGCAACTTGGCAGCAACATGAGCAGAGGTCTGAAGCAGGAGGCAGATGCTTTTCTCACCCGGGCAAAGATCAACCCACCGTGTCAGAAACATCTTCCACCACAGGGACTTCTCATCTGTTCCTCACTCCTCTACCCAAATTATCCTGCAGCATGAAACCATTACATGTCAGTCTGTCAGCATGCAGTAATGATTTCCTGCCGCGCGTGGTGCTTTCCAGTTTTCACCTACTACCCTGCAGTGCAATGACACTGACCTCATACGGGTGAAGGATCCAGACTGAGCCAGCACAGAGCCACTTGTTGCGGCTGCCGTCACCGTTCATCCATCACTGCTTTTTTTCTATGAGACGTAACGCAGGCACACCCTTCTGCTCCATCAACATGGTGATTTTGACTTTCTAATATTAAATTAAATTCACTGACGCCATCACTGGCCACCAACACACCCACTGACCTCAAACCACACCAAATATAATCCAAACCTCTGGAGCAATACTCACACTAAAGCATAACAAAAACACCAGCTGGATTCATTTTTTTCTATGACACACAGTTTATAATTGTATTGTTTTGTATTGTAACGTTTAGACAATGTCCTTCAGATGTACATTGGTATGAAATTACACAGCCAAGTCCCGGTGCATGTGTGTAAGTGTGTGACCAAGCCTGATTACTGGTATACACTCTTTTAGAAACTGTCATGGCCACAGACGATCCTATAATCCATACCTCCTGGGACTAATCTACTCTTCAGATTATCCATCAGCGGCTGAACACCTGGTCCAACGACATAGAAGAAAACACCAATATATCAGGGGACTCTTAGAGATCCAACAAGTCTCTTACTACACAAACAAACTGTTTGTTTTCAAGACAAGTTGTAGGGATACTCACATCCTTTACTTAAATCAAAGTGTCAATAGAGTCTGTTCAGAATTTCACTGAAGGATTAGGTTTACGTTATGGGATGTATAGATATTTGCTTTAGTTGATGAGATTCAGATGCGAGGATTGATACCAAGTCTCTCACCTTTCTATGGTAAATATAAAGCTGCGAGAGATGGTTAGCTTAGCTCAGCATTAAGGCTGGACATAAACAGTATGTTTTGACCCTTTCCTGGTGTCTTATTGTGATGCTGCCTGCCAGGAAACTCAGCTGAGAGTCTAGAAAGTTGCTATTCGCAGCCAAGAACGAGCCAGGCACATAATCCCCCATAAAACCATGATGTGTCACACTTGGTTCGTGGTAAGGATAAAACAAACAAACAAACTTATAGTATGTTAATTACATTTTGCTTCCTTTGGCCAGACCAGTGTAGCTGTTTCTCCCTGTTTAAAGTCTTGATGCTAAGCTAAGCTGCACTAGCTGTTGATCAGAGCTTTCATAATAATAACAAATAATAATACAGACAAGAAAGTCATGTTGTGGCAGTTTGAGGTAAGGCTATAGTTAAATAGTGAATCATTTTCTATGTAAATAATCACATTTTTCAGGCTAATAAAATACACACAAGTTGCATAGAATGTAAATAATTAAATAGCTCAAACCTGTACAATACTTCACTAAGTTAACATCACCACTGGGCTGATATTTATATAAAATATTTTATTTTTGTTCATGTTATGTTTTGGTATTAGTAATTTACACAGCTGCACGATATGGTAACACTGTTACAGTGGCGAAACAGTTATCAGTATAAAAAGTATATGTTCATATATTGAAACATTTAAGAGACACATGATTTACATCCTACAACTGTTGTATATATTATACTAAATGTTATTTACATGACACAACACTGTACGGGTTTGATTGGCTGTTTGTCCAGGTGGCAGGTATAGACATTGTCAAAAATTGTATGCAGACACAAAAAAGCATGCATATAAAAATAAAATGAAACATGCAGATTGCAAAAGGCATGAAACTGTCACAGGAGTCTGCTTCGCCATTGTTTCTCGCTTGTGTGGACCTCTAAAATAAAAGCAAAGGATGAGAAGCTTGTAATGTAATCGAGAAACTAGGACCTGATCTACATGTCTGGTTCTGACCCGCTAAGAGAACTGACGGACACACGGGCTGACAGCAATGGAAACCCTACAGATCGTAATCAGCCGCAGCTGTGAGGGTCCGCTCAAGGGACCAGCACAGATCAAGCATAACAAGTCCAGGGAGAAACGTGACGATACCAAAGAAAAACACTGGAATTAGTCTGTCAGATGGTTTCACAGGGCAGATCATTTTTGAAGAATTGCTGGTAACCTTGATGTCTTTACAGCAGGAGACGCAGTTTGAGATTGGCTTTCCAGAGAGCGCATGTTGTTGATCAGCTTGCTTTTCCTGGTTTCCTGTTCTTTCACTTGCATTACATTATGGCATCTGAAATCAGACGATTTGATCCAATCCCTGGGCCGCTTGCCCCGCAGCATTTTTCCACTGAAACATGTTTTCACTTATTTCTGGATCCCAGAGCTATAGAGGGTTCACGCTCTCTGCCCTCCTCCATCACCACTGTTTCCACTTTCTCATATCTAGCAGCAATTTATTTACAAACATACACTGATACTCCATCTGATGGACGGAGCTGTTAAAAAGGCAGAAAAATCACCTGCCAAGAAAAATAAATGGAGTTACGGTCCACTCGATGCTGAGATGGTGAAAAGCTGCTTTTACATTGATGAACAACATAATACATATGCTAACACTGAGTTTGGCCACCTTAAAGGGATAGTCCAACATTTCAGGAAATACTCCACTCACCAGGCTCTATCAAGCACCTAATCTGCCTATAAGCACCTCTCGGTTAACATATTATATCACGTTTGTTTAATTTATGCACAGATTTTGCCTGTGGACAGAGTTAGGCTAGCTGATTCCCCTCACTTAGAGTTAGAGTAAGCTAACAGCTGTATTCTTACATTTAGGAGAAGGATCTGAGGGTTCAACTGGTTTTCCCCATTCGACATTCTTCCTGAAAAGGTGCATTCCTCAAAATGTTGGACTATTCCTTTAATGTACAGTAACATATATATACAGAGTTATTCATTTTTGTTCTAAAATTGTAAAACTTATTTAGAGTTGATCACCACTCTTTATATTTTAAAGTAAAATAGCACCATTGACTAAATAAGAGCAGCTCTCTTGGTGCCTCTGTTCGAAGACCTAAAGAGTAAATTTGAGCTCTGTAGACTGTTTAAGATAATATCTCTACTAGCAAACATCGGAACAGTGACACTATATACATATTCACAGTTCTTCCCTTTAAGAATGAATAGATAAATGAAGTAATGAAATAAAACCGAGTATTCCACTAAGAAAAAGTACTACCGTAGACTGTATTGTGATGTGTCCGACAACATTTCAAGTAACAGGATGCGGTCCAGTTTTTCCCAAAGGGAGACGACCAGTAGATGAGCAGCAAATGCTTCTCTTGATGTCACTGCCAGCTCACCCAGTCATGAAAAGGCACCGAGGAAGGAGGAAGAACAGTCAGCACTTCTGCCCACACAGGCAGGGACGAACGCAGACGCAGAGAGGGGTCGTGAGTGCCACGGTGAGTCAGTGGAGGGTCTTGACAGGGAGGCATGTTTCTGTGTTGCAGGAGAAGTGCATCAGTATGTGATTCACATTTCTTAAATCATGTATTAGACTAGACACAATGCATATGCACACCACTCAGTCTATTGCTATTATGGTTTTGTCTAATTGTTGCAGACACTTTATCTCTTAATCTCTTACTTGTTAATGTTTAAGAATAGTTTGACATTTTGGAAAAGAATAGAGTTAGGTGGTCAAGTACAGCAGCAGGACAGCAGGCTCAATTTTGTATTGTAGATCTGAAGCTACAGCAGCACGTTAGTTTAGCTTAACATAAACACAAGAAACATGGAAAAAGTCTAGCTCTGTCCAAAATGGCAGAATACATACAAAAGCAAAACTGTATAGTTTTATAGCAGGTGAGTGTTGTAACATTTCTTGACCTGGGGCAATGCCTGGAATTTTAACGTTTTCTGGACAAGAAATAGTCAACTTTATAACCCCAGTAAAACAATTTGGCTTTTGTATAAAACAAAAAACAAGACGTAATGTATTACTTGATCAGCTTTAAAGGTGCTGGCAGGCAGATTCTGTCATTTATGGACAGAGCCGGGCAAGCTGTTTCCACGTGCAGCTAGTCATTATGCTAAGCTAACAGCCTTCCACCTGTAGCTGCATATTTAACGTAAGCACATGTGAGTGAGAAAATGTATTTACCAGACAATTCCTTAAAATGTTTTGTCATGCCTGCTAGGTGTGAACAATGAGTCTTACACAATTTTCTAAATTTCAATTTCTTTCTTCTTTGATTATTTAATATCATGTTTGTAGTAAACAAATAACCCATGGGGTTCATTGGGGTGTGTTACTGTCTTTTTAACAAGATCTCATTAGAAAGTGTGATTGAAACTAAGAACTTGCTGTGAAATTAAGAAAAAAATACCTTGTTGTTCACAGGAAAGTTTCATGTCTGTGTGGAGGAGCTCTCTCTGCGGGTATCCAGGACACTGCAGCACAAACAAGCACGTTAGATTTCATCTCTCTAGGTAAATTGGTCGCTTAATTTGCTACACAAACAAGTACCTACAAAGTAACTCAGGTTCATCTGGCACAATGGCTCTCCATGGCACAGAGAGCAGCGATCTACAGCCAGATACAACTTTAAAACAATCACCACTGTTAACAAAGACACATTACTACTGCCAGACCGTTGGCAGACAGAGGAATGTCTGCATCTCATAATGGTTTCTGTCTCACTGTATCAGCTCAGGGCCTGGCTGGTGAAGATTTAAGAATGATAAATCTGTTTCCACACTGGTTTGGCATGGCTCGAACTCTTCATCTCCTCCAATTAACAAACTAATCCTTTCTTCAGCACAATCTTGCCAGACCCCTGTATCTCAAGCTCACTTCCCTTTTTCCTGACATCCTGGTTGGTTTGGCCCATGTGTTTATCTCATCGCAGCTAAAAAGGGAAAACACGAGAGACGCACTCACGCTTGATGCTGCCGTACAAAATCTGCAAACTGCCGGTCCTTAGCGTAGAGCTCAATAATGCGTATCCTGTCTTGGATTTCCTGCAGAAACACATGCTATCAGTTGGGAGGGAACATTACATCATAGGCAGATAAACAGCAAACTGAACAGGATGTTGCTTAAACCAAATGCGACATTTATCCAAAACAATGACTTTCCTTTTGAAGGGCGCCAAAGCCATTTGGTGATAGAATAAGTTCACAACCTGAAACATCCCTATTCAGATCCTTCAAATTTGGATGTGATGTGCACCCACGTGGGTCATTAACACTCAAATAGCTTTAATCAAGCAAATTTACCCACTGTGGGATAAATAAAGTATTAGCTAATCTACAACTGTATGAATTTTGTGTGCAAAATAAGTGGGAAAATGTCAAAAAGGCACTTAGAGCATGTCAACATTAGGACAGTTAAAATTTAGAATAGAAAGTTTTTTTCTTAATTTCAGTCTGTCCAGTCAGATACTGTGTTTGTCCCAGAAAACGGAGCTTTTCCAAAACAGACTTCATAATGTATAAATCCTAAAACTCCAGATTAGTGTTTTAACAGGTACATGGCAAACAGAACATATGGAAGCCAGCCCAGAGAGCACCGGGGGCAGTAAAGTTAAGATTCAAGATTAAGGTTAGGATTATTTTAAACGTATGTAACAGAAAACACAGCATAGTCATGTATAGGCGGCTTAGTTTTACTGCTGGTTAACACTGAACTGAGTATCAAAGATGATAGGGTTTACGTGCAACTAGTGGGACACTAGTCCACACACAGACACACACACCTCCTTTGTCAGTTCACTGTTCTCATAGATGTGTCGTATCTCTTCACTGCTGAAGTCAGTGGAGGCCTCAGCACTGGCACTGCTGTACACTGGAGCCTCGGGGTAGCGGCGGTAGTAGTGGCTGTAGCCTGTGGTGGCCTCACTCTCGTACATAGGGTTGTACTTGGTGGCCCTCTCCAGAGATGGGAGGCTCTCTGCTCGCCTACAGAACAACACACAAACACAGAAATCAGTCACATCATGAAGGCGAGACGATAAACCCATCGTGTAGGAAGCCAGAAAAGAAAACTGAGCTGCAGTGAATAAGACTTGAGTGTTAACCTTTATTAACCTTGGATAAGTGGTTCATGGTTCTGCCTGAGCTGCAGTCCAGACTATCAGAAAGCCTATTGTGTTAGGCGTTTAAGACCTTTTAGAAATAGATCAGCGCCATATCTGATCAGTTAATTGGCTGAGGTTAACACACTGTTTCTCCACAGGCTTGTCTGGGAAGCATGCCAGACACACACACACACACACACACACACACAGACACACACACAGATAGGGAGCAAATACTTTTTTGTCTGCTTTGTCAGCAAAAGAGTGAAAAGTAAACAAGGATGAAATCGGGACAGGAGGAAAGAGACACCCCTGCAAAGGAAGAGGAATGTCCCAATGCTATGTTAAGGGGATTGTAGATAGAGACGATATAGTCATGGGATGTCTCATCTTATTCTGTACCCTCTAGAAAGTAAGCAGACTCCTTTAATCTGAAGAGGTTTGTTTGAAAGAGAGTGTAAGTGTTATATATATATATATATATATGTATGTATATGTATATGTATATGTATATTTACCACACCTTTTCCAAGACATCTGAAGGCATCTTTGCATCAGACAGAAGTATGTGGGATATGTTGTGCATTATTTTTGTAGACCCACTGTTAATTCAGCCTCATATATTTGCTATTTTTGGAAAACAGTAAAGAAGCTAACAGGAAGTTAAAATACAGCCATTCTGCAGGTCATAAAAAAAATCTAGTTTACACACCATAAGTTTGTAAAGAGTGTAAAAAGTTAAAAGAAGGGAAAATGTTCTGTCAGCATAATTATACTGTGCGTGAGTGGCTCCCCTCACCGTATGGGGTCCTCTGACTCATCCTTGTCATACTGATCCCGTAACGTCCTGGCAAGGAAGAAAATGACTCCGGAGGCCACCAATAGGAATCCAGCTACGGAGGCGATCGCTATGCCGACCACCAGCGGCTCAGATACATACTCTTCGCAGTGCTCTCCTCTGTACCACCAGTTCTCCCCGACGCGGCACCTGAGATAATGATTTGAAATTTGTCAGCTCTCATTTCAAGTCAAAACTGGTTCAATGACCAAAACTCTTCTGCTTTCTAGAATCATGTTCCTATTTTGTCTTGACACAGTTAATAACATGTCTATAATTGTAACGTTGTGTATGTGTCGTTAAATTTTTATGCAGTATTTTGGAATAACTGGAAGAATCTTCAAATGTTTGTTCCCTGTTTCCATGGAGCAACCCAACACTTTTGGTTGGACAACATGAAGTAAACAAGTATGTTTATGCTGTAGTGGCGGGTGTGAAACAAAGGTTAGCACTCATCTTGGCGCACATTCTCCTGTCTGTCTGGTCACAATCATTCAATTTAAAGTGCACCACATATAACAGCTTACACAAAGCCAGAGGACATGTTTCTGTCACTGATTTAGATTATTGGCATATCATCTTACACACATTAACCCGTGCAAATGTCTGTTTGGACATGGAAACACATGCGCAAACAGTTTCGAAAACACACACAGCAAAACTGTTTTCGAGTAAGCCTCAGAAATGTTAAAGACAATAAAAGAAATAAAATAGGGCTATAACACCATATAATAAACAATATTTCACTGAACAAAAATGTGATAATTTGCATCCTGGAGCTCAAAAAATAGATCACAATATTAATCACATCTTAACAATTATTCCTCCCCAGATGGCATGTACTGTTTTCATTTATGTACAGTACATTCAATGCCAGAGCACACAGTTGGATTCACATAGAAACTGCCAAAGGATTGAGCGCTAACTACGTTGGCACAACTGTGTTGACATGCTCATTTTCTTGAAAAAAAAAAAGAAAAAAACAAACTTTGTTTGAGCCAAAAATACAAATGTTTAAAGATTGTTAATTGGTGTTTGGAGCCAACTAAGGTGTAAAACTAAATCTTTATTTAATGTAGTTGGTAATGATTATAATTCATTAGGCTGCAGCACATGTTTACCTCCAAAGTATGAGTAAAAAAATACTTTAGAGCAAATGTTTGGAGTGCATTGGACATCTCCTGTCTCCACATGATCAACATCCAGCCAAACAAACTGACTTTTAAGGATCTAGTCTCCTTCATGAACTCTGATAATGAATTTGAAGTGCTGTTTAGTTTTCTGTGATGAAGCAATGATGATGAAGCAAACCTGCAAACTCAAACACTCTTTCCTGCCCGCACGCACACAGATCAGTTCCCCTAATCCCCACCCACCTGCAGATGGCTCCCTGGCCAGGGATGATGTCACACTTGCCGTCATTGAGGCAAAAGTCAGTCTGCAGCTCACAGATGCTTTGACAGGGCAGGCCGTCCACACTGAAGTAGCCGGCATTACAGACGCACTCCGCCTCCCCTGACCACTTGTTCACCTTACACTCCGCAAACTCATTACACGCCTGGAACTTACAGGGGTCAGCCTGGTCGCCTGGAAATGAAAGAACCAGGAGTGTTGACTTTAAGGTATTAAGAGAAACTGTAACAAGAAGAGTGACAACAGGTTGTTATAAGCCTGTGTGGCAAATCCTTTGCCTCTTCTGTGACAAAAGATTTAGAATTGTCAATATGTGACAATTTAATTTCAAGATGGTACCATTTAAAAACTGTTTTTGGAAATGCACTCATTTTTGTACAGCCAGCAGCTGGTTAGCTTAGCTTAACCAAAGACTGAAAACAGGGAAATTACTTTCTTGGCTATGTCCAAAAGTAACAAAATCCACCTACTACTACCTTTAACCCTCAGCAATTTATCACTCAGGTTTTGAGACACAGGTGTCAGGTTTTATGACATGAAGCTTCACATTGGTGGTTTCTTTGTTTTCAGTCTTTATGATAAGCTAAGCTACCTGGCTGCTGGCTGTAGCCACATACTTACATTATATACCCTTAACACATGAGAGTGGTATCAATATTCTCGTTTAACTCTCTGCAAGGAAACCAATTAGCATATTTACCAAATTGTCAAACTCTCATTTTAAAACACAAGCATAAATAACTGGTAACATGAATGGCCTATTACATGGTGAGTGATGCTGTCAGGAGATTGATACCCCATGAGGATATTTAAAATAAAAATGCACAAAATGTAATTACAATTTATCCACACTGACAAAACTGAACCCAGTATACTTCACCTACTGTATAATATCAGAGCTGTACACAGGAATAAGTAAGTCAAAGCACAGTTAATGATATGTGTTAACTTGGCAGCTGTCCATGGAAGCCCTGATTATCTCATCCCAGCTGATGTGGCCGTGACATTTGCCTCTTACACCGAGGAATGTCATGATACAGATTTGACACCTCCATCCCTTCCTTCCTTTTTCACACACTAACACTTTTCTTAATAATGACTCAATAATGACTCACTGCAGTTTTTTCTACAAAAATATTGAGAAAACACCCATTTGGGTGTAGAATTTGCAATTTCTTACAGAGAGTTAGAGCAAAGCCACTCACGTATATGTAAATTTATCATGAAGGTGAAGCTAGCAGCTGTTTAGCTTAGCTTAACAAAGCAGCATTAACACAGAACAGAAGGAAATTCATCTACTATGACCTCCAGACTCAGAAATAACATGTTATAGTCTCCTGGCTCCAGCTGCACATTTTTTTCTCAGGCTTGAGTGGTATCAACATAAGCGTCCAACAGTTGAGGCTATCAGGGAAGACATCATAAAGACATCTCTGAGAACACACCTGACTCAACGTCCAGTGAGTACTTATCGATGGCCAGGTTCATGGTCTGGTAAGCTGTGTTACAGAAGTCCTCCAGGATCAGATAGACAGTGGTGGTGACGCCTTGTTGCACAGGCTTGCCAAATTTCATTCGGCTGTTGACCACAATGCTCCCGTTCCTGAAGTTCAGGATTTCCAGGTTCTCAAAGTGACTCAAGTTGGACTGCAGGTAGGGCACAAGCTGCAAAAACAGTGAGAAATTTCAGAAAAGAGAAATATTTGACAAGACAGTGGCAGTACTGACAACCACAAGTCCAGTAAATGTGAGAAGCTTACCAGCTCTAGGAATCGCTGTTCCAAAGCTTTATATTCTGGGGAGCTCTTGTTAAAGAGATCATCTGAGAAGATCATGTTGGTCACCCTCAGGCTGAAGAACACCATCAGTGCCCGTCCAGGGTTCGCAGGCATGGCAATACTGACTTGGTCTGTGCCGTGAGCCACACCAAACGGAAAGCCAGTGCTTCCCTCCTCTGTGTGGTTGATCAAACCATAACCATACTGAATCACATCATGGCCCTGTTCTCCAACAGTGGCCTCATCCAAGCCTTCATCTGTGGTCTGGATCTGGGGGATGAAAAAGTAGATTGATTTTGACTTCATGTTTACTCTATTGGCCTCCGTTAAATCCCTAGAAATTCAGTTAAATCAAGTCAAATTGAGTCAAACAGGTATTAAAATTAGCACTTAGTATAAATAAATCAATATATATCCTTTTTGTTTGTTTTGACTTGTGTACTCAAATAGTCAACATTGTGATTATCAAAAAGAAGTCATATGTTAAGCATGTTAAGCAATTTATTTAAGTTTTGTCTTACAAGCGGGTGTTACTTTTTGATCATTTGTGTAAGGCAGGACAAGTGGGAATAAATACTTAGTTACTTTGGCTAACTAGCTTCCATTTTCCACATGATAGACAATCCAACATGTGGATTAAAAAAAGGTGGAAAACTTTTTGTCCTTGTTGTTTGTTTGGAAGAATTTGGCTGTTTGTCTTTTAGCAACACACATCTAAAGTCCGTTGCCAGGGGCAACTCAGAGATTAAATCTACTTGAATTATATGATGAAAATATGATCTCTAGCTGCAGTATCATTATATTTCCTTACGCATTAAGTGTGATTTCAAAGTTCAGTACAATTCTAATCACTGAAAGGAAAAGCAAAACATGATTTACCTATTTTTCTTAAATGAAGTGATACTTGAAACATTTGCTCCTTTTTGCAAAATTATGATCAATGTTTTTTTCTTTACCTCCACTGATGGGATGATGACATCAGGTTGCCTCTCAGGGGCAAGGAAAATGTCCGATATACGGGTGAAAGGCGACTCCCTCTCTGGAGACAGGGCAGTTGGTTGGGCAGGGCTCAAAACATCTGTCATAGGTGGCTCTGATTCATCCTGGTTGACCAGTAAGATCTCATCCTCTGTAAGATCCTCTGTCGAGATCACTGGCGCTTCAAGGTCCTCTTCCTGTGCAGCCGGAGCTTCAGGTAGAGTCTCTTCCTTTATTCCTTGTTCCTTGCCTTCTGCTGCTTCTTCCAAGCCACCCTCTTCAAAGACAACATTATTGTCTGCGTCTTCTGCAGGTTGTTTGTGGTTAACTTCCTCATCTGCTGGTGGAACATCTGTGAGGTTGGACTCCTCGTTGGAGCTCTCCACCGAGTCTTCATCAACAGGAAGAAGACCTGTTTCTGCTGCCTCAGGCTCTGATACTTTACCCTCTATATCATCAGCCTCAGGAGGTGGGACTACAGCAGGCACGCCCTTTTCTTCTGTGGTCTCATCAGGGATTGCAGATATCTCAAGTTCTGATGGAACCTCATGCAGATGTTCCTCTTTAACAGTTGCAGCACTAGGTTGTTCTCCTACTACTGCAACCTCAACTTCCTCTGTTTCAGCTTCAGAGATGGCATCCGCAACTATGTCTTCTGTTGTCAACTCATCTTCTGAACCAGTCTCCTCAAGAGACACATCTTCTGCTGCTGCTGTGGCTATGGATGGTCGGAGCAGGTCCTCCAGGTCATCTGTGCCTGAACCAGAGGCCTCCACCTCCACTGGTGGTTCAGGCAGTGTGGTGCCCGCTGGCAGCTCAGGAGAGGGTAGCTCAGCTGGGAGCTCCTCTGCAGGGGAATCTTCTACAGCAGGAGACTGCATAGTGTCCTCCAGTAATAGACCCTCCTCCTCAAAGCCTAGCAAAACAAAGAAAAGAGAAAAACTCAACTCAATCTCAGCTGGTCTCCTTTGATAGAAACTGGCTGCTTTATTCCAGGACCATACCAGCAAACCAGACAAAACATTTGATTGAAGGTCAGCAAAATAAGAAGTGAAAGATGCAGAAAATTCTCCATCCCCTTCCAAAGAGGTAAACTCAGTGCAAACATAAAGCAGTGGGAGGTTTTTATGTTTTGTACTGGTGTCATGCTATAATGCAGCCATCTCATATAAATTCTCATATAAACTGTCACAAACAAGTAAAAGAAAATGCAGATGTAGAACCAGATGTGTGCTTTTGCTTAGGGTCAACACTTACTGCCAGCTACAGGTGCATTAGTGGTCAGAGCAGGAGCTGGAGACACAACTGCACTCTCCTCCAGAACAATGATGTCATTTTCTTCTGTCCCCACTGCGTTGGTTTCTGAGAGCTCAGGCAAAACCTCATCTTTGTTGACATCTTCACTGTCCTCTTCTAAGATCATGATCTCTGGTGGCTCTTCGGAAGCATTTATCTGCATCACAAACAGGCTTTATTTTCTCAACTCTTTGCCAATGGATTGTTCCACACAACAGGAGCTTTGATTGGCCAGCCAATTGGTCCGGTATACCAGTGTCAGTCAGAGCACTGGCTGCTCCTCTGTCTGTCTGTTCAACATCATTTCTGGGAGATATGATTTTTCCAAGTCTTTATATCAAAAATGTGAAACTGTTCATTTGCCATACTGCAAGCCACGTATTTATAATACAAACTAAAAGAAATCTTGAAAAAACAACAGTTGAATCTGAAATGTCCCAAACCCAAATTAGGGCAGTAAAGTGCTTCAGTGGCACAGTAGAGGCAAACTTCAGTCAATTACTGACTGAAGTTTGCCAAACTCTCCCAATTCATATAATGAGTTAAATTAATCACTTAGGAAGCTGAGCTATAAAGTGAACCAGCAGGGACATTTAATGTACACTGAAGTCTGATTACCATCAAAGAACTCATTCGACCACGACAGCACAAATAAAGACAGATTTTAGATGGTATTTCTTCTCTGAATAAACTACGTTGCCTCTTTTCCTCACTGGCTACAGTGTGGTACACTGTAGTCTTTGCCCCAGAATAGCAGTGGATTATTATAGCAAGAGCCAAACTAATCTTCAAAGCCTCACTTGATCCTTGCTGGTGAGCTCATCCCCTACCTGCACTGGTGTGGTCTGGATAACATCACAAGCCAGTTACAGGTTATCGCAACATCAGTCTGACTACAACTGTCAGCTTCCTTAAACAAAAGTGATTTATCAGCTTTGTGGAGCTCAAAGCAGCTGAATAGCCTGGAGAGCGATTGCTGTCATGATAGCTGTGGAGGTAACTTGTTACTCACCGTAGCTCCGTCTGCAGCGTTGACAGACTCAGGGACCTCAGACACTGTGGAACCAGCGAAGAAACAAATATTAATACAAAGTGACACAAAAAGGCCAAATGTGCCAAATAACCAGAATAATCATGCCTGTAGGAGGCTACACAATCCTTTTAACTGTAACCATTTCAGCACACCCTTCATTTTGACAGCATTACCTTCAGGGGTAAATATCTACAAATCAGGGCTAAAATCTGGAGTGAATATCAGCCCGCTGTGGGCCAAGGCTATTACTGCATCACCAACAAAGCAGAAAAACAAAGCCAAGCTGTGCCTTTAAGTTCCCCAACCACACATGTCAGCCATATGAGAGTGTTTAGCCATCATTTCACATGTCCAAGAATATAATTAATGTGAGCATCAGATGGCATTCATCTCCAGGGGAGCTCTCTAACACAGTAAACTAATGACATGCAGTCTTTCACAAACATGAGCAAGGAAATATCTAGCAGGAGGAGTAGATGCTATAGACATTATAACATCCTTCTGTTTCTTCATATTTCTGAAGAAAGTAGGAGTCAGCTAGCCTACTTTGTGACTGACTAAATCTAACAGATGCAGTGGTTTAGATCCCCCTATGTCAGCAGCTGCATATGTAAAAACATAAAGTCTTTTGTGGCTTGGTAGGGAGCTGTGCAAAATCTATTGAACTGACTCAAGTGATGTCACTTGAGTCAGTATCAGTGGAGGCTGAACCTATAGTTGTGCGTGTAAAAAGCTTGCTCCTCATCTCAGCTTAATGCTAGTGGCTCAAGGCTACACTAGCTGCTACTGGCAATCTCCAACTAAACTGTCAGTGTTTGAGTTGCATTGTGGGTAAGTACAAAGCTTTGACACATCCTCCTTAAGAAAGAGGAATGAGGGGGAAAAAAAGACAATACCTTTAATTCTGCAGCATCATGTTTTATCATTGTTTTTGTGAACTGTCTATAGTGTCAGTGTTATAGGAGTGCAATGCTAAATAGCTAAAAGCTTAAGCGATAACTTTAAGATTCACTTGGTCTAAGGACTATAAAGGACTGAAGTACCATAAAAAAAACAGAGGTCAGATTTCAAAAATCCTGTTTGCTCAGTTCTTGCAGACCATTTAATGACAAGGACTTAACTGTATCACAGAGTAAATACACAGTTCCTATAACTGATGACTCTGTTATTTGTTCATTAAAATGGACCACTTTTGAGCTGAAACTTCTTATAAATATGTCTCAGTCGCCTTTGACAGAAAGAGCAGACAAACAAGAAACAGATGAGGCTATTAAAACCCTGGAATGTTTTCTCAAGTGGTGTAGCGTATGTTGTAATATCAATGCTGGGTCTACTGTGTCTCTATTCGATATGACATTTGGAGGTTTGCCCTGCACTGCATGCATTACGTCTGCCAGTGCATTCCCAGAGACTCTACTGCCATGGCAATTAAATAAATAGCTACAATGGTGGCATGTGTGTTCTGTTAAAGTTGGGGTGGGGGTGTATATTTAAGGAGCTCAGTGGCCGTGTCTTTACCATCCTCCAGCTCATTGTGCAGTGCCTCAGTGATGAAGTGTTTGACCTCGCTGATGGTGTAGACCACTGTGGGGCGTTCCATGACCTCACGGTACGAGTTTTCCACCAGGTTCGACTGTAAGGTCAGGTAGTCCAGCTGTTCAATGCTCACTCCCCCTCCGTCCACCACCACTGTGACAGCATAGTCCACCACCACCCTATCCAGCCTGACAACACAAATTTGTAGTAGTTACATCCAATCAACATGGTGAACAGTTACAGGGCTGGTGCTATTATCATACTTTCTTTGGAGTTATCATGTGAAATACATTCAGATACACAGATCACTTTATCAGGTATACCTATACAATTTAATGCAATAAGAGACAACTAATCTGCAAAACCAATACTTTTAGGAAAATTCCAAAAAATGATTAGATGATTAGTGAAGTTTTAATTAGTGTTGGTGTTGTAGTCGATTGCTGCCCACCCCAACTATAGTAATAAACACATAGTTATTACCTCTCATAGTTAACACCTCTCTGACAGGGTCTATCAAAACTGAATGCAATTATTTTTGTAATGCTGAGGTAAGCCTCAGAGGGCAATTATATTTTGTTATTGTGTTGTAAAACTCTGTTGACCAAATTAACAATTCCAGCAAATTCTTTAAAAACAAAAAATGATTGTTAAGAATTTCCTTTGTAGGTCTGAATATTTTTGTTTTGTAAATGTAATGTTTGTTGCGTTGAATATGAATAAAATGTATTTTCTTAGACATTTTGCATATTATTTGCAGATATATAAATATTTTTAATATATGTCAGGCATACATTTTTATATACAGTATCATGTCCTTGAACATAAACTGTATATTAAAACACTGCAGAATATATACATATACATGTACATATGCTGCTGAATGTACTTTTTGATGTAAATTGCAGTCTCAAAACTGGTCATTTCAAAGTTCTTGATCACGTCAGCTTTGAATTATTCTTTTTCTACTTGCATCTATAGCTTCTGGCCATTGTGTAGCTTCACAAGACTAAGTGCCTCACTCAAGTAAAAGGATAGGGTGTCTGATTTTTAAAACCCAAACTTCCCAATCAATACACTAGTGGTGAAACTGTGCCTATAAGCCATTTTCCATTCATCTTATGACCACATTTACAATAAGAGAGTATAAAATAATGTCTCCTGGATGAGAGAGCGGTTCTCTAAGAGGATGAAAATGGCTCGGGTATTAGTGTGATTTAACGTCAAACCTGTTAAAAGAGTTGTAGAGCGCTCAGATATGACTGATGACTTGAGTGATTTACTCCTGCTTGGAATGCAGGAGTGCGACTGTGTAGGCCAGAAAACGGCAGAGTCAGCAGAACGATCAATACCATCATAATAAACATGGAAACCTCACAAGAGATTCCAGACCGTGGAAAAAGCCATCTATCAGCCTTCATTTGACTACTGGAAGCCCTCCACCCTGACCTAGTTTGTATGGTTTCTGGCGGACAGCTGAGCACGTGCCGGCCCACAGTCGGCTGCATTTAGAAGGAGGTCCAATTTTTCCCTCTTTAGTTTCACACATACACACAGGAAGGCAGACGGAGCCTCAGTCCCACTGTGCGCTGTGATCTGTAGTTACCAGCGGCATACAACATTAATAACAGCACCACTTTGGGACGTTCAATATAAATTTCTCATTGTATAATGTATATATTGTGTTTTTGCAGTTATTAGCATTTAGAATATAACGAAAAGAGCAGATACAAATACATGTCAAAATTCCTTGGCATGTATTTGAAGCATGCAGCAGTGTGTTGTAAATCTCTTTACTCAAGTACTTGAGTGGAAATTTAAAGAAGTTGTAACTTATTTGAGAATTTCTATTGCCTGCTACTTTTCCCGCTATATTCAGGGGCAAACTATGTATTTATCAACCCTAAACATCTCTGTCATTATCAGTTAATCTGCAGATTAAAAATTTAAAAAGAAAAATGTATAATTAGCTGACAAAATCTGATTAATCCTTAAGATTGAACTGTTTGATAGTAAATAAGGTGGTGACCAGCCAGAATATTAAAATGTTTCAGAGGAATTTCACAGAGCAGAGCTAAATGTTTTCCCCAGTTTCCAGAATTTATGCCCAGCTAAACTAGCATGCTACGGGCTGCAGCCTTAGATTTACTGCACAGGTGTGAGAGTACTCTCTTCTAAAATGTCGTACTATTCCAAACAGTAACATATTAAAATACCAGATTTTTACTGACAATGGAGTATCTCTACACTGTGGTATTGTTCCTTTAAGTAAAGTTCGATAAACTAGCACAATAGCAAGAAAAAAAACATCATTACATCTATTTCTACTCAAATCTTGCTTAAATCCCGTCTCACACACACCACATCATTCCCTCTAACCCTCCTCCTCTCCATAACTCTACCAAAGTCTGATTGGCGAGGTCGTAAAGCCCTGATAATCGTCTCTGTAGAAGAGCACCTGCTCACTCGTTTGGACCCACCCTGATCCCACTTAACAGGTTAGTGACCCAACTAAGACCATTAACACAACTAGTGACACATCTCTACACGTGCCCACACTCACAGGTAAACACAGTGTGAGGTGAAGGTGACGCCACGCACGCTCAGGTAGATCAAGCTAATGAATAATTGATAGGGATCTGTGGGCTTAGATACACGACAAGACGGGGAGAACTATTCAAGGTCAAGCTACCACAGTCTGTATTGATGACTCACCCTTGGGTGTCCTTCTGGGGCCTACATTAAACAAAGTGGGCAAAATTGTGTTAACGCTACAAGTTAGAGAGTTTTACATTATTGTGAGGACAGGTCTGTTGTTCAGACCCTAGATTATACCACAGCAAAGAAACTAACCTGAAGTCCAGCACAGACACGCTCTTAAATCCAGGAAGCCCCTCCAAAGCTTTCTCTATCTGCAGGGACAAAAACGAAGAAGCAACAAGCTTTAGCTCGAGTTTGTTTCTTATTTCGACAGGGTTACAATGAATATGCTTGGCAGAATAAACCAGATTTATTGTTCCAAAAGGGCTCGTTTTGTTCAAAGCAGTTTAAAGGTCTTGAGTGTTTTGTGCGTCAGCCCGCATCATTATACTCAGGAGGCAGACTACTGCACTGTGGTCAACTTATTTTATGGCTTCGACGCGCTAAAAAAAAAACAATACACATACTGTTCCGCAGACTAAATGACCCAGTTTATTTAATGCATCACAGAGAGAAGATACAAAAAGGTCTCCAGGGCCCTCTGGCTCCTGGCTTCCTTTTCAAAGTTCAGTTAGTTCCTCTCAGTTATCAGTCCCTGTCCTCCACTGTACTTCCACTGCACTTCTAACCTCTGCACTTCTAATCTCTTGAAGGCACGTGACTTGGTTGTACACAGTGTGTGTGGGCATAGTAGCAAAGCTCCACCTTAACCTTTAAAATCATGTTGCAAGTTGGAGAAGTGACACAAAATTAAGTATGTCCTTATGTTGTTGTTATTTACAAAGCATTTGTGTGTCAGTGATCCCTCCCACATTTGTACGTCCAGCTGAATGCCAAAGGAAGTATTGAAACAAATACGCTACCTGTGTATACATGTACACGTAGGAAAGATTATCTATTCCCAAGACACATCATAAAGTTGTATTTCAGCACATAGTTATTTCACCAAAACCAAATGTGTACCGTAAAAAAACTGTGTTTTTGAACTACTGCCTAACAGTTTGGGTTTAACTACTACTGCTGTTAAATGCTGCTGTGTTATTAAAACTAACAATGCATCCATCACAGACCATAAACTAGGAGATATAGTGAGTCCAGCCTGGAGCCAAGCTACAGTAGTACTAAGGGGAGTCATAAAGAGAGACAGGCAGAACTTGGAGCCAGAGACAAACCTTTTCAGCAAGCTGTCTGCTGAGCGTTTGGTACTGCAGACTGGCTGGATCGTTGAGGCTGTCACTGTACGTCTCTCCAGTCAGGAGGATACTGAGCTCCACCACCTGCTCCAGCACAGTGGGGGTGGGAGGCTCCACAGCAATGTCATTGTCCAGCTATGCCATAGGAAAAAGTAATATAGAAATCCAGTGTGCACATTATTAAAACATGATGAATCTAAATCTGTAAATATTCTGTTTGTGCACTTACTGGACTCTCCTCCACCTGCGGGTCAGTGACAACTTCCTCCACCTCTTCTGCTTTTGCTGTGTCTTCTGGGCGGTTAAGTGCATGTACAAAAGAAAAGAAAAAGAAATGACTTGAAGTGACTTGTGGTTTATTTCATGTGAATGTGAGCTTAAACCTTTGGTGTCGTGATTCCCTGATGGCTGTATGGATTAAAGTGTCCTGAGTAGTTTCAAAATCTCACGCTGAACTGGCCTACAGCCAAACTCACTCACCTAGCATACACGGAAAGAGTCACCAACTTACTGCAAAGAAAGCTAGAACCCAGGAATCATGTCTGAATGTGTATGACATGAAACTACTCAAGGTAATGGTCTGACACTAAAAATACAATGAGCCTGAGCACAGTTACAGATATGGCAGGATGCTTGTTGGGTAGAGACACAAGTGTGATCAAAGTCACATGATACAGCTTACAGTGTTGTCAGGAGTGACACTAACCTAGCTCGGGGGCCTCAGCAGCCGCTGGCGTGTCTGGCGTAGGAGTGCTGCAAAACAGCAGAAGATTGTTTCAACAACGCTTATATCACATGATAACTTGATCCTAAGTAAAAAGGATAAACAGCACACAGGCTATCAAGCACAATGCACACGCTGAGTAGAGATACACACAGGATTTAACGGATGAGGGTAGGGTTATTTTCCTTTTTTAATTTAAATCAACAAATCCTGTAAATAAACAAAACATGCCCTGTGAGCAAGTAGTGTTTTTTCTCATTGTGGGCTATGTAGCTGTCCCCATTTCATAAAATTAATGTTATTTTTTGTCCCGTGGCTTTTACACAACCTAAAGGAACAGCTGGACATTTTGGGGAAATATGCTTACTGAGTCTCTTCAAGAGTGAGATGAGGACAATGACACCACTCTAACAATTTATTTGCACTCTAAATATGAAGCTATAGCCAGCAACTGTTTAAGTTAGCATAAGGACAGTAAATAGGGGAAAAATCACCAGCTCTTTAGCTCACTACACTAGGTTAGGTGACATGCTATTTCTTTCCAGTAGTATGACTTTCCAGTAGTCTGTTGTCATCATTAGGTTGCCAGGCAACCAGTGAAGCCACTTTGGGACAGAGCCAGGCTATCTGTTCCCCCTGCTTTCAGTGTTTATGCTAAGCTAAGCTAAGCTACACAGCTTCATATTTACAGACATGAGAGTGGTATTGATCTTCTCATATAACTCCTAGAACTCTCAGGAATGTGAATTATAGTATTTGCACAAATCTAGCCACTGCTTTAAAATCTGATCATGGACACTAAAGTTTATTCTGAATTTTCTTCACAAGTTCAGATTTATTTTTGGAGAGCAACTTCATGTCAGCTAACAGAGCATGCCCAGACAGGAAGACAGTTCAGTATTACCGCTATGAAGCTCGCTGGAAGCTGGATAATTCTTTTTGTTTTTGTTTCACTGGATTTGTTGAGAATCATAAAATAATGCCAGTGTTATCTTTGAAACTCAGACAAAGGGAAAGCAGCCACCCAGAGAGCTTAGATATTAGCATCCAAGTCTAAGACACAAATAAAATGGGAGACAAATCAAAGCAACAAACGAACGTGAGACGTCTGTGAATAATGTGTGTGGTAACTGATGAGCAGGAATATGAACAGGTAAGGTTGAAAAGCCTTGACAACCGTACCTGCACATATGTTGCCAGGACCTGGTGGGCTCACTACAGATATGGGGAAGAATGACGCATTTACAAAACACAGACATAATGACGAGATCAGAAATTTATGATAGAAGTGCTGAGCTAGCCATGGGGGTAAAGAGAGTTGATTTTACCTTTTCATGCCTGGATGGGACATTCTCTAGAGACAGAAATAAAAATGTTGTAAGCTACAACAGCAACGTCAAATATTGTGTTTTTTGCACAGCCCACAGATATTTTCTGTTAAACCATTAGTCATGAACAAACCTTTTTAACTAGGGTCTGATGCTCCTCTGATTGGCTAAAGTAGCTGCCGATATCTTGTGCCGTGACTGTGCCCTCCTGGCACTGGCTCATCCAGCTTTGGTACTCTTCTTGCTCTGGGAGGCGGTCCCAGAAGATCTTGAAAGCCTCCCATATGGTCTCCTGGCACACTGATCAGACCAGAGAAAGACATAAGCTTGCAGAACTGGTTCCATATAGATGTGATTTCCAAATTACTTTGGTTTGAGTTATAATTCAGTTCAATTAAAACAGCTTTATTTATTTCAATCAGTGATTGACTTAGATATTATTAGCTGAAAGTTCTCTCTGTTCTCTATTGTCATGTTAACTTCATGACATAACTCCCTTTTCATGAGTCACCCTACTGGGCACTGATCCAAAGTCAGTGACATATGCTCCAATCTTCTTCCCTAATCAACGCTGTCTGCAAGGCCTGACACAGCAGTGGTCACCTCCAAATGCAAATCAGTCTTACATCACAAACCTCCACTTTTCACCATGGCACAAAGTCACAGATCGTCTCTTGGCATCAACACGCTTGTGTGTACACCTTGATCTCTGCCCACTCACATACATTACAGAGCATTTCTCAAAATAATATAGTAATAATAAAAAATGAAAATGTTTCTTTGTTGAATGTTTTGTTTCCCAGCTCCTGCTCACCTGCAGCCACCCTTGAATTTGTTATTATATACTCTATTATTGGTTAATAACAGCTTTTGGTTTATTACTGACACTTCTGCATTCTACTGCTGTATTTGGCCAAGATGGAATTGATTTGAACTATTTTAAAGTTTACAGTTTGGTAGCTTATTTTATCACATATATACAATGTTTTATGCTAACTAAAGTAATGTAAACTGTAGAATATATGTAATGATTGTATTTTGAATGGATTTGAATGTATTTTCCTTTGAGGTTTCTGCTGCTATGAAAGAGAAGGGAGTCTTGTTTGTGGTGTTAAAAGATTTGATAATGTGTTTTACATTAGAGACAATTTCCCTGCAGCTAAAAAAACAGTCCCTATCCATTAAAACTTTGACAGGCATGACTCTACCAATTTTTCAAATGTAATGTTATTGCTTAAATTACATTCACTCCAGATACTTAGTAAAGTGATGTTGAGGTCTGTTTACCCACCCTGGGGTGTTCAACTGCATATGTGAAAAAAAAAAACATTAGCTGTGTGAATCCTTTTGTTGCTCCAGAAGGACTGCACAAAATCTGATGAACTGCCTCTAGTGATGTCACTTGAGTCAGCATTGGTTGTGGCTGAAGATTACTGAGTCTGAATATGAGAAAGATCTGGTGGTGTTGAGTTAGAGAGAAGTCAGCCACTACTAGCATAACACATCTAAATTTCTGACCCAGCAGTGAATAAAATCTCTGGTTCTGCCGCATTCATTTTTACAAATAAATCAGTGAGTCCGATTATGTTACAGCACAACAATGCTCAATTTGGGGAGTACTCAGTGAAGAGTAGATGTCTAAGAGGCTAGCCACATAAAAACACAACTTTCTGCATTAGTAGACATCACAAGGTTAAGTGAGAAAACACTTTTTTGTCTGTAATTCAGGTGCACTGACCCTGTAAGGAGGCACATTTAGCCGAAGTAGACCACAGTCTGTTTGAAGGCAAATCTCATAAGACCTAATTGCAACTGGTGGCTACACAGATGTCAACTGACATTCTTCTGACCGACCCAGGTGGATCCCTTGATGCAAATGCAGCAAAGGTTAACACTTTAGACGCTTTGCTCCTTGCACGTTGGAGTCACAGAGAGGAATGGACACAAGGGACAATTACCAAAAAACTTTGTTTGTCAGTGCCAGCAGTGCGTCCTGCTGTATGTTTCCCAAAACCTTAAATACCCCGACGACACCCACAGTGTACAGTCTGATTTACGATCAGTCTTACCTCTGAGATGAAAGTAGCTCAGATGGTTTGCTACGACCTGCTGGGTGGACTCTTGCGCACAGAGTTTGACTCCACTTGGGAAAAGGATGTTTCGTTTCCGTCGAGAGATAACTTCATGGCCTTCATGAGACACTTTTACATCAGATGTAGGAGTGACGCCTGGTAACACCACAGGCTGCTGACTATAAGGCAGACTCAGGTAACCCATAGAGGAACCTTCCAGTGTTGCATCTGTGGTACCAAAACAAAACACACAACACGTTTAAGACACATTGTTCTTTGGGTGAGTAGTGATAAAGATGTTAACTATAACTCTTACCTGTCCCTATGTTCAAAAATACGACCGTAAAACTAAAAATAACTGAGTAGAAAACACATCTCCAAGATACGATGTTCATGTTAAATCCGTGATTGTCTTTAACTCCGTGGACTTGGAAAAGGATCAAGTAGATGCGTAATTCCTCTCAAGTCATGAAACGGCAACGTGAACAGCTTCTTACAAGTTTGCATAGTTCAGAAGTCTCCAAATGGGAAAAAAATGACAGAAGCCCGTACAGAAATCATTTGACGACACCATGACACACTGGTTTCCTGCTCTCCTTCGCAGTTGATGAGAGGTGTGTCCCATGGTGCTGAGAGGACAGCTCCTGGCTCAGGTAGATAGGCAGATGGCTCTTGGAGAGAAGGGGATTTTTTAATGCTCTCTAATCCTGTTTACTCTAAGCCTTTTAGAAGAGCTCGCCAAGAAGTTACTGGAGCAACACGGTGAAGGGAGGGTGCTTAGTGTGGAGGAAACGTGGACAGAGAGAAGGTAACAAAGGCTACGGAATCAACATCAAGCACTGAGGTGCATGAATCCAAACAGATATCATGGAGTTTGCCAATTCCTGTAGGGGATTTTGTTGGGATTTAATGTTTTCTAAAAGAACTCAGCAGAGCAAATATTTCCCTGTAAAAAAAAAAAAAAAAAAAAAATCTTGATCCTGGTCGCCCAGGTGCCCAGATGAAGGACCGTCTCTTTAACTGTTAATTAAAGCACCCTGCCACCCAACCAGGCAAATGGCATTAAACACATCCAGACTACGGCGCTCGTAATGGCGGTCACATGTCTGCTGCTCTAAATGAAAAAAAAAAAAGCCAACAGGGCCGTATAACAGAAAAAAGTGATGATCTGGCAGTTACTAGTTGGAGAATTACATCACTTCAGATAATAATCAATAATCTTCTTAGAGAACATTGCTGCTATTTTGTAGAAATCCCTTACCCACCAACCCACCCAGTCCCACGCACAAATACATGATGCATCAGGGTGGTCTTGCAGCTAAGGTGTTGAGCTGCAGAGCTGCAACTGAAATCCTCTCAGTATGTATCTGTTGACAGCAGAGAGAGTCATAGGCTTAATCTGCAGACGACCTTTAACCCCAAAACTCTGCCTATGGTGTTCATCCCGTTTTTAAAAGGGAAACCTTCCTCCTCTCATCTCTAAGTGCATTACATACGTAAAAAGAAAAGGATCAAGTAAGGAGATTATTTCTAATTATTACTTTGACATGGAGTTAGATAACCCTATGCATTAACTGGTCATCTGAACTGTTTATTCTTCATTACAGTCTACATCGCAAACAAGTTCAAAAATGACAGTGTTTATATGCTGAAGTTTAGCGTGGCCTCAAACGCACAAGTGATCAATTTGATTGGTCTAATGGGCCTCTTCATAACGCAGGCACGTTGCCAAATACTTGGCCATAGCAGTTGGCTAAACAATGTTTTACTCTGTAAGCTCCAGAGAGTGCTTGATCCTGTACCCTGAGATCATGGACGGCTATCAGGAGAGCCAAGTAGGCCTAGAGGGCAGTGGTTTTACTCTGACTACTCATTATCTGTACGTTCTCTTCTTCAACTTCACTGATGCTACGAGAAGCATTCGTCTGCTCCTAATGCTATAATGCCAAACACTGACAATAAATATTGGGTGCAGACAGTTGACAGGACTGAGTGTGGATGCTGGGTATGGCGAATGGCTGCAGCACACTGCCATATAAAATGCAAAGGGGATTACTCAAGAGTCAGACTGTGAGGGGATCTGACAGACTGAGACAGTAAATACACCTAAGCCGACCATGTAACCCTCTGAACAGATTACACTGCAAAGCATTGTAATGTGCTGTACCGGCATTTCCAATCGAAGCCTTTTGGCTCAGGAAGAATAAAGTTGGCTCCTTTGGTCAAAAAGAGAATTACTAACAGGAATAGAAAAAAGGGGGTTTGCAGAACAGGAGCCAAAGAAAACTTCAAATACATAAAAAGGAATAAATCATCTGATTTCCAACACAGACACTCAGTCTCTGTTTTAGTTACCACCCTCTAATCCTCATCTTGTTATGAAAACCATTTCAGACAAGAGGTCAAGAGTCAGGACAACACCCAACAGACTGGCCAGCTGGCATCATTCACAAAATAACTCACAGAAAACATACTGGGCTTGTTTAATGCCAGGCTTATCGTTCCAGATATGGTTAAAACAAAACAACAAAACAAGTGTGATTTTGTCTACAACTTTTAATGCACAATTCAAACCAAAGATTTTTTGGAACCAGCTTCTGTATAGTCATCCAAAACAATGTCTTAAAAAACATCATTGAGGGTGTCATTACGCCTAAAGGAGACATAAATATCTGGACAAAAAGGGGAAAACTGCACGACTATCGAGACCGATCTCTGTTGAGAAGAACTGAGGCAACAGTATCGATGGACTGCAATGTCTCTTAGTTCTTAATCAAGTATACTGTGGCACATGCTAATGTATGTGCACCCCTGAACTCTTTGCAACTCAATATGTCAAATATGGAAAACTGAATGGTAATGGCAAAGAGAGAAAAAGACAAAAATAACCTCAATCTCACTTAAGAACCAGGATGATCATCATCATCATCATCATCATGATCATTTACATGCCAATTTGTTTCAATTTTGTCAATTTGGTATCAGCACCATCACTGGGGTCCCAACATGATTTCAGGGTCTGCAATGGATTATAATACAGTGGGCAAGTATCACAGATAAAGAGTGCAACAATTCAGCTTTGTTCCACATGCCCAGTACCAAGCCTAGTTTGTTGCTGTCACCTGTAAACACAGTCATATCTCCTATCTGGCACTGCGAGGCAATCGGGAAAACTAAGGGAGGCACCGAGTGACTGAAAGAGTTAATATTTTTTTCCCATGAATCCAACAACGGCTAAAAGTATCTGTTTCACTTTGGGATTCCAGATCCTGAGGCTTCAAATGGCATGTCATTTTATAATAAAATCCAGAGAAGTATTTCAAACTTTGCATGAAAATCAGGGAAATTCAATTCATCCAGTAAAGTTGCACTGATGCAAAGAGTGCAAAATCAATTCGATCGATTAGAAAACCCATGACTGAGCTAGCAAGCCACATATGACATCAACTGTCTAACAAATGTTAAAAAAAAGGCTTATAAACTGCTAACAGATTGCTTTGCAAACTAGTTTTTACCGTTGATACTTTCACAATGTCTTGTTTGACTTGTGGTTCTACACAGAAAATTAAATAAAATAAAAGTTTTTCTAAAATATCTTGCAGCTCAAACACAGTCAGTACAAAGTGACAGGGTGTACAAACATTTACACGTCTCCATACAATCTACTTTAAAACTCTTTATGGCTGGAAAAACAACTACCTGTTTATTCTAAAAATAAGTGATGCCTTTGTGCTCACTCACAGACGCACAGATAGTCAAAGGTTTGCAGCTTTTGTTCAAGTTATGCATTTAACAAAAACAGCGTCTAATTTAAAGAAAATATTTTCAGTTCACGCTGAAGTGTCCGTCGCTCAGTATGAGCAGTGGTATATAATGGCTACAGGAATGTGATGCACTGAGCAGCAGAGCTTCCTCTCAAGTCTATCTGTTACTGTCCAGGTTCTGATGCCGGTAAAGGTTTAGTATCAGATCTCTGATTTCGTCTCGTTTCCTCCGCACCTGCTGCCGTGGAAACCAACGTTCTAGGTGTAGAGGGAGGTGGAAGTGCACCACAGGGTCCTGAGAGCAGAGGCACAAGCATTGTCATTAATGTGTATGCTTTTGAAATGTACTGAGTTCTGATCTAAAGGTGCAAATTTTACAGTTACTGTTGATCCACTATTACAATTTTAAAACATGTCAGACTCCATAAGTCCGAGACAAAGAGATGCTGAGAACTGCTCTACCTTCAAAAAACTCTCAACGTATTGCAGCAAGTAGAGGCCACAGTCGCTGCTGTTGTCCTGAAGGGGAACGTGGCAGTGGGAGCTTTGCATTTGTTCGGGACAAAAGTCCTTTGTTGAACCGCGTCGGACCTCCCATTCAGACTCCAAGTAGCTGAGGGACAAATGTCATGTTATACTCAGTTATCAACACACATGCAGCTACAGACTGACAGACAGACATGCCTCATACTTACTCCCGTAATAGTTTGAAGACTCGCTCATGAAGAGAACGTTTGAGGGAATCCATGATGAGAATGCACGGCCTACAGAGAGAGGACACATCCGTCGTTTGAGCCGCATTGAGCAGATATTTAAGTTTCTCTGAGTATCTTTGAAAATAATGCCCACAACCCTTTTCTTTAGCTACATGGCTGAGCTAATAAGCACTGTATATCTGTAAATACACTCAAGAAGTTTGCATAAAGCATAAAGATGTAAGTGAAATGATTAACAAGTTTGTGCCTCTAAAGCGCTCATGTAATAAGTAAGAACATTATGATTGGGGCTTGCCCCAGTTCTCCATCTCATACATCAGTCCCACTCACCTCTTGCAAACAGTGTTCTTCTGGTACGTCTGCTCTGTGCAGCTCTACAAATGAAGAGAAATCCGACATCAAAACAAACTGAAATTAAACTAAAACTCGCAAAAATTTTGTCTGGGTGATAAAATGACAAAATATTGTTATGATGAGAGAGAATGTGTTCTTACCACGGGGACGGGTTTTGTGTGTTTAACAGATTCTTCTTGAGTGTTTTCTGAAATATGTGAAGACAACCCTTAAGTCCTGCTTTGAAATCTCAGCATAAATGAATCAAGAGTACGAAATGAACACCGGAAATAATCACAAGGAAATGTTCTTTAATCCTGACAAAGGACGTATTGAGTCAAACATACCTGTGTCTGCGTCCACGCTGTCACTGTGGCTCAGTGTAGGCGGTGTCAGCGGTGACTCTGTGTTATCATTTGGGCTGTTAGTTTGCTCTTGATTGGCCGACTCGCCACTCCCGCTGTGGCTCCTTCCCCGCTGTGTGTTTGGACCATTCCAGACCTCATACTTTGGTTCATCCAGCCCAGGAAAACAAATGACAACTAAATACCAGTGAGCCCTAAACAGACAAGACAAGTGTGACATGTGATGTGATGTACAAAACAAACCATACAAACTGATCAGTACGCCTCTTTCTGTATGTAACTCACTCCTGATTGACAGGCACAAACAGGAAGTCCTTTTTGAAGATGTCGACATGGCGTGTCCACGTCTTAACCCGTTGGTGCCGCCTCTGCCTCTGACAGCTGAGTCTGCAGGCAAATATACAAACATGCACAAGACACACACTTTAACAGTTTTCCACATGACATCACACACACACTTATACCTGCAGACGCACAATAGTAGTGCTGGGAACTACTCTCCATTATACTCTTCTTTTGCCGGCACCACTTACGAGTCCTTGACGTTGCCTTCACTTGCATTGTCCCTCCGTGTCAGCTGCTTGTAGAAGAAGCTGCTGAAGATGTGGGAGCGCTCGGTCATGGCAGCAGAGGCCTTATGCAGAAGGTATCTAGTTCAAAACACACATCAGCACAATCAGTTCAAAAGCGGATCCAAAGTAAGTCTGAGACCTTTTTGTTTGAAACCGTGTTTCTTACTTGAGGTAAAAATCAATGATGACATCATTGAGAAACTGCCCACTGTCAAGGCACTGCAAATCCTCCATTGTTACGGTGATCCCTCCTTTCAATGGCGGTGGAGGAAACTGGATCAACCTAAGCAGAGGTGGAAGAAAGACAGATTTGACCATCTGCAGCAGGAGGTGAAGTGTAGTAGTAATAATTTTAAGCAGACCTGGCACTGGCCCCCACATTAAGCCTTAGCTCAGTGGAGCCTCACTTTTTAATATGATTTTATTCCAAACACTGAACTACAGTGTTGCGCACCAAGATGCATATGGGACAATGTAGGTACTTGCCTGTGAGCCAGGCCCTGATGTTTATATTTAGTCCAGCTGAAGTCTGGTTTACACATGGACACACAGTAGGATCCTTTGGTTCTACGATGGCACAGTGTGTATAAAGGAGTGGGTTCCTCTGTTTTCTTCTGTGGGAGGTAATTGGCACCATATAAGCACAATTTACACCGTATTTATTTACTGTTGGTAGATCACAAAGATGAGTGATGAGGGACAGGATCACCACAGTGGGACAGAAAATAAATTTAAGGGGTCACAAGATGATCAACAGGAGATAAAAGAAGGGAAAAAACAATCTGTTACTCACACATACAGCTTTTTTCACAGGCTTTCCTCTAACTTTTGCTTCTGAATTAGTAAATTAGAATGATTTTACTTTTTTGGATAAATGTTTCAAATGTAGTAAAGAAAATGTTACTGCTACAGCTAACCTCAGAGGGGTGGTCAAGCTCCTCTGGTTTGTGTTGTGTCCCTTTGTCTTGTTCTGTCTCCATCTCCAGTTCCAGCATTGTGTCTGTCTGTGAATCAACCTCAAGCTGAATGAGTGGTGTGGTGTTTTGGTCTGTATCACAATGTGAACCATCCTGGTCTGTGTTAAGTTTAGGTTCAGTGCTCTCCAGGCCTAGCAGCGACAGCAGGTGAGAGTCCAGTCCAGTTCTTCTGATCAGCCTTAAGCTTTCGTCCAGTGAGAGAACAGGGGAGTGGACGTCCTCCAAAACGCTCGCTCCATCTGCATCACGGAGAATGATGGATTTTTCATCTGCAAGACTGTTGAGACAGTCAATGTCCAGGAGGGAGCGCAATAAAGCCCCCTCCATTCCTTCAAGGGGATCTCTCAGAGTCAGCAGGATGAAGGGGCTCACCTTTCCTGGAAAATATTAAAAAAACACACACAGCACCAATGTATTAAGCAACACAGAAGTGTTTTCGAGAAGCATGAAGCAAAAACCTGGCACCTTAGATTAAATTTAAACCACAAAATTAGAGACACTTGACAGCTTCGTGGAAATCTTTGACTTGTGAAACTTTTCTGGCCTTCATAAGTAAAATGTACAGTCAGTGGGGTTCAGAGTAAATGCGTCCCAAGTGCTATTTGCCTGCAACGGGCTCTGGCTCAGGAATGTGGTGTTGTGCTACTCTGAACCTGTATGCATATTGTGAGCTTTCCAGCCGTCTCACCAGTGTTTTTGGTTCCATCTTGTCTGACGCACAGCTCGAGGAGGTCCCGCTGTACAACAGCTGCAGCAGCTTCTGACACACAAAGCAGAAGGATAGCAGGAGGCAAAGGATCCTCGTCTCCCTTAAAGTGCATCTCCTGGGCCTCCAGTTCCTGCTGCTCCCAAACGCTGTACCTCCGCAGCTCCTTTCGCCCAAAAGTTAACATCACCTCCACCTGTTCACTGTGGTCTGCAGACAAGAGGTGGTCCGGTTAACGTAACAGCTCAGTGTTGTCATCAAACAATGAACAATGAACAGCAACATGGATTACGAATGAGCCATCACTTGTTTATTCAGATGACTTTCTTCATGTTTTAGCGTAACATAAAACACATTTAAGACCTAAAATGAAATAAAATTTAGAGTCTACAGCTATGCCGGCCACTCTGTGACACTTTAAGCTAAAAGCTGACATCAGCACACTCACATCAGCATTGCTGATGTTGAGCCTGTAAAATCTGTCATCTTTGCCACCCTGGTTTATCCTGTTGGCTTACAAACATTTGCCAATTAGCATTTTTGAGATATTTTAGTCTGGGCCTGATCAGTGGAACGACTAACAAACAGACAGCCAGACAGACTTTGCCAACCTAAAAGCCATGCTGCTTGGTTGGTTTAAAAAAACATATCAATTTCACTGTGTGAAAAAAAAAAGTTGGATTGCAGAGCTCAACTGCCTACATGCTGTAAAGCTGTCTGAAGGCTCAAGGCTCAACTAATCAGGCGTTCGTTCATTCAAGGTTATTTGGCCACGATTTGTTTTCCAGGAACAAACTTGTACTTGCTAGAAAATGCGTCTACGCAAGAATGTTGCCCTGTTCATCCAAAACATTTCACAGAACTGATGTGCAGCCTATTTTGTTAACTATTTTTTTTTATTTTTTTTTATTTTTTTTTAAACACACACATGGCCAAGATCAAATCTCAAGGAATAACTACCTAAGTTCCCTGAAGGGAAGATTTCACAGGCTCAGGGGTCAAAGTGCACCGGAGCCTTGAGGGTCTAATCCAGGAACACACACACACACATACATACACACACACTTCAGCATCTGAAATAGACCACTAAGCTGGGAGCGGATGGTGTGCAGACAGCATGACCAAAACAAGATGAGATGGGCTCCTCTTGGGTCTGACTTTACACAACCCGGATCAAAGGTCACAGACAGGCCACAGCTGCACTACAAACACTGGGATTATACTATCAAAAGTTAAAAACTATTTACAGCATTACCTTCAAGTGGGATGATGATGTTGTCATCCGCTATCTGTGAAGGCACAACAAAAGTGCGCTGGGTTTACTAATTGTGATGCCGTCAGCGATATGCATTTATTAATGTATTTGTAGGTTACGCTGGTTACCATGAAGTCGCCGTTGGATTTGCCTCTGTACCCTCCACAGTACAGGGAGGAGAAGGCCACACGCATACAGGAGTAGTTTACACTGGGGATGAGAGAAACTGCAACTGGAGGAAGATCTTCTACAACTACACGCAACACCTGCAACACACAAACGTGCAGTACATACGCAGTTTGGAGAAAATGGCGCATACAGAGAGGTAGGTCAGCATAATAAAAAAGGAGTATACTTGACAATAAAACACTGTTCTGTACTGTTACAGTGCATCCACACTACAGTGAGACCAAGCTGTAAGCTCAATCAATATGGTTGTCAACAATTTAACACTGGTTAATAATAATGTAATTTTTTTCCAAAGTTGGGTTTTTAAAAGCCCCTATGTGCAGGATTGGCTAATCCTCCTTCCTCTGGTGCCATCTAGTGGTAGTACTGAGTATCACATCGTACAAAAGCAACATACTTTTCCATAATACAGCTAATGTTTTAAAATATTTCATCTGTGGCTAAAATTTGAGGGTCTGGGGGCAACATCCTGCAAACATGCAGGCACTATAATCATGTTTTTTCACATATTTTAAGTTAATTTGTTAAGAGTTTCATTGTATCACCATCGTCATATCATCATAGCTGAGAATGATAGAAATTTTCCTTTTACTATATCCCAAGATGCATGTCTGCTCTGTTTATAAGACAAAGTTGTCCCGTTCCAGATGTTTTCTGAAATGTGTGTCTGTTGTACTACTGATGTATGAGACAAATATAACACAGGGACATCTTCTCCCAACCTGCATGTCCTGTATGTCAGTAGCTTCTTGCTGTTTGGCCGCAGTTTCCTGTGTGGATTGCCCCTGTGCTGCTGTGTCTTCCACAGGAAACACTGTATGGACAGCTGGGCTGCCGCGCCGAGGAACATCACAGCTCGCCTCATCGTCACTGGACAGCACAACTGAAATACAAGCACGATGAAGACGCAGAGACAGTGAATTATACTTGGGAATGATGCTTTTATACTGCTTTCACAGACAGTCACAGTCCCAGTAAATACACACGCCCTGAAATTGCACAGCATGGAAGTGGTGTAATGAGCTTTGCAGGACAGCAGTAATCCTGGAGAACACAGTGGATACTAACATGCAGGGCACACACAAATGCAGCAAAAACAAAAAGGTCTAAGACAAAATAACACAAGGAATTGCAAAAGATACTGGCCAGTGTAGAAAGGAAGATTATCTGGGATCACTCCTCCCGTGTTGTGTACTCACTGGGTTCAGAGGGGCTGGTTTGGGTTGTGTCGTCTTCTGCTGGATCATCAGCTCCCACAGTGAACTGTACGATGCTGCGGTCCAGGCTCTCCATATCTGCATCTTCTCCACTTTCTTCCAGACAAATATGAGTAGGTAATGTTCGCCCATCTCTTCCGTCTTCCCCAGAGAGACGAAGCACACTCTCTCGGTGGCGTTTGGGGCTGCCTGTTCCATTGCACTGAGGCTCTGCATCCTTTAGTTTCCTTTTCTGTTGAGGTAATACAGAATACATCAGCTACAGCACAGGACAGAACTATGTCTCATATTCAAGTGCAAGACAGGAAGACTTTAGTGAATAGTCATTACAGACCTCTACTGAAACACTTTACAATGCTGGCTTCATACAATGCTGGCTGGAACCGAGTATGTTTAGATAGTTAACTTCTTGGTGAGGTCTAAATCCTCTGTGGCCCTGCAGGGTACTCACCAAACTGTGTTCTACCACTTTTTCTGAATCCGTCCACCTGTCTTTGATCTTCACTGGAGAGAACTCATCGCAACCTCTTGCGTCCTTGGCGGGCTCCCAGCTCACTGACAAACCGCAGTCTGTATGAGCCAGAGAAACACTAATCAACCATCACACTAATATTAGCCTTCACATAAAAATACATAACACACACCAGACTGCAGCTACTGGCACTACAATGAGAAATTTACAAAATGTGAACTAAGATGTGTTTGTAAGGGAGAAGGTGCTGTGCTTTATTCTACAGAGCTCTAAAGTTCAGCATCTCCTCACTCAGAAGCATCATCAACCCTTAAGAACCCTAAAACAGATATCCAGGAGGTAATGGGGAGAGCAGGAAAATGACACATGCTGCTTTTCAAGGTGGAAAATGAGTGAGGTCAAAGCTTCAGACATGTTCAGGAGGTCAGAACGACCCAGTTAAATGCAGAGAAGGTGGAGCACCGCGTCACTTCAGCTACCTTGTGCGTTTGTTTGACTTTCTGAGTGTTTACACACCAACAACTTCAGCGAATTTGTAGTCCTCTCCAGTGTCCTTGCCTATTATCACCTCCTCGATATCTTTTTCTTCTTTGTCCAGGTCGTCATCAACATCCTGTGAACTCCTGAGGCGTGATCTGAGGACATGGGAGAATTAACATTGTGTCCGGATTATGCTGTGGAAACTGTCAACTTTAGCATTAAGTATAAAATCTTACACACTAAAATTGCACCTAATTACAAAATCTCCCTGACCAAACACAAAAAAAAAACGCAGAGACACATATTTGAACTAAAATCTCTCTGTGTGGTATCATTCCAAATAAAATCTCCAAGCTTGCTGCCTGGAAAATAGAAAACAGGGCCAAGGATGCAGCCGGCCCAGCCAAACTCCATTAAAAGGTAATTTCTCCAAAAACGAATTGAAAACAAATAGAAGAAATCGCTGTGATAAACAATACTGAATATTGTTTTAATGGATATATTGGTTCATCAATCATGCGAAAACGGTTAACTACTTTAAAATACAGTCTATTTCTTGTACAGGTAACAGTACAGCTGTGATATGTCATACGTCATACATGGAAAATGCTCTATTCATGTAAGTGGGTCCCTTTTTACTGACTCGTCATTCACAGTCAGGGGCTTAATGGTCTGAGTCTTCCTTTGTCATCTGCAGCTGTAAATCTGTGGTAATATTATTAGTATCATTACTGCAGAGATGCCGCAAGAGCCCAGGAACAACACTGTGCTGTGCTGAAGCCACAGGCTGAACTGGCAGCCGCTCAACACTCTAAGACCCAGAGAGACTTTAAGCCTGATCACCATAAACACAGCAGAACAAACCTCTAAGTAATGACAATTTTAAAAGAAAAGGTTGTATCATTAAATCAAAATGTGATTTTGGTACGTGCCGGTAGTCACAGAGTGACACTAATGAAGTGTTTCATGTACTCATTAAGTCCAGCAACCACAACTTGTTTTGACACGCTCAAACAAACAGAATACAGTGTAGCTTCAGAGGCGCTGGTAGGTAGAGTTTGTTACATATGCTAAGTCTTTAGCTTAGTCTTCATGCAAGCTAAGCTGACCAGCTGACCAGCTGCTTGCTGCGTAACAATAATTCCTCTAACTGTCACCTAGGAAGCAAAAGAGGGTATTTTCCTAAAATGTATGGACATGAATTCATTAGCGTGGGCACCCTACCTTAGAGAGGGTGAGGATGGGGATTTTTGGTTGTTTTTAGGGGTTACACTCCTGTTTTTATCATTCCTGGTGTTCCTCTGACAGGGCCTTGCGTCTCTGCACGTCATGGGCTCCTTTCTGCACCGACCACTCTCCCACTGTATACTTGACACCTGCGCTCGATTCCCCGTGGTATGACTCGGCTTTATACTTTCCATATAAGCTTTGCCCAGTTCTGTCTTTAGGACATCTGTCAGGATCACAAAGGGCTTCATCCTGTAGGATGACACAGAGAAGCAATTATTCATAACTTTCCAAGAGCAATGTCTTCTCTGCAGCATCGTGGCCCCTCCAGGTATTCTAATTTTAAGCTCAGGTCAGACTTTATGTATGTCAGCTGATCATGAGGGAGGAGGGAGGCTAGTTGACTGGTGTAGATAAGGTACGTGTGAATTCAAGATAAGCTGGGGCTTGAGTCATGATGCTCATAAGTAATCCTTATTTTAAGCAGTACAGCTTAAAGCACTGGGGAATTAATAATGTAAACAGAAACAAGAGACGCTGCTGACAATGCTCAAAAATAAGACAATGGTGGTTTTATGTTTGCTGTTTGGAATTATAAATGTCACAAGTCAGATAAAGTTAAAGCCTGGGAGGATGACCTTTGACACGTAATTTACTCTGTAGTGTGGTAATGGCAGTATAGTAGAAATGTTGTCTACTGTCACAGTAAAAGGTCAAAAGCTCAGGTCACTGATTCATTTTTAGGAAGTATGGAGGAACAATGAGCCGGGGTGCCTGCATACTTTATCTGGAACATACAACAATGTCACGTGTAAAGATGTTTCAATGTCTCGTTGCGGAGCTTCTGACAAACATATTTGGATTAAGAATGCTATGACACAGTTAGACAGTTATTACACTAAAGACTGTGACTATAAATACAGCAGCAGTTTACCTTCTATCAACATCGCTGGAGGCAAACTGAAATTCAGTTCAGTGCAATATTAATCAGCTGATGTGGTACTTGCTGGACAACAAAATAACAAGAAGACACTCTTTTTCAAAGCTTAAGACAGAACATGCTGGTTGAAGTAAAGTCTCAGCAGCTAAAATGCCAACAATCACAGCAAAACAGCAACAGTACATTAATCACACGGGTGCACACAGTCATCGTATTTGAACATTTGACTCTGAATAATACTGCATGGTAAATCTATAAGACTCTTAATAACACTAATGTTTAGGGTGAGGGCCCCATCTTGTGAAAGTTTGAGAAACTGCAATGAACCAACCAAGCAAAGCAGGTTTACTGCTTTACACAACACAGAAAGGCATTGAGAGAAGAAGCCTCGAGACTTTTAACAGAACAAAATGTTTAAAAATTAGAGCTACAATAAAAAACAAATCAGACATTGACATAAAAATTGTGGAGCAGCTGCAGTGGAGTGCAATATATGAGTGAACAGTCCGCAGTTTAACTTCTTGTGATGCAATGGCAAACAAATGTTTTAACCCCCGATTTAAAACAACTGAGGGTGATCTGTGGTTCGTGACAACTGAGCACTGCTTTTCTGCGTTTAGTCTTGACTCCAATGACAATAGGCTGACCTGTCCCAGACAGACAAAGGTTTGGCAACCTTGCTGGGTTCAACTGTCTCGTCAGGCCAAGCAGAAGAGAGCTGTTCTCTCTTTTTCTAGAAAGGGGAAACTGAAGAGTGATCTGTGAGGGGGCTGTCATCATACTGGCCTTGATGTGTTTTGTCTTTTGCGGCACAGACGCTGCTGTGTGACAGGGTCTGTCTTCCAAGGTCTGTTTTTAATTTCAAATTCGCTCAGGCGGGTGCATCAGCCCAGAAAACAATGCATCAAATTATCAATGTAACTGGCCAGACGACAGGTTTTGACTTTGAGTCAGCAGAACAGCACGGGATAGGAAGTGACTGTCACAACCACAAGCGGCGTCACGTCGCATCATAATCAACCAATTACAACTGTGAGAACACCAACAACACCTAGAAACGCGCGCATGCTGACAAAAACAAAGCACCCCAGAGCGGCTAAGCTGAAGAGACTCGATAAAGAAGGAGAACGAGGACTCTCTCTGCTACTTAATATCACGCCAATTCACAGAATCACAAGCACAACAGTGTTACGGGAGAAAGTCACGTCAGTCTGAAGGGTCCGCTGATTATGTCCCATGACGCTCCTGCAATACCAGGAGGCAGGAGGAGAGGGTGTGCAGGTGGTTTCCAAACAGGTGAAGACATGAAACGCTGTCCTGTGGTACATCTTACATCAGCCACTAGCAAAAACAAAACCACCTGATGGGGAAATTCCCTCAACACAACATCTCTAACAGAGGTTTATTAAATGGACAAAGCCTGGTTTCCAGGTGCCGGGGATGACTGTGGTCTGTGTGTATGCCGACCTGTGACTGTCACTAGATGCTTGGTGTTGAAGGTGGCTAAACTAAATCCACATTCTGCCGTCTGAGAGTACTTGTCTCGCACTTATTTTTAGTTTTGGCACCCAAATTATCCGAGCAGCTAGAAATCCCATCCACACCACTTGGCTTCACTGGTTTCGTGTCAGTGAGTTGCGGCAAAGTCATGGTGTCATTTAAAGACAGCTGTCCATTAATATCATGTCATGTGGAACCTGTCGAACTAACTCAGCGGCAGAACACACCGGCAGGGTGTCGTGGACTTCGGAAGACTTCTCCAGTGTGAATATCCTTGTGTTGAGTGCGACAACTGCCTGTATATATTTATAGCAGCCTGTGCACTTTTTCCATTCAAATGACAAGAGATGGCTAGACCAACCAATTGTACAATTCTGTCAGTCCTCCAAAAGTTACAGTTTGAATTTCATTATTCTTGAGAATTTGAACTTGGGTGTCAGAAGGCAGTTTGAAGTGAATAATCCCAAAGTTGTCATAAGTTATCATCCAGGTGATTTACGTGTTATTGGAAACCTCCTTAAATATGCTGTAGTTCTGGAAGAGTAGGAAAAAAGTAGCAATGTAACAATAGCATACAGAGAGATTAGAGCATATAGCAAAGCAGGAGGCTACCTGACAAATATCTGACTGCATTCAAATGTTTGTCAGATTCAACGGATGGGCAGAGCAATGGCCAGGTATATCAGCCTAAAAACGTGCACGTGTAAAACTCTCATCTGTGTTTGCTTACCTGGTCATTTCTAAATTGTCCACTCCTGCATGACTGCGATCAAACACCACGGATCCATTTTTGTGCTGTGAATCACAATGTCTGTGCTTGCAACCCGCAAGTTCCTTCCAAGAAACCTGTTCAAGGAAGGAAACAACAGTAAGTCAGAGGAACAATCCTGAATAATAGTGTAGCATTTGTTCATGTGGTCGGATGGAGAGCTATGAAATGGGTGTACCTGTCTTTCACCCTTTCCACACTGTGACGAAAGACATGTCATGGGGATTCTGAATGGGCTTTCCATCTAAAATTTACAGGCTGGTTAGTGACCATGCTTGCATAAAATGAATCAAATTGTCTTTTTTTATGCAAATAAAGCAAGAAAAACAAGCAAAGCATGTGGCTTTAATCTGTAATCAATTATATTGAGATTATTTCCCTGCATTGCAAGCGTGTGGTCACAGCAAACTCTTTTTAAAGCAGCGTACATCAGCTGGAACATTTTAGAAATGTGCCTAGAGGTAGCAGCTGGAGCTGAAACAATGGTCAGTTAATTTTTTTCCTGCTTATACAAAAATATGCTGACTGCAGTAGGTCATGCTTGAGCTGTCAAGTGCCCTGCCCTCACTGTAATCCAGTCAAATGGCGATGATCTACACAGTCTAACACATGGCAATCACTAACCCCAGAGTGGAGCCAATAAAGAATCCCAGATCACCATGAGCAGATGACAAGCAGGCAATATGATAGCAGCTATAAAGCGAGCAAACCGACAGTATCTCACCAAGAGGATAAGCAATTCAAGCTGCTCAATAAAAGCTCACAATATAGCATGTAGGTCATAAAAACTGGATGTTTCAGAAGGCCATGGCTCGTACATACCAAGTTATCCTTGTTGACGCTGAATGGTATAGTTAAGGCTCTTCTTCGCTCCATCATGGTCCACGATTGGACAAGGCACAGCCAGCTCACTGCAAAAACACACACAAAAAACTAGAAACAGACTGTCTTTGCCCAAACAAGCCAAAACTGCACGGCAAGGTGGAAAATCCAGTAAATGTAACAAACAATAAATATTAAAAAATAATAATAATAAAATCAATTCTCCAAACACTTGTCTAAAATTAACTTTTTGATAAGTAAAAAGGTCCTTTGTTGGAGTCTAAATCAAGTAATCCGACAGATTGTTACTATTGGTCCTGTCTGGAGTATTGACAAATGCTAACAATGACCAACAGAAAGGGGCAGGTCGTTCTATACCAACAATCTGCACTGATGTTGAGATGGAAACCTGAGGGGAAACAAACATGCTGGTAACCCGAAGGCTGTCATCTGATTTCCTAAAGCAGGGAAGAGTTTTGATTGAGAAATAAATTACTGAATGACACTTTTAAAGGTGATGTTTACGTTGCAGAGACAGCACTTCAGACGTTAACGTTAATTATAAGAATAGACCACCCATCTTATTGTCCTTTTCACGCACAACCTCCGCAACAACCAAGCGTTTGGTTTATTTCTCCAAGCGTCAGGACACAACAGAAGTTAAAAACCTTATAAGGCTACCGACAGTTAGCCGGAGGAGCTAGCCGCATTTAATGCTTCCTTGTCCAGGATGCTAGCTAAACGTAACAGAGTTGTGCCACAGCTTACCCTAGGCCGGGGCTTCACTTTACGTTAACGGAGAATATAGGGCGAGTGTAGACAACTATTTCTCCACGAATGTTTCCACCTGCACCCTGCAAACACAGTAGGGGCACATTTTCGCTGGGTCTGACTCTGGTCTTAACGGGCGCTTCTATATTCTTCAGCAACATCCGGTGAGCACCGGAAGTGAAAAAGCGAAGCAGGGGTTGTAGTTCGGGCATGGTGAGACTGTGGGCTCTTGATAATCAACTATGCATTCTTGTTATTGCCTAGGAAGATGAGATGACGGAAACTTTAAATTTTAAAATCATATTATGATCTTGATATGCCTTTAAAGTCAGGATACGGTCAGCCCACCACTCTCAATCCCTGTCTGGTTTGATATGTAGATAAATATTGGATGGATTGTCATAAAATCTCGTCATTTGTGGTCCCCAGAGGATGAATCCTAGTATACTGCCTTTGTTAAACCTTTTATTTTTGTCGTAGCGCCACTAGCAGGTCAGGGTTTCTTTTATCTAATAAATGAAAATGTCCATTAATTGGCACAAAATGTGGCAAGGAAATTCATGGTTGGAGGAGGACGAACTGCGATCCCAAGACGTTTCCTCAAGAGCCACCTGAATGTTGACATTTTTCGATCAGTGACAGGTCTTTAATCTATTGGATGGATTTCATTCATTCAGTCTTGTTTCCTAAATAATTGTAATCACTTTGGTGACACCCTAACTGTTTAACTACACCATTAATTCAATATTTTAACTTCCCCTTGGCTCATAATCAAATAATGTACTGTATGAAAAAGTGACCATATTCCCATTAGTCTACTCTGGCAACAAGCAACAGTCCCAATCCCAATATCGCTCTTTGTTCAGCCTTCAATGTGAATGTTGTTTATTGATGATTTAATTACTTGCCCATTTGTCTGGGATTTAGCACCTGTAAAGGACAACATGAAGTGGTTCCTGCCATCTGTACTGTGTTGTGTGCACTGTGCTTGATGGGACATCAGAGGGTGTTACAGCAATACTTTGCCCCGGTGCCCCTGAACGGGTTTATTCAGCTATGCTTTGATTGTAATACTAATTTACAGGTGTTAGCATGCTCATGTTCCAAACTGTGAAACTATGTATGTTAATGTCATACACTAAACATCAGCATGGTGCCAAGTTAATTCCTCAATCAATACATAAAGTATTTAGTTCTGAGCACTACTGTGAAGCTAGTGTGTAGGATAGGGACCACTTCCATTTCTTACCATAAATACAAGCAGCATTTTTGTCCATGTCTGTGCAGCTATAAAGTTTTAGAGGACCTATTGCTCTTGAACAGGCATGTCTGAAAACTTACCTGTTTATTACACACATTTGTAATGCATTTCTCATACAAAATTGCATATTCTTAATCTTTCTTAATCTTACACTTAATCTTAATATTGTTGTCATCATCAGGCCAGTTATATTATGTGATCTTTATCATTTCTAATGGCAATAATTTGCCTGTTTGACGACAGATAATCGGACTTGTCATAGCAGGAACAGCACGGGATAAAGAAAGATAAAGATAGCTCAGTTCCATCGAGGTCATCCCGCCTATTGTCATCAATATTGTTTCTAGCTCCACAAGTGATTTTCAGTGCTGCATGTATCAAGTCAAAATGTCTTTAAAAAGGACTCTGTAAACTTCATTTAAATGCACAAGGTTTCAAGTTTCAAGTTATGCACACATCAACCATGTAGCCTTTTTTTTTTACTCTTCTTTATTGATACAGCAGAAACATCAGGGGTGCTCAGCCCCTGCCAAGAGGTTGGTGAGTACGCCTTCAAACACTGCAGTACATAAAAAGAGGCCTCTCTCACAGATAATATGATGACTAACCGCATACATTTAGTAACATGAATGTCTCTATTACGTTCAGCTGCCTTTAGTATTGTGTGTAAATTGGAAAGAGTCGTTATCAATGTGGTTACTTGCACCAGTATTTTTCCAAAGGTGAGTCAAAATGTCTCCTGTGAGAAAGGCCTAAAAGGGTGTTAATAGGAGCTGGACTTTGGTCACTGAGAACAGCATGGACACTAGAAAGCATTAATATTCTTTGTATATTAGTCCGTAAGTGTAATGTTTATTTTGCTTTGACAAAATTAAAGCTGACCATTGTATGTAGATGGTTCTGTAAAATCATGGAACTATTCATTATTGTCCTGCAATTCAAAAACACAAAGATGACAGGTGATGTGTTTCCACTGAGATGACCACAGTCCAAGTGTCCAGTGTGAACTTTAACGTCAGGTGCCACATTTCTGCACAGCTGTCTCTGAGGACATCCCCGAGCTGGCTGCTCCGCTGACTCCCTCATCAGGTGCAGGGCTCAGTGCAGTCGCCTGGTTGCTTCCTCTCAACCCTTGTCCCGCTCTCATACCAGCTAAGCAGAAAAGACACACCCAGAGAGTCATGTACAGTACAATGCTCCTCCATAAGCTTACATGCACACTCTTTTCTCCACTTCTAATACCCCTAATCTCATGGACGTGCTGCATGACACAATGTTAAGACCAATGATGGCTGGGATGAGTTAATACACAAAAACTGTTAATTAACCAAGTTAGACAGCTCAGGAATATTTGATAGATAACAAGGACTCCTTAAAACAGTTACACTGACACACATGTTGCACAGTTAGACAAAGGTCCTCTGTTCTCTAAATACCCAACAGTCAGATGAACATCCTGCAAAAGCTTAAATATCTGCGGGGCTCACGCAGTTCAAGTTAACATTGCTCCTCGAAGTTTACATACAGGCTTGATTCTCTTCCAAAAATTAGTATTATGACTTTGCTCCAGCAAGTGTTGGTGGTTTATGTCATTACCTTACCTATAGCACTACATGGTGTTATGATGGGCTTTTCCAGTTGCTCTCCCTCAGCAATGGAAGCCCGGATCTTCCTTACCACATAGATGCTAGCTGGGATGTGAAAGAATAAGAGAAAATAGGAAGAATTACTATAAATTCATTTGAAAAAAAACAACAACAACAACAACAAGCACTTAAAGTATCATGATGAAGATGGTTTTCATATAGGATGGTCGCGTCATATATTTGCACATTACTAGTGAGGAAGGAACACAATAGAAACACAATTGTCCTTTCGTTTTAACATTCAAAACAAACGATAAACAAATCCTACCTTTTATTAGCAGTCACACCATGGTTGTTTCCTTTTATAATCTATGTTTGCAACAACCTTGTCCGTCGCAGGTATTCACTGCTTCGTCCTCTTTCCAATAACTGAGTTGTTACAGAAACGCACTGGATGTTACATACGGCGGTGGATAATAGCGGGGGCGGGACTTGAGCGCTCTCCTGTATTCTGATTGGCTGATTGATGTTACGCAAAGACCAGCGTCATAACGTGATGGAGGGGTGGATGTAACGGCGTATGTATCTGTAGAAAAGAGGATTGGGATGAAGCAGTTCGGCATCATCCTGCAGTGATCGGATCACATTGCATGCCTATTAAAAAACACAGCAACTCCAGGTCAACTAATGAAAAATAAAACAAAATTCTCGATTTATATTTGATTATATTTTGTAATTATTTCTATGGAAGTCTCCTGTGGCGCACCTTTTGTTACAAGAAACAAGGAAAACGTTCTGAGAAAGTTATTTGAGGTTTTTTTTTCATTATTTTTTTATTTTTTATTTTATTACTTAGAAAGAACTGAAGTAATAAGAATACTAAGAAACAACACCGTTTTTTTGATATTGTTTGAATCAAACAGTTATTTTAATTAAGTAATTTGGTTGAGCAGCTAACAGTTAGTAGATACCTGAATAATGTCCAGAGGGCACATTGCACATTTAAGGTTAACAAGCCAAAGATGTTGGAATCCAGTAGTCTAACTTTTGGCAGTGTATTTTTTTTATATAGTGTCTAATGATAAATCTTAATGTGAAAATTGAAAATACAATATGTACCATCTGCAGTGCAGTGAAGTAGAGGTATGAATAGAACAGATGGAAATACTCAGTACAGGTGCCTCAAAATTGTAATTAAGTACAGCACCTAAGTAAATTTAGCGTTTTCCTCCATCTGTGAGAAAAGTAATGTAATTGTTTACATGAAACTGAAGGTTGACACTATTCAAAGAGCAGTAGAATAAGATAATCTGATTTAATGTATAATTCAGAGTTTCTCTTATAAGCAATGATACTTCTCTCTTTGGGCAGCTTATGAATAAACACTTTACGGACAAATTCATTACAGGAGTAGCATCTCTGCTTGGTAAAAGATACTTCTTTCACTTCACTGCAAGTTTGTTGTTGTTTATGAGCATTCCAGCTGAATTCCAGACAAACCTAGAAACAACTGCTCCATTTAAATCCATGTGAATATCCATTCATTACATATTCATAAACAGGAACTCTATTCTTACTATATGCCGAATTATATTGTTGCCTGAAGACACATTCCACAATTGCAAGTTCAGCTGTCTTGTGGTGCCCTGACTAAAAGACCAGTGACTGAACAATCTCACTAGGTCTACCTAATAGCTCTGGAACTTTCCGCCGTATCACATGATCATCATCAACTGTTAAATTTGATTAGTTGTCATGGAGATGTGGAAGGTCCGCCGCTTTTACTAAATTACATTTGTCCCATCGTGTCAGCTCGAAGAATTTAGTTACACATCAGTATTGATGCTGGAAATTACAGGGAATTGTTGGATCCCAAAAATAAAGCACGTCCCCTGAATCCCTTCAGCTATTTGTCACTTTCCTCATAATTCACTTCTGCGGCGAGGCGGAATTGGTCCAGCTTTATTTTGAAACTGTTGTTGGGAAATGTGCAGTAGTAAGTAAACACCAATCAGGGTTATCCATGTAATAATTTATTATTCGGGCATTTAATGCAATTTACAGAGCTTCATTTATTCTTCTTCTATCCTTACAACCAACATTATGATCAAGTATTTCTGTAATTCAATTTGCATTTAACAGTGAAATTGAAGCGGATGCAACCTACCTGGAATAAACACTGTGCAGGTCTTTTCATAATAAGAGTACAGCAGTTTCTCAAACAGTTGCATTTGTATATTCAATATATACACATAGATTTCATTTAACTTAAAACAGTTTCACGCAGAAAGACAAGCACAACTTCACACAGAAACCAGACAAATCTCATTCTTCCATAACATTACAATAGTTGTTTTTTTTTACAATAAAAAATACAGTTGCAATCACCAGGGAAACAAATGAAACATAGTTAGCGAGGAGTTAAAGTCTTAAGGAATGGTGTGAGGTTGACAGGAGGAAGTCTGAATTTGTATGTGTATACGCCAGTGAGGGATGATATTCAACGACGTCATGTAAAACCTTTAGGACGCACGACTATAATGCTGATATAGTTTGTCTTCTATCCTGCAACTGTTGTAAACAGAGAGGCGCTTCAGTGTCACATCCTTCCTCCCATCAAGCTGTCACAGTTATTATTTCACTAAACAAGACCTCACAGAACACATCAAACATTCACTAGAGGGACTTAAGAGGACAGTGGGAGTGCTGATGGTCAGGTCTTAGTCCATCCTGATCTTCTGATTGGTCATCCTGTAGATGATGCTGTCATATCCTGGGTCCATGTTCCACAGGTTGTAGGCGATGGCGATAACAGCAAGGGCCAGAGCGATCATCAGCCACAGCACAATGTTGAAGACCACAGCGTAGTGGAAGTTGTACTTGTAGGCCAGGTTGTAAGGGCTGCCAGGGTTACTCTGCGAAAAAAGAAAGAAGTTTCATTCATTAAACTTTAGTCGCTTCTAAAAAGTGAAGATAAGCCCTGCTTTTCCCTGCTCCCACTGTCAGACCAACTTACATCCGTCAGTGTGTATGTATTGATTATCCAACACAATGTAGGTGTCACAGAAGGAGGGCAACATCTGATAAGATGCATTAACAGGACTGTTAGGAACTTATGTACAGGAAACTCCCCCTCACCCACTTTACCCACTGCCACTTTTATTGAGGCTGGATAATCAAGGCAGTCTTCTGTTCCAGACCCAAGTCATAAAAACCAAGACACCCAGACTGGAACTGCGTTTATACTTCACGCAAGAGGTTACGGTAACTGCAAACGGTGTAGGTTTTGATTTTTAATTTACTGCCAGAATTCATCTGTGGATAGCACACCACGAGAGGTTTGTGATCAGGCCCTGCTGTACTTTTAACAGTAATAGTATTCACAGTCTGACACCTACTGTGAGATACAGAGCTCATACATTACAGAACTGGAATTACATTAAGGTAACTACTTATTTCTCCATGTCTCACTGAGTACAGGAAGAGACTCTTTTTAGACTCTGTGATTTGTCACAGCAGGAAAAGCAAAAGTGAAACACATTTCCTCTACGGTGGCTCAGTTCCATTAAGTGTCCCTGAAAGCCGTGACAATGAGCCGGCGTGTACAATACCAGGACCCTGAAAACAGCTCACCTGAATAAAATGCAGCCATCTTTACACCTGTGCCTTTCCTACTATGACATGCCAAAACGCAGTCCGTGACAAGGGTCTGTAGCCATTAATTGAACAGTATTTTCTCACTGCTTTCTGAAGACATACATGGTCATACTATGATTTAGTAGAAGTATACATTACATGCTGTATTGGTTCTTTACCCTCAAACTGTGTGGCTCGACTCATATCCATAATAAAAACTGCAACCAGCTGAATCCATTAATTCTACAGAGCCATCCTGTCATCACATTACTTCGAACGCCATCATATGCACTACCTATGCATCATATTAGGCTAATGTGTTTCGCAGTGACCATCTGATCAGAAATTTTAACTGTCTGTAAATGAAGGAAGTGACGTGGACACCAAAGGGGTGTCCAGAGGCAAGAGAGAAAGAAACCAAGTGCATAATCTGGACCTATAAGCACAAGTGTCATACGTACGCTCAGTTGCAAGTTTGTCACCTAACTAAGGCTCATGCAGTATAATACAACAGCATAGTAACAAACGATGCCTCAATAAAAGCTATAAGGTTTTAGATTCAGCTTCATTTTACAGGCCACTGAACTGTACTGCATTATATTGGGAGGTGCAATTCTGCTAACTCAGTGAGTAAGTGATGTAACACCATATAAGTGTAGGATATTTTTTTCTGTTAGTAAACTTGATTAAACATCAGACATAAGTTTGGGAAACACTTGAACAAAAACACTTACAATCTGTTTGGATTCCAGGATCGAGCGTGACTTCCTGGTCAGAGGAGCCTCAAAGGTCTTAACTGTCACAACCTCCACCACGGCACTGTTGCCATAGAGAGCGTACACGTCCTCTCCAAACTACAAAAAAGACAAGTATTGTTATGAATTAAAAGGTGAAGGGTTTCTGTAAGTAAGACCTTTTAAGACTCTCTCCTTACTTTCTGCAGAACAGAGGCGAGAATGGCAGTGGCATCGCGGTACTGGGGGGAGTCCTGGCCATACAGCCTGCTGAGCTCCTCCAGGCCGGACAGCTCCAGAGAATACAAGTCAGGAGAGTGGTCCTTTGCCAAATGTCTGTGTCTCTGCAGCTACAAGAACACAAGAAGAGACATCAGAGTCATAATGCTTAGACTACTGCTATTTTCAGGGAAAGAGGTTCAGTGAATCCAGATGACTTACCAGCGCTGTGATATCATGCAGCACTTGGACTTCAGACAGGAAGAGCAAATCAGCCTGGAGAGCAAACAGTATATTAAAACAAAAACTGACTTCCAGCGGGCGACTTCTGATGTTTTTTTAGAGTTTTCTAATAAAACACACCGAATGTTGTGTGTTGACATTATCAGAATGTGCATTTTAACAATATTTTGTAAAAAGAGCAATGGTGCTACACTAGTTGAAATCAGCCATCATGTCGTGTTGGCTGTCACAAGCTTTCCTTTAAATAGTGCGTGCAAAAGAACGGTTGCTGGAGTGGGAGCGAGGCCATGCCACCATTTTTCTTTTTAAATATGAGATTTAAAAACAGGAACAGCCTTGTGTGGGTGGGCTTGAATCTGACCTCTGCATTTCTGCTGAGGGAGTTGAGTGGGAGAGAAGCCAGCACAGAGCCATCCTGGGACAGACGGGCACGGATCTGCTGCAAGGTGACTGGGAGGTCCTCGAACACAGCATTGGCCTTGCCCAGCATGTACAACCTCTGAGAGACAAAAGACAGGTCACACCATAACAGATGAGCCTCTTGAGAGTGATGTCACAGGTGGAAGTATGACCTGTTCAGTCTCAGTGTGTTTTCATTACCTCCTCACTGGGGGCCAGCTGCAGCACTACAGGGGTGTCCTCCGCAAACAGAGAGTGGACTGTCTCTGCCACGCTGTCCAAGGTAAAGGGTACCGGCTGCAGGAAATACAAAGACCTTCTGACTAACAATGACGCAGCACTCAGTAATATTTGTACCATAGAGTTATATTTAATGTACAAAGCTACCCCATAATGCCACAGTCAATGCCAAAGTCTGACTCACATTTTCCAAAGGGTAGGAGGCGACACTCTGAGGCAGGGCCAGGCTATCAACACCTCTGACCACCACCAGTACGTTAGCTCGGGGACGCTGGAACAGTGGACCAGCCTGAAGGCCTGGCCAGGACAGATCCTGTACAAATGAACACAATGAAACTCGCTACAAATATCAATAACGTTGACCGTGACTGGTGGTGACTGACCGGTTCATCTTTACAAGTGAACTCCTTTCACAGTGCATCACAACTGTTCTTTCATCATTTCATACAGAGCTGTTATAAACATATAAATTACAGGCACATCAGGCTACCCCTCTACATTCAAATGACAAGTGAAATTGAGGAGCATTCTGTAAATTAACAAAGCACCTCTTGAACAGAGAAGCCCATGGTTAAAGCCACCAGGTCAGGGATCTTCTCTCCAGAGACAGGCCAGTCTCCTTTCTGGAAAGACACAAACTCTGGAGCCTCCAGCACCGTCAAGCTGTCTCCATGTACACCTGCGAGTGAAACATGAGGACCGTCAATTGAATATATAAAATGTGTGTTGCTCTATGTTTATCATGTACTTCTCCTACTTTGTGTGCTGTGTTTGAAATCCCTACTCATTTGCTCCCACTGTACCAACTTATTGTGATTATATCTGAGAAAATGCATGCACCCTGCAGCACCATGAAACATGTGCAGTGTATTTCACTGCCAATCCCAATCGCAGTTCTTTGTCTGCAATTCAAGTGACTATTACAGTTTCATAACACTACACCTGTCAGTAATGGGGCGACTGAACTATGACCAATAATCACAATAAATTAGACATTTCAGTTTCATCTGTGACACTGAGACATCCCTATTAACTACAATGCAGTTACTGTTTTGCAATAATGGAAAGAAGGACCTCTAGAGTAAAACGGCCAATCTCTTTCTGTCAGCGCAGTGTTACAAATATTTCTCACTGGTATGTTAATTCTACGTTAACGTTACAGCAAATATCAGCACCAGCTGTGTCGACAGCCTGACTGGACACAGATCACAGCAACCTAAAGAGAACCATGAACACTAATGAGCCGTGGATGGAGGCACAAACTCGTGACAGAGAGCTGATGATGAATATGGAAGAGGAACTACCAGCTTACAGCCGGTCACATGACACCTGTCTTGTGTAAATGTGCAACAAGCTACAAGGAAGCAAATAAACGTTTATTCTCACTCAGTGTTAGATGACCATGAACAATTTGTGAACATTTTCAACAACAAAAAATCAGCGCACATTCTCACACTCACTGCTAGCATTTACTGTTAGCTTGTGCGATAGGTGTTGGCAACAAGCTAACATTATGATATTGTGACGTTTTGGTACGTAAAGTCGATCAAATCATTCATTACTACTTGTGCAACGCGATCATTTCACACATTTCCATTCATTTACACCAGACAGCGCTGTAACTAAACTGACATTTTATCGCTAAGCTAAACGGCGATGCTAACGATGTTCCAAGCTAGGTTAGCGAGCTGTCAGTTGCAAATACGGTGAACAAATAACGCTATGGTTGTAAATTCAAGTTGAAAAAAATACGTCCCACTAAATGGATCGTGACTATTTGTCCTTGCACATTTCTCACCGTTTGTGATGAGAAAACAGAGGACAAACACCGCGGAGAACACAGACTCCATCCTTCGCCAGCTTGTCAGCGACATTTTTCTCCTTGGTAGAGCAGAGATCAGCTGACCTGACGTCACAAGACTGCAAGGACCGACGGGATAAAAACACAACAGACAGAAACAGACAGACACAACACCTGGGACTGTTCCTAGATCTTTGGTGCTAACACCTACCATGGTTAGGCAACACTATAGTCTACATCCAAGTTACTAATCCATTTTTATTGTTCTCTTTAACTTTGTAGTTGAGTTCATGAAGACTATGTAATTTATTATTCCAGGAAACTTGTAGGATATGTTACAGATGCTCTAATTTCGTTTTGAGATGTGTAGATATATGGGAATAACTGAAAAAGACATCTTTCAAACCAGCTTATACAATTAATGTTTGGTTTTTTTTAATACATATTGGCAAAAAGTGTGTCTTATGTATTCATAATTATTGGAAGCTGTGGTTGGAGCAAATCTACTACCAATAAAAATGAAATACCAGTAGGTGCACAGAAAAATGTTCATTATCACTTATTTCAAATATTTTATGATATCTATCAGAGGGAAATGCCAAACATAGTCCCATCTTCTCCAGTTGCTGCTTTTATATTCATATCATGCCGCTTTTATGTAAGCAGAATGTCTTTGGGTTTTGGACTATTGGTTGGATAAAAGCAAATACTTTGGGAAATTTGTGCCTTTTTTTCCCATATCCAACACTTAATGGACTAAACAAATGATTCATCAAAAGAATAAAGGATTAATCAAAGTAATATTTTAATTGCAGTGACTATAATCATTAGTTGCAGCCCTAAATGGGACAATTAACATGACCTCTTAAAGGAGTTCCTGCATGGTATGTTGTGTTTTTTCTGCTTTTTTAGGAATTGGGATGAAGTCAAGTAGTACCACAGTACTTGTTATTTACAAGCCCAAGTCTGTTCATTAGTTTAGTGTTATACCACACACAAACATCTGGCAATGTCTAATATCTTTTGGTGATATTGGTTTAATGCAGTTTCACGGTGATGTTGTTTATTTTCCATTTGCCCCCAAAAGTATTTTTCAAAAATGAGCTGAACAGCAACGAGCTTCAAAATAAAACTCTCTTAATTATCCATTCTTATCTCACAGCATGTAACAACCTGTATTTTGTATTTTGAGCATAAAATGAGCTTCATATGTATCAAAGCTAGCACATCCAACCCAAAAAAGTGTGTCTGTGAGAGAGAAGGCATGCGACTTTTACATCCAACATAAAAGAGAAGTTTAGTGCTGAATTGCAGGAAAAGAAACAAATGATTAAGATAAGGTAAGACCACATGGGACCTTTAGTACTGTGCCAGGACTCAAATGTATGCATTTATATTCCTTCAATAGGTTGTCAAGAGGCCATCAGAATATGCTTCGTTAGGAATTTTAAAAAATTAAAAATGCCGTATCTTGAACTCAGCTGGGAGAGGGGTGCCTTGAAGAAGCCTAAACCGGCGACTACAAAGTTTTCGTAAACAGTTGTCTGTAAAACTCAAATTATGGTTTTGGCAGACTTTCCCACAGCCCTCCTTAGAAATCTGAAATTGTCATACATCAGTTAGTTCACCAAACGTCCTGGAGCATGTTAATAATGCATCAAATCTCCACGAAACAAACACTAACAACCAAACGGGAGTACAAACAATAATTTTTAGGTCCACTTCCTACCATTGTGGTGTATTTTACTGACAATTAGGAGAAAAAAATATACCTTTTACAGTAGAGTGTGATGACTGTAGTGTAATCCTGCGTAATACAGTATGTATGCCTCACAGAAGTCTACATTTTTTCACCTAGATGATATCCGTTTATAAAGCATAATAGCTGGTTATTAGAGGTTTATGTTCAGAACCATGCCTTTAGCTCTAAAATTCCATCCTGCTGTTCAGTAAAGAGAGTGAGTGTGACCCTGCTGCACCTTCTGCCTCAGGATATGACCATCTGACTTGAGTGTTTGGGCTGAGAAACTAAGGTCTGTGAGGCTGAACTCCCTTTTTTTCAGCATCTCAATTAGCTGCCTGACAGCCTCTTGTCACTGCATGACCTTTACCTTTGATGTGTAAGATGGGCCACCTCCTCTCTCCTTGGAGACAGATGCTAAAGGTCCAACATCACTCAGTAAAGTTCTCTCGATGCTGCTGATATAAATAAAACAAACATTCATCTTTCTCACTAATCTTTCCTGTGTGAAAATAGGTCCTGAGATCATCCCGGTGCCTGATGATGATTTTGGTCTGCTTTCTCTCTTTCTTCAGAGGATTCTCCAGGGGTCTATTTATGTCCTGAGGGGCTGGATTTCCCATGTCCCAGTGTAAAGCTCTATCGTCAGCTTGTGGATCAACTACACCCCCCTCCCATCCCCAAATTTTGCCCTGACTCCCTTGGCCGTCTGCCAGGCATCTCTTCACACCCACTCTGCAGAGACTGCACAGTTGGTTGGGATTTTAGGTCAGAGTGTCTTCCTCGTGTGTCCCCTTTATGTTAAGGCATCATTTTTGTCAAAGTTGAGCCATACAGTAACGCTGACACATGGCTGCTTATTTGCACAGGTTCATGCCAGCAAAGATCAAAACTTGATCCACACTCATTGCATACTCATCATATGATAGGGATCATCATGAGTCTCAGATTTGACTCCAGTAATTATCTTAATCCTAAATAGGCCTGTCAATATTCTACATTTCTAATCCCTTCAAAGAATAAAGCAGAAACTGTTTCTCAGTAGACACACATCTAAATAGGAGTCGTGAATACGTACATTTATTTCTAAACAAAGCTTAAACATCATTTCTTTAAAGAGCTGTAGTTTTTGTAGAAACAGCACGTAAGCAGAGGTATATTTGTTGGGGACAGTTCCTAGCTGCAGGCTCTGACTCTAAAACCATGCTCATCACAATGGAGAACATATCACTCAGTGTAAAGGTGTAACTTATCTGTTTTTAACAACACTGGACAATAGTTATTTGTCTTTGGTTAGTTGTAATCGGATCAGTTCCTTCTACGTTTGGACTTTCGGTAACACTTGCTGACGCAGAGGAATATACATTACAATGCAAATCCAAAATATATACTTATTAATGATCACCTCAGCCGATATTGTGAGGAAGAGCTGCATTTTGTGCACAGCTGCCAACAACATATAAAAAAATGATCAAATTAAAAAAATCACTTATCCAGGACAAAGGACCCATCACGATCACCACCTAGTAGCACTTTTTGCACACTGGGGGGCGCTGCAAGCCGCAAGCTGTTCTGCACAGTGAGGCAGCGAGTGGGAGCTGGCGAGCCGTGGCTGCAGCAATAAATTGCATGACGCCTACAGTACAAAACTATACCAAGAGATGGCAATATAGGATTGAGTTGCTGTTCACGCCTCGGCGACATGCGGGAGAAACGTGCAATAATTAGGCAGAAAGATTCAATTTAACGGAACAGCGGCCAAAACTTAAGCCTCTCAACACTGACAAAAAAAGAGGTGCAGGACACGTTTCCTCTTGCAGTTTGTATATTTATTTTAAAGCAACTTCTTTTGTAAAATATAAATACAAATTATGAGATATTTTAATTACAAAGTTAAAACAAAAAATGAACACACCAAAAAATTACTTTACTGCAGTAGCCTCCCTGTTATGTACAAGCTCTGTGCCGAAGGGTGAATATCAACATTATCTTAAAACTTTATTATACAAACAATTTCGTAGTTTTGCATGTTAAATTACAGACTAAACAGGAAGCAAAATCTGAACATTAAAATAAAAAAGATACAATAGAACAGCCCCTGAGGCTCAAGCCAGCGCTAAAGTCTGAGGAGAGAGAAAAAAAAAAACCCAGGACATCATGTGCTCCCTATAAACACAAATACCACATTCAATAGCATGGTCTCAGTACTATCCTGTACAGCTACACACAGGCACAATGTGCTGTGTGCTCACTCACTCCATCTAATAACTGACAACATGACAACACTCTGTTGCCATATAAAATCTTTCAGAGGAGGAGTGAGCAACATCTGAAAGAAAAGAAAATCTCTTAATATTTTATATATATATTTATTTATTTATACATATATTAATTTATAAAAATAAGACCATTATTAAGTCTATTGAGTCACAAATGTATTGATCCTCAGTTAACGGAGGCTAACGTTGCAGCAGCCCAGTCAGCCAGCTAGTCAGTCCATCTGTACAGTGCACCAGTGCTGGTCCAGAGCAGGGCCGAAGCGTGGGAACTAAGGGTCAGGCTAAGGCATATCATCATAACCTCTGGTTGGTTCTAAAGCAAAATGCAGTCGGTATGGATCAAGGTCCAAGTTTAGGCAGCCTCATGGGTCAGGACGAGCCCAGTTTGCCAACAGTCTTGATTTTGTCCTTCAGTTTGTCCGCTGGGTGGTCCCAGTGGTCGTCCAGACACTCCAGTGTGGAGCCCAGAAGAGCGGCCAGCTCAGCGCTGTCTTCCACCAGGTCCAGCAGGTCCTTGCTGTCTGGATGGAAACCCTCCAGTTCCTCTGGGCAGGAGAAGAGCTGCGACAGAGAGGCCTGCCGGTAAAACTCTGCCTCTGCCACTGTCACCACCTCCATGTGGGGGAATGTCTGTCGGAAACCGCGAGCAGACATCCGCAGCCGGCGCAGCACGTCGGACAGAAGCAGCCAGTTTCTTGGCCTGAAAGAGGAAATCAAATAATGTTTAGGAATGAGGGCCAGCAGAGAGGCAAGAAAATGTAAAAAAGGTGTGTCTGCTCTCAAGATCAAAGCTCACCCTTGGGAGAGGGACACCTGGATGTTGTAGCAAGGCAGCAGAGGTCGGTCAGAGAACTCAAACTCAAACACCTCCTTTTTGTCCTCATCTTCATCCTCAGGGCCCGGGGGGTCGGCCAGGATGTCGTAAACGCCGCCGTCTTCGCTCAACTCTGAGAAACACACAAAGACATATACATGAATAGTTTTTAATGAGCATCCGCATTATCAAAAATGACGCAGTGAGGTACAGACATGTATCGCTTAAAGCTAGATGAAGAGACTTTGTAGGCACTTAAAACACACAGAGTGCTGATCAGTACTCACCACACACAGCGCTGCCATAGAATTCCCAATAAAGCCCTGGGTCGTCATCTGAGCGGCCCTGAAGGTCAGCAAAATAATCTATGGAGAGAGGAGAGGAGCGAAGCCTGTTATTCAAGAGCCGGAGCCCTGGGGACAGGCAACGAGGCAAATACAATTGCCCTTTAAGACTACAGCAGAAAAATGGATAAAGAGCACAGTAAAATAGAAGAGGAGGCGGAGGAGGGGTGGTGTCAAGAGAGAAAAGAGAAACAAACAGAGCAAATGTTTTGGGGGAGGAGGAGGGGGGAGGAGGGGGTGATGGTCAGGGGCCAGCGGCTGTACCACGGGGGAGGAGAGCGACTGTCTCCGCTGGGTTAGAGCTGGCTCAGTTCAGAGCAGGGCTGCAGAAGGCTGCCAGGAATCAAACAAGAACCACACACAGTTGCTGAGTGTGCGTGCTCGCACACACAGACACACGCAAACACACACACACACACAGAGTGAGTGAGGGAGAGAGAGAGAGAGAGAGAGAGAGAGAGAGAGAGAGAGAGAGGGAG